>CM028129.1:562617500-563817500 GCA_016271365.2 Neoceratodus forsteri | reverse complement strand
CTTTCAAATAGGTGCTTCCTGCATGTAACTGGGGGAAATGTGTATATATACACACACACACACACACACACTGTGAGGCTTGATTTTTTTTTTTTAATTCAAGTTTATTAGCAACAATCAGGTATATCATATTAGTACATTCAGTTTAAATCCGTATATATAGCATATTAGGAAACAGTTGTTCTTTTAGTTTGTACATTGTCACATTAATTCTAATTCATCAGGAGACATTATTTTATCTTAGGCAGACAAAATTCTCTCATTGTTATGAGTCCAGTTGAAATATATTCACCTCTTAGAATTACATTGGTTTCTAGCCTTCCTTTCCCTATCAACCCTCCCCACCCAATCAGGGGTTACCCTTGTAGAAGGTAAGGTCTCTGATTATATTTTAAGGTAGTTTAGGGGTTCTTCATTAACTTCACTGTTGGAGACTCGCCAGATCTCCCATCTAGTCCACCTTCTTATGTAGACAGCAGTTCTGTTATTAATTTTGTAGGTGAGTTCCTCCAGTTCAGATATGCTAGAGACTACTTTTATCCATTCTTGTTTAGTAGGGGAGGTTAGGGTTTAGCCATCTTTTTGTGATTGCCTTATGTGCTGCTGTTATCAGGATAGACCAGAGATAGAGTCTGCATCTCTTACTTCCATAGGGGGGGTCTCCCAGGATCACTGAGGGCCATCTTAGCGGCAACTGCAGGGAAAATATGACTTCAGTAGCCCCAATAATCTCTCCCCAGAAGCCCTGGAGGCCACTGCAGGTCCAGAAAATATGTAGGTGACCTGCTTCTAGTGTTCCGCAACCCCTCCAGCATTCTGATGTGTTGTTCGGATTTCTTTTACCTATTATTTGAGGGACGAGAAAAAAGCGGACCCTGGCCCGCCAGGTAAACTCCTGCCAATGGGGGGATTGTGTTGTTCTTTTAGCAATACTGAAGATGCGATCCCAGTTGAGTTCCACAGGGTCATGGGGTGCCTCCTCTCTCCATTTTTGTTTTTATTTTAGCTAGTGGATCCCCTCTTAAAGTAAACAGAGCTTTATATAAGTGGGAAATCTTTCCCCTTTGGTTACTAGCTTTCTTGTTTTCCTGTCTGGCCAGGAGCATGGGCTAGGCCCTCACTGACTCAGTGTCCTTTTTTTGTAGCCCGGAAATATAGGTCCTAGCCTGTAGGTACCTGAAGTGATCTGACGTATGAGGCTTGATGTTGATCTTCAAAGCCTGATGATGTCTGCTAGCTTTCTGATGGATAGAAAGCCAGTGTAATTGTTGAGGCTTTCTCCTTTGAACTATAAGAAATTTACACCCACCAGCCAGCTAAACACTGTCATTGTCAGATTTCTCAGCATTGGCTTTTGAGAGGCAAGCCTCCTGCATTTCCGCATTCATTGGATTATACAATACTTGCCTACACAACCCCATACACTACAGTAACAGTATTGTTTGCGTGTATTTAGGGGAGTGTGCAGACGAGGCATGCACAATGTCACAGTCATGTTAATCATTCCATTTTGTTTTCTAGAAAGGTAATCTGTTGCTCAGTTGGAAGTTGATAAGGCATGACTGCATGTTAACCATAAATGAGAGCATAGTCTGTCATATTGATTTCCTCCTTCCAGCAACTGTTTTGTAGTGTAATAAGAACATTGTTCGAGTTGTAAGAATTTAGCAGCTAGATCATTCGACAGTGAAGGCAAAATGACTGCTAAACTGTGAAAGTCGTTGATGCATCCTAGCACACCACAGGCTGTGGCTTGAATTACTTTGCACTGTAAGGGTTTGAATTTAAATTGGAATAGGCTTGTTGTCAGATTGATGACTACATTTAAGCATTGTATAACCTGCCTGCTCCTATCCATTGTGTAATGTGATTTTGCCAGTCTATGTACTTTCTCTGTAATGAATCCTGGGTTGTCCCTGAAAAAAGGCCTCCCAAAGCCCAGTGGGTTAACCTGGTCAACAAAATTAAATAAATTAATAAATGTTTACTTTTGTTTTCAAAGAAACCTATAATATGGTGGAAAATTACTAGGGTGAAAAATTTTAAATCGAGGAATAGTAGAGGTTTTTCTTTCTTTTTTTTTTTTTTATTTACTGTGCTTTTTCGTGCCACCTGCCTCCATTCCTCTGCCTCGGTCATGGGCCGCTCCGCTCCACTCCCACATTAGCCGTGACTCCCTGCTACCCCCTGACTTGCCTCCCAGGGTGGGGTTGTGGCACCAGCTCAAGTGCCGCAAAGTCGGGATAGGTCAGGGAGCCGGTCTCAGAGCTCATCGGAGCGGAAGGGCAGGCTTCATCTGGGTGGCAGGCAGCTGAATTTTCTCCCCTGTATGCGAGGGTTGGGGATGTGCAATGACAGCCAGCATCCGCCCTGCCCCTCAAACTACATTCTGGTGCCGGCTGCTGCGGTGCCCCGGCCTGGTCTTTCAAGCACCAGTCACACTCCCCTCCACCCCCCCCACCCCACCCCGGAGAGAGAGCAGTCCTTGGGATGCTAAATCCTTCTTCCCCGGCTGGCTCTCCAACGTCCTGGGTCCATTCCTGAACCAAGGGCGTCGCAAGTGGAAATCCAGCCGCTGCACTGATGGGCTGGCCTTAGGTTTTTCTTTTGGCTATTTTTATTCCATCGTAAAGAGCCTATAGGCAGGACCTCCTTTTGCTTGTCACCTGTGTTGGCTGCTATCAGAGGAGCCATCTTATCGGCTACCTAGGCCAGCTGCATTGCTTGATCAGCCCATGATGGTGTTGCACTTTCCTCCCCGCACAGGCGTGAGTGCCCCCATCTTCCAGTCTCGCCTGATAATCCAGTCACCTGTGCTGAAGGAAAGAGATGAGCAGGGATCAGGAGTTGGAGGGGGGCCTTCTGTTAACTTGTGGGCATGGTATAGGATCACTAGCCAGTCGTTTTTATCCTTTATAGCTCCAGATCTCTTCCAGAAAGATACAGGGATGACAATATTGGCACTCTTGATGTACCACATATGCAGCCCTCCTCTCTCACTTCTCTGTTGCACAGATGGTTGTATAATTCTTAGTGAGGCACACAACCCTGCCTTTCCATATGAGGAAAAAATTTACTGGAATGCTCAGAATTCCTCCTGTCAGCCATATTGTCAATCCAGGCTTTCTTTATTCTTTGGTAATCAGGTATGGCCCACTAAGCACAAGTGCCTGTTTTCAGGAGTGACCTGACAACACTGGGGAGGTTGTGACTTGTTCAGAGTCGCACAGTATGCAAGTGGAGGTTCTTTTTTTCCACTGGAGCTGGTAGGCAGCTTGGCTCCTTCCTCGGAGAGGTCCGCTGTCCAGCCCCAACTCTCCCTTAATCCCCCATGGGTTACCCCCGTGACAGGGCGAAAGACGAAGGATGACTACTTCTCCCCTCCCCCGGAGACCAACATCCAGACTCTGGGGGGCCGGTTTGGGTGCTGCAGGGCCATCATGGAGCCTGCCTGCTCCATTTTTCCACTTTTCTGCTCTCTCCACAGCTGCTCAGGCACGTGTGGAGGCATGCACACGCAGCGATCCGTGGTGCCCTCCCTAGTCTAGCCACTCCCATCTACACTACCCTCAGGCTTCCACCAGACGCAATTGAGTCCCCACCCAGGAGAGAAGAGCTGCCATGAGGCCACTCAATCCATCTCCCGGGACGCTCCCTTCCCCCTTGCTGGCACCCAACTACCCAGGCTTGATCCTGACCCCAAGTCGATGGCGTGGCACAAAGTTTGGCATCCAGTGCTTCAACCCTCAGAACCACTGGGCCGGCCCTGCAAGTGGAGGTTCTGAGAATCAAACCCAGGTCTACTGGATGTACCAAGCTCATTCACAGTTTGTTACTGTAACTGCTAGGCTATACTGCAAGCCCCCATTTGTCTGACTAGGTTTAAGCTATAAACTAGGTTTGTTAGCAGCACCTGCCACATCTATGCCATCGGACCATTCCTAGAAGTAGTAGTCTTACTGAGAAATGTATATCATAAACCTGTAATTCCCTGCTTTTGGACCTTCATTGTGGCCTTCACTGTACAGTGTCTAGCACCAGTATCTAACACCTTACGAATGTCATTTGCTTCACCACCTATATTCTTTTCCTTTTTTATTTACTTTTGTGTGTCAGCTTCTATAGGCGTCAGTTGGTATATTTTATTTATTTATTTATTTGTGTCATTTTGGTAACCAGGTAAGCCCACGGAGACCAAAGGTCCCTTTTTCAGGGGTGACCCGGAATTATTTCACATACAGTATTTACAAGCACATCAAGGCATTGGTAATAATAAAAATTACATACGTAATGACAAGACACTGGCAACTCTACAAATTACATACAGAGACAGAGCAGTTTAGTTACCCGTGGTAAGTTACACAGTAAATTATAAAAGACAACAACTTAACCAGTAGTTCTATATAGAAGAATACACATTAATTTTCAGACAGTCAAAAGTATGTGCTGTCCTCCAGTGTTGGCTGGGGCAAGTTGTAACAGCCTGTGAGAAGCCTTGGAACACACCCCTTCCCAGACTCCCTCACTCTTTTACAAGCTGTTCCTGTTGGTAGACAGATCCCTGTTTTGCAGAGATATTTTTGTCCATAGCATGTGACTACTTTTCTGCATTGGTTCATCCTTATTGCTGCTTCTTTCGACCTTATCTACAAATTTGCAGCAGAAAAGAAGGATCTTTCTCTGGACTTTAGAAATTTGTTTGGGCTCACTCTGCAGGCTGGGAACCCTAGGCTGCAGTGCCTTGCTAGGGCCTCTATAGCCCCCACTCTCTTTGTGATGCCTTATTAGGGCCACTTTTTACCTACCCTCACTGAAGGTAAGGTAAAAAAAAAAAGGGTATGAGACTAATTGGGTGATTTTCCCTGGGCTGCAGTCGCCGAAAGAAGAGCGCACAGTTGAGATCATTCCCGCACCTACCTCCGTTTCCGCGATGGGTGGCATTTTGGGATGCTATAAGCTGCACTTTGACCAGTAGTAGCCAGCTTGATACAGGCTGCACGTTTCAGCGTGGTGGCCACACTGGAACTAATTTTTAGCACAAAAATGTTGCTACTTCTCTTCCAGCCTCAGGGTTTTCTTTTCTGTCTACTTCGATTCAGTTCACTGTCTGCACTGTGGCAGTTCACTGGGCGTTGCTCAGTAGCTAGACATCTTCAAGCTTGGCTCCTTCCACCACCAGTGGTGTCTCCTCCAGCTACACCCCATCTTACATCAGATCTTCCTTTCTGCTGGAAGGGGCAGGTCTCCTCTTTAACAGCTCCTGCTTCAAGTGAGAATTTTATGTTTTCAAGTGGTAAACTTTGGGGATTTTCTTTGTTTTGTTCCTTTTTCAAGCTGGCAGTATGTGCCTTCTCTTTACCACTCCATCAACAATCATCAGGTTGGAGTGCAGAAAACTGGGGTTTAAACACAGTGTTCGATGCAGGCAGAAAATGTCTGTCACCCCTAGCAATGACACATGTCTCTACTGTCTGGGGGCTGACCATGATGTTACACAGTGTACGTGTTTTTAGGCTTTGCATCCGTCTTCTGCATGAATGCAAGATGTGTTTCCTCCATGGTAAAATGAAAGACCTCCACGGTCATGAATTCATTGGCCTAGTTACAGGCCATAAAGGAGAGGCAGTCACCTCAGCCCTTGCCTTGTTCCTGGTTGGGCCAGCCATGGAATTTACTCCATTCCAGGAATGCCTGGAATTATGGGAAACGTTCACGTCGATGCAAACTTTCTATGAAAGTCCACTTTATCGAGAGAGAAAAAAAAAGGCAGAACAAAAATCGTCATCGATCATGGGAGGGGGGAACATTGCCACTTCTCTTGATTCTTTGACTCCTCCTACCAGTCGACCTTATCAAGCTGTTGCCAGCTGATGGGTTGGCCCTTGCTTCAGCTGATTCCCCAAAGGAGAAGTCGACCTCAGCTGTGGCCAAGGATCAGGTCAAGATTGTACTTGATCTGATTTACTAGGATTCTGAGAAAGATGAGGTTTCATTCCTCTCCAGCACCCCAGTGCTGCAGGAGCTTCCTCTGGACAACTGGACTTTCAGTCCCTCCATCAGTCCTGTTGTTATCTGACTGGCTATAATTTTAGGCTTTTGGCTTTTTGGAAGATGTTCTCCATGTCTCGGAGGTATCTTCTAAGGTGTCAACTTTTAAAATGTAGTTTTTCAGTTGGATGATGTTTTCCCACTGGTGTGCAGGCCAGGAGAGTGACCCTCTCAGGAGCTTTGTTCGTTAAGGTGCACCTGGCCACCATCTCTACATGCCAGGTGCAGACTGGCATACTGACAGTGGCACAGGAGAAAGTGGTCAGGTACTTTTTCAAAGGTCTGGACTACTTGTCCCCTCATATGAGAGCTTCTACTGCCATGGGACTTTTTGCTGGCACTTGCAAAGCTGCTGGCAAACCATTTGGACCAATATACTAGTGTGAGATTTGACACTTGTGGAAAACTGAATTTCTGAGGGTGTGGATACAGTTCACTATCCACACTTTGGTAGTTCCACTGGAACAATCTGATTTATTAGACATCTTTAAGCTAAGCTCCTCCCACCACCCAGGGCAGCATATACTCTGGCTCTACCCTGCTAGGTCAGATTCGAAGGGTTCTTCATGGAAGGTTTCTGTGAAATGTGTTGAGACCTCCAGACCTTTGGGGAAAGAGACTTTCACTGGGGAAAGAAAAACAAGTGCCGCCGGCACAGATCGTGGTACAGGGAGGGATTGCGATCCTCCCGTTCCATTGACTCCTTGATTGCTCGACTGCAATCAAGCTGCCTTCAGTCAAGGGTTTGGTCAACAGCTCCTCGGTGCGCCCATCAGGCTTGTCGACCTCAACTCGGGTCAAGCAGGCCATTGAGATTTTTCTTGAGCCCAGTTGACTGGATGTCAAAGGAGCGTGACAGTCAGTCTCCCAGGCCATGGTGCTTCCAGTCCTCACCCCGAAGGGCTCTGTGACAGGGCTGAATAAAACCTTGTCCCATTTGTTATGCAGCAAGAGTTAAAAACAATGATCTGTTCTAACCTCTCCATTTGTGTCTCTTGTCTGTCTTTGCAGTGAAATTTTCTTGTGAGACCTAGAAACTGAGCACTCTAACAGTCTCACAATTCTCCCCCTCCCTCTATCTCTCTGCCTTCACTTGCTGTTTCCTGCTGTGTCTATCTTTTGTTCCCACTTGGTTACCTGCGGTCATGAAAATATATCTGGATCTTTATGTAAAATTGGGCTCTCTGGTTTTAAAATATATAGTTTTATTGTTGAAATGATTGCAGAAAGCTATTGGAGCTCAGTGGGGTTACCCTTGAGATGCAGCTTGACCTCCACAAGCTCATTTGCAGAGTTGTCAGCAGTTGGGTTACAATGTTCTATTTTGTTGCAATTGCAAGGAAAGAAACTGACAGAGTTCATTTTGTGAGAAACCAGAGGTATCTTAACAAGCTCAGGATGCATAGGATAATTGCCAGGAAAATACATTATATTTAAAGGGAGCAATCTTTTGTTAGAGAGAGAGAGAGGGAGAGATTGAAATTTAGAATTAGAGACACCCTCAGATGAAGGACTTCGTTTTGTTTGAACTGCCTGTATAAGAGCTATCCTGCTCAATTTTATTTTATTTATTTATTCTATTGTTATTGATAATAATAGAACACTACTTGCAAATTTTTTAACTGCTTCTGGTTTTCCTATGCTTCCTGACCTGCGCCTCAATGACAGGCTCCACTCAGGACCAGTTTCCGATGGTCACCATGTCTCCAAAGCTGATGCTTCTGAACATGGCACGGCATGCTGTCTGGGATGACCATTCACTTCCCTTTGATTTTGGCCCTTGGGTAGATGGTCGAGGTCGAAGCGCTGTTCGTGCTGTGCTGTCAGTGCATCTCGACCTCCTCATCCTTGGACGAGGAGAGAGAGACTGCTGCAAGATTCGGTGCTACAAGGAGCTCCTTTGGCAACAGTGGACCATCACAGGGTGGTGTAAGGCTCTACCTTCTGAACCCTCAGTCTCCTGGCAGCTGCCAGTCATGCCTTGGCCAGTCCATCCATGATAAATTTTTGATTTATTTATGTATTTAAAGTTATTGAGTGGGAGAGGCACACTGAGCCAGAGTTCATTTCCAGGTGCAACCCGGGGGAGAGGGAGTAGGGACGTTACATTCAAAATGGTTCAACAGATTGTAAATACATTTAAAGTGTTACATAGCACTGTACAGTCAAAGAATATTTTATACAGGGTAAGTTAAATGTTGAAATTTTGACATGGTAGTATAGAAGGAGTACAAAATGCATGGTTTACATAATGGATACATAATGGATAAGTAAGCAGTGAAATTTCAGTGTACAATAAAAATTCAGGTGACCACCAGTAGGATGCTTCTCCTCCACTGAGAGTGGAGCTGCCACCACTATAGCCCTTGGTGGGGGCCTCAGTTAAGGACTCCTGTGCTGTGGCCAGCTTGCTAGGCTGTCTGTAAGTGGAGATCACCCAGTCTGAGGACACTCTGGTGGTACATGGTGGCAGATGGTGGAAGGCTGCTTTTGAAGAGTCCTCTCAGGGTTGTCCATGTTGTTGTCATGGACTCGTGATTTTGGCAGTGGCCCTATCGAGGATGTGAACACTGACCATGGGCCAGTACCATTTGTGGCTCTTCTCCACTTTATGTCCATGAGTGTGCCCTTGGAGCCAGTACAGAAGAGAGCCAAGTACCCATTCACTGACATCCTGGACAGGGATGAATCCCAGGGGGTTGCCTTTCCTGTGGCTGTAGCCATCTTAGGACTGATTCTGGAGCTTTGACAACATCCAGCATCCTGACTGGCATCCTCAACTGATATGGTCTGCAAGTGCACTGTCTCCACAGGGTCCCTTTCGGGGTTCTTAGACCACCCTTCAGTCAAAAGGTTGGTCTCAGACTCTGCCTTCTGGAAGTCTGGTGGCCAAGAAGACATGGACAGGCTCCCTGAGAAGGAGTCTTAAAAAGCTTGACCATGCAGCCAAGAAGGTCTATGCCACTCCTTCTCTTGGTCTTCACCAGGCAAGGTATGCTGTGATGATTGCCAGCTTTGGTCACTCCCCATTGGGGGTTCTGGATACAGTTCTTCCTGCAGACCAGCAGCTTTAGATGAACTTGGTCAGTGAACAGGGCCCAGTGCTGGCTAAACACCAGCTCCAGGTGGCTTTGGACGTGGATGACTCTAATGTCTGTGCAGTGGCATTAACTGTTGCTGTGTGTTGCAGGGCCTGGGTGCAGTTTTCTACCTACATGGTGGATACCCGGCACAAGTTGGTCACTGTCCCATTTCTGGGCACTGACCTCTTTGGCCTGGTGGTGAACATCTCACCAGAACAGAGATGTCCAGCACAACTCTTGATTCTTTGGCATCATCTGAGAATGACCCTAAGGCCCAGAAGCCTAAAAGAAAACCTTTCAACACTGGTCCTTTCAGCCACAGCAGCCTGAGCAAGGGGCAATACCATGCCTGGCGTCCAAAACCTAAGTTCAGTGCACAGGGACTGAAACAAGGCAGGACAGGGGAAGTTGTGCCCCTCCAGCCCCAGTGGCTGCTTCCCCTGCTCAATGGTGGTTCAGGGGGTGTTTGCCTCCCACCTGTCCAGTCCCTGACCCAGCCACCTGTGAGAGAGTCAACTTTGCTACTTCTGGCCACACTGGTCCCTCATTACCATGGACAAGTGGCTTCTTGAGTTGGTAGGCAGAGGGTTACTTCTCGATTTTCGAGGTGCTCCTGCCTTACCAATCTCACGCTCCAAGAGAGTCTTCAGTATCACAGGAAATGCTGTCTGCCCTAAGGGAGGATATTGCTCAGCTCTTTGCAATCTGGACTATAGCCAGTGTCCAAAACGCCCTGGCAAGTTTGGTGTACATGCCCAAGTACTTCCTGGTCCTGAAATGGATGAGGGTTTGGTGCCCTATGCTGGATCTGCACAGTCTCAGTCAGTTCATGCAGAAGTGCAAGTTCCGGATGGTCACTCTGAACCAGATGATACCATCCCTGGAACAGGTCATCTGATTGTGCTCCCTGGACCTCCAGGACATGTTCTTCCACATCTCAGTCTTTCTGTCCCACTGGCAGCACCTCTGGTTCCGTGCTTCTCTATCCAGTCCAGCTCATGCCTTTCGGCCTCTTGGCCTTGCCCATGGTCTTCACCAAGTGTGGCGCAAGTGCATCAGGGTTTACCCATACCTGGAGGACTGGCTGATTGTCAGGCTGTCCAAGGAGGCTGTGGAGTGGTCCAGGGATCTGACCCTCTAGCCTGCAGAGACCTGGGCCTCTTGGTCAACCTGACCAATGCTGAACTGATCCCCTTGAGGTGATTCACTTCATTGGGACAGAGCTAGACTTCCTGCAGGCCAAGGCCTGCCTTCCTGCAGACTGGACACTGAATCGCCCAATCATTTCTGTTTGGGGACTTGTGCCCTACCCGGGACTTCCTGTGGCTACTGGGGTACATGGTGTCCTGCACTAGTGTGGTCTGGTGGTCCTGCTGGCAGATGTGGCACCTGTAATGGGAGTTGGGCTGTCACTGATCCCAGCGCCTAGGACACTTGGACCACAGCCACAGTGACCCAGCCATGTGGGATGCCATCCAGTGGTGGCTGTTCCCCAAACATCTGGAGGAAGGAATGCTGTTCGTCTACCCAGACCCAACTGTCACTGTCATGATGGCTGTGTCTTTGGTGGGGTGAGGAGCACCACTGGGGGCCCATGAATTCTGATCACTCAGGGAGTCCTGTCACCACATCAGCCTACAGGAGCTCCATACAGTACAGGAATTCGCTGCTTTCATCAGGAGTCGGCTTGTCCAAGTCCAGACGTACAACACCATGACTATGTTCTACCTGAAGAGGCAGGGTGGCACACACTCTCTTTATGTTGGGAGGCTCTTCACATCTGGACCCTTGTGCGCAGCCTGGGTGCAGATCTTCCGGAGCAGTCAGCTGGCAGATGCTCTCAGCCAGATGAGAGAGACACATCAGGAGGTGATGAACCACCTGTTCTCCCTGTGGGACACACCTCTGGTCAACTTGTTTGCCTCCTGGGAGAATGCCAAACTGAGGCAGTTTTGTGCCCGCCCCCACAGTTCAGGACACTGTTGGGGGATGCTTTCACCAGCCCCTGGACCCCAGACCTTGTGTACGCCTTTCCTACCTTCCCCCTGATCCACATGGTAGTGGTCAAGGCCCGGAAGGACAAGGCGCAGATGATCCTGATGGCTCCAGACTGGCCATTGCAGTTCTGGTACCCAGATCATCTCAGCCTCAGCAGCAGGCCTCTGTGGCAGTTACTTCTTCACCCAGACTAGTTGACAAGACAACAGGGGAAGGTCCTGCACCTGGACCTTCAGTCACTGCTCCTTACAGCCTGGTTCCTGACTAGAGTTCCATGCTTTGGGTCTTTTGGAGGATATGCTCTACACTGCAGAGGCCTCCTGAAAAGAGTTGACTCACTGATGCTATGCCTTTAAATGAGAAAGTTTTGCTATTTTGTGTCAGGGTAGGGTACTTGATCTCCTTGCCTGCCCTGTGGGTAGCATCCTCGAGTAAGGCAAGGCACATTTTATTTAAAAAAGATGACCATCCCGGAGGCTCTGGGCGTCGCACATCAATTAATAAATACAACACATCAAAGTAATAATCAATTAAATACAATACTCTAAACAAATTAAAACAAAATTTGCTATACAATTAACTACCCTCTTGTCCCTCTCCTAGCTGTGGCTGCGAGCGATGACCCTCAAGGTGCACCTGGCAGCCATCTCTGCATACTAGGCGTGGGCTGATATTTTGACTGTGGCCCAGGAGAATGTGGTACGTCTTCAAGAGCCTCGACCACCTGTCACATCAGGTGCATGAACCTCCTCCATTGTGTGATCTGTTGCTGGTATTGGCTATGCCCATGAGCAAGCCTTTTAAGCTAGTACACAGGTGTGAGGTGTCACACCTGTCATAGATGTTGGCCTTCTTACTGGCCAACACATCAGCCAGAAAGATCAGTGAGCTCCAGGCATTATTGGGGGAGTCTCCATATCTGGTCTTCCACAGGGACAAGATCGTCCTTTGCCCCCACCCAAAGTTCCTCCCAAAGGTTGTACTGGAGTTCCACCTTACCCAGGTGATGAACTTTCCAGTATATTTTACCAGTGCATCTTTGGAGGCTGACCACAGGCTTTGTACTCTGGACCTGCGGGAGGTGCTTTCTTACTATTTAGAGTGCATGGCTTGGGTTCGGGGTGAGGCTGACCAGCTGTTTGTAAGATGCATTGAAACATAGACTGGCAGTTAAGCTGACGACTGGCAGGTGGATCACATCCTGGATCGACCTCTGCAATAGGTTGGCTAGTAGGGAGCCTCCTGTAGGGCTTAGTGGTTATTCCACCAGACATAGCACTGCTTCGATATCTGCTTTTAGGGACATTCCTATCCAGGAAATCTACAGGGCTGCTACCTGGAAGTCAGCACTCGCATTCATTTCCCATTACAGCATCGACCTTGAAACTCATCGGGATGCTAGATTTGGGACCTCAGTTCTCCAGTTTCTGTTTGCCAAGTTGGGGTATGTGTCTTACCCCCATTCCCGGATAACTGCTAGAAATCTGTGAATATGGGGATAGTGCCATGCCCCTAGAAATAAAGGTTACTTACCTGTAACTGTAGAACTTCCATGGAATGGTCTCTTGCAGTAAGTCATTACTTTTGAGAGTTCCCGATAGGTGGTGCTCCAGCACGGAAATTTCTTCCAGCAGTCTCCACACTAGGGACCACCCACACAACCTCACTTCCTGGGCTGTACCTATAAAAGTGGGTTGTCCTTGGTAATCTCAGTTCGTTTTCCTGCTGGCTTCAGCTCTTTTAGCATCTCTTCTACAGTTGTATATGAAGTGGATTGACAATGTCGCCTGGGGTGCTTGGATTTCATACAAGACACCAGGCTCCTGTACTAGATAAGACTACTACAAAGGATGCCTCCCCTGTCAACATTTAACGACTAAAATAGGGAAGGCAACCCCTTCACCTAAAGTCCTGTCTGACCACCTTTCAACGGTCATACCTCCGAAACAGAGGTCATTCAGAAGACATTCATCATCGACGGGCATTCACCCTCATCGAAGGCAGACCACACTTCATCAAAAGAGCACTGATGGGCATTCACCCCCGTCGACATGCAGGCTCTTCTTCATTAAAGGACCATTCCTCATTGACAGAGCTTCATTCTTCAGCTCCCCCATCGAAAAGGCTACCCTCACCATTGATGACGAAGATCCTGCTACTTTCCCCATCGACGGGATGTACTCCCCTGTCGCTGGGAGAGCTCTACAAGACAGCCTCATCGATGACACCATCGCCTCTGTCAACAGAGCACACTCTATATGCTCCATCATCGACAGGGCTGCCTCCCCCGTCGATGAGACATGCTCCAAAGCTCCACCGTCAATGGGATGCCTTCCTTCATTGACGGGGCATGCATTCACCTTCTTATCATCGATGACAGTATTTCCATTGTTGATGGTGCATGTATTCACTATTCCATCGTCGACGGAGCATGTCCCACCATCGATGGAGTATGTATTGTCTTCCTCCTCGTTGACTGAGTATATTCCACCATCGACAGAGCATGCTTTTACTTACCCTTCAGCTATAAAACATAGTGCATCATTGACGAGGCATGCTTTTCTTCCATTGATGAGGTGGCTGCCACCGTCTACGGAGCAGTCCCTGCATGATAGAACAGCATCTTTACCTGCATATAATACAATTATGGAGCATCCTTATTACAGGTTTACCATGGACTTCCATGAATACTTTCAACAACATGCATTAAAAGATACTATGGGGTGGCATCACTACAAAACAAAGAATGATGTGCTACAGAACGCAGGGGCTTACCAGCCTCATCTGCTCTCATGCATGATACTCATACACCATTTATCATAGACTATGTCTCAGCCTCCATCGCCACTGACCTGCACTGGGCTGGACTGCCCTCCTGTCATACCTCTTCATGAATATTCAAGAGAATATGAGTCCCCTTATGTTGTACCATCTAGCGGAGCTGATGGACTACTATAACAAAAACCATACTGCCATGCCTGAACATACAAGAACTATAACCAGCGTCTGGTAAGTATCTCTGCTGGTGACCTTATAAATAGACTACATGCATCCTCTGAAAAAGATCAGGATGCGACATTATCGATGCTTCAGCTTGAGCCTCTGCAGTCGGTATTTTCTACACCGACAGGCATGGCTCTGACTCTCAGGGCTAGCGCCTGATATTAAACAGCATGTGGCTAATGCCCCTTATAAGGCAACCATCTCTTTGGCCCCGGGGTTCAAACGACACTGGATAACCTACAAGCCTTTAAACCCATGACCGCCCCTCTGGCAGGCCGAGCGCCTCTTCTTCTCACTAAAGACTTCAACTGAAACCTGAGGCCTTCTTCAACAGGCTCTACACATTTAACCCCTTTTCAGAGGTATCACTGTTACAGACCATCACGGCCATTCCATCGGGATGCCTCTCGGCCTGTTGTGCGCTGGTCTCCATGTCTCTCCCACAAACAGGTCCACCTACTACTACTCACATGCTGAGACTCGATTGATTTATCCTGGTATGGATTATACTATCTTCAATTTTCTACTGCTGTAAGCTGCTTTCACTTGATCATGAACGTAGATCATGTGAACAAGGGTGAGTACCCATACAGACATTATAAGCCTTAAAAACTCTACATGTCTTTTTTGCTTGGTCAAAAAAAAATTATATATATATACACACACACACACACACACACACACGTGTTTATGTAATCTCAAAAATTAGGTCCACTGCCTTATGATTTCGATTATATTGTTCATTATTTAGCTTCTGTTTTCCAAACAGTAGACATACTGGACTCATCATACGAACATTTCCGATTTATGCCCCACAGGGTTGCAGGCCCGGACATACCCAGGACCCCCTTGTTAGTAAGATTATTAATACAAGAAGAATATATCAAAATCACTCTATTACTTTACATGTTCTCTAAACCAACTACAAGATTGGTTATAGCTGCTGATTCTAAAAATCACTGACTCCCTTCAGGTCACAGATACATTGTTTCATTTCGCAATATTATCTGCTACTTCAGTATCCAATTACTACTAAATGGATACAGTTTCTACTGTCTGGACAGACTGGGCATGGTGAATACATAAAACCTGTATAAAGTGCGAGAGTCATCAAAACTGCCGATCCACGCTACTTGGACAACAAACTATGGACAGGTTACAAACCTTATGATTTTCTCACATTTCAAATCTCACGCATGAGATCACATGGCTCTTAAATCTGTAAGTATCCAGATCATTGTTTTCATGTCTGTTCATCCAACAGTATCAACAAAGGGCCCATCATACTAACGTTTCAGGTTTACGCCTGATGAGGCGGTAGACCCTGACATGCTTGGGACCCCCTTGCAAATGAGATTACTAACACATGATGGAACTGATGACATCACTCTGTTGCATTCTATGTCCTTACCCTAAAATTGGTACAATGTTGTCACTGACTCTAGGTATCACTGGCTTTCTTCATGAAATAGATACATTGTTCACAGTAAAAAAAAAAAAAAAAACTATACTAAATTGCCACATTGTAACACTACAAAATATTGTATTATTTGGGTTACTATCCCAGACTCCGAACCCAATGGGCTTTGACATAAACTATCTTTTCCAGTGCATGCCACTGAGATCTACCAGTTACTCCATTATGTGGCTGATTTTCCTATGATCTATTACAGTACTTGATGTGCCATAACCTAATCAGGTTTACATCTCCTTAGACTCATCTGATGATGCCAACTAATAGCCAATATGGCTTGTCTTTCAGCCATGATCCTATAATGAATGATATAATGGACTACTTACAAAATCCCTTTTTTTACATGCTGATGCACTGTTTTCAGCCCCTTTCGGTCCTAAGACCACACTAAGATATAAGGCAGAATGCCATGTATGGCCACCCTTTGCTCGATAACTGCTTGGGAACCTCCCAGAAGTAATGACTTACTGCAAGAGACCGTTCCATGTAAGATAGTGTAGTTGCACAAAGACTATTGCTGTAACAATCGATTTCTAGGAATGTCTCTTGCAGTAAGTAGTTTCCCTCCCTCCAACCCCCTGCCATTTGCAACAGGAAAACTCGATGTAGGGTTGGGAAGCTTTGGTACCTCGGTTCCCCTCTGTCCCTCGCTTCTGAGCTGAAACCTGTGGGGAACGGAGATTACCAGGGACCACCCACTTTTATAGGTACAGCCCAGGAAGTGAGGTCATGTGGGTGGTCCCTGGTGTGGAGACTGCTGGAAGAAACTTCCGTGCTGGAGCGCCACCTATCTGGAACTCCCAGAAGTAATGATTTACTGCAAGAGACATTCCTAGAAGATCTACTGTTACAGCAGAAGTCTTTGTGTAACTGCACTTTCTAGGAGTGGTGTATAGTTCACATCAACATCACCCACCCAGCCTCCCCTGGCAAGTGGCACACAGATCCCTGCTTCCAGCATGCAATATCTGATGTCACGGGGTGAAGCTGCAAGATATACCACTAGGGCGGTGGGAGCTGCTTAACTTGAAGTTGTTCTGATGAGTCAGGACTTCCAGCTGAACTGCCAGTGTATGGATGTGAACTATATGCCCTAGAACTACGGTTACAGGTGAGTAACCTGTTTTACTGCTGCCCATCTCCCCAAATAAAAAGACGCTAACCTGGCTTGTAAACTTCAATAAATTAAAAAAACTACAAAGTTTTTTTTTTTCTTTCTCTTGGCATTTTAATTACTGTAGGAGCTCCATGTTAGTATCAGAGACCTTGTGTTTTGGCGTATTTATTAAAAGTATTAATTACTCTGAAAATCGGCTCATCAGCACATAGATTTCAGACTAGGGAGTTGAACATACTCCTGACGTTTTACAAAATCAACCCTGTACCATCATGATGGAACTCCAAAGCTCAATATAAATGATTCTACAAAAACAAGGTGTTTGAAGTATTCACGAGCTTGGAAGGGCTTCCTCAGTTTGAGATGCTTAAAACTGCAGCATAAACTCATGAATTTTACTTTATACTGTATGCAGAGCTTTATAGTTTATACGAATTCCACAGGATGTCTATCATAAATGTATACATTTTTTGTGAAATCATCTCTGCAAAGTCAAGATTATCAGTGCTGCGCTGTATGTTTGGAGGAGTTCCAGCAAGCAGATCTCATGCCATCAAACTGAATGATAAATACAGAAGAAACCAGGTCCAACGTGAGCACTGTTAATCTGTTTCCTGCCACTTGTTTGCACAGCTATGGAAACTGACCTTCACTACCGTAAGAAACATTAGGACAAAAGAAGACTTGTGGTCCACAGAGTCCAGCCCTGGTCACTTCAGCAGGAATAGTCTGCTATGTTATTTTCCGTTAGGAATGTACCTGTTGTGCATGTTTTGCACAGACACAGACAGTGTTGACAGAAAAAGGCCCTGCAGCCTATCGAGTCTGCCCAGCCCTATCTACCTTGTAGTTATAGTCTGAAGCTACGTCCTTGTCAGGTAGTATGTCCTGAAGATCATTCATTGTCCTTTCTGTGAAATAACATTTCTTTATGTCTTCCCGACTTAGCCTTCTTTAAACATACAGCTCTGACCTCTATTTCTCTCATTCCTGATTAAGGTCAGTCATGGATCTTGATTCAGAGGTGTCAGTTAGTTTGGAGGCTGCTAGCATGTCCCCTCATTGCTTTCTTTTCTCCAGGGAGTAAAGTTCTCACACCATGAGTCTCTCTTTGCAGCTCAGGTTTTTCATCTGTTCAGTTAATTGTGTTGACCTTTTTTTGCACTCAGTCCTAGTATGCCGATTTCCTTCAAGTAGTAAGTTGTCTAAAACTGAGTGCAGTACTCTTGATGGGGCCTAACCACAGTAAGTATAGCACATTATATAAGCTCCATGGGTTGCCTTATGAATTTCTTCAGTGTACTCTATATGCATTATAACTGCTGCAGTGCATTGAGGTTTCCTTTTAAAGTGCTATCTTTCGAATGAGATGTTAAACCGAGATCCCATCTGCCTGATCTGGTTGTAGTTCAGGTGGATGTTAAAGATCCCATAGCACTTCTCGAAAAAGATGGGGAATTTTTATTGAAAGGACTACAGACACAAAATTATACTATTATACAAAACTTATACATAAATTATAAAACAAAAAGAAAACGCATTCATGTTACAAATTCAAGATAGGCATACAGTGTGACTTAACAATATTGTTCCTGTCAGCATTCAAGGAGGTTTTGCCTAGTGGTCACAATTAATCCAAAGTACTTTCAGTCTCTCTTCTATACATCTTTTAGCAGCAAGTCCATATACTTTCTGTAAGGAATTCCTAATATTCCTATCTATTTCAATGTATGAAATTATTCTTTGCTGAGTAAGCCATAAACACTGGGACTGCCAAATATAGTATCTAATTATGGCCAAAATGATATACATAGTTTCTTTGAGTTATATTTTTCAAATCCATATTCCATTTTCCCATAGACCAAAGCATCATATGATAAGTTGCAAAACATGTGTTCCCTCCATTCTTTGGCCAGATACAACCAGAAGCCTTTTGTATGTTCACATTTTAAAAATAAATGTTTCTGTGTTTCCAGGGTTTACACACATGCTTGTCTAATGCAATATCTCTCTTGTACCTGTAGGGGAATTTCCTCGGTGTCCTGGCCAAATTTCCTCCATTCACTAAAAATACCACTAACAGCTTAATCTGGTTCAGTGTCAGCTGGTATCCATCTCTATCCCCCTCCCCTGGGACAAGGCTCAAAATAGGCAGAATTGTCTAGTTCTCCTTTCCCGGTCAACAAAAACGAAATAAAATGAAATAATAAAACTGCAGATAACTCCTAGATCCTTTCCTGTCCAGTTTTAGGAGTGCACATACCATTAATGGTGCAGAGTAAACTTGCCTTTTGTCATTCGCACCCTTTTGTGATTCTTGCCTAAATACATTACTTGCGTTTTTCAACACTGAATTCTAAATCAATTCTCAATCCAGTCAGTAAGCCTCTTTAGGCTAACTCAGAAGTGTACTATACTAGCCTGTGAAATTTCACATTCAGATACCCAGCTCCTGATTCTTATCTCTGGGTCACAAAAAAAAAAGGAAAGAAAGTAATTTGATATTATTTCACTCCTGTCATACACACTGTATCCCAGCCAGCGTAACTAGGCCTACTTGTTGCTGTGGTGCATTGGTAGGGGTTTAGAAAAGAGGAAGAAAGAGGTATCACTACCTCTCACTAGGTCACTGGTGAGACCACAGCTGGAGTACTGTGCCCATTTCTGGAGTCCTCACCTAAGGAAAGACTAGGACAAGCTGGAGACCGTGCAGTTTAGAGTAACCAAAATAACTAAAAAAAAAAAAAATGAGGGCCATCAAGGCAGATCTTATCAGTATCAGCTTAGGGCACTAAACATGTACTCGCTTGAGACAAAAGAGGAATACTACCAGTCTTTCAGGTTACTGAAAGGAATGAACAAGGTGCACTGCGAAGAACTATTTAACAAAAGTAACAAATCTAAAACACAGTGTCATGAGTGGAAGCTGGTGGGGGGAAGGGTCAGGAGGGACTTGAGAAAGTTTTATTTTGCAAAAAGAGTAGTTGAGCCATGGAACAGTCTGCCAGCAGAGGTGATGGGTACCAAAGCCATTACTGGTTTCAGACACAGTTGGGACAGAGTTGAGGGTTTAGTAGTTACTCAGGAAGGTTGTAGTGAAACAGGGAGTAAAGGGCTGGATAGTGTAGACAGACACCCTGTATTGGCAAAAAAGTCTCTGGGTATGATAAGGTGTCACTAGTAGACGGGATGGACCATTGATCTTTTTCTGCCATCACTGTCTATACTTTTATGCTTTGCAATCTATTGACAGTTGGCAGCAGCCATTAGGCATGCACAGAGATTTTATGGAAACGTCTTGAGGGTTAAATACAGAGAAGAATAGAGAAGTCTACTTAAAGATCATGTGCAACGGTTTTTGCATATTTTTAATAAAAGCTTTAAAAGCTGAAATTCAAGTCCTTGTGTCATGAATAGTGTTTGCTGAAAATTTTGTGCTGTTTGCTTTTGTGGTTTTCTTTAAATCACCATTTGTTAACTTGCCCTACAGTGGCTGAAAACAGAGGAGTTATTTCTGTCCTCTCAGTCAAACTTAAGAGTACAATGACATCATTTTGGAGTAGCTTGCTTTTTCAGATTCCCAATCAGAGCAGCACTCTGTAGAGTTTATGGTTTGCTGAGCTCTCCAGGTTCCTTACAAACCCAGTCTCTGGTTTGTATTTAGATAGATCAGCTTAAAATATATAATTATCTTCTTTTACAAAGCTGATCATTTCGGTTCCAATGCTGAATTGAAGTAGTGGAAATCTTTTTCTGTGAGAAATCAGCTTGTCTGTATCACAGCTCTGTTCTTTCTAATCAAACCTCAGTTTGTTTCTAACTATATAACACAGGGAGTTTAATGAATATAAAATAAATCTTATTTTGTTCATTCATAGAAAGTTTGTCTTTGATGTAGCCTTCATAAATACAATCATGTAAGAAAATTTTTTTTTTCATGTCAGATTGACAAACAGGTACTTGTCACACTCTGCTACAGTATTTCAAGCACATGTACTGTCAGAACTCACATATTTAAGCTCTTTGGTGGTTTCTGTGTGTCAATGTATCATGTATGTGTACAACTAGAACCACTATGTGGCATCCTGATGCACCGTGTCTCTGCTCCACAGTTGAGGCAGCTGCAGTCTACTGTCACTAGTCCACTGCCCCCACAAGCCCCCTGACTTGTGCTCCACATTTGAGGCTGCTACACCTTGCTGCCCACTGTCTTCTCCCACACAGTCATGGATTGTGCACCCTGCTGCTTCCATCCCCTGCCTAAAGAATCAGGACTACTGCACTCTGCTGCTCCCTGCCCAAACAATTTGGGCTGCTTCACCCTGCTGCCCTATCTCCCCCACCCTGACAGTTAGGGAAACTGCACCTGTTGCCCCCTGTTCCTGTCTCCACAGTCAAGGTTGCTGTGCTGCACTAGGCCCTAAAGTGCCATGTTCCCTGCCTCCATGGGCAGGGCTGCTGCACCACATGTACCCCATCTCACAGTCAGGGCTGCTATACCCTGATGCCCCATGTGTCCTGCCTCACAGTTGAGGCTTCTGCACCATGCTGTTTTCTATCACCTGTCACCACAGACAGGGCTGCTGCACCCTGCTCCTTTCTACACAGTTGTGGTTGCTGTGGCCTGCTGTACCTTAGAGCCCCATGCCTCTGTAGTAAGGGCTGCTGCACCATGCTACCACTTGCAACAAGATTCAGGGCATTTTCTGCACCCTGTAGCATGCCTCCACAGTTGAGGCAGTTGCACCCTGCTGTCCCCCTGCCACCAGAGTCGGATCCTTTGCTACACTCTGCTGAGACAGGGACGGGGATATAATGTGCAGTGTCCCTGACGGTGAGGGTGTGAGAGAGAGAAAAAGTAGCAGGGTGCAGCAACCCCAACTGTTTGGGAAGGGTGCAGCACAAGAGTAAGGACATTTGCTGCAACGTGTCCCTTGGTTGTGGAGGCAAGGGGCTGTGTGGTGTTGCAGGGGACAAAAGACAGCATGGTGCAGAAACCTTGACTGTGATGCAGGACACAGGTGGGCATCAGGATACAGCAGCCCTGACAGTGGTACAGGGAGTACGTTGTGCAGCAGCCCAGCCCATTTGGGGCAATGGAAATGTGTAGCAGAGCTCAGCAGCCCCAAATGTGGATGCAGGCAGCATGAGACTCTAGGGTATAGCACAGCACAGCAGCCCTGACTGGAGGCAGGGACAGGAGGCAACAGGGTGCCGGGGCCCTCACTGTGAGCATGGGGACAGAGGGCAGCAGGGTGTAGCAGCCCTGAATGTTCGGGCAAAAGATAGGTGTGGCATCAGGATACAGCACCCCAAACTGTGGGATAGGGTGCAGCAGCCATGCCTGTCTGGGACAAGGGATGTGGGCAGCAGGGCATAGCAAAGGATCTGACGCTGGTGGCAGGGGACAGCAGGGTGCAATTGCCTCAACTGTGGAGGCATGCAACAGGGTGCAGTAAATGCCCTGAATCTTGTGGCAAGTGGCAGCATGGTGCATCAGCCCAAACTGCAGTGGCATGGGGAACTAGAGCACAGCAGGCCATGGCAATTACAACTGTGTAGAAAGGAGCAGGGTGCAGCAGCTGAAATGCTGATTTAAAGAAAACCACAAAATCAAACACCACAAAATTTTCAGGAAACACTAATCATGACACAGGGACTTGATTGTTAGCTTTTCAAGCTTTTATAAAAAAATGTGTAAAAACTGTTGCACATGATCTTTAAGAATTTTTCTGAAATTGTCAGTACCCAGAGTGTGGTGAACATTTAAAACCTTAAGACCTCAGAGTGCCCTGAGGGGCAGGCCCCTGGCCCACAAAACGTTGGCCTGGCCCTATAACTGGATGTTTCATATAAAGATCAAAAAATTGATTTAGCTGTATCCTAAAGAGTCAGAGTCTTTTTTTTTTTTTTATAATTTGTTTATTCAAATGTCAACAAGCAGACAAAAATACATAGTGTAGCTCAGAATATAACATAGAGAATACTGGATAGACAACTATGCAGAACCAGTGTGTTCTGCCACAGAGGGATTCTGATTCCCTCTGACCTCAAGAGCGGCTCGAGGAGGTCAGGTGAGTCAGAACTTAGAGGCAGAACATACTGGTTCTGCATAGAGTTGCTCAACCTGTGTTTTTTATAGTATATAGTACTGTGTGAAAAATGTGTTTTGTGAGTTCTTTTGCTTTCAAAATGAGACTGACTCATGCGGTCTCTAGCGGTTCTAGAATGCTGTTCTACCACAGTAGGGTAGAACAGCATTCCATGACATTGGAACTGTGGTAGAACAGCATTTTGAAAGGGATGGAAATCTATACAGAACAACACTCCACTATACACTATAAATATAAATAACTACCTCCATACAGCTCGTAGTGATTACATGGCTGTAGCTCCAACAAGTGCCGAATAACAGTTAAGTACTAGCTATATAATAAACGCATTCATAACTGTGGTATTGATTAATCAGGTAGAGAGTCCTTTACAGTTTGCAAACAATCTGAAGTGTGTTATACATGGCAATGAACACTTAGGTTCTTGATGAGGTAAAGAGGGGATAAGAGAGAGGATAGGAAAGAGTAGAGTCAGCAAAGAGGAAAAGAGATGAGGTTGAAAGCAGAGAAATGAAGTTAGGAAACAAAAAGGGGGTGGGTGAGCTCAACCTTATGTCACAAAATCAAGATATCTATTCAGTTGATAGAGGGTCCACCTGTGCCAGCAGATTTCAAACATTGGAAGATGATCCATAAGTCAATAAGTCAGTCATTACAGTATGTAAATTTCCAAGGTGATTTCCTTCCAGCTTTGGTGAGTGGGGATGCTATCCATATGCCATAACTGTGTGATGGCCTTTTTGGCTGCTAGGAGTAACAGAAGTATCAGTTTTAAAGAATCTGTGCTCAGGGTGCAGTCTTCTTTAGGAATTGCAGTCAATACAAGAGAAGGAGTAATTTCTCCCTGACAAATAAAGATTTGTTCAGTTTCCTTTACTGCCATGTGCCAAAAGGCTTCAAACTGGGGGCAGGCCCACAGCACATTGTGTATGGTCTGCTTTCTTTTGGTCCCACATATTTTGCCGCCACTACCGGCATATGAAAATAGCAACACTTACAGGAGTACTCCCTCCAGTGAGTGGTGCAGGTCAGTTTGTAGGCAGGGATAGCAAACTTATGCAAGGTTTCCTAAGTGTGGGCAGCATCACGTTCTTTATTCCCTCTGTTCAAAATTGTTACAGTGGTGTCCGAAATTTTCTCTTGGAGAGCCCAATACAGACGACTAATAAGGCGTGACCAAGTTTTGCCTAGAAGATGGGACTTAATCAGACCGACTAGTTGCAAGGATTTTTCCAGAATTGCAAGTTAAGGCTGTACCGCATGAGCTTAAGTAGGAGCGAAGTTGGATATATCTGTAGTGGTCTGTGGCAGGAAGAGTATAGGAGGGTTGTAGGGCAGAGAAGGGAAGTATCCCTTGTGGGCAGATGATGTGGAATACATATCTGAGGCCCAGTCTATACCACCTGGACATGGCCATGTCCAGGTTGTTTGGAGGATAGCTCCTAAGATTCTGAGTCTTCTCAGCTGCATCACGTTCTTGATCAAGTGCACCTACAGAGGCAGACTCATCTAAATTACGTCCCTTTTTCCCTTCCTAAACAGTAGGGAAAGAGGGTATTCAGATCCTACCGTCACAGCATGAAGGCAGAACTAAGCCTGATTCAGTGCACAATGACTCCCTCTGCCAGTGGGTCACCAAGGCCCGACGCTGGACCTTATTTCGGTGGGTAATTTTTACTACCCCAAATATCGTCCGGGGTTTCAAACAATTCATTTCCAGCCGTTGGGCTATACCCATCGTTATTCTGCACCAGGCTTCCTGACATATGGAACCCATGCCATGGGAATCAGGCTACCATATAGGGTGTCAGGCTTTTCACCCTCCACCACCTCCCGCTCAAACACAGGTGGACTTCCGAGAGATTTTACAATCTTGGTGGTCTGAGACAAAATCTTAGTCTCGGAATTGGACAGTAGACAACCGTGCCCTTTGGAGGTAGGACGTCCAGATCAGACCCCTAGGGCGGCCTCACCGGTCAACACCTCGAGCCTCAATGTCAGGCCTGACAAAAGGCTCTACGTAGGCCCCGACGTCAGATGTGGTCTCATTAGAAAGAGTCTGCTCCTCTAAACAGGGAACCTGTGGATTCCGATGATTCAGATTCCGAGTCGTCCTCAGAGGGTTCGGGATTCGAGACCCCACCCCCAGGAGTCTGTCCCTAGAGAATCCATACAGTCAAACAGTCACGGAACTCGCTTTCTGGCTCACAAATAACTTGCTGTCCACACCAAGCTTTTGTGTTTTCAGATACAGCAGTTTACTGGAGTGCATAGAAAGATTACAAACCACCTCTACTGAGGCAAAAAAAAAAGACACTGACGTTTAACCCAGTGGGCTTTGTCAAAGTATGTGCCCCCATGGAGCCTGTGCATTATATACACTCAAGTGCTTTATCAATTACAAAAATTAAAGTGACAGTGCAGTTAAGTGTTGCATAGGCTTTTCAAACACAATAAATAATACTATACAATTCACATGATTCGGGTGCACATAAACAGCTACAGTTAAAATCATCTCATCCTAGCTACATGAATTCAGAATGTTAATCTCCCTAGAGAATCCCCCTAGTCACCCCGAGGATCCCTCCTTTGTGAACCTCCTGAGACAAATAGCGGAAGCACAAGGCTGGAAGTCTGATACACAAGACCCAAAATGTCAAAGGTTAGCTGAGCACCTAGATTTCCCTGAAAATAGTCTGATTCTTACCCCTCCTTGGCTGGAACCTCATGAGGATCTGTCCTCTACCATCTGGCAGATGCCCTCCTGTATCCTGGCTATGGCCAAAAAGGCTGACCGGGTTTATAGGACACCAGAGGGCAAAGACCACCTCAGCATACATCCAAAGGCTGACTCTGTGGTCATCACTCCGGCCCACGATAGGTCCACCAAGCCTAAGCACCTCAGTACATTCCCTTCCAACAAGGAGTCCAAACACCTGGACCAGTTCGGGAGAAAGTTCTACTGCCCTTCAACACTAGCCATTCGTGCCCTTAATTATGTGGTACACATGCTAGTGTACCAAAAATCACTGTTCCGTCAGCTTGAGCCATAGTCTAGGCCCTGCCGGACTCTGAGTCTAAAACCGCCTTGGCAGATACCCTCCAGTCTGCTAAGGTGGCCGGACGTCACTTCTTTAGGGCCACCTATGATGCGGTGGCCACGGCAGTGAGCCTTTGCAGGTTCTCGTAGTTAAGGGTGTCAGGTCAGGCTTCTGATGTCCAGATTGCTATTCAGGATGCCCCCTTAAGAGGCTCTGTTCTGTTCAGAGATGTCCAGGACATTATCACGAGCCTTCAAGATAAAGTACTGCCCTTTAGTCAGTCCATGTGATGTACTGCTTGAAACCTCAGCCTAAACATCCTCTTTGTTGGCAAAACAGACACCAGGTGAAACCACTGCAGGCACCTGGCACCAGTTCAAATGCAGGGCTCCTAACACTGCCACCTCCCCTCCAGCCAAAACCCAGAGAGCTACTGGAGTGGCCCTCCCTAACCCCCCTCCCACTCCTGACTTGATGCCTGCCCTTCCTCCTCCTCATCTGTTGGAGGAACAGGTGGGCAGAAGGTTCTCAAGGCACCTGGGAGACTGGGAATCCATCACAACAGATGCCTGGGTCATTCAGCTAATCAAGCTTGGTCACGCTCTCTAGTTTCGCGAAAACCCCCCAAGCCAGACCTCCGGGGTTTTCCCACTATCCAAGGGTGCACATTCCCTAGTTAAGGGAAGAAATTACGGCTCTTCGAAAAGAAGCAGTAGAGCTAGTGCCTGCAGACCATACCAGGAAGGGATTCTAGTCCCACTTCTTTCTGGTTCCAAAAAAGACAGGGGATCTGTGATCGATACTAGACCTCAGCACCCTAAACCTATTCGTAGAATACAAGTGATTTCAGATGCTGATGCTCCAAAGCCTGCTGTCTCTCCTGTCCAAAGGACAGAGGCTTTGTGCCCTGGACATGCAGGATGCATACCTGCACATCCCAGTGTTTTGGTCTCACCTCAGATTCCTCAGGTTCTCTTTCCAAGGGGAGCCTTACCAGTTCAAAGCCCTCCCCTTTGGCCTGTCTTCAGCACCGCATGTTTTTACCAGGTGTCTCGCAGTTGTGGCAGGGGCCTTGAGGAAACAGGGGCACTACATCTTCCCCTACCTCGACGATTGGCTTCTTGCAGCCCCGTTGAGGAAAGGGTTGGAGGCATCTCTGTCAGCTGCCCTGCACCTTTTCGAGTGACTGGGTATTAATGTCAGTGACCCCAAATCACAGCTTGCTCCTTCCCAGTGCCTGCAATTTATTGGGGTGGTTCTGGACACAGTCCAGGGTATGACCTTGCTCCCCCTGGATAGAGCAGAGACTCTGCAGAGGCAGGCTTAACTGGTAGCTTCCAACAGACACACTTCTGCCAGTGTGGTCCTCCACCTTCTTGGCCTCATAGCAGCGGCCATCCCCTACGGTTCCTTGGCCAGACTCCACATTTGTATCTTGCAGTGGACTCTCAGGTCTCAATGGGATCAAAGGGCGGATGACCTGGACTGCTGTGTCCTAGTTTCTGGCCCGATGCAGAAAGATCCGCAGTGGTGGCAGAACTCTGACAATCTTACCCGAGGAGTTCCTTTTCAGGCCCATCCTTACTCCCAAATCTTGACCACGGACGCGACGGAGATGGGATGGGGTGCCTATCTTGGGAATCACAGGACCCAGGGCCTGTGGTCACCTGTGGAACTACACTTGCACATAAATGTGCTTGAAATGAGAGCAGTTATGAATGCACTCCAGGTTTTTCAGCACATGCTTCAACAGGATACACTGTTGGACCAGTCAGACATCTGTGTAGTGTGGTACATCAACAAGCAGGGGGGCACTGACTCGTATCCTCTATGCAGGGAAGCAGTGTGGGTCTAGAATTGGGCTGTCCTGCACAAGGTTCACCTCCTGGTAGTTCACGTTCCAGATGTGCAGAACGTTCTCGCAGACAGTCTCAGCTGCACCAGGGTAAAAGTGCACAAGTGGGAGCTAAAAGCAGGAGGTGTAGTAGATCACATCTTCAACCTCTGGGGTCTTCCAGATGTGGATCTGTTCGCAGCCCCATCAAACGCAAAACTTCCGAAGTTTTCTCGCTCGATCCTGTGCATGGTGCTTTCTGGCAAGATGCGTTGGCATTTTGTCGGACAGGGAGGTTTCTGTACACCTTCCCTCCCTTTCCAGTTTTACAGAGCGTGATGATCAAGCTTCAAACAGAAGGAGCTCAAATGATCCTGATCGCTCCCTTTTGGCCTCGACAAATATGGTTCTAGGGACATGGATGGTGTTGTTCATCCACACTGTCTGGCAGGTTCCTTGCCGCTTTAAATCTTGCTGGAAGGTCTTCAAGCTGGCTCCTCCCACTCACCCGGGTGGTAAAACTCTCGGCTCCGCCCCATGACGCCAGATCTTCCTTACCGCTTGGAAGCTCAGGTTCCCTCCTTAACGCTCTGCGTGTAGACTGGATCCTAATTCTTCGGTTAGCCCAAAACTTATTTAAAAATGTTCAAGACTTCGGTAAAGTTTCTCCCTCGTGGCTGCAATGGACAAATCGACTCCCGGTTTTCGGCGGTGCCCTTGTGGGCAGAAAATGTCCAGGACGGACCCGCACTCCATGTGCGTCTACTGCCTCGGCCTAGACCATGGCCCGCAGGCCTGCGAGCTATGCCATTCGTTTTTGGCCAATGTCCTGGAAGACCGCGCTGCCCGGTTACAGCTGGGGCACTCTGAGAAGCGCTACCACGTGTTAAGTCGAAGGAGGCCCACATGTTACCGCGGGCAGCTGGCTTGGCTGAGCAACTCGAGCAGATGATCGCCTCGAGGAGGAGGTGGCACAGGCTGCATCATCCTCTTCCTCGGTCAGGCATTTATCCCGCGCTCTCTGGGTACCTCATATTCAACTTCTTTCAAGGAGCTTTGCCAATCCCTTTCCACGAAGGGAGAGGGGCAATCGGGACATTCCTCTCGGTCCAAAAAGAAGGACTCAAAAGGTAAGTCCCATCGTCTGCGTTCGCGGGAGCGGGAGAGGTCCCCTTTCCCGGACAGTCGACTTCGGTCGAGGTTGCGGCTAAGGCCGCTGGCTTCACGGTGTCCCCGTCAGGTCAGCCGGCCAAGACACCAGTCGATGCGGTAGAGATTTTTCTCAACCCGTCGGATGGGCTGTCGACTGGTGAAGCCGACAACCCTTCTTCACCGGTTTCCCCGGTGGAGACCGAGGATCTGCCTGCGCCTCTGGTGCCACAGTCCCTGGTTAAGGCTTCTGAGCCAAGGGAAGAGCAGGTGTCCCCCGCCCCTTCCCAGACCTGTCCTCGGAAACACCGAGGGTCTCGGTCTTGGACATCCTCTCGGTCCAGCCGATCCCGCCGACATCGGCAGTCTTGGTCTCGGCACCGAAGTAAGTTGTGCTGCCGCTCGTCCTCGTCTTCCTCCTCGGAAGAGGAGAGGCTTCTGCGCAAATTGCGTCGACGCTACTAGGACCTGATGTGGCAGCAATTACTTCTGTCCGGGAACAAGCCGACGCCGTCGCCTTCCCCGGCCATCAAGTGGCTGTCACCCGAGCGGCCGAAACAACCCCTCGCTGTAGCCGAGGTGCCCAAGCCTGGGCCGGTTGTTCAGCCGAAACCAGCTGCCCCACTGATTGCGGTGGAACCTCCGCCTTCACAACAGAAATCGGGGGCCTGCCCCACAGGTTGTCGGTCACCCTTACTCCCGACCGTCCTCGGCAGGTGGAGGGTGGCTCAGGCCCCAGGCAGCTCTTCGCGGACTCCTCAGAGTCCAACGATGACTCCTCCCTGTTCTCCAGGCCCATTGACCTGGAGTCCTCCAGGGGCCAGCTGACGGACGAAAGCCTATCGTCCTTCATGGGTCTGCTTCGGCTCATCTCGGAGTCCACCAGGATGCAGCTCGAGCCCATATCCAAGCGGGCCAAGTATCCCCTCACGGAAATACTGGACTGAGGGGATTCACCCACGGAGGCCTTTCCAGTGACTGAAGCCATTGTTGGCCCAGCCTTGGAGCTCTGGCGGCGGCCTGCTTCCTGTCCTGCACCTTCAGCCAGGATGGCCAGGAAGTATGCGGTCCCTACCGGCTCTTTGCCTGGTTTTTCGGAACACCCCTCCGCAAGGGTTGGTCACCGACAAGCGTTTTCTGGCGTTCCGGGAACGCTAGGGATGTAGACAAGCCTCCGACAAGGAGTCCAAATGTTGAACTTTGCTGGGCGCAGGTGTGCGCTGCATCCTCCTTGGCCTCCGCCAGGCCAGCTCGGTTGTGCTGATGGCACACTTCTCCCACGCCCTCGTGGGCTCCCTGGATGAGGTGATCCCTCATCTCCCAGCCGACCTGCAGACCACGGTCCGGCAGGTACAGGACCAGGGAAGGGCGGTGGCTAAACAGCAGCTCCAAACGGCTCTGGACATTGGAGACTCCTGTGCCAGATCGGTTGCAGCTGCAGCAGCCATGCGCTGCAGAGCATGGCTGAGGATATCCACCTTCACGGCGGATACCCAGCACAAACTGGCGAATGTCCCTTTCCTGGGGACCGACCTCTTCGGCCCTGGAGTGGAAGGTCACCTCCAGCGGATCGAAAAGTCCAATGCCACTCTGGATTCGGTCACCTCCACCCAGAAGGACAAGGGCCGCCGACAACAGCAGCATAAGTCCTTCTGCGCCTGCGGCGGCACGTCCAGCCCAACAGCACCAGCACCAGAACCAGCAGGCTCGCGCTTGGCATCCCAAACCCAATCCCGCGGCTTCCTCCAATAGGAAGCAGGGAGGTAAAGTCCCAGGAGGTCCCTCGGCCGGTCCCTCCTCTAAGCCTGCCCATTGCCGGGCTGAGGGGTGTTGCCCCCAGCCTTGTCACTCCCCCCGGGTTCCCCCATGGGGGGACGGCTCCGCCACTTCCTTTCCACCTGGTCCGTTGTCACCACGGACCGTTGGGTGTTGGAGGTGGTAGGAAAGGGCCTGCCCCAGGAGTTCGAGCAGGCCCCTCCCTTCCGAGCCGTCACCCCTCGGGGGGGGGGGGCTACGGGGTTCGCAGCCTCTTTGTCGGCTCGCTGAGCCGATATCACCCTGCTCCTCGAAAAAGAGGTGATCATGAAGGTGGCGGATCCTCCTCCAGACCCAGGGTTTGTGTCCAGGTACTTCCTGGTCCAAAAACGGATGGGGGGGCTGGCACCCCATTCTCGACCCGCGTGATCTGAACAGGTTCTTAAGGTCTCAGACCTTCAGGATGGTCACTCTGGCTCAGATAATCCCATCCTTGGAACGAGGCGTGTGGTTCTGTTCTCTGGACCTTCAGGACGCATTCATTCACGTCCCAATCCGTCCGTCCCACCAGAGATTCCTCCGCTTCAGGGCAGAGGGATCCCTCTCAGTTCGGGCCATGCCCTTCGGCCTTTCCCTAGCTCCCAGGGTCTTCACCAAATGCATGGCAGTGGTGACAGCATTCCTGCGGTGCCAAAGGGTCTGGTTGTACCCCTACCTGGATGATTGGCTGATTGCAGCCCCCCTCCAGAATGGAGGTGGAGCAGTCCAGAGATCTGGCCCTCCAGATGTGCTCTCAATTTGGCCTCCTTATCAACGAGGCAAAGTCGGAACTCGTGCCAAAGCAGGTGATCCAATTAATCAGGGCAGAGCTCGACTCCCTACGGGCCAGAGCATGGCTCCCGGCGGACAGGGCCGAGGTTCTTTCCTCCTTTGCCCAATCATTTCAGGTTGGGCAATTGCGCCTTGCCTGGGACTTCCTGTGCCTCCTGAGCCTCATGGCGGCCTGCACCAGCGTAGTCCGTTGGGCCCGTTGATACATGCGTCCCCTCCAATGGGGGCTGGCCAGCAAATGGTCACAGCAGTTAGATCCTCTGGATCTGCTAGTGACAGTGACCCAGGAGATGTGGAATGCTGTCCAGTGGTGGACCGTTCCTGCACATCTGCAGGAGGGCATCCCGTTCCTCCGCCCCGAGCTGACGGTCTCTCTATCGACCAATGCCTCTCTGATGGGCTGGGGTGCCCATCTGGGGGAGCACGGAGCGCATGGCCTCTGGTCCCCTCAGGAGTCCCGATGCCACATCAACCTGCTGGAGCTTCGAGCGGTTCATCTAGCCCTCACCGCCTTCGCTCCATTTCTACGGGGTCAGGTGGTTCAGGTCCCGATGGACAATACCACGACCATGTACTACCTAAACCGCCAGGGCAGGACATGCTCCATTCCTCTGTGCAGGCAAGTTCTCCGCATTTGGTCACTCTTGCACAGCCTGGAGGCAGATCTCCTTGCCATTCATGTGGCAGGAGCCTCCAACACCCTGGTCGATGCCCTAAGCTGGATAGGGGCTGCGTCCCACAAGTGGTCTCTCCTGCCGGAGGTAGTACAAGTTCTGTTCTCCCACTGGGGCACACCTCAGATGGACCTGTTTGCCTCCAGGGAGAATGCGAAGGTGAGACTGTTTCATGCCCGCCCCCCTCAGCAGGGCTCGCTGCAAGGGGATGCCTTCTCGAGGCCGTGGACCCCGGGCCCCTTCTACGCCTTTCCCCCATTTCCTTTGATCCACAAGGTGCTTCTCAAGGCGAGGAGGGACAAGGCGCAGGAGATTCAGGTAGCCCCAGACTGGCCCCGCCAGTTCTGGTATCCAGATCTCCTCAGTCTCAGCTCCAGGCTCCCGAGGCGGCTTCCAGCCCACCCGGACCTGATCTCAGTCAATCAGGGGAAGGTATTCCATCTGGACCTTTAATCCCTGCATCTGATGGCCTGGTTCCTGAGTGGCTAGAGTTCCAGGCCTTGGGTCTTTCCGACAAGGTCCTCAATGTCATTGAGGGGTTCCATAAGAAGTCGACCAGAAAATGCTATGCCTTCAAATGGAAGAGATTCTCCATTTGGTGTCAGGGCAAGGGCCTGGACCCTTCCTCCTGTTCCTTGGCAAGCATTCTGGACTACCTGTGGTCCCTTTCTCAGGTGGTGTGGGGGTCAGCCTTGGCAAAGGCTTCCCCACACACACTGCAGTGTTGAAACCCAGTGGGCCCGGTTTTTCTTTTGGGTTTCTCAGACATAGTGCCAGTCCTAACCAAACTTGCCCATTTATGGCAATCCGCCAAGCAAGACCCTCTTATTGGTTCCCAACCGTGTCACAGGTCATGGAAAAAACCGTAAGAAATTCCATTTTTTTTTTAGAACCGATAAGAACCGGTAAGCACACTCTAAATGATAGAATAAAATATTTTTAAACAACCTGATCGGTTCAAGAGTGAACCGATAACGTTTACAAGTTCCACACAGAAGAGAAATAATATAAACCTATCTAGTACTCACAAATACCACAGACAGAGCTTGAACCGACCGGTTGCGGTTTAAATTCGGTCAAAAGAACGAGAAATTAATACTTTAACCGACAAAATGAACTGAGCAGAAGGAGAAATCTCCGGAGCGACTGTTCAATGAGGCGGAGTAAAGAATCTGATGGTTTCAGTTTGAAGAACAACAGACAGAGTTTTCAACCGAGCTCGAGCTCAGCGTTCCATGCCTGGCATGGAAAGTTAACTCTTTCACCTCCGGAGCAGTTCGATGGTTGAGACTCACTGCTATTGTCAGAATACAGCAAGACTTCATGTTGTTTGAAGCGCTTTTCCATCTGGGCCACCTTGAAGGGTTGGGAAACTTTTTCGTATCCTGTTCCTCAGGACTTGGAGTATCTTCTTCACCTTTCTGACCTGGGCCTGAGCTATTCATCACTGAAGGTGCATTTGGCAGCCATTTCTGCCTACCATGTTTTATTGGAGGGCAAAACTCTGGCTCAATTAGAGGTTTCTAAGACCTTCTTAAAAGGAATTTTGCATTTGAAACCCCGCTCCACTGTGGGACCTTAACTTTATTTTGGAGAAATTGACCTTGCTCGTTTTGAATGGCAAGTACGTGTGACATGCACTTTTTGCCCTAGAAAGTGCTCTTTTTAGTTGCTTTTACTTGTGCTCGAAGGATTTCCGAGCTTCAGGCCCTGATGTGTAAGGAGCCTTATTTGATTTTTCACAGAGACCAGGTGGCTCTGCGCACTAATTCTAAGTTTCTTCCAAAAGTTGTCTCAAAGACTACCTTGAATCAGTCTCTTCAAGTGCCGGTATATTACCCTGAGCATACAAATCAGGGGGAGGCAATTCTGCTTACATTAGATGTTCACAGAATTTTACATTATTACAGTAACAGGACAAAAGATATCCGAAAAACGGACAAACTTTTTGTATCTTTCACACCAAAGCAAGAAAATGCGGCAGTTTCTAAGCAATGTCTTTCCAAATGGTTGGCTAACTGTATTGGTTTTTGTTACCAGAAGTATGGTAAAGTCCTTCCAGGGCAGGTTAAAGGACATTCTGCCAGGGGTATGGCTGCCTCTACAGCCTGTTTCAGAAATGTGTCAGCCACAGAAATTTGTGTGGCCGCCACTTGGAGTTCCATTCACACTTTCACTAAACAATACAATTTGGACATTGCCTGTAGCCACGGGGCTGGTTTTGGACTAGCTGTCCTCCAGGGACTCCTGTCCTGAAGTTCCTATTGCTTTTCAGCAGTTTTCTTCCAGTCTCCTGTGTTTCTTCCTGTTCCTCGGACTCTTACTGCTTGGTACTCAGTCCTACAAGTTATTACCTACTACGAGAGCCCTCTCAAAGTACAGTTACGTAAGAACTTACCGTAAAAGTAGATCTTCAAGAGAGGCTCTTGGAGTAGGTAACCTTTTTCCCCTCCCTCCTTCCCCCTTTAGTCTGTAGCTTAGCTCCTTTTCTTTGAGCCTTTTCTTGGCGTGCGGATGTGGGGACCACCCACTATATAGTGTCAGACTGACATCAGTCCCATGATGTCAGGTGGACGATCCCCCGTCAGACACTGCTAGCTTAAGTTTCCGTGTGGTTCTGACACCAGAGAGCGCAGTCCTATAAGCAGTAGTGCCAACTTTTATAAATTTTTGTGGGTGCTGACTGGTAGTAGGTAGTATTTTTCCAATGGACAGGTTCCATAGCAATGCTTTTTTGTAGTCTTCCTTCAAAATATTGAGGGTGCTTAAGTCAACTTTGTGGGTGCCTGAGTACCACAGCACCCCTGGAGTCGGCACCTATGCCTATAAGTTATTATCTACTGCAAAAGCCTCTCTCGAAGATCTGCTGTTACGGTAAGTTCTTACGTAGCTGTACTTTTCTGTTGTGATTTTGCCTCTTTCTTTCTGTCTTTTTACTTATTAGCACCTGGGTTGCTTTCCTTGAACCTGTATTGCTATTTTATTTAACTTTAAAGTTTTTGCTCGGTTTGTTTCAATTCCATCGGTTCCGCAGTTTTAATTCTGTGTGGGAACTGACCTGTTTTGTTACAGTTTAAAATCATTAGATTCCAGTTCAGGAACTGACAGATTTCTTCTATTATAGCTTTACTGTGCCTAACACTAATGTTGGAGACACACCTTAAAAAGAAAGACAGGACCAACTGGTTTTAAAAATTGTATTGGTTGTGGGCAAATAGTGGCCAGAGCTGATAGGCATGATTTGTGCATTACTGTCTGGGACTTAGTCACATTTTTGTAAACTGTGACATTTGTAAAAGTTTTTGTTCTAAGACATTGAAAAAATGGGCCAAAAAACTTGGAAGAGATGGCTACTTCTTCCTCCCCTTCATAGCCCATGGAAGAGGCCTTCTCCTCAAAAAAAGATAAAAATAAAGAACCGGCGGACCCAAAAAACACAGAGAAGCCTGATTCATCCAAGTCTAAGAGGCCAGTGGAACCGGCTGCAGAACCAGTTCCTGCTAAAAGAAAGCAAAAGGAAAAGCATGTTGCTGCACCTCCTGCTGAAAAAGCAAAGGAACTGTCAGCGGACTGACAGACAATCCCCTCAGCTGAGGACATTGCCAAGGCCCTGTAGATATTACAGACCCTCCAGACTGTCAGTACCCTGGCTCCACCACCAGTTCCTCCGTTCCTGCTTCAACCCCCTCCCCCAGGAACTGACATTCTTATACGAGGATCCAGAAGGAGAGGAACCCATTGAGCCTGAAGTCTCTTCTGAGCAGGACTTCTGTTCCCCTCCCTGGGGCCCAGAGGATTATTCATGTAACAGTTCTTTTGTGAGACAAATGGTTGATACCCTCAACCTCTCTATTCAAGAGTCAGCTGAGGATGAAGAGGAAGCTGACTTCCTGGACATGATGCGACTCACCCCCACCAAAAGATTATTAAAGCCTATCCACAAATCCCTTAGGAAGGCTATGCTAAAAATTCTACAAACCCCCGTTTCAGTTGCAGGAGTGGACAGAAAGGTGGATAAGAAGTATCAGGTTGACAGATCACATGCTGACGTCTGATATTTATTGTTTATTTACTGATATTCTTGTTATGCGTTAAGCAGGTTAGCAAGAGGAAAAGGAAGAGGAGACCATTATGGTTTTCCAAAGAGGTAGCAAAGAAAGTGAAAGCCAAAAAGATTGATTGCATTCAGGCAATACAAAAAGACACAGGCAGAAGGGGATAGGGAGAAGTACCAGGAGAAGCAAAGGGAGTCAGGGAGGTCAGTAAGGGAAGCCAAAGCTCAGACAGAAGAACACATTGCAAAATCAGTGGGTAGAGGGGACAAAATCTTTTACAGGTACATAAGTGAAAAAAGAAAGACAAAGGGAGGGATAGTGAGACTGAAGGGGGAGGATGGGGCCGCATGGAGGATGACAACAGTAAAGATGACATATTGAACAGGTATTTCTGCTCAGTCTTTACTGAGGAAGAGGAGGGTATAATGGGTCTGAAGGGAGTACAAGGGGTGAGAATGGTGCAGAAATGGACACAAGTCCCTTTACACGAGAAAGGGTCCTGAAGGAACTGGAAGTAATAAGAGTTGATAAAGCAATGGGGCCAGATGGGGTGCACCCCAGGGTCCTTAAAGAACTAAGAGAGGTGGTGGCTGAACCTCTGGCTATCCTGTTTAGCCGATCACTGGAAACAGGGGAGGTACCCAAAGACTGGAGGACAGCAGATGTAGTCCCCTTATACAAAAGTGGGAACAAAGACAAGCAGGGAACTACAGACCAGTCAGCCTCACCTCGGTAGTGGGGAAGATCATGGAAGCACTACTGAAGGAGAGATTGGTGGAACTTCTGGTTGTCAATGGACACAGGACCCAAGGCAGCATGGTTTCACCAGGGGGAGGTCATGTCAGACCAACCTCGTTGAATTTTTTGACTGGGTGACTAGGGAGGTGGATCAGGGAGGGCAGTGGACATGGCCTATCTGGACTTCAGCAAGGCCTTTGACACTGTGCCACATAGAAGACTATTACACAAACTGGGGAATATGGGTGTGGGCAGGACAGTAGTGTGGTGGGTAGGTAACTGGCTGGGTGGCAGGACACAGAGGGTGGTGGTAAATGGCTGTCACTCCACAGAAGGGAGAGCGACCAATGGGGTACCACAGGGATCAGTGCTGGGACAGGTCCTATTCAACATCTTCATCAGTGACATTGTGCAGGACCTAGAAGGCAGAATTTCACTGTTTGCTGATGACACAAAGCTCTGTAACAGAGTAGACACACCAGAGGGTGTAGACAGAATGAGAAGCGACCTGCAGAAACTTGAAGAATGATCAGGGTTTTGGCAGTTGAAATTCAATGCAAAGAAGTGCAAGATAATGCATATGGGCACAAAAACCCTGGCACAATATATCAGTTGGGGGTGAGGATATAGCATGCACCAAGCAGGAAAGGGATCTTGGGGTTGTCATCTCTGATGACCTCAAGGCAACAGGTAAAGCAAATAGGATGCTGGGATGTATAGGCAGGGGCATCACCAGCAGGAAAGGAGGTCATAATTCCGCTATACAAGACACTAGTGAGGCCCCACCTGGAGTACAGTGTACAGTTCTGGAGACCATACCTACATAAGGACATAGACAGGGTAGAGAAGGTTCAGAGGAGGGCAACAAAGATGGTGCATGGATTGCATCACAAGTCCTATGAAGACAGGTTGAAGGAACTGAACATGTACTCCCTGGAGGAGAGGAGGGAGAGAGGGAATATGATAGAGATATACAAGTATCTTACAGGGAGGAACAGGGTGCAGGGAAACACTATTTTTAAGCGAAAAAGATGTTCTAGGGACATGGATATGTTGTTCATCCACACTTATTGGCAGGTTCCTTGCCACTTTAAATCTTGTCGGAAGGTCTTCAAGCTGGCTCCTCCCACCCACCCGGGTGGTAAAACTCTCGGCTCCGCCCCATGACGCCAGATCTTCCTTACCGCTTGGAAGCTCAGGTTCCCTCCTTAACGCGTTGCGATTAAGACTGGTTCCTAATTCTTCGAAAAGTTTGAAATTAAAAAGTTTTTTGCTAAAAGACTTCGGTCTTCTTCTCCTCGCGGCTGCGATGGACAAATCGACTCCCGGTTTTCGGAGGTGCCCTTGCGGGTAGAAGATGTCTAGGACGGATCCGCACTCCACGTGCGTCTACTGCGTGGGCCTTGAGCACGACCCGCAGGCCTGCGACTTGTGCTCTTCCTTTTCGGCCTACGTCCTTGAAGACCGTGCTGCCCGATTACAACTGGGGCGCCCGAGAAGAAAAATTCCACGGTGAAATCTAAAGAGGCCCGATTGGCGGTGTCCGCGGTGAGCTCGGCAGATCAGCTAGAGCAGATGATCGCCTCAAGAGGAGGCATGGGCGCTGGCCGCCTACCGGTTGTGGCATTTGTCCCGCCTCTCTCGGTGCCCGTGACTCGGCTTCTTTTAAGGAGCTTTGTCTGACCCTCTCGACCAAAGGTGAGGGTCCAACTTCTTCGGGACCTTTTTCCAGGTCCAAAAAGAGCAAAAGTAAGTCTCTCCATCGACGCTCTTGGGAGCGGGAAAGATCCCTCCCTTGTCGGCAGTCGACTTCAGTCGACCCCTCAGCTTGGCCACTGGCTTCACGGTGTCCCCGTCAGGCCAGTTGACAGGACTCCCTGTCGGCGGTCGAGATTTTCCTCGACCCGTTGAGCAGGGTTAATCGGCTGGAGAAGCTGAGAATCCCTCTCCCAGTTTCCCCCGGTGGGAGTTGAGGATCCCGTATGCTCGTCTGTGCCTCTGGTTCCGGAGCCTTCGGTGGGATCGTCCAAGCCGAGGGGAGTGCCGATTTCCGACACTTCTCCTTGCCTCCCTTGGCCTAGTCGAGACTCTCGGTCTCGGATGTCCTCACGGTCCAACCGATCCCGCCGCCTTAGGCGGTCTCAGTCTCGGCACCGCGGCAAGCGGCGCTGCCGCTCTTCCTCGGACGAGGGGAGGCTTCGGCGCAAGTTGCGTCGGAGGTACGAGGAACTTATGTGGCAACAGCTCCTTTTTTCCTGCCATTCATGTGGCAGGAGCCTCCAACACCCTGGCCGATGCCCTGAGCCGGATAGGGGCTGCATCTCACGAGTGGTCTCTCCTGCCGGTGGTAGTGCAAGATCTGTTCTCCCACTGGGGCACATCTCAAGTGGACCTGTTTGCCTCCAGGGAGAACGCGAAGCTGAGGCTGTTTCATGCCCACCCCCCTCAGCAGGGCTCGCTGCAGGGGGATGCCTTCTCGAGGCTGTGGACCCCGGGCCTCTTCTACGCCTTTCCCCCATTTCCCTTGATTCACAAGGTGCTTCTCAAAGCAAGGAGGGACAAGGCGCAGGTGATCCTGATAGCCCCAGACTGGCCCCGCCAGTTCTGGTACCCAGATCTCCTCAGCCTCAGCTCCAGGCTCCCGAGGCAACTTCCAGCTCGCCCGGACCTGCTTTCAGTCAATCAGGGGAAGGTGTTCCATCCGGACCTTCAATCCCTGCACCTGACGGCCTGGTTCCTGAGCGGCTAGAGTTCCAGGCCTTGGGTCTTTCGGACGAGGTCCTCAATGTGGTTGAGGCGTCCCGTAAGGAGTGTACCAGAAAATGCTACGCCTTCAAATGGAAGAGATTCTCCATTTGGTGTCAGGGCAAGGGCCTGGACCCTTCCTCCTGTTCTGTGGCAAGCATTTTGGACTATTTATGGTCCCTTTCTAGTCAAGGGCTTAGATTGACGACCCTAAAGGTGCACCTGGCAGCCATCTCTGCTTACCGGGTGTGGGCCAGGAAGCAGTCGATGGCGCAGGAAAAGGTGGTCGGGCGCTTTTTCAAAGGCCTTGATCACATTTCCCCTCGGTTGCGAGAACCTCCACCTCCGTGGGATCCACTGCTGGTACTGGCAAAGCTCATGGGCAAGCCATTCGAACCAATGCACAGGTGAGAACTCTCTCACCTGTCGTGGAAGACCGCCTTCTTGGTGGCTATCACGTCAACCAGAAGGATGGGAGAGCTCCAGGCGCTTTGCATCGAGTCTCCTTACCTGGTCTTCCACAGGGACAAGGTTGTCCTGCGCCCCCACCCGAAATTCCTTCTGAAGGTGGTGTCGGAGTTTCACCTTAACCAGGTGCTGACTCTGCCGGTGTTCTACCCCAGTCACACCTCGGAGGCCGAATATAGGCTCCATACTCTGGACCCTAGAAGGCGCTCGCTTATTATAAGGCGCACTGCTGAAATCGAGAGAGGTTGCGCCAGCTGTTTGTCACCTACGCTGAAGCCGCATCTGGCAGACCTGCAGCCAAGCAGGCGATAGGCAGGTGGGTCACCTCCTGCATAGATCGCTGCTATAAGTTGGCGGGCATGGAGCCTCCCAGAGGGATAAGAGCTCATTCTACCCGTCATACTGCTGCATTGGTGGCTGCTTCCAGGGACGTCCCTATCCAGGAAATCTGCAGGGCTACTACCTGGAAGTCAGCACACACCTTTATTACCCATTACCACATCGACCTTGAGTCACGCCGGGATGCTGGTTTTGGGGCCTCGGTTCTCCAGTCCTTATTTCCCAAGTAAGTATTGGGGGTGTACGCCTTGCCTCCCTCCTCCCGGAGAACTGCTAGGAGTTTGCCAGACAGTGTGGATGTACAACATATCCATGTCCCTAGAAATACAGGTTACTCACCTGTAACAGGAGTTCTAGGAATGGTATATGTTGTTCATCCACACAACCCTACCTCCCGGCTTGACGCATGGCCTGAGCTTCCAGCGGGCCAGATCTGGCGTCATGGGGCGGAGCTGAGAGTTTTACTACCCGGATGGGTGGGAGGTGCCAGCTTGAAGACCTTCTGGCAAGATTTAAAGCGGCAAGGAACCTGCCAATAAGTGTGGATGAACAACATATACCATTCCTAGAACTCCTGTTACAGGTGAGTAACCTGTATTTCCAGGACGAGAGGGCATGGGATGAAGTTGGAGGGAGGACGATTCAGAGGAAACATGAGAAAGAATTTCTTCACAGAACGGGTGGTGGACAAGTGTAACACCCTGCCAGAGGAAGTGGTGGGGGCTGAAACAATCACAGGATTTAAGAATGCGTGGGATAGACATAAAGGAATTCTGGAGGTTAGGGGTAAGGGGCAACAGACTTCTAGGAAAACAAACTGAAGTTACAAGCTCAAATGGGCAGACTGGGTGGGCCATAGGCCCTTATCTGCCGACACTGTCTATGTATCTATGTATTTAGTTTTTGTTGACTGGGTAAGTGCACTAGACAAATTCTGCCTATTTTCAGGCATGACCCCGGGGGAGGAGGATGCAGATGAATGCCGACTGACCTTGAACCAGATTAAGCTGTTGGTGGCATTTTTAGTGAATATACACATCCTGACCATGAGGGGTGGTACAAGCTGCTGCATGTGACAGTGCTAGGTTGCCCTTTGTCTCCTATCCCCCAGACAAAGACTCCATGAAGACTGATGCCATGGGCAAGGAAGGATGCCTGGCAGCTTCCCGTCTTGTCAGGCAGGTCAATTATATGGCCTATGCTGCCTAGTATCAAAAAACCCTTGGGACTACAGTGCTAGCCATGGCAGATAAGATTCATGGGGAGGTAGCAGTGGATCTGGCTGGGACCACCAGAGCTGCCTTAGATGCCTCAAAATATCAGTTCCATATGGCACTAGATGCCAATGACACTGCTGCCAGACTAATGGCCTTCACGATTTCTGTGAGAAGATTTGCATGGCTTAGGGCCACAAACTTTCTCAGGATACTCAAACCAAGGCCATGGATTCCCCCTGTGAGAATAAGTCACTTTTTTGGGGACAAAACAGAAGACTGCATGAAAAAGTGAGAGTACAAGTCCACCTATAGGAGTAATGCTGCTAGGGACAGACCTTCTACCTCTTATAGGTCCCAGACTAGGAGAGGCAAAGGTAGGGGATCCTACTCCAGGCCTTGCTTCTAGGCCCAGGCAGTGCCTGACTACCAGCAGACCAGAGGGTACTTCAGAGGTAGGGGCAGAAGGGCTATGAGACTGTCCAAGCCAGCCACCAGGCTAAGGCCTAACCTAAACAGAACCCCTGATGGGCTTGTACAGGTCCCTCTATCAGTAGGTGGCAGGCTGACTCATTTCCTCCAAGCTTGGTAAAACATCAGCAGAGATAAGTGGGTCTTGGAGGTAGTGAGCCAGCACCTGTCCCTAAGTTTAAAAACACTTCCCAGGCTAAGAAGCAGAATTATCTGTCCAGTAATCCCACCAGAAAAGGTGCTTCTGAAATCAGAAGTTGCCAGCCTGCTGCTCATCAGAGCAGTGGAGCCTGTCCCTCTATCATAGAGTGACACGGGTTTATACTCCAGATACTTCCTCGCTCAAAAGAAGAATGGGGACTGGCGCCTTATACTAGATCTCAGACTCCTGAACAAGCACGTGACAAAGCCAGAGTTCAGGATGGTGACTCTGGCTATGATAATCCTGACTCTCCAGCAGAGGGATTGTCTGGCATCACTGACTCTGAAGAATGCCTATTTCCACATCCCAATCTGACCCAGCCACAGAAAGTACTTGAGGATCTGACTGCCCTTCGGTCATTACCAGTTTGCAGCCATGCCCTTTGGCCTGACATCAGACCCTGGGGCATTCACCAAGTGCCTAGCAGTAGTGGTGGCTCATCTGAGAAGGCAAGGGGTGACTGTATTTCCTTACCTGAATAACTGGCTAGTCATGGGACAGTCCCCTCAGCACACCAGACTCCCCCTAGCTCTTGTTCAGAGCACTTTGGAGTCTCTAGGTTTTCTGATAAATGTCCAGAAGTCCCAAAGGAATCCATACAGGTCCTGGACTTTATAGCCACAGAGTTGGACACCCTGCAAGGAAGGGCATTCCTTCCTCAGGACAGTGTAAACAGTATCTTGGAGCTGGCAGGATCTTTCAAACTAAACAAACCCTGGCCAGCAAGACACTTTCTACAACTGTTAGGTCACATAGCAGCAACCACGGCTGTGGTGCCTGGCTCAAGGTTCCACATGAGGGACATCCAGTTCCACTTAAGGGCTCACTGGTCTCAAAAGAGGGATCCTTTGGCCAGATGAGTGCCTGTCTCAGGAAACCTCATGCAGGCCCTACAATGGTGGTTAGACAGAGAATCTCAGAGGGAACTCCCTTTCAAAAGGAGACCCCTTCAGTGGTGCTTACTACAGATGCCTCCCTGTTGGGATTGGGGCACACATGCTCAACCTCACTGTCAGCGGTACCTGGTCCCCCCCAGGAGTCACTCCTGCACATCTGTCTGTTAGAGCTCAGGGCAGTTTACCTGGCTCTTCAGCCATTTGCACCTCAGCTAGAGGGCAAGGTGGTGCAAGTCAGAACAGACAACATGACCACCATGTATTACATCAACAAACAGAGAGGCACCAGGTCAACCTTACTGTGCACAGAGGCCATGAAAGTCTGGAACCTGGCCTACTCCCTGCAGATGTCACTGTCTGCCATCCACCTCCCAGGAAAGGACAACATTCTGGCAGACTCCCTCAGCAGAATCAAGTCAGAATCACCATGAGTGGTTCATGAACATACAAGTGCAACAGTCAGTGTTCAGAAGGTGGGACACACCAGAGAAAGATCTTTCTGCCCCCACAAACAACCACCAGTTGCCACGGTTCTACTGCAGACCTCCAGTCCAGGGGACTGTGCCACTGGATGCTCTGACAATGGATTGGTCAGGCAGATTTCTCTATGCTGTTCCTCAATTTCTTCTCTTGCTCAGGGTCCTGATAAAACTCTGGGCACAACCAGCAACAATGATCCTGGTAGCACTGGATTGGGCGAGACAGCCCTGGTACTTCCTCCTGTTAGCCCTATCAGTGGCACAACTGATTCACCTCCCTCAGAAGTATAATCTGGTGACATCCTCGCAGGGCAGGATACTGTACCCCAGCCTCAAGTCTCTCCACCTGAAGGCTTGGTTCTTGAAGACTTAGGCCCTGTCCACACTACAACCCAAAAACCCCTCTGTAACGTTACAGAGGGTCAAAACCATTACCGCAACAGTTTGCGTTTACACCTGTAGTGTTACAGAGGGCGTTTTCGTAAGCGTTGTGGAAACCACATATGAGGTGGTTTCAGCAATGGTTATGAAACCGTTTCTGCCTTGGTAACATTACTGGATATAGTGTGGATGTGTGAGCATGTTGCCCCAGCTGTCCCTCAGTGCAGAATGCACTGCATTGTGGGATAGGGTGCCTTCCATAATGGTCCCACTGCACCCACAATGTGGACGGGCTGTTACGGTTCCACACCGTTGCCGAGAAAGTTCACCGGCAGTGTGGACACACTGTACCAGTTACTGTCTTTAACGGTGTGGAACAGTGACAGCATTTAAGTGGCATAGTGTGGATGGGGCCTTAGCGTTTGCCAGTCTATACCTCTCTGAAGAGGTTCCGAATGTCCTTAGGGGTTCTTGGAAACCCTCCACCAGGAAAACTTATGCTTCCAAGTGGTAGAGGTTTTCTATCTAGTGTGGCCACACTGGTATCCACCCTGCTAGTGCTGGGTTGTCTTTCCTTTTGGACTACTTGACCTATTTTTTTTTTATATATACTTTATTTTTAGCATTTTATCACATAACATAACATTATAGATTACATATAGTAAACAGACTATTTAAGCAATATACCATGACAGGGAGTGGGTATATTGGTGGATTTACCATGCCTGGTGTGGTTCAGTCACAAGGCGCAGCCGAGTATTAACCACACCAGAAATAATGATCCTTATATCACAATCCTATCATCATATATATAATGTTCAACTTGTCGTTTTGTTTTATAGTGACATAAAACCTTTACAGTGGGTATACTGGAGGATTTATCGTGGTCACATGATGTGTTTTGACCAGTGAGGTTACAGGATATTCATGCCCCATTGTATAATTAAGCAATTTATACCTCCAGGGTGTGGGTATACAGGAGGATTTACCACGGCTGGTGTGATTCGGTCATGAGGCGGCACCTTGTGACCGAACCACACCAGTCGTGTTAAGTCCTCCAGTATACTCACAACCTGGAGGGATACATTTATATTATATACAATGGCAAATGTTGTTTTATTTAATTTTTTTTAGATATTTTGTACGTAACTACGGTTGGAAGGAGGATGTCATTTTTTAAATATTTACCGCGGTGTTTTAGCAAAGCGGCGACAGGACAAATGGCTGCAGTTTCAATTAAAGTGAAAGCAACCAGACTGGCATGACATGAAGTTGGCTGACACTTTTTCCCGTGGGTACACTGGAGGATTTACCACGCTGGGAAAGATACCAGCCAACCAATCAGGATGCAGCATTTGCCACATTCGATTTATTTCATTGTATAATTAAGCAATATACCATGACAGAGAGTGGGTATATTGGTGGATTTACTCGCCTGGTGTGGTTTGGTCAGCAGGGCACAGCGGCGTGACTCACCAAAGTAAGTACCCACACTACTGCTCTCTGTCATGGCTATATTGCTATTATAATGTTAAACTTGTTTTTTTGTTTTTATAGTGATATAAAACTTTTACAGTGGGTATATTGGAGGATTTATCACAGTCATGTGATGTCTTTTGACCAGTGAGGTTACAGGATTTTCATACCCCATTGTATAAATAGCATTATTCCACTGGGGGGATTAGCCCCTTAATCAAAGGATAAAAAAAGAAAGTTGCATTCACTATATTTTGTTACATCATTAGAGGGTAACTATATATGTAATCTGATTACAAATCCCACAGTTGCTGTGTTCTAGAGTCCAAGAGCAACATGGCTATTTCGAGAATGAAAGATAGACCATCAATGTCCAGCCTAATAAAGGGAATGTGTCCCAAAAGGGACTAGTGTTGCCATGTGTCCGCCTGAATGTGAACAGTCATTTCCAAATTAGATTTCTGCAGCAGATTTAAATTGCGGCTTACATTTTGAAATATTTCAGATCCCCATCTCTCTTTAGCACTCAACAAAGATACTATTTAAGCAGTAAGATGCTGGTAACAAATTAAAATTCCCCTTCTCCAAAATTAGGATCAACCCCCCCCCGATACAATAACCATAGGGATGTAGTAGGGTCTAAAAATGTATAAAAGAAAATATGCTTTTTATAGAAACAAACTACCCCTTTTTAATCCCCTGTATTATGAAACTAACAGAACAGGCTTAAAAGTGCAGTACTAGGGTGTTCTAAATGGCACTAAGTACTTCGCTAATACAAGAGTACATGTGGTGGTTAATCCTGCAGGAAAGTCGCGCTATTTCAAGTGTCCTCAAATATCTCCTCGCTCTCGACATCCTCTCTTAAACTCTTGGAAGCAGCCACCAAATAGGTTGCCCATTTGCCGTTCTCCACTGGATCTGAAAACAGAAACACTTTTCCCTGGTAAGTAATCCAGAGCCTCGCTGGAAATATGACTGTATGTGTTACTCCCGCTTCCCGCAAGATTCATCTCACAGAATCAAACTTCTTACGTAGTTGTCTGGTTGGATAACTGATATCCGGAAAGATGTAAACTGGGTTATCATTTTGCATGAGAGGACTAGCCCGCTGAACACTCCTTAAAATTCAATCGCGGGTGCCAACTCCAGGTGTCACTACCATTAGAGTTCGAGGATCCTCAGAGTTCTGGGGTCGGCCTCTGGGTGTAATACGATATACTGTATGGATGTCCCAGGGGACATCATCCCCTTCGAGCAGTAATTTTTCAGATAGCCATTCTTGTATAACATTACCGGATGGTCTCCCTCACTGCCCTCGGGTAGACTGATGATCCGAATGTTCCCAGCTCAAGCCTAGCTCTGAGATGTTGGTTCTCTTTAACCATGAGGGCACCAGTAGTCGAATGCGCATCAGTTTGTTTCCGAATGTCCTGCACCTCTTTTTTTAAGTCCATCCACAGCGTTCTCAACCACCAGAACTCTATTGTTAAAATCGTCTACTTTCTGGCTTAAAGTTGACACTGAGGCTATTAAATTCTGTAGCTTTTGATCCAGTGACACCATGGTTTCTGTGGAACTTAGTTCTGCTTCAGCCTGTTGGGCTGAAAAGGATCGCAAAGCTCCGCCAGCTCCTTTACTTCTGTTTCCTCCACCTTGAGATTTTTCTTTCTTGGGGTTGCCCATTTCCCCTCAGTCGATGGCGCTCTTTCTGTTAATTGCTTTAATAAGTTGATCCAGCAATCCAAAATAGGGGATTAAAGCTATTTTTTATCAAATAAATGCAGAGCTGATAAAATCTGCTGCTGTTCAGCTCAGCGCCCCCACTACCTGACCTATTTAAATTTACTGGGCCTTGTACCTTCTACTTTGAAGGTACACCTGGCTGCAGTCTTTGCATACATTTCGGCCAGTAAGGACAGGTCTCTGGCATCTCACCGTCTTTAGGAAGTTTTTCAAAGGTCTCTTTCACTTTCACCCCCCCCTTTGAGGGAACTAGTTCCTGCAAGGGATCTGAACATTTGCATTGCCAGGCTAATGGACCCACCTTTTGAGCCTATGGCAACTGCAGATCTAAAGTGTGTTACTTGATGCAGCCCAGTGGCACTGAGGGTTGAGGAGCTGGATGCCACACCTCACGCCACGCCGGGTTCGGGAATGGATTCGGGTTGTTCAGGGGTCAGCTGGGGGAGGTAAGGATTGAGCGTCTGGAGGACTGCTCTCCTTCCTCGGGGAGGGGGGGTTGTGCTGCGTGTGCCAGCACAGCAAAAGGGGTTCGGCCCGCATCCAGGGTGCTTGGCTGCTTCTGTGGAGGTGGAGACAGCTGCTGCACCCATTGCACAGGTGCGGGAGAAAGCTGGAGGAAAAAATACAGGGACTGGGCAGGACCCATGATGGCCCGATGGGCCATAGGATGTGCCCCTCCGAGAGGTGTAGCCCTGCTGGTCTGTGGAAGTAGTGGCAAAATAATGTGTTTAAAAAAAAAAAAAAAAAGTATGTTACTTGGAAAGCTGTCTTCCTAGTAGCCATTACTTCGGCTAGGTGAGTAAGTGAGCGTCAGGCCCTGTGCACAGACCTGAATTATATTTCTTTCCACATGGATAAGGGAGTACTCATGACTAACAGAAAATTCATACCTAAGGTGGTCTCAGATTTTCATCTGAATCAGTCCACCACATTACCAGTCTTTTTCACTGCCAGCTGTAGCTCAGCTGAGCAGAGGTTGCATATCCTGGATGTCAAGAGGGCATTCAGCCACTACCTTGACAGAACCAAGTCCTACAGGTCGGAGGGTACCCAGTTGTTCCTCACCAATGGGGAAGTGGGTAAAAGTAAACCAGCCTCTAAAAGAACAATTGCATGCTGGATAGTGGCCAGCATTCAGTTCTGTTATAGCAGAGTTGGTAAGCAGCCTCCCCTGGGCCTCAGGGCACATTCTACCTGAGGTACAGCTGCTTCAATGGCTGCATCAAGGGAGATACCTCTACGGGAAAGTTGCAAGGCAGCTACATGGAAAACTGTTCACACAGTCACCAAGCACTACTGCCTGGGACATACAGTCCAGAAGTGATGCCAGGTTTGGCACAGCAGTTCTGCAGAATCTTTTCCCCAAATAGGTTCTGTACCCTACCTCTAAAGGTACTGCTTGGTAGTCTGCATTAGTTAAGCATACTGAGTGATTCTTGGGGTTTGAAGAAAAAATTACCACAGTAATCTTGTTTCTTTCAGGGGATCACTCAGTATGCTTAAGCTCCCACCCTGCCTCCCCTTCCAGAACCAGGAAATAGGGATCCTTTATTCTGCATCCGTACTGGTAACTATATGTCCTAATATTTGTTCTGATTAATAGTGAAATTTTTTTTAAGTTTAACTGTTGTTCCTTTTTACAGGGACCTTTCTTCTGGGGTTCATTGGGATGGGAATAGTTTTTAAGTAGCTTTAGCTAGTTAGGGTGTCCTCATCCTATTAGGCTTTGTAATGAATCTGAGCATTTTAAACGCTGACTGCATTAGTTAAGCATACTGAGTGAACCCCTGGAAGAAACAAGATTACTGTGGTAAGTAATTTTTTTCTTTTATGACGCCAAGCTTTCTGATTTTGCTGCTTTTTGTAATTTTTTCATAGTCAATCTTGCCCGGATCTCAGGAATTAAAGAAGTAGTTGGATTCCATCCCCCACCCCCACCCCATGCATGGGTGCCCCTGTGGGAGAAATACGTCCATCCGGGACCAACATGAATGTTGCTGAACCTGCCTTGGAGCACAACAAGATTGGGACCACTGCGACGTGTGTTTCTGCATTGACTTCCACAGACGTGAGATCTGCATGATGAAGTGTGGCCGCCCCCCAACACACACACACACACTTTTGGAGGCAGGCGCTCCACAAGGAACTCCATGGTAAAGTCCCTGGCTCTTCCCCTGAGCCCCTCCCCAGTACTGTACGTACTGAGGGAGACCAGGCCTCTTCTGGTCCTCTTCTCACTGAGATGGAAAGCCATGGAACGGGGTGTTTGTGGGACAGCCGACCCCCACCCAGGGGCTGGTTACGCACCCCTCCCAGTCCGGAGCCCCCTCAGGAATCCAGATGCCCCCAGTGATAAGGTTGGAGCTATACGCTGGGCCTACTCTGGTGGGCTCCTTGGGGCCACAGCCCGGTGCCACTTCAGCTCCTGGCACTGATGCTGGAGCTAGTGAGTGGAGCGGCGCCATCCACATGGCCGGGTCCCCTTCTGATGCTGCTTGTGGCACTAGGAGAGAAAAGGATTCTGGAGCCAGTGACCTGGTATTAGGACTCTGATGATCCTGACTGGCTTCTGAGCTCCGGCAATGGAGGAAGCCCTTCTGGGCCTGGTTCTAGGTCTCTTATGTCTTAGGCATTGCCCCTGGCTGTTTCCCAGTCCGGTGCTGGTTGCAGTGCTGACTCTCTTCAGTCTCATGCTGCCAGGGATGGCCCTGGTGCCGATTCCAGTGCCTGGAGGGAGGCTGGTGCTGGACACGGTGCCGGGTTGGGATCTGGCACTGCCCTTGATGCTGGATCTGACTCTGGTGCTCTTTGCAGCACTAAGGGGGGTTCTGTTGCTGCTTATGGCACTGGCTGTCCCTCAGCTCAGGTTTCCAGCACTGGTTCTGTGGTTAAGCATAGCCCAAGGGGCAGAGTCCATTCTGGTGAGGGCAGGGCTGGTAGGCCCTGATTGGCACCTCGCTCCTTGTCCAGGGTTTCTGGTGACTCTGGCAGGAGTCATAGTGCTGACTCTGGTCCTTTGGCCTTGCTGGAACCGTCTGGGCCTGCCATAGTTGGGGATAGGGGCTGCCCTATGGGACCTCTGTGGCTCCAATCTCCCCACCTGGGGATTCCTCCCCCCGAAGGGCACCACCTAGACTGCCCCTCCACAGTTAAGCTTTCTCAGGTGGACAGGTTTGTCAGGTCCTCCCCTCAGGTGAGGTCCCCTGTACATTCTCGAAGCCCTGACAGAGGACCTGGCCTAGTCTGCCATGACCCTCCTCCTCCTCTGCCTTCCCCTCTTGCTGGCTCAGGCACTTCAGGTCCTGCGGGGCCTTTGACCTGGGATCAGTTCATGGCATTGACAGGTGCCTTTCCTACTTACCTTATGGCACTAGAAAAGGCTGTTTTCCTGCCTGAGCCCTGGTACTGCTGCCCCGAGTCCAGCTTCTCTTCATCTTCATCATCTTCCTCTGAGGAAGAGGATTCTTCCTTTCATCTCTCCTCAGACACTGAGTATCCTCGTTATCAGATGTTCCTTGCAGAGATGATGAGGGATTGTGACTGGACCATTTTCTGGACAACAGTCCTGCTCATCTGATGCTATTCTCCCTTGGGGAGTACAGTCATAACTATTCAGTCATTCCTCTGTGGCCTAGGCCTTTTGCAGTGACATCTAGAGACGTCTGGTTCCGTTCGTCTGTCCCCTCTCCAACCCAGAGGGACACTCAGTGCAGGTATTGCACACTCATGGGGTCTCCAGGAGCCATGCCACACCCCACTTCAGTGGTCCAGTTCCTTGACACCACCTCTGGGCATAGGCGCTCAGTGCGTGACCATTCCCCAGAGTTGGACTCTGCTGATTTTTTTTTCTGGGTCAAAGAATTTTCTTGGTGATGCACTATGTTGTGCATCTTGGCACAGCAAGTGCACCAGGTGTCCTATGGCAGGCACCTGTGGGTGACACTGGGACAGCTCCTGGCATCAATGCCAGACTGTGAGCAAACCAGACAAGTTATATGCCTTTCTGTACAGGGCCTGGAGCTGGCAAGACACCAGGCAAGGGTGTTCTACGACACCAGTGAGGTAGCCTCCAGGTTGGTGGGAACTGCAGTCTGCATTAGGTGGCCAGTGTGGTTTTCTCTCTCCAGGTTGTCATCCTTGGCCCGGCATAGGGTGATTGCCTTACAGTTTCAGGGGGCTCATTTCCTGTCCAGCAGGGTCAGGCATGAGCTTGCAGGGCACCTTCCTGCTCCCAGGCCACAGGCGCCTCCACCTGCCCCTGCCCAGCCTTGGGCCTTGTCAGACCCATAAGGGGTCTCCTCTTCTTAGTGTCTCCCCCCCCCCCACAGGAGGCTGAGTGAAAAACCATTTCCCTCAGGGTGAGCCAACATGGCGCTTGGTAGTAAGCTTGGCACTGTGACCCATCAGTAATGAATGGTGAAGATTTAATTCTTGGAAGATATGAAAATTACGTACTCACCATAACTCTTGATCTTCCAGAATATCTTCACCATTCATTACTGCAACACTCCCACCTTCCCCCTCAGTGGCCAGGCTTCTGGACAGTTTTTCCATCTCTCTTCTATCTCTCTTATCACCTGCTGCCTCCCTTGCTAGGCACTCCAGTTTAAAAAAAAAAAAAGGGGGGGACACAATAGAAAATATTTTACCACCATTGTGGCCTCAAACATATATAATATATGAAAAAAAAGTGTTTTTTTCAGACTTCCCTATTTGTTTGAGTTCCTATCTCCATTGTCGCCATATCAAAAAGTAAAAAAAAAAAAAAAAAAGGTTTTTGCTCCTGGGAGTCTGTAGATTGTTTTGCTGTTGGAGAAGCTCCCTTTTCCTTTCTGCTTTAAGACAGAAAAGGCGTGCAGGAGTGCAGGCGAAGGAGAGGACCAGGAGACGTATGCTGTAGTTCCAGCCCAGACTCCTTCACCTGGTGCACCTATCCTTTTTCCCTGAAAGTATGCCTCCTGCGGTTTCTTTCCAACCAGCCTGCTACATGTTTCTTTCTCTCACGTCCCCCTCTCTCTGGGAAATCTTTTAGTAAGAAAGGGGAGGATGTGGTAAGAGAATAGTAGGATATCTTCTGTTCTTTCAGCTGGTCTCAGCCTTTCTAGTGGGGATCCCCTCCTGCCAATTTGTTTTCCCCTTCTTGGGATTGTTCCATTGGCCTTTGAACTCTTAGGTGTCTTTCTTCAGTTTGAGGACCTTGGTTAGTACCATATTTCGTGGGTCCTGGCTCTCCTGATTTCTGTTCTTTAAGAACATGGAACTCCTTCAGTAAATTGCATCCCATACTTTTGCACTGGTTATATGGGATCTCTGAGTCTCTGACCCCTCTGCAGTTCACGTAATCTGCAGATGCAAGGCCTTGCTGGCACACCATTTGAGGGCTCATACCTCTACTAGCATTCCTGTATCTTTCAGGGAAGTAGAACCTTCCTCAAGAATTCATCCCATATGTTTGCTTTGGTTATATGGGATTCTTGAGTTGTTTGACTTTGCTTGGAAAGTCATATAATCTGCAGGGGAATTTAGGTAAATTTCCCTGCAGTTTCGAGCAAGTCAGTTCTTCTGAAAGCACTGCTCTCCTACTGGGAGCTCAAGATCCCCACTACACTCTCTCTTCCTTCCCACTTCCTCTCTCCTGTCCAGTTGTCCAGGTCATCTTTTATAGTCTTTTAACCCGCTACCTAAGCCCTCCCTTCCCACCTCTTCCTTCTCTTCTCTGGTAGCCAGGTTTGATTGCTTTGTTTGTTTTATATCCTATATCCTTTTTCTATCCCTTGGGTAACCTTGCCCATCCTTTCTTTTTTCTTACCCTTTGTTTCCTCTCCTGGTGAACAGAACTGAGGAGAGCAGGGGATCGGCATCAGTTACTAGCCAGCCTGCAAGCGCCACATCATGTGTCTGCCTCTTGGGCCACACCTTCCCAGAGGTTGGTCCTCTACCCCAAGAAATTTAAAGCTACATGCTCCCGTGGGGTCCTAGCACCTCCAGTACAGATCCATTAGTACTGAATGGTGAAGATATTCTGGAAGATCAATAATTTATGGCGAGTATATAATTTTCTTTTTTTTTTTGTCATGATCCTATCAAGTGTTACAGATTGAACCTCTGTGTTGCATTGTATTCAATTGTACTGATCTAAAACTGCAATAAAACAATTGACTGCAAAGGTTGAAAACTTAAAGGGTCATAAAGTCTTCTCAGTCCCCTGTAACTTAAGAGCTAGTGTTCTGTGAGACATTAATATTAAATTTCAAAAGTAGTTATCTATTTCTTCTTAAATCTAAAGTTGTTTTTCTCTTTCCTTTTGCCAATTAGAAGATTTTCTAACATACATTAGAAAATGGTCTTTTTATTTCCTGTCATGTGATTAGCTGGTGCCCTTGCATGGGGTGGGGTGGGGGAGGTTACATTAATTTTCAATAGATGCTCAGGAAATAAAAAGTACCAGCCCCAGTGCCACTTCACCTACTTGGGTATCCTTATGCCCATCTTGCTTCCTCATTGGCCGAAAGCACCCCATTGTGCTCCGAATTTGAAATCACCGCCATTTTCTGTCACCTCACTTAGCAAGTAAGAAGAACCCCCCCCCACTTCTGTAAACACAGTGTTTCAGACAGTGAAATGTTATATTTAAAAAGGAACACAAACAACTTCAAAACTGAAAATCCATTTCACCGTGCTACTAATCTCACCATGGCAGCTTCAGGCTTAAAGCAGCAGCATCACCCTCGCGCTCTCCTAACTTGCTACCATTCCCTCAGCACCATAGCAACACCAACATAGCAATTCCCTTTCCAGTTGCAGTTTCCCTTGTAAAAGCCCACAGACAGATGATGATGATGATGAAAGTTTTATTTTTATCCAGGTACATACAGTACATTTGGGGATAAATCCCTATTTTCAAAGAATTTTATTTATTTATTTATTGAAATTGTTTCACCAGGAAAAGCACACTGAGCAAGAACTGCTTATCTCCCGGTGCGACCTGGGGGGGGGAGGGATACAGTGGGAAAGAGGACAAGGGTAGTCCAGGTCCTGACATATATACATACAATTACGATACAGTTGAAAACATTTGACAGAAATAGTTGGGCGTAGATGACAATTTACCCTTACTTATAGTATAGTAGCAATTACATGGGGAAGTCATGCTTTATACCTTGAAAACATATAATAAGATAATACAGCTGCATATGTTTGACAGGACTAGGCGAGTGTGGATTAATACATATACCCTAATAGTCGAGAGTAACAGTTACAATGAGGAATTCCAAATGAATGCCCTGTACAAGGTACAGACAAGACTAATAACAGTTAAAACAATAAGAAAAAAAGTTACGGCATATAGGTTAGATCACAGTATAAGATTCCATCATGTATAACATTTACATTGTGTTTGCAGATACTTCCTTAGTGCATTTTGGAACTCATTTATAGAGTTTTTGACTCTTATTTCAGTTTCATTTCCGTTCCATGACTTAGCCAAAGATGTTTATATCATGGCTTCCCCAAACCTGTTACAGACTTCCGGTTGTACCAGACTAGTGTCATTTGTTCTTAAGTTATACTTATTTCTACTAGGTAACACACATTTCACTAAGCATCTTAAGGGATGTTCAGTGTCGGTCTTTAATAATTAAAGCCCCAAGACAACCAGTTAAAGGTTCTTTTTTCCCTCTGGTCCAAGCCAATCTTGCTTCTGATAAACTAGACAATGATGAATGCCAAAGGGGCTACAACTGGCAAACCTAGCAAGTCTGTAATAGGCCTGATCTACTTTCTGTAGTAAATTTTTATTGGCATTTTTATATACATCACTTCTGTATTCTAATACTGGGAGAAGTAGTTGTATTATAATTTTCTTTCTAGTTTTATCAGTGAAACAGTTTGAAATTCTCCTCAGTGCTCCCAACCTTTGATTTATTTTCCTTATTATTTGTCCAGTATGCTCCTTGTAAGTCAGAGTATCCACCAAAATTCCCAAGTATTTATAACATGTTGTATCCTCAACCTTCTGACCATTAATAAACTTTAAGTGTTGTGTCTGTCTGCCTCTACTAAGTGTGAAAAACATACCGTGTGTTTTCTTTCTATTCATCAGGAGACCTGAAGCTTCAAACCATGATTCCATTCTTGTTAGATCTTCTGTAATTTTAGGTTCACTGAGGCCAGGCTGTTGGCTGACGCCACTAACACTGTGTCATCCGCGTACAGCCTGCCCTCACTGTGCCTCATCAAATCTGGTACTTGATTAACATAAATGTTGAAAAGCAAGGGGCCCAATATCGATCCCCGAGGGACTCCCCTTAGCACTGTTCTCAAAATTGATATACTTTCCCCATGTGATATGCATTGTTTCTTATTTAGTAAATAAGACCTAACTCCAATTTTGTACAATCTCTGCAATAAAGTCCTATGACTTACCAAGTCAAAGGCCTTACTAAGGTCCAGGAACACAGTCCCTACCCCCATTCATAGAAGTAGCCACTAAATTAGTGAAGTTCACCAAGGCTGTGTCCAGTGGACCTTCCCACCCTTAATCCATGTTGACTATTGGTCAGTGTGACAGGGTAGAATAGGGACCTTGTCCCATTTGTTTTGGAGAAAATGTGTAAATGCAAGGATCTGTATTCTTTCCTTTTCTGTGTCTGGTTGCACAACCAGATTTTCCTGTGAGACCTCGGAATTGATCAACCCAACCAGTCTCACAATCCTTTGCCTCTCACTGTCTTTCAGTTTTCTCTTGCTGTCTTTCTTCCTTGCATACCTATATCTGCTAATATAAAATATATGAGAATCAATGTATGGAAATGTAGCTGATGTTGGGATTACTTTTGTTTAGAAAATTGTGTTATTGTTGAAATGTATATATTTATAATTTGAGATAACTGTAAAAAGCTAGAGGTTACTTGGGTGCAAATGCCTGAGCCTTTTGCAGTTGCTGTGGGGACCACAGGAAGTTCTCAGTGTTCTAGCAGCTCCTGAAATTTACAAAGGACAGGATGCTTGCAAAGGATGGGGGTTGAAAAGACTTATAAAAACAGCTGGGTTGAAAAGAGTTATAAAAACAGCTAAACTGAGCTGCAAGGGAAATTTTTTACAAGAGATTAGATTTTACTTCTGTATATAGTTATTCTGAACTGATTTATTTTATTTTATGTTACTGCAACTACAAATAAACAGTTTTGTGGAATTTTACAACTGCTCCTGGGTTTTCTCTATGCTTCCTGGCCTGTGCCTCGACGACAGTCAGCAAGTTGTGTTGATCCAAGTATTGGTTTAGCTGCCTATGCCCCAGCGTCTCCAGTACTTTTGATATCAATGGAAGGAGGGTTATAGTTCGATAATTTGTGGGTGTCAGGGAGTCACCTCCTTTAATGATGGGGATAATCTTCCCTAACTTCTGTATTTCAGGAAAAGTGGAGGAGCAGAGGCTCCACATAAATAGATATGTCACTGTTGGTGTAAGTATTATCTGCTCCTAATTTCAAGAATCTTGCTTCCACCCCATCCAAACCTCCCGCTTTATTATTTTGCAAGGATCTCAATTCTTTTTCTACCTCCTTTTTTGTGATGATTCTAAAATGGAAACATGCTCTTTTAACCACCATTTGCATGTCCCCTAATATCCCCTGTAGTGATATATCTACATTTAAGGATTCATTGTTAATTTTGTCTAAGTCTGGCAATTCCGTAAAAGTCATTAAAAATATTGATCACTTTTTGTTGTTCAACTATTATAATATTGTCTGTAACCAAATTTACTGGAGCCCTGGAGACTCCAGGGTTTTGAAGTATGTTTACCGTCCTGTTGCCAGAATTGTCTGGGGTCATTAGTTTGTTCGATGTTTGTTCTATAATATCTGTTTATCACATCACTAATGGATGTGACTAGCAGGGTGCAGCAGGGAGCAGTACTGGGACCAGTGTTGTTCGGAATATTCATAGTGGACATCTCCCACGGGGTTTGGAGTAAGATCAGTCTCTTTGCAGATGACACAAAGATAGGTGCCATGGTTGATGACATTGAAGGGTGGACGGGGCTGCAGGAGGACCTGATCAAATTGCAGGAGTGGTCAGATGTATGAGAGTTAGGGTTTAACGTCAAAAAGTGCAAGGTCTAACACTTTGGGGCTAACAACCAGGGGAGGAGCTATCAGCTGGATGGGGTAGAACTAGAATGCACTGAGGAAGAAAGAGATCTAGGGGGTGCTTATAACGGGGAGGATGAACAACTCAGCTCAGTGCAGGAGGGTGGCAGCAAGAGCCAACAGGATGCTGGGCTGTATAGCGAGGGGAATCTCTTGCAGAAATAGGGAGGTGATCCTGCCCCTATACAAGTCACTGGTCAGACCACACCTGGAATACTGCGTGCAGTACTGGCGCCCATTCTTGAAGAAGGACATCAGATTGTTGGAAGGTGTACAGGGGAGGGTGACAAAGATGATCCAGTGGTTAGAGGAATACTCCTACGAGGAGAGGCTAGGTGAGCTGAACATATATTCCCTGGAGGAGAGGAGGGACGGGGGGACATGATCGAAACATTTAAATACTTGAAGGGAATTAACAGGGCTAGTAAAGAAGGGATTCTCCAGATTAGAAGGGGAAGGGTCATGAGGGGGCACCAGATGAGATTTGAGGGGGGAAGATTCAGGAGGGAAATCAGGAGACTTGGTTTCACTGAGAGGGTGGTGGATAAGTGGCATACTCTGCTGGAGGAGATGGTAGCCTGTAGCACAGTAGATGTTATTAAGAGGGGATGGAACAGCGTGGGGGGGTATTTGTGAGGAGGAACGGGTAGGTGGGGCAGCTACAAGTTGAGAGGCTAGCTGCACAATCAAGTAGACTCAATAGACCGTCAGGCTTGTTTCTGCTAGCGTTTTCATATGTTTTTTTACCTCTTTTATTATTTTAGTGCATTTATTTTTCCACATCTTAAATATATTCCAGTCCTTTATTTCTCCAGTTCTTCTAGCTTTTTTCCCAAAGGTGATGTCTAATTCTTATATATTTCTTAAGTTTGCAGGGTAATTGTTTTGAAATATTTGTTTTTTGAACCTTGGGGGCATGTTTATTTATGACCCTTGTTAACATATTAAAATCTTGAACTGCTATGTCTAAGTCTGGAATTAGTGTTAGTCTGTCCCATCTGATATTACATAGTGAGTTCCCAAATGCTTCAACCTTAAAGTTCTTTAAATCAGTAGCCCAATGTATAGGAAGTTATATGTTATGAATTGTGTTTGTTTGTAATTAGCATTTAACGGGGAAAATGAGCTCCTAAATTTGGGGGCATTATTTTAATTTTGTTTACTGTTAATTCTGGGGAGACAAATACCAAGTCCAGTATAGATCCCTGTTTTATATCTTTTGTAAACCTTGTTGGTTCACTGACAATTTGTCTCAATCCTAGAATGTCCAAACTCACCCCCAGTTTATTTCCTCTTTTTTGGTTCCATGCAGTGTTAAAATCTCCTATTAAAATCAGCTTTTTGTTTTGTACCTTGTCTAGCATTGTACCCTGGGAATGGCTCAAAATATGCTGTTTTTGTCTTAGGTGGGGCATAGATTACCCCTACTACTATGTCTCTTGATATCAGTTCAATCAATAAGTATTCTATCCCATTTACATTATCTGAAAAAGCAATATGTTATGACCCTATAGTTTCTTTTTAAAATAACATCACCCCTCCTCCTCTTTTGCCCCTGTCCTTTCTTACCATTGCATATCCTGTTATCTGAACCTAATGATCATTAATATCTGGATGCAACCATTTTTCAGATATTCTCATGATCATTAATACCTGGATGTAACCATGTTTCAGATATTCTCATGATGTCTGGTTGATTTCCATCCATCTGTACCCTAAACTCATCCATTTTATTAACCAAGCTCCTGACATTCTCATGAATAACACAAATGTCACTGACAGTGGGTCCAGGATTAGCCTCCACATCTCCACTAACGGCTAACGTCAAAGCAAGTATTTGACTACATGCTCTTGGAATATAACTATATAAGCCTGTAGTTATTGGTACTAACCATTTTGTGTACTCTTTCCAACCATTTGTAAAACTGTTTCTTCTATGTGTCTTACCATTTGGTTTGTTTAGGTTGTTACAAGTTATTGAATACCAGACATTGGTTCTATCTTGCGTAGCAGTACCTGCTTTCTTCCCCTTTTCAATCCTACATATAATTGCCCACAACACCAACCCATACAGTATTAAATGCATTTTCGATGTATATTGCGTTTTATCAACTAATTGCACTTACTGTACATTGCTGTTTTTACCTCCCTCCACTGCTTCCCCAGCTGACTCCGGCAGACTCCTCCATACTCTGCCAGAGTACTCGGCCAGAGTAATCAGCCATAGAAATTGTCCGCCACTTCAAAGATACCGCTGTGTCTTAGGGGCTTACTTTAAATAGCTATTAGGGATCACACCATATTCCTCCCTGCCACCGCGGCTTATTATGTGGACCACTCTAACTAGATCTCAATTATCCCCCACTGCTGGTGCTCTTTAGGCCACTTGGGTTGTAACTACATATCTCTGTCTAGGGATCGCAGGTATGCTTCCTAATTATCTCACCTACTAAACAAGTTTCTAGACTGCCCTGCCAGTACTGTAACTGTATATAATACCTGTCAATGTTAGTCTTATACTGTCTGTTTCCCTACGCCCCCTGTAACCGACGTCGAGCCTTTGTAAAAAAGATTGTCTGTACTGAAATCTGTAAATAATACCTGTTCTCGTCTGTCATTGTTGTATTTGTCTACCCTCCACCCCCTGTAACCTGACGTGGAGCCTTTGCAAAAGAGTCTGTGACTCAAAGGATTGTAATTCCCGATTGTACTCAATAAATAAATAAATAAAACTGGGAACCAGGGTAATAAGCAGTAGTCCAGTAAAGTGCAGTCTGTATAGCAGCTTCGATTCAGCAATAAATTAGCAGCAGTTCAACAGAGCAAAGCAAATAAAAATGCAGTCAATGTGGCAACTTCATTTCAACAATCGCTTAATTAAGCAGTGCAGTTCAAAACTGTGCAATTATGTGTAGCAGCTTAGTTCAGCAGTCTCTCAGCAACACTTTTCGGACATCCAGGCATCACCCCAACAACAACAACATTAAAGATTTGCCCAGAATAAAGTACCTCCTTTTATTTAGTAGCAGAATTTCATCATCCAAGCTGACTTCCATGTTCCCTGTCCACTGACACCTGACACCGTGCCATTCTTGCTCCACCATTGATCCACTCACTTCCCAGTCTGGCAAAACCACAGTTCTCCCTCAGTAAAGAAAAAAACAATCAAGTTTTCTTTTTAAATCGACTGTGCTGTCACAGTCCTTCTTGACCTAGTTTTTCGGACGTAAACTACCACCACCACCATCATCATGCCTGTTCCTGACAGCACTAGTGTTGCGATGTTGCTGTGTTTGCCTTCCTCTTCCCCTGCTGCCAAAACAATGAAAAACCTGTAAAACAAAAAACTGGGGTTCAACATTTTTTCTCAGCTCTGTTGCCTGACTGAATGCACTACTGCCCTTCCAGATCCCAGTTGAATCTCTGCATCCCATTCAACCGTGGTGGGGGTTGGTAATGGAAAGATCTCAGCAAATGGAAGAGAAAAAGAGACCACAGGCTCTGTGTATGGGGACAGAACAGTTTTCGAGGGAAACAAACATGAGACACAATCTGTGTGTTGGGGGGTCCTCTAACCAGGAAGCAATTCTAAGACTGTGAGAGCCCTCTGCTGACCAATACAGTAGTTACAGGGACTACGTTACCAAAAAAGACTAAAAATACAATTGTGATTTTTATAGAAGCCTCTGAAGAAGGACTTGGTTGATCTGAAAGCTAGAGCACTTTGTTCTTTTGTTGTAACATCTATGTTGGTTCAGTAAAAGGTCTCAAACCATTTGCTTCTGGATCTGTTCTTACTAGGACCAATACGGCAACTACACTGTTTGTTTAAGGTTTTTTTGTAATCCTATAAAAACATGTAGCCAATTTTCTAAGTGCAGTAATACCCCCCAGGGTGGGCGGTATGGGCAATACTGGACCTTCCTGGGGCTATAAGGCTCTCCACCTGTGGCGTCAGGCCTTATTACACCCCTGGACGGTCCGGTATTGCCCAGTACTGCCCACTCTGTTGGGTATTATTGCTTGCCTACTGGTTTTGAAGTGTGTGGAACAGTACTCTACCTGGAGGTTGACATAGCTAGTTCTGTTCTTCCTCATACATCATCAGCCCTGTGACCTCACCAGCTGTAACATCACAACTGACCAAGAAGAGTCAATCACACACGGCAAGATTAGTCACTTGCGATGTCATAAGTGAGGTCTCAATGCTGCTGACATAGGAAGAGTAACACTACTAGGTAAGTCAGTCTCCAGTAAAAGTACTGCTCTTTACGTCACACATAATACAGTCTGGTAGACAACCTCCCTCTGAGCAAAATTAAAAATATTTCAGAAATTAATGTAACGACTGGCTGCTTTAAAATGTACAATCTGCTATTTTTGGCACTCCTAGCACATTAAACTGTTTAACCATGTCACAAGCTGACAGGGGAGCATAATCTGAGGCAGAGGAGACTGAAATAAAGCACAAAATGATAGGCCAAAGAGTACCTCCTAATAAACGTTTGTTGTGCTGCATAGTAGTTACAGTATATTCCAAGTTTGGTAAAGAAAACTTGTTTCTGTCCTTCCAAGTGAACCTAAGAAACAATTCTTTGTCCACTCCCAAAATACCAAACTAGAGATTATAATTGTCAAACTAGAAAATAAATATAGGAACCTCTGGACAATTGTGACTACAGCCTCGGTCTGCTATATGAAAGAAACAGACCCGATGCACCCATCTGGCTCTATACCCCTTAGGTGGGTCACCAGTGGGGCAAAATTAAGGGTGAATAATTATTTATAATCTTGAGATCTGCATCTCTTAAGTACTTATATGAGGCAAACAGCAAAGTCAGCATGAAGGGGAATTGAGTAAGAATATCAGGGGAGGGTGCATAGCCAAAAAGGAGCTTTTTATGTCTTTTGTGCATTTAAGATATAAGATAGATCAGCTCTCAAAATGCTATATTCCCGTCATGACCTCTGGCAGGGAGGAGTCTGGGTCCAGAGAGGGTATGTCAGACAAATGGACTCCTAAGATTTGGGGGTTCATGTGGATCTACTGGGCCGAGGGCACTATGTACAAAGCATATGAGTGGAAGAAGGGGAAACCCTGACAGGTGCCCATGTCCAGAGGGAAAAAAGAAGAAATTGAACCATTTTCCCACACACAGACAGTTCGGTCAAAAAGTGCTTTTTAATACAGAAGAACTGTATAGAGGCTAATAAATGGGTGTTGTACATTGTGATTTTTTTTTTTTACATACCTGAGGTGTGTAATACCGCATAAAACCACAAGTGTGAAGCACAAGTGGTTTGTGATGGTATTACATGCAGATGGTGTATATAGAAAAAATAATGCAACACCTCATTCTTTATTTTGCGGAATTGCTGGTGGGTTTACTGCTGTGTGTTACAAAAAAAATGGCAGTTCTTTTCTTTGGCGTTTTGTTTCTGTGAGCGCGAGAAGGCAGTGGCTTTCACGTCCACAGTGAATGACTGATACCTACACCGTAATAACTTGAGTTTCATTCAGTAATAACCAGCCACATCATTACAAAGTGGTGTCAGGCCAGTCAGTAAACTAGCTCACAATTCTAAGGCAGTATGTAAAGCTGAATGAAACATAGATATTGGGGGAGAGAGAGTTAAACATAAGGCCTAGTTGTCCTGTTGTGGGTGGAGGATTTTGTTCTTTTGAACTGGGCATGTAAAAAATGTAAACTGATGCAAAACCAGTGAGTGTATATAAATATTGCATCTGATGAGAGAACATTAGTTGTGAGAACAGCCTTGCCACCCACATGACGTGGAGTGTGATCCCGACCCTTTCCCACACTGCCTTCCTTTGGAGCAGCCTAAGCGTTTTTTGATTCAGTGACTGGTTTTAAAGATCATATATGTTTGATTTCTGTACCAGTGCATCATTTTTCCATCTTAAAGCTCTCACATTTCTTTGGATTTACGGAGACCTGGTTTCCTTTTCTTTCCTTTATAACTTCTCAGCTTGATTATTAGAAGGCTCATTTAGCAGCAAAACATAAAATAATTGGCTGGCCCGGTGGCGTAGAGGGTTGAGGTGCTGGCGCTTTACCTCTGCCCATGCCGGCGACCCGGGTTCGGGAACGGACTCGGAGCACCGGGGGTGGGCATGGGATGGAGAAGATTGAGCGTCCAGCGGACTGCTCTCCTCTCCGGGGGTGGGATCCGGGGACACATCGTTCAGCAGCAGCCCCCAGTGGAGACTGGGGGCACTATCTGAGCATGCACTGATTGGGCAAGAAAAAAGGGAAAAACTGCACCTGATGTGAGCGGCTTGATGGCCATCCGCAGGTTTCACTGGGCCCCGCCTTGATCCGTGCCTGCAGGGTACACAGGAGCCCCTCCTGTGGCCTCACTGCAGAGTCGAGAGTCCGCTGTCTGAGGCAGAGGCGGGCGGCTGGATGTCCCCGATTTGGGGAGCTCTAGGTTGCCAGGAGGGAAAAATCATCACCAAAAAAAACAAAAGTAAAATTATTTTTAAAAATCTAAAAAAATACTGTTGCTCTATATCACAAAGGAACAAAGAAGGCCAGGCTTACTTGGAATATGCTGCCTGGATTTTTGAGTTGCATCTGGACATTACCCCAGTTGGCTGAGTCTCCACAGATTGCCCATAATAGTTTCCTTCACAGGGATGCTCAGTCCATGCAGTGTAGCACTTTGATACTGTATATTTATTTATTTGCTTTTGGTAACCAGGTGGGTACACTAGGCATAGGGATGCCTATTTTCAGGCACGACCCGGGAGGATACAAGTCAAATACATGAGCAACAACAACATGACGCAGCACATAGAATAGTTAATACAATGCAAAGGTAGTCAGAAATACAAACAGTTTGCGAGACAGTGAATACAGGGTTGGACAGAGTCAAAAGAACAAATGCGGTTCAGGGATATTCAAAATATAAACAAGTGCAACACAAGTACAGAGTTGGTACTAATCAGGTGTTGTGGACAGTATACAATAAGTGCCTTTAACAAGGCCAATAATCATAGTAAGAATAGAGGGGACAGAGAAGGAGAGGTAGATAAAAGTATGTAGAGGAATGGTGAGAGTAGAGTAAGATAAAGCATAGGTGAAAGATAGAGGAAAGTAGATGAACTTAAGGTGGATGGAAGCGGATGCAAGGACTAACATTTGCAATAAAATATCTTGACTGAACTCTAAAAGTGTGGACTCTCTGATAGCTTGTGGAGAGTTTGCCTTGTGTATGTTTTAGTTCTACGCAGGACTGCCTGCCCTCAAGATGTTACATGGGGACTGCATCTTCTACGCCTTTAGATCAGCTAAGATAATCACAGGGCTACACTGAATATCAGGCAAGACTTCAGCAAGCATTCGCCTGCACTGGACAACACAGCCAGCGCAGGTTACCAGATTTCCTCAAGGCAACCCAAAATATGGCCCCTTTATATCCTTTCTCCTGAACTACTTTATAGACCTTCTGTCAATGTATGAACCCAAACACCTATTGTATTTCTCTCTGTGTATGTTATGGTGCACTGGTACACTGTCCTTGTCATGGGTAAATAAGCTCTTACTTCGAGGGGGAGCTCTTGCAGCAGGCTATAACCATTAGGACTTATGCTGCAGGCCTTAGGACCCACTGGAAAAAACTTAGCTAGCAGTACCCAGCAGGGGCCGCACCCGACGTCGGCTCCGCCCCTACATTGGTCATGCCATAAAAGGGGGTGGTCCTTAGATCCACCTCCGTTCTTTTCCTGCAGCAGACCCGCTTTCGTTGGGAAAGTCTTAGCATGTTCTTCAGCAGTTCCAGCGAAATTTGGTGACGAATTTTCTTTTTCTCTCCGCTTTTCTTGTTTTTGTAGTTCATTTTCTTCATTCTCTAGTTCTTTCTTCATTGCACGTTGTACCCATCATGGGTCTCGTCCTCCAATCCCAAGAAGACGAAGTGTGCCTGTGGCCACCAAATACCATTGAAGGACGGACACAAAGCTTGCATCTTCTGTCTTTGGCCAGACCACGACCTTCATTCCTGCAAGATCTTCAAGGGCTTCACCAGCAGGACTCATACCTGGCACCTGAAGGCCTTAAATTAAAGCCCACCTTTTTAGAGAAGGAAATGGACATCCTGCAGAGCTCTGTTGGGGAAAAGGGCAAGCACCGGGACAAGTTCCACAAGTCCCGTGAGAAGGACCATAGCTGGTCCAGCCAGCATTGCAGGTCATGCTCTCCCCTCAGGAAGGCCTCCTCTTCTGGCTTGGGCGGTTCCGACTGTTCGAAGCACTCCAGACATGAAGGAAAGTTGAGGCCTGATCCCCCCTCCAAGACACTGACACCGGCCTGGCGGGGGCTTCTACCGACAAACTGGCCAAGGTGAAGGTTACACCGCTGTGCATCTCTTCTACCTTGGCAGATTCCACCAAGGCCTCTACCTTGGCGCATGCTTCGGCCCCACCCACTCTGGTTAAGTCGTCGGGCAAGGACCGTGACTCTCGGGCTAAGGCCCCTTTTGGGTCCCGCTCTTCCAAATCTGCTAAGTCGGAGCTGACCTCGGCCAAGACACCAGCCTCCACACCGACTACAGTGTCTAAGGCGGACGTGACTAAAGGTGAGTCTGCGCTGGTCAAGGTACTGTTGCCGGCCCTGGAGTCTTCCACTCCAGAAGGCTCTTCTTCGAGATCTTCCCCTAAGGCCCTGCCAGACCTACCAGCTTCACCTATTACCCTGAAGGGGACGGCGGCCTTGTTTTCAATAAGGAGGAGTTGCAGGAGCTCTTCTCCTTCTGGTGGAGCCAAGTCAAAAAGGATGAGGCTACCCGGAAGCCGGACCAGACACTGGTTCCTGACCGGACATCCAGAACACCAGGGATCTTCTTGTTGGGTCGCCTTCCAAAACCCCTGATGAACGGCATAAGTCTTCCAAGTCCCACTCGCCCTCAGTGGTTTGATCCCGGTCTCAGTCCAGGGACCACCAACGGCACTGCTCATGGTCCTTCACCTGTCATTGGTCCAGGCCCAAGAGCAAGTCCTGCAACCGCCATAGGTTTGTCTCTAAGCTTGCTCGCTCTTCTAGCCAATGCCAATCCCCCGACAGGCGCCGGTCTCTGCTCCGTCATTGGTCCCAGGATTGATGTCAGTCTGGGTGTACCCAATGCTCTAGAGAGGGTAGTCCTTACAGGCTCGATTTGATTTCCTCACGTTCCAGGAGCCGGTCTACCTCTTCTTCCTTGTCCCTTTCAGGAGTTGGAGGGGGTTCTCCTGAGGATAAGGAACTACCCCATTTGCCTCCCGACGATCCAACTTTCATGGATGTCATGAGACGCATCCAGGCCTCCAATGAATGGGAGATGGAGGACCTGGATCCAGAACGCTAGAGGCTGGCACGTTACCTGAGGCAAAAGGAGCCAAAACCTTTGGTAGTGCCTCCTTTGGTGGATACATTCCAAGACTTTACCAGGATAACTTGGAAACATCCAGCCACAGTCCCAGCAGTTCCCCAAAAATCAGACAGGCTGTATAGAGTGCTGAGGGACGAGTCCTTTCTGGCAGAAAACTCTCAGGCCGACTCTATTATTATAGCAGCTGCTCATGACAAATCTCGACAGCCCAAACACCTCTGCTCTCAGCCTCCCAATCAGGAGTCCCGCTGTTTGGACTGGGTGGGCAGAAAGGTATGCTCTGCATCCACCTGCTCCATGTGTTCCCTGAACTTCCTGATGCGTATGGTCCAGTACCAGAATGCTCTATGGGAGAAGGGACAAGAGATGGTCAGTGTTTTGCCAAACTACACACAAAAAATGGAGCTCCTGGACATTCTCAAATTGGGCTCGATGGTAGATCTATGTTCTCTGTGTGGGGTTTCAGACGACACTGCAGATACGGTGTCTAGGGCAGCAGCAGCATCAGGTGTCTGCCTAAGGCGCCATGCCTGGCTTTGGGTCTCAGGATTCTCCCAGGATCTGCAGACCAGAATTTGGGATCTTCTGTTCCTTGGTTCCATGCTATTTGGGTCAGAGAGCGAGGGCCTTATCTCCTGTCTCCAGGAGTCAGGCAAATCCATCTGGTCCATCCGACAGATGTATAAGGGGGACCAGAAAGTCCTCCGGCCAACCTGCCCATGGAAACCAATCGGCCCAGAGATGCGGCTTTAAAAGGAAGGCCGGAAGCCAGCAACCTGGAGGTGCTTCCTTTTGGGGCCCAAAGTCCTCTCATACCTCTCTGCAATTCCCCGGCTGTACCCAATGACTCCCTGCTGACACCCCCTCCTCCTGCTGAGGCACAAGGGGGAGGCAGTAGGTGGTCATTTCTCCCTCCACCTGGAAGGATGGAGCAGAATCACTTCAGACATTTGGGTCCTAGATATTATAAGGAGGGGATATAACGCTGGAGTTCACTCAAATTCCCCCAGAAACTCCACCAAGGTCTCCTCCTCCTTTTTACATATCTCTCACAGAAGGAGAAATCCAGGCCCTCTTGCAAAAAAGGGCAATAGAGCCAGTCCCCCTGCAGCAGTGGGGAAAAGGGTGTTACTCCCATTTCTTCCTGGTTCCAGATAAAACTCAGGATCTTTGGCCCATCCTGGACCTCAGCTCCCTAAACGAGTATATAGAATACCGAAGGTTCAGGATGGTGACCCTTCCAGATCTAATTCCTCTTCTGCACCAAGGAGACTGACTCTGTTCCCTGGACATGCAAGATGCGTACATGCATTTCAGGGTCTTCTCCCCCCTTCACAAGAAGTACTTGAGGTTCCACTTCCAAGGGGGACATTGCCAGTTTTGGGTTCTGCCCGGTCGGCCTCTCCTCTGCTCCTTGAGTCTTCACCAAGTGCCTAGCAGTGGTAGCTGCGGTTCTAAGGCACAAAGGGCATTATGTGTTCTCTTATCTGGACGATTGGCTCTTGGCGGCCCCATCAAGATTTGCCTCATTCAAGCTGTTGGAGACAGTTATACTCTATTCTTAAAGTTGGGGATCACCCTGAACTTGCCAAAGTCATCCCCCGAGCCCAGCCAAAGACTCGTCTTTATAGTTGCAGTCCTGGATATGGTCCAGGGCATGGTCTTCCTCCCTCAGGAAAGGGGAGATTGCCTGTGAGAAGTGGCCTGGACGGTCCTCGTAACCCCTTGGGTCCAAGCCAGGACCTCCCTCAGACTTCTGGGGCACATGGCGGCGGCCATCCCTGTAACTACCTTGGCCTGCCTCCACATGAGGATCCCACAGTGGATGCTCAGGGTGCAGTGGGACCAAAGCTCCGACAGTCTCGACCATCTGGTCAAGATCTCTGAGCCAGTCAGAAGGACCCTCCTTTGGTGGTTGGACCCCCTCAATCTAGAAAAAGGGGTCTAGTTTTGACAAGAGTTGCCAAGTCGGACATTGACAGCAGACGCTTCTGACTTAGGCTGGGGGGCTCACCTAGGGGACCGGCAGACTCTGGGCATTTTTTCCCCAGAGGAGCGCAACCTCCACATCAATGTTCTGGAAATGCAGGTGGTCCTCAGTGCCCTACTAGCCTTCAGGAGGATGTAGCGTCAGGCTCTCTCCTTGTTCAGATGGACAACACGGCTGTTGTTTTCTGCATCAACAAGCAAGGGGGAACACACTCCTACCCCTTGTGCAGGGAGACGATGAGAGTCTGGTATTGGGCGCTGGAACATCACATCTCTCTGTCTGCCGTTCATGTTCCAGGCGCCCAAAAATGCCTTGGCGGACAGCTTAAACTGGTCTCGGTACAAGGCACCTGAGTGGGAGCTACTCCAATCAGTAGCGGACCAGCTCTTTGACGCTTCGTCCAGACTTGGAGCTCTTTGCATCTCCATGGAATGCCAAACTGCCAATTTTTTGCTTGCGAGAGCACGCGCCTGGTGTTTTTTTGCCAGATGTATTGTCCCTTTGTTGGGCAGGGAGGTTCCTTTACACCTTCCCTCTCTGCCCTCTCATTCAGAGTTCTGTTGAAGGTACAGGCCGAGGGGCTCGAGGTGATCCCTATCGCCCCAGCGTGTCATAAGCGAATTGGTTCCTTTTCTTCCAGCAGTTGTAAATCGAGAGCGCTGATTCCGCTGCCAATATGCTCGCAATTGCTGTCCCAGGATCAGGGCAAGCTGGTACATCCAGATCTCAAGTCCCTGCATCTTCATGCATGGCTTCTGCAGACATAGTTAAATCAAAGTATGGGGTCTCACAAGAGGTGGCAGATGTCCTTGTTTCAGCGAGGAAGCCCTCTACTCATAGAAACATAGAATTTGACGGCAGATAAGGACCGCTTGGCCCACCCAGTCTGCCCATTTCCCTGCCTACTGGATAAGCTGCAGATCCTAGTTAACCAGCAGCCTACTTCTTCCTACCCCCACCCCCTAGACTTGCCTTATGACTGTCCCATGCATGCTTGAATTCCACCACTGTTTTTGACTCCACGACCTCCTCCGGAAGGCCGTTCCATGCATCCACACCCTCTCTGAAAAAAATACTTCCTTAAATTACCTCTGAGCAGCCCCCTCTATCTTCAAATTGTGCCCCTTGTTCTTGCACACTCTTTTTTGAAAGATGCTGCCCTCTTGGACTTTGTTGATTCCTTGAGGTACTTGAAAGTTTCTATCATGTCCCTCCCTCCTTTCCTCAAGGCTATACATATTAAGCTCCTTAAGTCTCTCTTCATATGTCTTCCGGTGCAGACCCTGCACCATTTAGTGCCCTCCTCTGGACAGCTTCCATCCTGTCTGTCTTTGCGAAGACTGGGTCTCCAGAACTGCACGAGTACTCCAGATGGGGTCCTGACCAGCTGTCTGTACAGAGGGATAATAACTTCCTGTTTTCTACTGGTGATGCCTCTCCTGTGCATCCCAGTATCCCCCAGCCCTCCTTGCTGCCCTCTCACATTGCTTGCCCACCTTTAGGTCATCTGATATGACTACCCCCAGGTCCCTTTCCATTTTTGTTATTGTTAGTATCTCACCCCCCATTGTGTACTCTTCCCCTGGGTTTTTGTTTCCCAGGTGCATTACCTTGCACTTCTTAGCATTGAATCTAAGCTGCCATACATTTGACCATTCCTCTAACCTTGCCAAGTCCCTACTCATTTCACATATGCTACAAATTGGAAGCGTTTTTGCTTACGGCCTTCGTCTCATCACCTGGACCCCCTTATCTGTCCAGTGAACTCAGCATTACAGTATCTCCTCTCCTTATATCAGCAAGGCTTGAGCTACTCCTCCAATAAGGTGCATATGTGGCCCATTTCTGCTTATCACATCCTCTTCGGCGACGGAACCCTAGTCCAACTGGACATGGCCCGCATCTTTTTACAGGGCATTCCACATTTGAGGCCTCCCATTAGGGATCCAATCCCCCCCGGGATCTCCTTTTTGTGTTAGAGAAGCTTACTCTCCCTCCTTTTGAACCCACAGCAGAGTGCGAGCTGTGTTATCTTTCCTGAAAGGTATCTTTTTTAGTTGCTGTTACTTCAGCTCGTAGGGTTTCCGAGCTTCAGCTTCTGATGTGCAAGGAGCCTTATTTAATTTTTCATTGGGAAAGGGTTTCCTTCAGAACAAATCCTAAGTTCCTACCAAAGTGGTTTCTGAATTAACCTTCAACCAGTCGGTTGACTTTCCAGTATATTATTCAACCCTTTCTAACAGGGGAGAAGCTCGCATACACACATTGGATGTCCACAGGGCACTGAGGTACTACCTCAAGCGTACAGCGGCACACTGCAAACTGGAGCAACTATTTGTGGCCTTTGTGCCTCAACACCTGGACAAACCAGTGTCTAAATAGACTCGGTGACTAGTCCACTGCATAGTCTTCTGTTACAGCAAGTACAACAAACCTCTACTGGGAACGGTTAGAAGTCATTTAACCAGAGGAGTTTCTACCTCCTTCGCCTCCTTAAAAAATGTCTCTATCCGAGACATTTGTGCAGCTGCTACTTGAAGTTCGGTACACACCTTCATCAGGCATTATAGCCTGCACATTGCTTCCAGATGACAAGCCGGTCTCGGCCTGGCAGTACTTCAGGGACTGTTGTCCTGATGTGCTCTCTCCCAGTCTTTTTAGGCAATGCTGTTGTTATAGTTTCTGTCATCCTCCTCCCGGGGCTAGTCACCTCCTTAGCGTGGGACTGCTTGGGATTCAGTCCTAATGGTTATAGCCTGCTGCAAGAGCTCCCCCTCGAAGTAAGATAGTACAGTTACGTAAGAACTTACCGTAACAGTAGATCTTCGAGAGGAGCTCTTGCTGCAGGCGCTGTTTTCCCTCCCTCCTTCCCCCTGGAGAGTTATCAGTATGACTGGGGCAAGCATCGCTTGGTTCGCTAGCTGGGGTCTGTTCGCTGGTCCTCGACGGGTTAACTGAGGTGGAGCTAGGGACCGCCCCTTTTTATGTCATGACCAGCGTTGGGGCGGAGCCAACGTCGTGGGCGGCCCCTGCTGGGTACTGCTAGCTAAGTTTTTTCCAGTGGGTCCTAAGGCCTGCGCCGTTAATCCTAATAGTTATAGCCTGCTGCAGGAGCTCCTCTCGAAGATCTATTGTTACGGTAAATTCTTATGTAACTGTACTTTTCTGTACTGTAGTCAGCATTCATTCATGCATGTTTTTGCACTTTTGGCACAATTTATTCTCTGCGATGGCACTTCCCTCTTTTAACCCCCTCCACTGGAACACACATAGAAATGAGCTCTGTAAAAAGAGCGTGGGAACTTGATATGGGGAGTCAGATTCCAGAGGAAATTTGGGCATGGACCCGAACAAAAATCCACTGGGGCCTTTCAGCAATTAGCTGGCAGGAATTTTCTTTGAAATTCTTTGTCAGGTATTTTCGGACTCCAGCAATCCTGGTGAAGTATCAGGGCAATAACCTTTCAGCCTGTTGGAGAAACTGTGGTCACTCCCCAGCAGCATTTGTACACGTGTTGTGGAGTTGCCCTGTGCTATCCACCTTTTTTCAGGATTTACATCAGGCTGTAAAGGCAATAATTGACCCAGGTATGGTTTTAACTCCCTCCTGCTATATTTTCTTAGAAGTTCCAAAGGAATTCAGAAACCCCCTCACAATCAAGTTCTTGAAAATGTCATTCTTAGCAGCCCAGAAGGCTATAACTAAAAATGATGACTCGAATTCCTATCACATTAAATATGTGGCAGGAGATTATGATCAGTATTTATAGGATGGAGGCATTGACAGCGTCCCTGAACAAAAGATTGCCCCAGTTTGAGATTCTATGGAGGCGTTGGATCCTGTATATGGCAGAGACGAGATCTGACTTTATCTCATAATGAAGAAGGTTCACAAGATGCTAGGGTAGGTTCTACACGGTGGGCTCTAGATCTTGTGAAACATGGTAGTCCCCAGTATATACAGATATAGAATATTTCTAGTTAGGTCAATTAGTCGACAAATAAAATCAGCTTGAGGCAAAGCTGGTTCCCCCCGATTGTGGTAGAAGGCAATGTGCCCTGGGTGTGGTACAAGTTTAATGAAATGCTTAGGCATATAATGTAACTACTAAATAACCTCCAGTAACATAACAAAAAAAGGAGGTAAAGTAATTTAATTTCAATAAGATTAAAGACTTGACTGCCTTAGTCTATTGAGCATTATCTATCAGACAATCTGGTCAGGAAATGAGTTAATGGAATTGCCTATGAAAACATTGTAATTTATTGTACCTGTTACTTGTTTGTATGTAATTTGTTTGTCTTGTTCTAGGAACTAAAATTACAAATAAAGAAAGTTAAAAAAAAAAAAATGAGCTCTGGCTCAGTGGGCCTCTCCCAGTCAACAAATATAATGAAATAATTAGTCTGTATCCCTCTTGTACTGTTAGTACACCTAGAGAAAAAACTGTACTCTAGTTTAAATGTAGTATATATTGGAAATAATTTTCAGCTGTATTATGATACTGTTAAAAAAATAAATCCTAACAAACTGATACTTAAGAAATGAATCTGTAATTTATGTGCCAAAAGACCCACATGAAAATAAGATACCATCTTATGATAGTATTGTGTGATATAGCTGGTTGCAAACTTTGAATAAATCCATCTTACGCTGCTATTGTGTGATACTGATGGTTGTAAACTTTGAATAAATTAAAGGTGAACTTTCACATACTAGTATGGCAGCCACCGATTTGCACTGTCCGTGCAAAGAACATTGTTTACTTACAGTGCTACTTTAGAATTACATTTTTCTGGTTAATCTTGCTATCTCCCTACCCTAGCATTCTGCAAACACGGCTGCTTCAGTGGTATCCCAGAATCCCCTGAAGCTGCTAGCAAGGACTAGGTCAATCATGGGAAATTCAGTCTGGCCAGATGTTTTATTGAACTTTTAATCACTTCAGTGCACCAATTGGTAGTGCCACAATAATCCGGAGGCTAAATAGAGGTTGCTTTCCACATGACTGCTTTTAAAAGCTTAAGAAGTATATTAATTGTAAGTTTCGACCAGGAAAGACCATCTAAGCTATTACCATTCATTTACAGATGCCTTCTGGGTGTGATTTACATGGACCGGTTTTATTGGGAGAAGAAGTTTACTAGGACACCGTGCAGAATCACCTGCTACTCATATAAGTGCCATGGAATCTTTAATATCCAACTAGATGGCAAGTAGAGATGGGCAGATGGGATACTATCTTAGCGTCTGATCTGAAGAACAGTATCTCAACACTGCAGAACCCATCTAGAGCTGCACTACAGTGTCAGTATTTGCCCAGACTGAATTTTTCACACCTGACCCTCTGGTTATTGTCTACGATGACCCTTGACTGGCAATGCTTGTAAGATGTCAGGACGGAGGGGCAGTAGGATCAACCAGATAGCATGGTAAATAAAAAACAAGTTTTCAGTGCACTTAAAGAGCCAGTTGGGGGCTGCTTAACCTGTGGTCTAGCATGTGGATGTCCCCCACTTATAAATGAGCAAGCAGGCTCCCTCTCAATGCTTCATGGTGAACTGGTGCTTTGGGGACAAACTGCTGGTTCCTTCTATATTGTTTCTTCCTCAGGACTGCTGAGGTCCCAGACTGACCCAAGAGAGTAATATGAAAGCAGGTTCAACTCCTGTGTATGCCACAAAATGCTTCTGTCTTCCATCCAGAAGATCGTTTCGTGACATAGCCACTTCTTCAAGAGAGGTGGCTTCTTAATTTTGTAACTTGCTATATGTAACCCCCCTGCAAATGGGGGTTCCCAAAAGACTTCCAGGAGCTTGCTTGAATGCTCCAAGCCTGAATGGTGTTTGGCATTTAAGCCATTTATCAGTGAGTGTTTTTAGAACCTCTGGTACTGTCTCTTTAAGAGCTGTCTGCTTGCAGACATAATTAGTTTGTATGGGGGACTGTGTGTTTCTTTGATTGAGTACCACTCAAGCTGCTGCCAATTCACTTCATTTTGCAGTCACTAGGGTGCAAAGGGAACCTATCTGAAAGATGTAACTGTTTGCCAGAAATCATTTACAGTAATAATGAAATTACAGTTTGTCTAACTGATTTCTTTTGCAGTCAGAACAGTGTCTGCCTAGTTCCCCATTCTGGTTTTGAACTGCTGAACTGGACCAATCAGTGTGGGGTAAGCTAGCTCTAAAATGGTGCCTTGGACGAATCAGAACTTGGACTCATAATCTGAGCCAGCACACAAGAGGATTGTATGGGCAGTGACTCTGGGAGATGTAGTTGAGACTTCAGCACCTTTTTGGACCAACAGCAGCAGTCTATTGTGAGTGACAGCCAATCCAGTCAAGAACTGGGAGGAACTCAAAGGAAGTGCCCGTTTTGTCAGTTGGAGTTTCAGTTGAGCTTTGGCAGTGAAGAAGGAAGGAGCCCTGTGCTTTTTCAGTGTGCAGTTTTAGTCAAAAACGTGTGTAAGGCCCAGAGTTCCGGTCTGCAGCTTGTGTAACTTGCTTGTTAGGACTGAATCCGTCCTGTGAAAAGAATCAAAGGATCTCTGAAGAGTAGAAACCAGGCTCACCCTGTAGAAGACTGGAGGAATTGCTGAAAATTACACTGGTCTGTCAGGAACTGAATCTGCTGTGTGTTCTCCCGGTATTGTGCAGTAATTGCGATCGGGATACAGATGCAGCCTGCCTGGTATAGTGCTTTCTTTTATATGGATGTGTGAAGAGGTTTGTGCACCTCAAGTGAGCCCTGCTGACATTGAAGGACCCTATCTTATTTGGAGGTCGTGAGTACTAATTCAGGAGTAGCTCCTGTTGAATTGCCACATTAAATCAAATGGAATTACTGTCACTGCTGACTGTTTAATTCTCCTTTTCTCTGTGTGAAGGGCCCCTACCAGCTGCCACGGTTTGGACTAGCCACTAGGGCTTGGGTGCCCAGGACAGTAACTGATAGGGATAGGCCTGTGCACAGAGCCATAGGAATAGATTATTAGAGTGATAAGCTAATTAACCAGTTTCCCCTGTCCTTACTTATATCCCCTAAATAAATCAGAGCTGCTTGTTTCAACAAAGTTATACTGCCCAGGTATTTGTCTATGTTAAGAAGTACTGTACTGTGATTGTTGCACTGTATCTCATTTCACAGGAGGTCCCAGTGCCGGAACCAGACCTGGGGGAGTAGTGTATACTGTGAAGGTAATTCTGATATATTGTGTGGGCCACTAGTGGGAAGAAAGGGGTTGCAGTGTCCCAGGGGCTGTGACCAAAGTTAGTTTATACTGCAAGCCTGACCTCTGGGTGGAGGCACCCGCCATTGGATCGAGGCCTCAACCTGTGGTGGCAAATCAGGCAGGGGTAGTAGCCCTGGGATAAGCGCCATCTAGGGGTTACATATATATGTATATGTATGTATGTATGTATACATATATATATATTATGGTAGAGGAGCCATTTCTATGTTAAACCCCAAAACTTTGCACCTTAATAACTTTGCAACCGTTTGATGGATTTGCCTGAAATTTGGAATTTATGATCCAAGAACCATAGGCCTTGGGATCTGCCAAGTTCGTGCTAATCGGATATACAGCTGTGGAGTTAAGTAGCAATCTCTGTCTTGGCAGCGTTTCACGCTTTTCTGGAATTCTGTAATTCGTAGCCTACAGGTAAATGCGGTTTGCGTGAAACCATTGAAATCTTCAGGAGCGATGCAGCCAGGGTCCCGATGTACCTTTGAAGATTTAGTGAAAAATATTAAGCGGTTCAAAAGTTATTCAAAAACAGTTTCCCATTATAAGTCAATGGGAAAAGTTAACAAAAAGTTCAACACTTTACATAAATGCATTTTACTTTCGCCAAATGGGCCTGTTACTTTCGCAAATCGGCCATTTGTGTTTCAGTTAGTGATCAGAAAAATGGTTGGCATTTAAATTTGGGACCCTCTAGCAACCTAATTTTTTTTTGTATTCTCCTAGTCGACGCCACAGGATGCTTACCATGTCTTTATTTGTGATGCAAACACCCCAGAAATATGTTTTCAAATTTCTGGAAAAAAGTACTTCGCAAATTGCTAGGTATACTGAAAGTACGTCAAAAGACCAGAAGACTTTAATGAAATGCAACAGTAATTTTCTAGTCTGTGGGAAAATGACAGCAATTCTTTGGCACTGCACTGCAAAATAACCGTTAGGAGTTTTGTGCTGAAATTTGGAGAACGCAGGCTGACATCTCACAGATGTGCCTTTCAGTGTTGTATTGAAAAAATATTACACTCGGCAAAGTTATGGCACTCAAAGTTGACAGTTTTCCATAGGATAACATTATGGTGCCCGAAGCATTACAGGAATCCTTTGGCACCTGCTGCAAAATGCGGTTTGGTCTTTTTCCTGAAATTTGGAGGAAGACAGCCAACAGTACACAGATGTGCCTTCAGTAGTTTGGTGAAAAAATATCACATGGCGGCAAAATTACGGTAGCTCCGAACTTTTCTTTTTCCCATAGGATAACATTCACGGCGATTAGCACGCCTTTCAGGGCCGTATCTCGGAAAGCGGTGCTCGAATCACGGACTTCTTAAGGAAAACTTCTTAGCTCCCTAATGGGGCTAAGATTCAAATTAGCCAGGACAGTTAGTAAATAATGACTTTTAAATTTTTTTCTCATAAATGCGGTTCCTGAGATATAATGTATTTAGTATTCAAGATCTCATTTTCTGCTGCGATACTCATTATTTTGCATACATTATTTGTACTCACTGTCTTTCTCAATGCAGGTTTGGAAACCAGCCTGTGCGCTTACATTACTGTTACTGTTGCCCTTTCAGCTTGCGGATCCATACCGTTTCACTTACCATTGGCGTCCTAAGCCACCATATGCGTTATCCTTTGCGTTTTCATTTGTGCTTGCGTTTCTGTTATTTTTTGCCATTTCTGTCTACGATTACTGTTTATCTTACTGTTTCACTTTACATCACCATGCCCATTGACATTTCTGTTTGCAGGCACCATGTTACTATGTGACAACACATCACGTGGCAGACCATTCCCGTCTACGCCACCATGTACGTTACCCTTTCTGTTCTCATTCGTGATTGTGTTACCATGTGCGCCACTGTTAGCATTTCTGTTTGCGTTGCTGTCCCTGTTAGTATGCCACAACACATCATGTGGCGCGCTCCCGCCAACGCATTATGTAGTGTTGGGCCCCGCGCTCCCGCTGCAGCATTACATTCACTATTTCTCGTTATCATTCTCAAAAAGAAGGGAAATTAGAGGCAAAAAACTCCGTTTAATGCATTAGTTAGGGTTGTTCCACAGCGACAAAAGTGAGGAAATTCGCTGTTAGGGTTGAAAACCCCCTTGGACCCCAGCCCACCCCGGCGGCATTGGGGTGCGCATTGAGATTGTGGGTCCTAACTCTCACCCCATTCTCCTATGCTTCTGCTGCTTTACACATGTCATGGGGTGAGAGTTAGGGGCTGATGATCCCCTAATACTGCATGTGAATGAGAGTGAGGTCCAAGGTTACCAGCGCTCACTGATTGCCTCACTGTCGCTGTGGTAACTAAGCGAGTTTTACCCTCTGTATATATATATATATATAAAATCTAGATTCATTGCAAAAAGCTTTTGTTGATGCACCATTAGGGTTGAAGAATCCAAAAGTGGAAATCGACCTTAGGGTTCCCAAGCCTAAGACCCCAACCCCCACCCCACTGTGCATGCAGGAACAGGCATGAGAGGGTGTGCTTTGGGGTTGTGGACCTAATGATCACCCCATTCCATGAGAAAGCAAGGTAAGATGGGTACAGCATAGGAGAATGGTGTGAGCATTGAGTCCACAACCCCATGCATACCCCTCATGCCTGTTCCTGCATGCACAGTGGGGGTGAGGTGTTAGGCGTGCAAACCCTAAGGTTGTATTTCCCTACTTTTGATGCTTCAACCCTAATGGTGCATTAACATTTTTTTGCAATTTCCTTACTTTTTCAGCTAGTTTACTTGTGTTTTTATTTGCTTGTGGGAGTGCAGGGCCAGCATTTGAGCTCGCTCCCTCCCTCCATAACCTATAGGGCCCTGCGCTCCCATGCGCTTCTGATTTTCCCTTATTTTGCTGTGGGAGCGCAGGGATCTTTGAATCCTGCGTACCCATCCCTCCATAGATGCGCAACCAAATTATTAGTATAGCCATCTTATTACCTCAACACATGTATCCGGTAAAGAAAATTTCCAAATCCCCACCAAAATATAATTCTGCTCAACTGCAACACCCATCCGCGCCACAGGTGCGATAACACATTTTGGACAGGATTTAAAAAATGACAGCTGTGACATGCATGAGGTTGGGTAATAAGAAGGCTACTTCATGTTGAAAATCTGGGGTCAAAATATTTAAAATTTCCGAAGTTACGAGCAGGCATACCGAAATTGCAACGATTGTTCATAACTTTGGCATTTTTTCATATTTTGACCCCAAATGTTGAACATACTCTTCTTATGACCTCACCTCATAAACCCCATAGGTGAACATTTTCAAATCCGTGACAAAATGTTATTCCTCGCCACAGGTGTGAAAACACGTTTCGGGCATGATGTGAAAAATGACAGCTGTGCTGTTCATGAGGTGATATGAAAAAATGGCTATGTTGAAAATTTGGAGTGAAAATATAAAAAATTACTAACGTTGTGCATGTACGTAGAAAGATTTCAATGACCGTGCATAACTTGGCCATTTTTAGGAATTGTTTCACCAGATTTTCAACATGGTCTTTTTGGGACCACACCTCATGAACACTGGCACTGTCATTTCGTTAATTGATCCCGAAAGGTGATTTTGCGCAGCGTCTGAAATCACCTTACGGGCCCGATTTACAAATTGACAGTAACAGTGTTAATAAGGTGGGGTCCCAAAAAGCCCATGTTGAAAATTTGATGAAAAAAATACCTAAAAATGGCACGATATCAACAAAAGTTCAAAACATCACTGAAATACATTATACAGCACTTGCCTTTATTCCTCAGTTTGTGATTCAGCTTTGAAGAGTGCAGATGTGTCCTGGTCCACAGAAGATGACAGTGGACGACCTCCGGAGGTAAGTATAGGGTAAGGAGGCATATGGGGTGGTGGTTGCTCAGTGGGAGGGTCAGAATGGAGGAGGGGGGACGGCGGAGACAACAAGGGACCATTTTCTATTTTTCAGATTACATTTTTAAAAAAAGACATCGGGAGACTGTTTTCTTTTTACAGGTAAACAAAAGGAGTATTTGGGGACACTGGGAGTGGGCTTTTCATTGTCTCAAACTGCTGGAGGGGTGGGGTTTGTAACGTCGACACGGGGTTTGGCCCCCATGTCAGCATTCATAAAACAGAACGGGCTGGGGGGGTGGCATCTGACACCAAGGGTGGGCATCCTGGTGTCCGATTGGATAAATAAATAAAATAACAAAAATAATAGGAATGGAGGGTGGGGGTACCACTAGACACCAGTGAAAGATATCGGGGGTGCCAGTGCCACTAGAGACAGTGATCCACAGGTCAGGGGTGCCACTAGACACCAGGGAAATGGCGGCTTACAGCTAAAAGGGCAGCCAGTAGCATGAGTTCAAGCTACGGCCGTACAAGTCGAGAAAATCCCACTGTTCTCATACAGAGAACTCGGCAGATACGGTCCTCTCATTAACTTCGGCTCCCGAGATTTAGTGTGCCCACAAAAGGTGTTTCTGGGCAGTATTTATTAAAACAAAAAAAAAAAAATCAGAGTGTAGCTAAACGTGTCCCATTTAGCTAAGTTCTGATTTTTTTTTTTTTTTTTATAAGACATTTAATTTTACATGTTTTCTTGCTTTTCTTACTTTCGCTAAGGAGAAAACAAGACGGTGGACACAACAGAGCTTTGGGAAACTACAGCAGGCTCTATGTGACCCTACAGGCGAAAATGGAGCACCTCCTGCGAAAAAATGTATTTTTGTGCTGGACATCTTTTTTCCATAGGAAATAATAGGAAAATAAAAAAAATGTGTAACTTTCAGGGTTCATTTCAGATATTTATCTTCGTGGGACACTGACCTACTGGGTATATAAAGTAAGGGTTAAGTGAAAAAATAATGGGTGATTGTTCAACAGAGCCCAGATTTATAAAACAGCAGTTTAAAACCTCTATAGCAGTGAGCAGGTTGTCCCCAAAGCAGAAGAAAAAGTGGGTAAAAATTGAAAACTGTGTAAATTGTCCCAATCCCCCATCCAAAAATGAACCCTGAACTTTTGAACGGATTAATATTTTTTCACCAAACCTTCAAAAGGCACAACTGTGAGGCAAATGCTTTTTACCTTGAAAATTTCAGACCACAACCTAAACCCGTTTCTGAGAAATGTCTGTAAAAAAAAAAAAAGATGCACAAAAGTGGTCAATTTAGGATTGTATGACGCTCCTTATCTCAAAAACCACAAAACAGATTCACACGAAATATGGCATGTCAAGAGACCTACCCCTAGAGATTATGCATGCCAAAATTTGTGCAAATCGATTGAATGTTTCCAAAGTTAAGGTTCAAACATTTGTCTTTTAACATAGAAGTTTGCACTCATCCCTAATATACTGGCACTACCATGCCAGTATAATATATGTATCTATATATTATGTATGTATGCATTGGAGACCAGAAGGGAGAGGGGGGACATGATTGAAACTTTTAAGTACATGCAGGGGATCAATAAGGTGAAGGAGGGGAGCTTATTTAAAAGGAAGGAGGGGGCTAAAACTAGAGGACATAGCCTAAGATTGGAGGGAGGAAGATATAGAGGCAATGTGAGGGGGCAGTTCTTCACGAAGAGTGTGGTGGAGGCCTGGAACAAACTACCAGAGGAGGCGGTGGGGGCTGAAACGGTGGAGAGATTCAAGAGGCCATGTGACAGGCGTGGGGTTGGTAATTGGGGGAGGGCCTGTGGAAAAGGAGATGAGTAGGGAGGAGAAAGGGGCAAATTCCGTGGGCCGTTGGAGTCCTTTTCTGTCATTGGATTTCTGTGATTGTATGATATGTATGTATATACACTCAGGAAAAAAATTTTCTTTCAGCTTTTACTTACTTTCTAACTCTGCTTACAAGACTTCCTGGTAAATTGTGCACCTTTCGGTCAACTGCCACAGCACTTGCTTGTGTGCCAAAAATTAACTTGAACAAAGACTGTCCGACTTCCTACTGACAGCTGATTCAAGTTAATTTTTAGCACACAAGCATATAATGACAGTTAGCTGAAAGGTGTGCAGTTTACCAGGAGCCTTTGTGCGGAGTTAAAAACTAAGTAAAAGTTGGAAGAATTTTTTTTTCTCCTGAGTGTATAGCAGGTTACAGAATTGAGAAGCCACTTGTCCTGAAGAAGTGGCTATGCCATGAAACATTGATCTTCTGGGTGGAAGACAAAATAAAAGTATTTTGTGGCATGCACAGGAGTTGAACCTTCTTTCATATTACTTTCTTGGATCATGCACTGTCTGTAGAAGTGTTCCTCTACCTCATTTAGTTTGGCGAGCTCAAGCCATGGGCATCATGAACCTGAGCTGTGTTCATCCCCAGACCGACCCACATAAGCTTCCAAACCCTTAAAGTCTGTAACAGCCTGACACTTTTGCTGTAGTGCCTGTTACGGGACCTGGATCAGCAGTCCTTAGTCTCCTGCTCACAGTTTCTGCTCCCTTCCTCTCCACAACTCAGCTGCCCTTTTAGCAGTTCACCTTCTCTGCTTTATGCCTCGGATGGCGCTGCTCGCACCCACTCCCAACCCAGCAGGTCTCTCCACATCGAGGTCTCCCTCAGATCTGCCTGCCTCCAGTACAGTCCTCCCTTTATAGGTCCTGATCAGTCTGTTGCAGTTGGTGCCAGCGGCTATCACTCAGGGGAACTCAACAGCCCACAGGACAGAGAAAGGGTGCCAGGATCTTTTTGTTTTGTTGTTGTTTTTATTTTTGTCTATTTAAAATCTGGTGGGACCTTGGGCCAAAGACCCATTTTCAAGGGCTCCTCCTTCCTCAGCAGTCTCCTGAAGTTCTTGCTATTGTATGGGCAGGCCTGCTGCACTATCTCATTATTGGCTTACTTGAAGTCTAAGCCTAAGGTCTTCTTATTTGCCTGGGCCTTCTTTGTTTAGTTGTTGTTAAGAATGTTGTAGTAGTTTCCTTGACAGATGTTGTATACTGTATATTGGGCACTATAGACACTGGAGGTGCTGGTTGGCCATTGCAGGGAGGGTGTGGAATATAGTTAAGCTGTAACTGCCCACCGGAATGTAATGATGACTGAGCATCAGCCGCTGTCGCACACTGGACAAACTGAAAATATTTAGGGGAGGAACTGTCCTCTCTGGATGTTGGTGGGGGTTGGGTGCTGGCTATTATCTTAGGAGTTGGAATCTGCCTGTAGTATTCAATGGCAAAGGTGACAGAGAAGCAGGAACCTGAATTTTCTAAGAGGATAGTGAACCGAGTTTGTTCACAATGTAACCGCTGCTGTTATGATAGACTGGGACTGAAGCAGACAAGGTTTTCACAACAGTAGGATTTGTTCATTGTATTTTTTCTTGAGTTCAGCCAATGCTAGACTCACTATGGCGGTTGTGGTGGTATTTTGGGGGGGCTACAGCAAGTGACTGATAATTTCCCAGAAGGCTTGTACAGCTACTTGTCTTTAAAAGCATTTTCAGCACGGATTTTTCTTAGTACATATTTCACTGTTCAGGCTAGTCTTATATCCATTCTGGGCACATCGACACATAATTTAAAACACTCAGAGATTAACAGTTTCCATTTTAAAATCTATTTTGAGCTGTCTGTGGGATGGAAGCTATTCACATGCAGTAGTAATCTCTCTTCAAACTGTGCAGCTGCTTTCCCAATGTGGCCCTAGGCATTTCGCAGTTTATATCCCTGATATGGTATTGTGTGGCCCCCATGCTTTATTGTGATGGAATCTCCCTGCAAAGATAATAACACAGATATCCCAATTGATGATTTACTTCCATGGCTTTTAAGTCCTGACATGTGGTGTAACTAATGTTTAACTTGTAGACTGGATGTTGCACCAGATGGGAGGGAGTGTTTCTATCATGTACGAGTAATCCAAACATTAACTGTAATGAGTGCTGAAGCTTGGCAACAACAGTTTGTGGTTAAGCAGATGAATTCAGGAAACAGAAGTAGAATCAGCGCAGCAGACATTAGCAGAAATATGAACATTATGATAGGGTTGACAGACTGTGGTGTTGCAGGACATGAGAACTCCTTTCATTCATTATGCCAGTCATATTTTATTTTTTTTAAACTTTCTTTTATTGCTTTTACAATAAACAAATGCATATTGTACAATCTTCTGTCCGGTATCAGACATTTTTTTACCAGATACATCAAATGTACATTAGGATAAGAGCCTAGACAGAATGGCTTCAGGATAGGGGGAGTAACGAGTAAATTGTAAACAATTAGCTTAACTAAATATGCCACAGCAAACTAAGGCTTTTGGGGTCAAGTCCAAAATGTTCAGAGTCCCAAAAAGTAATTACTCAACATCCAGTGCTGATATGAACCCCAAACCTAAAATTAGAAGGTATTTCTATAATGGTACCACTAAGCATGCATTTCTATGCACCCATAAATCATTTTGTCTTGAGCTTTAGAAAAACTAGAACAATTGAATAGAAAGCAGTAAACTCAAGAACAAATATAATTATTATCACAGCTGTCAACAGTCAGGTTTCACAATCAGAGTCCAAATCACTACCACTGCAACCCTCAGACGCTTGAAATTCCCTGGTTATCGATTCCACTTTTTTCCCTGCTTCAATTGGATCTGTAAACTGAAATGTCTTACCACCATAGTGGATCCGAAGTCGAGCCGGCATCAGAAGTGAATGTGCTACGCCTAACCCCCGGAGCCGAGATCTCACCACATCAAACTTCTTTCTTCTGGTGCATGTCGCAAATGATAGGTCGGGAAACAAATGGATAGTATATCCGTTAAAGGCCATTCCCCCTGATGATCTCGCTGCCTGTAAAAGTTGATCTCTGACATTGGAACTTGTAGTAACTAATAGGATCACTCTTGGGGCCTCGGCCCGACGGCCCGCGGTGTGATTCGAAAAGCTTTAAGGAGCGGATCCTTTAAGTCTCCTTGTGGAAGATTAAGTGCCGTAGGAAACCACGAATATAGGAAGGCAAGTAGGTCATCCTCTTCAGATCCCTCTGGGAGACCAGTTATGCGAATATGTGATGCTCTATTCGAGTTCTCCAGAGCCTCCAATCTATATCGAAGCTGGGCATTTTCCTGCACAAGCTTGGTTGTAGCCGTAAGAGCTTGCACAGCCGTTTTCTCTGCGGTTGATGCTACTTGTGTCACTGCCTCCAACTTTACATCCTGGTCGGCAAAGCGTTGGATGATCGACTCTATTTTAGAGTCGATCGCTACATGAAAATCTGCAAAGCTCTCCACGGGGGCTTTCCACCGATCGTATTCGCAGGGTTGGTTGTGGCCTGTTCGATCGCTGCTGCGGTATGTTTAGGACCGCTGCCCGCAACTCTCTGATTCCGTCCCATGACCATCAGGTATCTCCCGACTCCGGACGATTTGAACTGTTCACAGCTATAACAAAATTTAATGATTTCCCAAGACAAAGAATGATTTTTATCGCAAAATAGCTGTAGGTGTACAGAGCTGCAAGAAAGAGCGTCTTGCCAGTTCGCTGCTCCACAGCGCCCCCCGGAGGTCCGCCAGTCTTATTTTCTTTTATGTTTTTCTTTTTTTTTTTGCATGTCCCTAGGCTCCTCTTTTTCACCAGCCTAATGGCTCCTAGATTTGTTGCTGCAGTGGATCTTTTTCCACAAGGAGAATGTGAGGCAGATTCTATCAGGTTCTGCTTGAAAAAGTTTCAGAAAGGTTCCGGTCAGTGGTGTAGTCCAACCCTCCCTGGGGAGTGACATACTCCAGCTCTTCCTCCCTGGGGAGTATTACGCCCCAGTCTTCTGTGGCGAGTGATGTGCTCCAGCTCTTCTTCTTCTCTATAGACTGAGCATATTGCCATTGCAAGATATCCACCCTCTGTTGGCACTGTGTGTGGAAAAAAGTGTTTCCTAACCTGGGTCTTCCTTGTTGCCAGCAGGCCTGTGGACCGGACCAGTCATGTTGCCCATGCCAATACAAAATGAGATTAGTCCTTCCAAATCCTACCGCAGGAAAGTGTTAAACCCCCACCTTGCACAGGCACATCTATACACACGCACATGCAAACAGTCTCTTCTGTGATCCACATACTTGGTGCCTACAGAGGAAACTGCCTCATCTATGTGCTGTGCATTGCAGCCACCACTGATCCAGCACCTAACGTAACTACCATCCTCATCAGTTCATCTCCAGTGGTGTTTTTTTTTTTTTGTTAATAAAAGTTCTTATTCTCCTCCTGGGTAGGATGTGTGCTACATCTGCCCCCTGTTCCCATCTGCCGCAGCTGTCTCCACCACCTCTGAAGTCAGAGGCAGTATTCTCCACGGGTTCACCTGCAGCAGGGCCAGGAGGGTGGGGTCAGCCCCCCCCCCACCGAGACATGCATCTAGATGTGCCCTGGACCCAGAGTGGGCCATTCAGACAGGGCGTCATTTAGTCTTGCCTCCTTTTTTTTCTGTAGTTTTCTCCCCAACCAGTCACAAACATGCAGTGAGCACGTTGTGCGAGCTCCACCTCCACAGAGATTTCCCCGCTGCTCTGGATGTGGGGGCTGCATGCTCCTCCACCTAGATTCCTCCAGGTGGCAGTAGAGCAGCAGACCATGGATTCCCTGCCCTTCCCTGAGGGAGGAGAGCTGTCCTTCAAATGCTCGATCCTCCCTTCCCTGACCGACCCCCGGCAACCCGCATCCATTTTCAAACATGGATTGCTGGCATAGAAGGAGGTAAGGTGCATATAGCGCCTTAGCACTCCACGCCACTGGACCAGCTCCAGTGGTGTCTTATCCCATACCCAGCCACTTAGATTGGCTGGGCAAGCTTCTTGTCATACATGTACCATCTGAAACTTACTCCACCTTCCAGCCCTGCACTGCTATGCTAGCTGCTCCCTGGTTTACTTGGACCAGTGAAGTGAGCTCCTCATGGCAGTGGGTGGAACATGGAGTTGTAAGTGGCCTTGTGTGGCATGATGCTAGTGGTCATATTATCTGCCGGATCCTGTTGTGTAAAACACTCCCTCTGGGCCAACCCCCGAAAGTCTCCTAATGCTACCCACTCAGCTGTGTGTGGTAGCAAAGACCCTTCTCCACGTCATGCTGTGAGGGACAGCAGATGGTGATCATAGAGCACAGCACCCTCCTAAATTTGAGGTGAACAGTGGCTCCTGGGAGGCTCTGTTTTTTTTAGCCTGCATAAACAACAACCCTGGGCTCAGGACACAAACCCCAGGTCACTAGCATGGCAGATGGCTAACAGCTGCTACACTATCTAGCTGGCCCACTTTTCCTATATTAATTGTAATAAAGTAGTGGGGCATTCCACAGGGCAGGAAGTAGCTGACGCTGTCTAGCTGAAGTGACATCTGAGGTGTCTGAACACTTTTTTTTCTTTTCCCCAGTTCTTTTTTCTGCTCCAACTTACCATGGCATCTCTCAAGTGGGCTTGCTTGACTTCGCCTCCACCGCCCACGTGAACCCTTCCCCCGACCAAAGAATCGGGTGCTTGGTCCCCCCTCTTCCGCCGGCCCTCAGGGGAGGAGGCGAGGACCACGGAGAGTCAAGTCGGGGTCTTGGCCTGCACTGAGTGTGTGGGCTCGGCTGCTGAAGTGCCATAGTCGCCTCACCTGGCTGCTGGGGTATTTCTTTGTTCTCCCGTCCCCTCCGGTGCAGGATGCGCAGTGCTGACCAGCATGTGATGTGCACATCAATGCTCACAGGAAGGCTGCTTGACATTGTCCCCCTGTTGATCATCCTTGGATGCAGTGCATAGTCTGCACTAAAGCGCCACTTTCGCGTCGCGAGTTGGACACCCAGAACAGGAGAGCAGTCCTTGGACCTTTCGATCCTCTTTACCCAGCCAACCCCAGCTACCTGGTCTCGTTCCCGATTCTGGGTTGCCGGCATGGCGCGAGGTAAGGCGGATGCCTCAACCTTCAGCGCCACCGGGCCAGCATAAGGTGTCTGAACACTTGAAGGGAGTTCCAAGTCTTTAGTGCATGCCCAGGAACTGCTGTGAGAAGTGCATCTCCTGGCCTCCAGTGAATTATTACAGGCACTCATCATCAAACTGCCAAGTTTTCTGTCCTCATTATATGGTGCGGAGGTATGCCCATCTGAAGTTGAATCAACTGCTACTCCTACAAAGAAAGGTTTTGTACCAGATTATTTATTACATTTCTGCTCCCAGAACTGTTCAGGTACCCCTCCCAACACTCTGCTGGCATAACTGCCCTTTACTCTGGCTTTAGTTGACTCCTCTGACAATGGTAAGTCTCTCTTGATTTCTGTCCCCAGTGAAATGAATGTGTTAACATCTGTTGGCTTCTGAACAACACACTTTTGCTGTATGTTTGTTTTCTTTCCCTCTTGTTTTTTCCCCTTTCATGCACCTTTTTTCAACCTGTGTCTGGTCTGCTCTTCCTGTGAGCCTTCCAGCCCTAAACTGCCTTATGTGGGGTCTGTTTTGTGGTTTACCCCTATGGTGGTACTTGTTGGAGATTTAGTTTCTTCAGTCTTTAAAGGGAATGTCCCTTCAGCTGTTTATTTTGTTTACCTGTGTAGCTTGTAAACATGAACAGCGATTGCCTCTATTATACTCTTCTCAGGTTTTAAAGGGCTAGTGGAGCCAAACCAGGCAGACAGGAAAATAATAAAAATTTTAAGTAGTGGTCAGTTGTAATTTTTTATATTTGGAGTGTTTTTCTTTTTCCTTTTTCTCATCAGAAAGTATTCTATGTGATAATATTGTGCTGGATGTGTGGAACAGCTCTTAGCCGGACAGCTGACATATCTAATGCTGCTGCCCCACACTACATCATTACATGCATTATGATCTCACTGACAGTGACATCACAGGTGAATGACCTGGCAGTCACTCACTTGTTCCTAAGTAGCAGTGATGTAACAGTCAGTGAGGTCACAATGCTGATGATGTAGTGTGGGGCAGTAGAGCAAGATTTGTCAGCTGCCAGGCTAAGAGCTATTCCACACATCACACCTACTAACATCAGGTAAACAATCTTCTAATTAAACAAAGAAGAAAAAATACCTCGGATATATAAGGTAATGGTTGGCTGCTTTTAAAATTTAATATTCATTTTAGGCAGTACACTAGCTGTGTAAATGTAAATGAAGATCTTACTTCGAGAGGGCTCTTGCAGTAGGTAATTACATATAGGACTGAAGCCGGAAGGCATCAGGACCCCACGGAAAAATCTATAGCTAGCAGTCTCTAGCAGGGGACCGCCCCCACGTCAGGTGACCGGTGTCGGACGACATCGGTATAAAGGGGCAGTCCCCCACACCCACCTTCCAGTTCTTTCCTGCCGTTAGCTCGTGAAAGTGCCTTGTGGTTAAGTTCACTGCTTCGTCAGTCACTTGTCGGTTTGTTTACCGCTCTTTTTTTCTCTCAAAATATCTTTTAAGATTTGCCATGTATGTTGTCCCCTACTCCATCCGATTCGCATAAAAATAAGTGCGATTCCTGTGGCGCCTAGCTCCCGCACAAGGACGGACACTCCCAGTGCCTCTTCTGTCTAGGCCCAGATCACCCTGTGGAGAAGTGCCAGCACTGCCTGAAATTCAACGCCGCCACCCGCAAGTGGAGGCAGCAGTCCCTGGAGGCCCACATTTTAAAAAAGATGTCCTCCATGGAGAACGAGCTGAAGAAGCTTCATCAGGCCTCTAATTCCCCTGAGGGCCACCGCAAAAAGAAGGAGAAGCACCAGAACCAGAACTCCTCTTCCACAGCCACCGCAACTTTGGCTGGAGTCGTAGTGCTAAAGGTAACAACCGCTGCCAGCAAGACCGCCACCATGCGGCCTTCTGGTTCGAGCGGCTCCGGTAAGCCAGACGTCGGTGCCACTGACGCCCACTTGGACAAGGCCGCTAAGTCGCCCGACCTTTCGGGGCAGCGCACGGCCTCCAAAACACCCACCAAGACCGCTCTTCCCTTCGCGGCCTTTGTTGGGCGTCTGTTCTGATAAGTCAGATGCCGGCTCCTCCGATGCCCGCCCGAACCCCGCAGGTAAGGCAGAAGTCAGCTCCTCCGATGGACGCATGGTGTTAAAGTGGGCACCAAACCCGATGGACCAGTCCACCGACCCCGGCTGGCCGCCACCGTCCGAGGTCCCCGCATCTCCCCTGTTGGACCCCGGGGATTTTAGTCCCCCTTCCCCGGGTGACACCAAGGACGCAGGCACGCTTCCATCAGGTCTCCCTCCCGCAGGGCCAGATGATCTGACGTTGGATCCTCGGACACGGCCCCGACGCCAGCTCTTCCGATGCCGGACGCCATCCTACGCTGGACCCGACGCCCGCTGGGCCACCTATCCCTGCCCCACCTGCTGGGCCTCTCCCAGGGCCTTTCTGTTCTGTTAGAGCCCCTGGTACCCGGGTATCCGACCCCGTCTTATGCGACACCATCCTACCCAGGACCGCAGTATCTGGCGCCGCAGTACCCGATGCTGGGCTTCCCGCCGTCGGGTTATGGATACGCGCCGTACGGATACCCCCAATATCCATATCTCCCTCCACTGCCCCCTCAGCCGCCGGTGGACCTGAAGGAGACTCTGGCTTCTTGGTGGGCTGAGGCCAAGGCTCAGCTCACCAGGGAGGTGGAGAGCCATCTTCCGACATCAGACCTGGTTCCAGCCGGCCCGGTGGCGTAGAGGGTTGAGGCGCTGGCGCCTTACCTTGATCCACACCGGCGACCCGGGTTCGGGAACGGACTCGGGTCTCGGGAGCCGACGGGAAGGGCAGGATCGGCGTCAGCGGACTGCTCTCCTGTCCTGGGGTGGGTTAGGGAGCATCTTAGCTCATGCAGAGGCCCCTAGTGGAGACTAGAGGCAATGCATGTAGCGACGTAAGTAGGGAGGAACAAGAAAAACGAAAAATTCCGCTCCGGAAGTTTACCGGATGACGGACGTCGGCCCCGGACATCCCTGAATACTCCCTGAGAGCCACAATTGCCTCAGCAGCTCCGAGGGTCCGAGAGAATAGTAGTGTGCTGGTTCTGCCCCCGCTGGTGCCTTTCCCCTCGGAGGAGGGGGACCCATCCGGTGCAAGGGTTACACCGGACTAGCCCGAGGAAGGCTGCAAATATGAGGTAGGTGGCTAAGGGGAGATAGTAGGGGAACGCCCGGGTCCTAGGCGCCCTGAAGGAGAGGTAACTCTGGGGCACGTAGGAGGGGAAAAAGAGACAATATATAAAAAAAAAAAAGACCTGGTTCCAGACTCCTGTCATTGGAGGCGAGAGACTCCGCCCCGCCTGACACAGAGGCAAGCCCTCCGGTAGCAGGGCAAGGGAGGACACGCTCCCCATGGGTTGCCCAAGGGTCCGTTCCTCCCCGGCGCCAGGAGGAGTCTTTCTCTTCTTCCTCCTCGGAGACCTCAGACAATTCCGACAGGTGTTCCAATCCAGACGAGCCATGCACTCCAGACAGGCCCAGGACTCCTCCGAAGTCCCCTCCGGAAGGTCCCTCCTTTCTGGAGCTGCTGCGTAAGATCCAGATGGTTCACCAGCGGTAATCCTTGGAGCCTGATCCACAGCGGAAGAAACTCGCTGCTCATTTGGATTTGCCCGAGACCGCTCCAACGCTAATTCCACCCTGGATCGAGCCTCATGCGGATCTTGTTTCCACCATTTGGAAACAACTGTTGGCGTTAGCCCCCCCTTCCAAAGAAGGTGGACAGGCTATACACACCCAAAAGCTGATTCAGTCGTGATTAGCGCCGCTAACGGCCGTACAACTAACCCTAAGCATCTGAGCTTGTCCCCACCTGACAAGGAATCCTGTCTTTTGGACTAGTATGGGCAGAAGGTCTATGCTTCTTCCACTCTGGTTATAAGGGCCCTTAATTATGTTGCTCATATAGGGGATTACCAGAAGGTGATCCTTAGTGAGGTGGAAGTGAAATTGGACTCCCTTCCTGAGTCTCAGACTAAGCAGGAAGAAGCAGATCTGGTCCGGTCTGCTCGTTCGGCCAGTCGGCACATGCTTCGTGCCACGTACAATGCAGTGGATGCTGCTGGTTGGAGCTCGGCTTTTGCCATGGGTTTGCGGTGTCATGCCTGGCTCAGAGTGTCAGGTTTGGTTCCAGAGGTGCAGTCTGCTATCCTGGACGCGCCCTTCAGGGGTTCGGTGCTGTTCGGTGGGGATGTCGAGGACATTATCACCGATCTGCAAGAGAAGGGTATTGCTGTAAAGTCTGTCGACTCTATGTACAGGCCCCCTCAAGGTCAATGTTACCCTTTTCACAGACGTTCTTGGCCCAAAGTGAAACCTATGGGCAAGCGGGCCAACAAACGTCAGGCCCCTCCGGCTGCTAAGGCCCCCGTCCAAAAAAGTGGTGGGAGCTTCAGCCGTGGCGCTGCCCCACACCTCCTGACTCCTATCCTCTCCCACAGCCTCTGGACCTTCCAGAGGAACCAGTAGGAGGGAGGTTATCCTTCCATCTACCGGGTTGGGAGTGGATCACTTCAGATACTTGGGTACTCCAGCTGTTAGCAGAAGGATACTCAATCGAGTTTCTACAGAAACCACCCAGAACCCTGCCAAGTCGTCTTACTCGTCGGAACTACTTCTTCTGGTTCGGGAAGAAATATCTTCCCTTCTGCTGAAGGCAGCGATAGAGCCTGGCCCATCCCACCTTCGGGGGACAGGTTACTACTCCCATTTCTTCCTGGTTTCGAAGAAATCTGGAGACGTGAGGCCTATCCTAGACCTCAGCTCCCTGAACCTGTTTGTGGAGTACAAAAGGTTCAGAATGCTCTCTCTGCAGAGCCTTCTGCCCCTTCTTCGGCTGGGACAGTGGCTGTGCACTCTGGACATGCAGGATACCTAACTACATATCCCTGTTTGCCCTTCCCGCTGCAGATACCTTCGTTTTTCATTTCAGGGGGACCACTACCAGTTCAAGGCTCTCCCATTTGGTGTTTCCTTGGCTCCCTGAGTGTTCACCAAATGCCTTTCTGTGGTAGCGGCCCACCTGCATACCCAGGGAGTACAGGTTTTCCCATACTTGGATGATTGGCTCCTGGTGGCCCCATCCAGGGAGGAACTCCTGCGTTCCCTTTCCCTTACCCTGCAGGTTTTTACCAGCCTGGGTATTACCATCAACCAGGCCAAGTACCATTTGATCTCGTCCCAGATGCTCCAGTTCATTGGGGTGATCTGAACACGACCTCTGGCATAGCTTTCCTGCCACTGGACAGGGTGGCCACCCTACAGGCTCCTGTAAGCCTGTTGTCAAGTTGCAGGCAGGTCAGTGCCAGGTCAGTCCTTTGCCTCCTCGGGCTCATGGCGGCTGCTATTCCGACAGTCCCTCATGCTCGGCTCCACATGAGGATCTCTCAGTGGATTCTTCGGTCTCAGTGGGATCAGTTGGTGGACGACCTAGATCAAGAAGCCCTGGTCTCTAACCCTGTGGTTCGCGACTTGCATTGGTGGATGATTCAGGAGAACCTTTGCCGGGGAGTTCCCTTCTGCCTCTCTCCACTCCTTGGGAAAGGGTTGGGGAGCCCTCCTGGGGTCTCAAAGGATCCAGGGCTCCTGGTCCAGGCTCTAACAGTCTCTTCACATAAACGTGCTCGAGCTCAGGGCCGTGCTGTATGCTCAACAAGCTCTGCATCTGTATCTGCTTCCCGGTCATCTGGTTGTCCAGATGGACAACATGTGCATAGTCTGGTACATCAACAAACAGGGAGGAACTCGTTCCTACCCTCTTTGCAGGGAGGTGATGCCAGTTTGGGATTGGGCGGTACAACACAACCTTCACCTCACGGCGGTTCATGTTCCGGGGGTCGAAAACACATTGGCAGACCACCTCAGTCGGTCGTCTGCCCAGGCACACGAGTGGGAACTGGATCGGGGGTAGCAGACGATATCTTTCTACGCTGGGGAACACCTCGGGTAGACCTGTTTGTGTCTCCTCTCAATGCAAAACTTCCCGCCCTCTGCTTGCTCACTCCAGGGCGAGACAGTTTTTGGAGAAACGCTCTGTCTCTAGACTGGAAGGGCAGTTTCGTCTATGCCTTCTCCCCAGTTCCCTTGATTCCGAGGGTCTTACACAAACTCGGCTCAGAAGGAACTCGCATGATCCTAATCGCTCCTTTCTGGCCCAGGCAAGTTTGGTTCTGTCTTCTGCAACAGTATTCAGAGGAACCTCTTGTTCCTCTTCCTCTGTCACAACTTTTGCTGACCCAGGATCAGGGGACCGTAGTCCGTCCAGGCCTCAGATCCCTTCATTTGCATGCGTGGCTCCTGCAGACATAGCTAGCTCGATTCGGGGTTTCCCCACTTGTGGCTGAGGTTCTGGTAGAGGCTAGAAAGCCCTCCACTAGATCTACCTATGCCATGAAATGGAAACTGTTCTCTCTTTGGGCCTCTTCCAAGGATTTTGAGCCATTCTCGTGCCCTGTCGGGAGAATTCTGGATTATATGCGCCATCTCTTTGATCTGGGTCTCAGTCATTCCTCTCTGAAAGTTCACATGGCGGCCATCTCCACTTATCATATTCCTTTTGGGGACAGAACTTTCACGCAGTTGGAAGTCTCTAAGACTTTTCTTAGAGAGGTTCTCCACTTGTGACCCCCTATTCGTGTTCCTGCCCCTCCTTGGGATCAGAATTTCATTCTTGAGAAGCTTACCCTGCCTACTTTTGAGCCGGCAGCCTCAGCAGACCTAAAGTTCCTATCCTGGAAGAGTCTCTTCCTTGTGGCCATTACTTCAGCTCAAAGGATTTCCGACTTTCAGGTCTTGATGTGCAGAATCCCGTATTTGATTTTTCACAAGGAATGGGTGGCTCTGCACCAATCCTAAGTTTCTCCCTAAGGTGGTAGCGGAATCTATGCTGAATCAATCCATTGAGCTTCCTGCTTTCTTTACGCAACAGTCCAATCAAGGGGAGTACCTCTTGCATACTTTGGATGTTCACTGAATTCTGAGATACTACACCACCAGGACGAAGGATCTTGGAAAGTCTGATCAGCTGTTTGTCTCTTTTGCTCACAAAAGAGAAGGCAATGCAGCTTCCAAGCAATGCCTATCTAAATGGTTGGCTCATTGTATCACTTTCTATTATGACAAGTATCACAAGACCCTGCCGGGTCAAGTCAGAGGCCACTACACCAGGGGTGTCGCTGCCTCTGCGGCTTGTTTTAAGAATGTGTCTGCGGCTGACATTTGCACAGCCATAACTTGGACTTCTGTCCATACCGTTACGAAACACTACAGTTTGGACATTGCCACTCGCCCTAGAGCAGGCTTCGGGCTGGCTGTTCTGCAAGGTCTCCTTTCTTGAGATCCTCACAGCCGGATGATCTATGGATGGGTAGTTTTCCTCCTCCCATGTGCTTCTCCTTGTTTCAGACTGCTTGGGACTCAGTCCTATATGTAATTACCTACTGCAAGAGCCCTCTCGAAGTAAGATAGTCCAGTTACGTAAGAACTTACCGTAACAGTAGCTCTTCGAGAGAGGCTCTTGCAGTAGGTAATGCCTTCCTGCCCTCGATCCCTCTTAGCTTTTTCTGCCCCTTTTCCACGGGGGGGAGGGGTTCTCTCTTGTCTTGCCTTTTTGGCGGGAAAGAACTGGAAGGTGGGCGTGGGGGACCACCCCTTTATATCAATGTCGTCTGACGCCTATCACCTGACATGAGGGCAGTCCCCCATTCGAGACTGCTAGCTATAGATTTTTCCGTGGGGTCCTGATGCCTGCCTGCTTTAGTCCTATATGTAATTATCTACTGCAAGAGCCTCTCTCGAAGATCTACTGTTACGGTAAATTCTTATGTAACTGTACTTTATTTAAATTTGGCGTGAAGACCTGCTTGACTCCATTACAGAGGTGATGACCCAACTCACGTAATGCATCCTGGAATTACATGATGTTTTATTGCTAAAGCTTGCAGTAGTTATACTGTATCAGTCAGTGCTTTTGCTGTTCTCTGCAGTCCTTATGTTCTTGTCTTATGCTGGTCTTGAAACTTTTCAAGGTATAGTAAGTGCCCTGCTGTTTTCTGTGTAGCTGAGGAAGAAAAAAATGCTTTTAGAGAATAAAAGGACTTCACAATACATAGAACAGAACTGACTGAGCTTATAACGTCTGCTGATGTGTGCAGGTAGTACACATCGACTCCCATGATGCCTTGCATGAATGGGGTCATGACCATTGCAATGGAGTAAAACAGGTTTTCACACCAGGGCAGAATAGAGTGAATCAACCTCATTTATATTTAAAGTAGGATGAAATTAAGGGGATACAAGAGAGGGAATAATTGTTTAAGCCTACAAACTGCACAGGTATGTTCTGAAAATAGGTTGAGGGTAGTTTCCCTTTAAAAAGAACCAAGGACAAAGAACAAATTTAGATTTATAAATCCTGGATTTAGGAAAGCCAAGTCCTGGATGACCAGTGTCTTATGCATCAAGAAAGATATGACGGAATACAGAGAGTACAAGGTCACATTGCAGACAATAACAGGAGGTAGCCTGTCACACCAAGGATGCCATGCAGCACCCCATTGCACCTAATGCTTCACATCACATCACAGCAGTGCTCCTTCAGAGGCCCTTACTGCACCTAAAGCTTTCAAGCAATGTGAGTAAATTAATGCTTTACCTGTGTTTTATCATAATGCAGTTCATTTTGGTGAGACAGGTTGTCTCTCCTTTAATGTTTGCAATTGCTGTATTGCTCAGAATGCACCATTGGTGTCCACTGCAACCCAGTTTGGTCTCTAGTTAAACTTTCTGGGTACTGCACATGTGTAGGCACTACTGAAAGAAGTGTGAACCATATGAAATAAGGATTAAAAGCAGTACAGTTAAAAAGGTGAGTAATTTGTTTCATTTTCTTCCTCATTTGCCCCCCCCCCCAAAAAAAAAGATAATAATGGCAAGGACTATAGAGTGGGGGTACACAGTGCATGCCATGGTGGAATCAGTCAGCATTCTCCTAGCCAGGCTGCTCCACCTGCACCATGAAATGTACTGGAATAAAAGTCAGCAATTTGTTTTAAATCTGTACACCATATTATACTGCTCCATATCTCTTAAAACTTTATTTATATTTTAGTCTTTGGTAACCAGGTAAGGCCCACTAGGCACAAGTTCCTGTTTTCAGGGGTGACCTGGGAGCACTGAGGGGTTAAGTCACTTGCTCAGAGTTGCACAGTATGCAAGTGGAGGTTGTGGGAATCAAACCCAGGTCTGTCGGATATACCAAGCTTATTCATGGCTCATTACTCTAACCTCTAAGCTATACTGCCAGCCCTCAGAAAACACTCAGGTGCCACTCTAACAAATACTCTTTATAAGATGTTAAAAATTGGACTTTCTGCCTACCTCCATCTAAATCTGAAATTGGCAAAACATATTTCTTCCCTTCTGTTGCAGTTTGAAATTCCCTATACCCCAGAGAAAGGAATTGCATTAATTTGGCTGACATTATGAACTTTTTCTTATTCAGCTTTTTCTTTGTAAAATTTTGGGAGGCACAAACATTATCTGATGCTGGAAGTTAGTGATAACCTAATCTGGTCATGCTTTCCTCAGCAGGCTGTGTGAGGAGGTCAGAAATGACTTATCAAGGCACTCCGTCCTGTTTTTTTGCTCTTACAAATGTGATGGTAGCTCTCTGAGATTGCAGGGCAGCAGTTAAAAAAGTGGGCTGGTTTGTAGAGCCTTTACTATCACTTAATGTGCAGACATGATATGAACTTGAGAATCTTGCGAAATAAATGTGTTTTGTTTGTCTAAGTTTTAATAATAATAATAAATAAAACTTTATTTCTATGGCGCCTTTCCAAAACCAAGGCACCTCACAATATAAAAACACATCAAATGAACACAGTTAACTTAAATAAAACAGTACACATTAAAAATAAATACATCAATCACCAAAAGCTTGGGTCCATAAGTAGGTTTTTAAGGCTTTCTTAAATTGCTCCACGGTCTCACACTCACGTAATTGGCGGGGTAGAGAATTCCTCAGAGATGGGGCTGCATGGATAAATGACTGGGCCCCAGATGATTTTAAACACACTCTTGGGATCTCTAGCAACCCCTCGCCAGCTGAACGAACTGATCGCCCAGGGTAGTAGGGGACCAGAAGCTCTTTCAGGTAGTCAGGGCCCTGTCTTTGTAGGGCTTTATAAGTCGAAAGGCAGACTTTAAAGGTGATCTGCCATTGTACTGGCAGCCAGTGCAGACCGTGCAATAACGGGGAAATATGGCAGGACCAAGAGGTTCCTGTCAAAAGCCGTGCTGCCGTGTTCTGCACTAGTTGCAAGAAAGCCCTAGGTAGAGGGAATTAAAGTAATCCAAGCACGAGGACACAAAGGCATGAACCAATGTAGGGAGGTCACCGTTCAGAGGCCAGGAGTGGTAGACCCCCAAGAAAAAGCCCCAAGGGTGAACCTACGGCCCCCCCCCCCCATCCGGTGTCCTGGGTCCACAACCAGCACTTCGTCTTTCCCGAGTTCAATGTCAACCAGCTTGAATCCATCCACTCCTAGATTTCTGCGAGGCAGTTATTAAAGACTGAGAGAGCTCCATCCTGGTTGGGTGCAAAGGAAAGATACAGCTGGGTGTCATCGGCATAACAATGAAACCTCAGCCCATACCTCCTTACAATGTCTCCAAGGGGCAGCATGTAGACTGCGAACAACATGGGGGACAGCACCGATCCCTGAGGAACCCCACATGACAGAGGGACTGGGTCCGAGGAATAAAGCCCAGACACAGTTCTTCCAGTGAGGTAAAATGTAAACCACCTGAAGACTGTACCCGACAGGCCACAGCTGAACCTTAGACGACCAAGAAGAACCCCATGGTCCACAGTGTCAAATGCTGAAGAGATATCTAGAAGGACCAAGATAGAATGGCTCTTTCGATCTTGCGCCATCAGGAGATAATTGAGCACCTGAACCAGCACTGTCTCAGTACTATGCCTCTTTCGGAAACCAGACTGAAGAGGTTCATAGCTGTCATGGATGGTTAAATGGTTCTCCAGCTGTATGGCCATTACCTTCTCAACAACCTTCCCTAAAAAGGGAAGGTTAGAGATTGGTCTGTCATTCGCATTGCAATTCGGGTCCAGGGAAGCTTTCTTCAATGAGGGGTATTACCACCGCCTCTTTCAGGGAGCTAGGAAACTCACCTGTTTCAAGGGAGCACCAAACTATCTGCGCAAGGACCGGACCAATGATATCACTACAACCCAAAACAAGGGAGGTTGGTCCTGGATCGAAACTACAGCATGTAGGGCGCATACTCTGGACAATCCTCATGACATCCATGAACTCTGGGTGGTCAAAGGTACTCCAGGAAGGCTGAAGGCCAATGACCAAGTGCTGATCAAAAACAACGCCCACAGTGTGTGCTGGCTCGAGAGCTGGCCTTATGTCAGCCACCTTAGTCACGAAGGATCAAGCAAGTTCATCGCACTCTATTTGCAAAAATGCTTTCTGAACTTACAGACAGGCTGGGTTGCACAGTCTGTCCACAGTTCGGAAAAGCTGACCTGGTCAATTCTGGGTGGCCGCAATATCCCCAGACAAGAACTCTGCCTTCTTATGGGTGATTGCAGATTGATAGGCTTGATAATGCTCCATCAATCTAAGGTGGTTGGCATCAAGTGCAGATCTCAGCCAGCAATGCTCTAACCTTAGACCTAATCGCCACATCTCCCTCAAGGTCCCATCAAACGTCAGGGACTGAGGATGAAAGGAGAGAAAACTAACTTGGACAGGAGCAATGACATCCAGGGCCACTGAAATGGCCATACTATAGGCCACCACGAGGTCCTCTGGGTCGTTGTTTGCCACCGGAATAATCGATGGGTCAGGTACCGCCGTTAGGCCTTCAGAGCTAACATCTCGTAAAGGGCGATACTTGACCATCTCCACAGGTTCGAGGGGGGTGCTCAAATTGAATCCCATGGTGTAATGATCGGACCATCTGACTGGTTCCACCTCCAGATCTGAGGCTTCAATCCCCAGGAGGAAGACTAAGTCAATTGAGTGACCATGTTTATGGGTGGTAGTGTTAACTATCTGTGTAAGGCCCAGAGATGTCATAAGCTGGAGGAAGTGTTGTCCAAATTGTGAGAGTTCCTGATCAACTCAGGCGTTAAAGTAACCCAGGACCATCAACCTGGGGGGACTCAAACGCCATGTCGATGTTGAAGTCCACGACTTCCTGAAGGAACTGTTTCCCATCCCCAGGTGGACGGTAGATGAGGACGATCCTACAACCTATGCCTGCTACCACAGTACACTCAGAAGACTCTGTCTCCTCAACTGGTACACTCGTGAGGCCCAATTCGGTCTTAAAACAGACCGCAAATCCCCCCCACCCCCGGTGATCCAATCTTGATCAGTGAATCACCGAGTTGCCAGCTGGAATTGCAGCCTCTAATATAGGGCCAGAGTTCTCGTCCAATCAAGTCTCAGTGATTCAAGCCAGATCCACTGAATTTACAAGATGTGCAATAATTGCAGTCTTGTTTTTAGTGGATCTGGCATTGTATAACACTGCTAGAGTAAAATACTAAGGTGTAAAGATGGCTTTGTATGTTGTGTCTGTTGCAGACTTTTCCACAATGGCAACACCAGGACACAGAGCTTTGTGAAAAGGGCTCTGCAGTTGTGTTTGAATTGTCATGCACTTTCAAATAAAGAGCTTATTTAGCCAGAGTAACCTAATTAAGACACAGCATCCGGGTGAAAGATCTGGGAAAAAAAATTTGCATAGCAGTGATTAAATGGCCATGGTAGCCTACCTAAGATGGAACATCTGAGTAAGATGACTAGAAAACACAAACAGAAAACCATAATTAAATATCCATGGTAGCCGGACATGGAACAACAAAGCAAGATGTGTAGAAAACACAAACCTAAAGCAGTGATTAAATATCCATGATATCCTGAGCTGGAACATCCAAGTAAGACATCTAGAAAATGCAAATGAAAACACGATGATTAAGTGGGACAGCAAAATACTATTTTTTTTTTTTTTTTAACTTTCTGTTTATTGCTTTTGTATAAAACAATACAGCCAGTATTCTCATGCAAGAGAATAGGAATATAATAACAGATAATATTGAATTAACAATATTGAGCTCTCACATTCTTGTACACAGTGGGGGCCAATTTGAAAGCATCATGAACCATATCACCAAGTCCATAGGAAATGCCAGCGCTTCATGGCTTAGGTCGTAGTCCAAAGGAGAGGAGAAAAAGGGTTTATACACACTAATCAATAGTGCTGTGTTACCTAAATATGAATAGACATTTCAAAAGAGAAGTTTGCCCTTCCTCAGTCCCTCCTCCACCACCCGCACCACCACACAATTATGAACATTTAGCTCAATAATATAAGGCACTTTAATAAGAAACTTTAGAGCCTCCTAGCAATTTAACATGTTAGTCGAGTTACACTATAAAGAATATGTACTTCTGAAGGATAATTAGGTTAACTAGGCCAGACTGTAATAATTAAATCGAAAGAGAAATGCATCGCTGGTATCCAACGATCCCCATCTCCCAAGAAAACCATCAGACACTTCTCTTGTGTTAACAATTTGTAATCAATCTAAACATTTGTAATAGTTCTTATTTATACCAACAAGGAGAAAACAGAGTCAATTTTCAGTCCCCATCTTAGTCCGATTTCTCAGTCTCCGAATGCCTGGACGTGTGCGCATGGAACTCAAGTGCTGTCTTCTCTGCCCAACGGCCCACATCTCTAGGATCCGTGAATTGCCAAGTCTTTCCCCTGTAGGTCACTCTTAATTGTGCCGGCAAAAGGAAGGAATTAACTATCCCCAAATTGCGTAACTTTTGGCACACTGCATCAAATTGCTTGTGGCGAACGTTTGAAATGACAGATCGGGGAACAATTTAACATCTTTGCCTTGAACCACAAGGGGATAGACTGCTCTTGCCACCATAATTAGCATGTCCTGAATTTCTGGTCCAGTGGTTTTCAGAACCACAGTACAAGGGGTATCAGGATCTGAAGGCCGGACCCTTGGCGTGATTCGAAAGGCCTGTTGCATTTCCGACCAGTCAAAGTGCTCAGGGAGGCTCAGTGTTTCTGCTAGCCATTGTTTCAGGTAGGTTAATAAATTCAAGCCTGCGGTACTTTCAGCCAGGCCCACTATGCGTATGTTTCCGGTGCTGATTGTGTTTTCTATGGCTTCCATCCTTCCTCTAAGTTGCTGGTTTTCTTTTGTAAGTTGGGCCACAGTAGCTTGCGTTGTAAGAGAGCGTTTGTCAGCCTCCGATACCAAGGAAGAAAGTGATGTAATGGCAGCATCTTGCATTTCCAGCCGAGTAAGTGCTTTCTCTATTTTGGAATCCATAGCATGAACTGATTCCAAAATTGCCTGCCAAGGTGGTTCTTTAACGCCCTGCTGAACCACATGGTCTGGCATGGCCTCTTCCCTGCTTGTAGTAGTGTTCAATGTGGCAGGTCGCTGTGATCCTGAAGCTTGAAGGACCGTATTTTTATTGCGTCCCATAGTCGAGTTTGGTATCGATCTGTAGCTAGTAAGCTCAGTAAGTTCTGGAGTAGTTTCGAAAGACTCTTGTGCCTTGAAAATCGAGTTTTGTTGGTTATTGTGGAGGTAGATGAACAGAGCAAGTGAAGGTGCTTCCTGCCTCAAAGCTGGCTCTCTGGCACCCCCAGCAAAATATTTTTAATGTGTATGTAACCCCTAGATGGCGCTATCCCAGGGGCTACTACCCCTGCCTGATTTGCCACTAACAGGTTGAGGGGCCTGGATCCAATGGCGGGTGCCTCCACCCAGAGGTCAGGGTTTGCAATAGTTAAACTAACTTGGTCACAGCCCTCTGGGACACTGCAACCCCCCTTTCTTCCCACTAGTGGCCCACACAATATATCAGAATTACCTTCACAGTATACACTTACCCCCAGGTCTGGTTCCGCACTGGGACCTCCTGTGAAATGAGATACAGTGCAACAATCACAGTACAGTACTTTAACATAGACAAATACCTCAGGCAGTATAACTTTGCTGAAACAAGCAGCTCTGATTTATTTAGGGGATATAACAAGGACAGGGAAATCAGGTTAATTAGCTTATCACTCTAATAATCTACCTATGGCTCTGTGCACAGCCTATCCCTATCAGTTACTGTCCCTGGGTACCCAAGCCCTAGTGGCTAGTCCAAACGCGGGCAGCTGGTAGGGCTCTTTCACAGAGAAAAGGAGAATTAAACAGTCAGCAGTACAGTAATTCCATTTGGATTTAATGTGGCAATTCAACAGGGAGCAACCTGAATTAGTACTCACGACCTCCAAATAAGATAGGGTCCTTCAATGTCAGCAGGGCTCACTTGAGGTACACAAACCTCTTCACACATCCATATAAAAGAAAGTACTATACCAGGCAGGCTGCATCTGTATCCCGATCGCAATTACTGCACAATACCGGGAGAACACACAGCAGATTCAGTTCCTGACAGACCGAGTGCAATTTTCAGCAATTCTTCCAGTCTTCTACAGGGTGAGCCTGGTTTCTACTCTTCAGAGATCCTTTGATTCTTTTCACAGGACGGATTCAGTCCTAACAAGCTGTTACACAAGCTGCAGACGGAACTCTGGGCCTTACACACGTTTTTGACTAAAACTGCACACTGAAAAGCACAGGGCTCCTTCCTTCTTCACTGCCAAAGCTCAACTGAAACTCCAACCGACAAAACCGGCTCTTCCTTTGAGTTCCTCCCAGTTCTTGACTGGATTGGCTGTCACCACAATAGACTGCTGCTGTTGGTCCAAAAGGCACTGAAGTCTAAACTACATCTCCCAGAGTCACTGCCCATACAATCCTCTTGTGGCTGGCTCAGATTATGAGTCCAAGTTCTGATTCGTCAAGGCACCATTTTAGAGCTAGCTTACCCCACACTGATTGGTCCAGTTCAGCAGTTCAAAACTAGAATGGGGAACTAGCAGACACAGTTCTGACTGCAAAGAAAGCAGGTTAGACAAACTGTAATTTTATTATTACTCTAAATAATTTCTGGCAAACAGTTACATCTTTCAGATAGGTTCCTTTGCACTCCTAGTGACTGCAAAATGAAGTGAATTGGCAGCAGCTCGAGTGGTACTCAGAGAAGCACACAGTCCCCATACAAACTAATTATGTCTGCAAGCAGACAGCTCTTAAAGAGACAGTACCAGAGGCTCTAAAAACACTCACTGATAAATGGCTTAAATGCCAAACACCATTCAGGCTTGGAGCATTCAAGCAAGCTCCTGGAAGTCTTTTGGGAACCCCCATTTGCAGGGGGGTTACATGTAGCTATTTGTAATGTTCCTATTTTCAAAACTGATATTCATACACCCAGAATGAGCCATATGTAACTGTACCAGAACAGATCATCTTCGGGAATATCTCTTTCATCGGGTCACACCTATAGAACTTAGCCGTCAGGCACTAGGATCTCACGGAAACTTTCTCAAGCAGTCTACTAGTGGCCGCCCATGCTCACATCACGTATACTATATAAGCACGGGCAGCCCCACTCCCTTCTCAGTCTTTTCCTGCCATTGACTTGCTCGCATCGGTCTTCACGGAACTATCACCGTCAGTCTCCCGCCATTTCTGCTGTTATTCTTTTACTGTTTTTTCTAAAAATGTTTCTTCTTTATTTAGGCTACTTATCCCAGTGTTTGCTGCCTCACTACTGCTGGTCATTTCTTTCAAGGGGAGTTCAATCAGGAGCATATGTCACATGCAGCGTTGTGCGATCACTGACACAGTTAAAGCACAGTGCTGACACTTCCTGGTTTCCTCAGCGGTTTCTCTTCAGTATTTTATAAACAGTTTAATTCTTGTAAAAATGGACATTGTGATTCATCTAGTGGGGAGGGTACGCATAAGGCTTGATGAGGGAGGTAGGATTAATGGAGACCCTCTTTAAAGTTCTAGTTAGGTTTCCTCCTTTTTCTAAAGGAGCTGCTTCTTCCCATCAACAAGACAGATGTTTGTGGAGGCCACTGTCTTGACACTTCTGGATTACATAGACTTTGTTTACATGAATTGCTTCTAGATACTCTCATATTTAAACTAGACATGCTGTATTGCAGATTACAAAAGTGGTAGGGATGGTGGAGGCTCGCTGGAGACCAGATGGGGTCTGTGAATGCAGAACAGGCAGGGAACATCTACCAAGAGGTCCTTTTCTGTTGACACATTCTGTGTTTCTGTAAGGTATGTCACTGTCTGTAGGCTATGTGTGGGTGTTGATGTCCACAATGGTTGGTACTACACATTTAGGCACTTCACTAACAGTCTCACTACTTGTGAAGTGCTTTGGGATACAGTGTGTATGAAAAGCGCTATAAAAAATGCAAATTCACCTTCTTCTACTTTCTTGCAACCAAGAATCCACCACTGTGTTTTGTATGTTGACTTTAATTTGACTTCCCTAGTGAACAGAAGACTGAAAAACCTTTATCAGTGGATCTGTATGGCCCTAAATCATGTCATGCTAAAGTAAGCCCCACTTGTTCCCTGAGAAGTTTCTTATGGACCACCCTAGAAGTTCACAAGCATTGCGCACATTTTAGAGCATCCTCTTTCTGTTCCAGTGTTCCCTCATCCTGGTATAATCTTCAGATATTGCTTTCTTTGTCTGTCATTAGCGGTTATGCTATACAGTAGTCTGTTGCTATAACGAAAAGTTTGGAGCCTAATCAGCTGTTCATTATTGCAACCTGTTATGTAAAGCGTAGGATGCTGATTCGCATATGAGGAGTCATGCAGTTATTGCTTTTAGTTCACTCATTGGTGCAGGGTGTTGTGCTTGATGGTTGTCTTTGTATGTAATTTTTGCTAATTTAGTCTTCTAAAAACACTTTATTTCCATCATTTAAATTAATGTTTGCACAGCGCATGGTGATTTGATAAAAAAAAAAAAAATTTTTTTGTTTGTCTGCAACTGCAGTTTTATGAAGTCTGCCATTTTAGTCTGCTTCTTAGTTTTTGTAGCTTCCATGTCTTTTGAGAATGATATCCATTGTCTCGGCTTTATAACTCAGATTGGGTCAGTTTCCTGACATTGTAGCCATGAGTGCCGTAGTGCAAGGCCACAGATTGCTTCAGCGTTTCAGGACTGGCTTGTCCTCGTCCTCGGACTCTGGGTTAGATTCCGATTTGTCAGTTTCACACGTTTTCATCGCAGTGTCCTTGGGGAGCCAGTTCTTAATGATGCCCTTTGTCTCCGAAGGATCTTTCAGCAGCTGGAGGCTGGTTACCATCTCTGTGATTGTGAGCGTATCTTCAGCCTCAGTGTCCTCTTCTCTTCTGAGCACTCCATGATGACAGATCAACTGAGAATGGTAGGTAACGGCTGAATTTAACGACTGATACAGATGAAGCCAGTTGATTGTGAGCCACACAGCTCATTCATTATATCTGATTTGTACGCTATAACAAGGTTTGTTATAGCAAGGGACTCATTTGTTAAACCACTGCCAAGTTGTAAATGCACCCAAGTCTGTTGTAATTAGTTATGATCCTGTTCGTATACTGCAACTCCAAGCATATGCTATAACTCCTGTGGCAAAGCCTCCTTGCAGGGAAGATTTAAGAATCATTGTATTACATATATTATATTGTACTGTATTTAACTTCCTGCTGTTCACTGTACAGAATGTGCTGTTTATATACTCTGTTGTGGTACTGTATCCTCTATTGTTTCCCATGCCCCCTCCCCCAAGGACGCATCTGGAATCAGGCGGTAGTCTGCTCAGTGTGTCTTCCTGACTGGTTCCTGAAGAGATTTGGGGTATCCCAAAAGGTGGTTGATGTCCTGGTAGCAGCAAAGAAGCCTTTCACCAGGGCCACTTATTCCATGAAGTGGAAGTGCTTTGCTCTGTGGGTGGCTTCCCATCTGTTGTATCCTTTCAGTTGTCCAGTGAATCAGATTCTAGAGTACTTGCTGTCCTGCTCAGATTCTGGCCTGCTATGCTTCTCCATTAAAGTGCACCTGACTGCTGTTTCTGCCCCCTATGTGTCCGTGGATGGCTGTACAGTGGCACAACTGGAGGTGTTCTGTACATTTTTGAGAGGCATCCTTCACCTGAGGCCTCCCATCCGCAATCCAGTCCTTCCTTCCTTAGGACATAAATTTTGTATTAGACAAATGTACTTTGACTCTTTTTTTCAGTTAGCTACACTTTCTGTTGTGGAAAGCATTATTACTTCTGCTCAAAGGATTTCCGAGCTGCAGGCTCTAATGTGTGAGTCTCCTTATTTGGTTGTTCACAAAGACAGGGTGTTTTTGCATAATAACACTAAGTTTTGACCAAAGGTGGTGTCCGAGTTTACCCTGAATGAAACCATCCACCTGCCTGTTTATTTTCCAGAGCGAGCCAGTCCAGGGGAAGCATTGCTCCATACGTTAGATGTACATGGAATACTTGGCTAGTATGTTCATCGCACAAGGGACTGCATTAAGTCCTCGCAGCTGTTTGTTTCTTTTGCCCCAGGGAAAGAGGGCATTCCAGGTTCTAAACAGTGCCTGTCCAAATGGTTGGCCAACTGTATTATTCTCTGTTATAGGAAGTACAGTAAGGAACTGCCGGGGGTTGTGTGTGGCAACTGCACAAGAGGAATGGCCACTTCTGTTGCCTGCTTCAGAAAAGTGTCGGCTGCTGAACTCTGTGCAGCTGCCACTTGAACAACTATCCACACTTACACTAAACACTACAGTCTGGACATTACATCTCTACAAGAAGGGTGGGCTTCGACCTGGCTGTGCTTCAAGGCCTCCTTTCTTAGGCCTGTAGCCTCCAGCCACTCAGACTGTTTCCTGTAAGTACTGCTCAGGACTCGTTCCATAGAAACATACATAGAAACATAGACTTTGAAGGCAGATAAGGACCGCTAGGCCCATCTAGTCTGCCCATTTCCCTACCTACAGGATAGGCCGCAGATCCTAGTTAACCAACAGCCTATATCTTCCTGCCCCACAAGAATTGCCTTATGTCTGTCCCATGCATTCTTGAATTCTCCTACAGTTTTAGACCCCACAACTTCCTCAGGAAGGCTGTTCCATGCATCCACTACCCTCTCTGTGAAATAATACTTCCTCACATTGCCCCTGAACAGCCCTCCTTCTATCTTTAAATTGTGTCCCTCGTTCTTGCAAGTCTCTTTTTCTGAAAGATGCTACCCTCTTGGATTTTGTTGATTCCTTTGAGGTACTTGAAAGTTTCTATCATGTCCCCCCTCTCCCTTCTTTCCTCAAGGGTATACATATTAAGCTCCTTTAGTCTCTCCTCATACGGCTTCTCTTGCAGACCCTGCACCATTTTAGTTGCCCTCCTCTGGACTGCCTTTATCCTTTCTATGTCCTTGCGGAGATGGGGACTCCAGAACTGGACACAGTATTCCAGATGGGGTCTCACCAACTGTCTGTACAGAGGGATAACAACTTCCTGTTTTCTGCTGCTGATGCCTCTCCCTATACATCCCAGTATACCCCCGGCCCTTCCTACTGCCTTCTCACATTGCTTGCTAACCTTAAGGTCATCTGATATGATTACCTCCAGGTCCCTTTCCTGTTTTGTTGTTGTTACTACCTCCCACCCATTGTGTATTCTTCCCTGGGTTCTTGTTTCCCAGGTGCATTATTTTGTACTTTTTGCATTGAATCCTAGCTGCCATACGTCTGACCATTCCTCCAACCTTGCCAAGTCCCTTTTCATCCTTTCCACGCCTCCTTGTGTATCAACCCTGTTGCAGATCTTGTGTCATCTGCAAAAGGCATACTTTTCTTTCCAGTCCCTCTGCAATGTCACTGATGAAGACATTAAAAGGACTGGACCCAATACTGAACCCTCACGGTACCCTAGTAACCGCCTTTCTTCAGAGTGGACTCCATTTACAATTACCTTCTGTGTCCTGTTGTCCAGCCAATGTTTTACCCAGGCTACCACCCTGGGACCCACTCCCAGGCTGGTTAATTTGACTAATAATCTTTTGTGTGGGACTGTGTCAAATGCCTTGCTAAAGTCTAGGTAGGCCATGTCCACCCCTCCCTGTCTACTACTTTGGTCACCCAGTCAAAGAAATCTATTAGAGTCGTCTGACATGACCTTCCGCTGTGAACCCATGCTGCCTTGGATCCTGTGCTCCACTGACCTCTAGGTACTCAACTATTCTTTCCTTCAGAGTGACTCCATCACTTTCCCTACCACAGAGTCAGACTGACAGGTCTGTAGTTTCCTGCCTCTGTCTTGGTCCCACTTCTGTGAAGGGAATCACATCTGCCTTCCTCCAGTCCTCGGTACCACACCATCCTCCCATGATTTATTAAAAAGAGTAGCCAGTGGTTTCACTAGTTCCTTCCTTAATTCTTTTAGAATTCTGGGGTGAATTCCATCAGGTCCCATTGCTTTGTCCACCTTCAGTTTTAGGAGTTCTTGCAGAACCCTTTCTTCTGTGAAAGGACTGGGATCGACCCCACCTATCAAGAGTGCTTCTGTTAATTGGATTAGGCACTTCCCCCTCCTCTTTTGTGAATACTGAGCAGAAATATTCGTTCAGTATTCCTGCTTTTTCACTGTCCCCCTCTGCCCACCCACCGTTCATTCTATTCAGCCGCACTATCCCTCCCTTTGTCTTTCTACGCTCGCTGATGTACCTATAAAAGGTTTTATCCCCCTTCTTAACTGAGTTGGCTATCTTTTCCTCAGTTTGGGCCTTTGCTATTCTGACTTCCCTCCCTGCTTCTTTCTGCCTTAACTGGTACAGCTCTCTGTCCTGCTCCTTCTGTGTGTCCTTATACTTCCGGAATGCTATCTTTTTCTTCCTGACTTTCACAGCCACCTCTCTTGAGAACCATAGTGGCTTTTTCTTTCGTTTTGATTTGTTTATTTGCTTCACACAAAGGCTTGTTGCCTCTGTGATGCAGTTTTGATAATTCCCCATTGTTGCTCCACACTTCCTTCTAGCCTGTTTGCTAGTGCTTTTCTGAGGCACTCTCCCATCTTGCCAAAGTCAGCCCTCCTAAAGTCCACTACCCTCACTTTTGATACTTGACTCTGTAGCCGAGTTTAATGTGAATCACACTGTTTGATGGTCACTTGTCCCCAGATGGCAACCCACTTCTAGATCTGAGATCCTCTACTGCCCCGTTTGAGAGTACGGAGGTCTAAGATTGCTCCCTCACCAGTGGGTTCGAAACTAGCTTCAATGCCTGCCACCCAGGGCGTCAAGAATGGCCCTGCTCTTGGATGTGGCTGCAGCAAATGTGCTCCAGTTAACATCCGGCATATTCAGGTCTCCCATCAACAGTATCTCCCCTTTCTCTGCCATTCTAAGAATGCCTTCCATCATATCCTTGTCCATTCCTTCCCCCTGACATGGGGGTCTGTACACAACCCCTGTGCGGATTGTGGTGCCCTTTCCAGTCTCCAAGGTGACCCACAGTGCCTCCTCTCCTCCCTGTTTACTCTTTTGTTCAGTTGCTTTTATCCCTTCCTTTACATAGAGAGCTACTCCTCCCCCTCTTCTCCCCTGCCTGTCTCGCCTGTAAGTTATGTACCCTGATATGTTAACATCCCAGTCATGGTTCTCTGTGTACCATGTTTCTGTGACTGCTACAATATCCAGGCATCCCTCTTCCATTAAGGCCACCAGTTCAGGGAGCTTGTTGCCCAGACTATGGACATTGGTACTCATTACCCTCCATTTCCTGATGGTCTTACCCCCTTTTGCCCCATCCCTGTCCTTCTTGCCTTTGTCACTTTCTCCATTTACCCTGCCCTTCTCCCTATCGACACCTCCATGTTGGTGTTTGCCACACTTACTACCGTGATTGTTTGGGGGCTAGGATTTTCCTGCTCCTTTCCAGTGCTCTCTCCCTTGGCTAGTTTAAAAGCTTGCCAATGAAGCATTTAAACCTATCACCTAGGATCCTGGTTCCCTCCCGGACAGATGCAGCCCATCATGCCAGTATAGGCTTGCATCACTCCAGGTGGACCCCAGTCCCCAATGAAGCCAAATCCCTGAGCTCCACACCAGTTTTCAACCACTGATTGAATCCCATGGTCGGAACACCCTAGCCTCTCCTATGCCATAGATGGGTAGCACCTCGAGAAGGTTACCTTACGTGCTTCTGACTAAGACCTCCACAATTCCACAAACTCTTCCTGCACTTCTCTAATCCCTTTCTTAGCCAGGTCATTTGTCCCTAGGTGGACAATGACATCCAGCTCCCTCCCCTGTGCAGCTACTCTGGCAATCCTGAGGATTCGCTCCCTGTCCCTCCAAGCCATGGCGCCAGGCAGGCACCTTACCTCTCTCTCCCCTTCCTTGCCCAGTTCTACCTTCCTAACAATGGAGTCCCCCACCAGGAGTTGTTTCCTTCCCCTGCAGGGTCCCCTGCCACCCTCCTGTGGGTCTCCTTTGTGGAGGTTCCCAGCATCCTCCTTGGCCTCCACTGTAGGTGCCTCCATAGAGGAACCACACTTTGCCAGAATGGCATAGGAATTGTGGAGAGGTACAACTGGAGGGATGTGCCTCTGTTCCACCACCCTCACCCTCCCTGAGCCCACTGTGGTCCAACCGCTCCTCTTTCTTGGCAACCTCTGAGGCAACGGCAGTGGCACTGGTGGTCCCTGGATGGAAGAGGAGGTCCCACAAATCCTGGCCAACTCAGCCTGGAGATGAGCAACCTCCTCCCTCAGCCCAGAGAGGTGCCTGCAGATGGGACAACACCGCATCCTCCAGAACATCTTCCGGAAGACTGCTGCTCCACAGCCACTGCACAGCACCACTCCAATCATGTCTTATTTCTGGCCCCTTAACTGTTTGCAATCCTTACTCTTTCTTCTGTTTTTTTTTCTCTCTCTCCTTACTTTCTGCCTGTGTGCCCTTTAAGCTCCTGATTGTCCTGTTCTGAGGCATGAATATCCTATATTTCTCAGTAGACCACTTACTTGTTCAGAGGCAGACCTCCAGCAGCTAGAGGGGGCCGGAGAGCTACTCTTGCCCTTCTAGGATGGTGGGTCCTTGGTGGTTCTGTGATCACTCACTTCCTGCCCCTAAACAGGAAATTCCTGTTGTCAGTCAAATCCTGTGCCTATAAAAATAGAACTAGCTTTGGGTGGAGGGGAGCGAAGGAGGGCAATATAGTCCCAGTAGAGAAGTTCAGTCACACAGCAGTCCTTTTTCCTGGTATCTTCTGCCAAGCTATTAGCAGAATCTTTCTAAGGCAGTCTTTAAATGTAGCTTCCTTCTAGCTAAGCCACTCCCCCTACTTACCAGATCTTTCTACAAGTAATTTAAACCTCACAGCAGTTAAGTCCTTTCAGTCACCTGAGATTTACACCTAGATGACTTTTCAGTTACCCATTCAGTTCAGTTAACCCAAACACACACTTTTTTTTTGTTTGTTTTGTATGTTAGTTTTTTACCCTAAATTAAAGGTCCAAATACAAAAGTTCTTCTACTTTAGTCCCAGCAGAGAAGTTCAGTCACACAGCAGTCCTTTCTCTTGGTATCTTCTGCCAAGCTATTAGCAGAATCTTTCTAAGGCAGTCTTTAAATGTAGCTTCCTTCTAGCTGAGCCACTCCCCTACTTACCAGATCTTTCTACAAGTAATTTAAACCTCACAGCAGTTAAGTCCTTTCAGTCACCTGAGATTTACACCTAGATGACTTTTCAGTTACCCATTCAGTTCAGTTAACCCAAACACACACTTTTTTTTGTTTTGTTTTGTATGTTAGTTTTTTTACCCTAAATTAAAGGTCCAAATACAAAAGTTCTTCTACTTTAGTCCCAGCAGAGAAGTTCAGTCACACAGCAGTCCTTTCTCTTGGTATTTTCTGCCAAGCTAGGTGATTAAGTGTGGCCTTATGCAAGAGATAGCCTCGATGAAGATAGTACATTTATGTAAGAACTTACCATAACAGCAGATCTTCAAGAGAATCTCTTGCATCAGGCCATGTCATCCCACCCTCCGTTCCCCTTGCTCTTTGAGCTTCTCTCTCTTTTTCTGTCTCTGTAGGATGGTTTACCTTCTGTTTCACCTTTCTGAGTGGTGGGCACACCTGGGTCTCTTTTGGTTCTCCAAGAGGAGATCCTCTGTATCCAGTGGAGGAGCTGAGGAGGGCATGAGACTGCCCATGTTTATATGGGAGAGACGTTGTCGACATACCTCTCAACCTTTTGTCCCCCAAATGTGGAACATTGCCTGTCAAAATGTGGAACAAATGGGCAAAATGTGGAACACTTAATCAAATCTTTATCTAAGAAGCTCAAAACACAGTTAAAATGTTGCATTTATGTTCAGAAAGTCTGTTTTTAATTGAATAATAGATATTTTTGCATCATTTACTATGGATTTTTGCTTTAAAATGTTGACTTTGAATGTGGAACAAGTCCTCACCGTGTGGAACAGGGAGCTTTTGTGAAATAAAATGAGGAACGTTCCTCATAATGTGGTATAGTTGAGAGGTATGGTTGTCGACTAAAGTCATCATCGTGGGCAGCCCCTAGATGACTGCTAACTAGAAAAGTTTCCATGTGGTCCTAGTGCCTGGTGGCTATAGTTCAATATATGTGGCCTGATGCAAGAGATTCTCTCAAAGATCTTGTGTTACAGTAAGTTCTTGCGTAACTGTACTTTCTTCTTGGGATTTTCTAGTCAGGCACTCGGGGGGGGGGGGGGCGCCCCTTCATCTCTATCAGATAACTACGGCTTTGGATAGAAGAGGTAGTGTCGGCATGGTGTTTGAACTTCTCAAAAGTTATTGCCTTAGTAGAGCATCACAAAACAGTGACAGTTGAAGATACTGGTGTGGCAAATGATACCATAAAATGGTTTAGATCTTACCCAACAGGTAGGTATCTCAAAGGATGGCTGTTGAGGGCCAAATGGTCTGGGTCACTACCAATAGTTAGAGGAGTGCTTCAGGGATCAATCCAGAGCCCCCATTTATTTTTATTTTAGAAACGTATTACCAAATAAAATAAGTTTCGTGAACTAAGACTGAGCAGGTGATACTGTACTGCTGACTACGGCAAAAACAATTCAGAAATTATAGAAAAACTCCAGTAAGATTTCATAAACTAAATCTTGTTTTTGGAATTACAACTTAATAATGTATAAGAAAAATTCTCTGACAATAGCCTTTTGTCATTCTGTAACAAATTTGAACCTAAATACAGCTTTAAGTAATAATCTGAATATGGGACTAAATTTGAATCTTTATGCTCCAAGGTACACAAGTTTAAACTGTTTAGAGTATTGCTGCCTTGGAGTAACTCTTGATAGTAGCCTAAACTTTATTTATTTTGTAAATTCCTTATCTAGAAATGTGAGTGCACATATTGGTGCAGTGCTCTTGGAAAGGTTGGTACCTGTCTACCCCAACAAGCTAGGGAACATTTTTTATTATACTTCCATCATTAAACACGGAAGTGTAGCCTATATGAATGTGGATAAAACCATCCTTCAAAAAGTAAATTAGGTTTATAACAAACTAGCTGGATTTGTTTTGATGTGTCCTTCTAACAAACATCATTGTACAGTACAGTCCCGATTATCCGAACCCCGATCATCCGAAAATCCGTATCTTAACAAACTGGACCCTTGTCGCCCAGGTGTTTCTTCTATCAACAGGATAGGACAGTCTGCTAGGATAATTAAAGGGAAACTCCTATAACTGCTGTAAGGGCAGCAGCTGCTGCAGAAATGCCCGATTAGGGTTTTTAGCATCAAAGTATTTTTTTTTTTTATTTACCTGCTGCCTGGCAATTTTAATTAGAAAGATCCACTCTGTCCATAATGGCTGCAGAGCTCTGGGCGGACATCTTGCTCACCCCAAGCGGCTTCTGCCGTGAAGGTTATGCAAATGAGGACTGCCAACTCTGCTATTTGTTGGTAGCCATCATTGGCATAATCTTTGTGGTTGAAGCTGCCCAGGATGCGCGAGATGTCTGTCCGGGGATCTGCAACAGTTATCGGTGGAGCATATCTTTCTAATTAAAATCACCAAGCAGCAGGCAGATAAAAAAAAAATACTTGTTACTAAAAATCCTAACTGGGTGTTTCTGCAGCAGCTGCTGCACTTACCGCCGTTCTAGGAGTTTCCCTTTAGTACTGTATTGTGCTGTTAAACTGTTTCTGCCACCAGAGGTCATTCGTTAGTCTATCCTAATAAGTAGTTGCACTGTAATAGGGCTAGATGAGGTCCGTGGAAGAGAAACCGCGCTGTCGGAAAGAAAATCTGTAACTTTTGGGTGACCAACGACATGTCAGTGTAGTCTTACTGAGCTGACTACCCTCCCTGAGTATGCTTGCATCAATTGTGTGTCTTGCAGTGCTGTGAGAGAAGGAAAGCTAAGTTTTGGCCAATGTTTAGAAGTCACTCGCTCATTCGATCAGCTAATCAGTATGGTTTGTGGTTTCCACCTGATCTGCCAGTGCCTATACAGTAGTTTTGGGGTCAGGAAGAAACTCAACAGCTTTTGGGTGACCAGCAATATTTCAGCATGGTCTTACTGAGCAGACTACCCTCCCAGAGTATGCTTGCATCAGTTGTGTGTTTATCAGTGTTTCACCATTTGGTCTCGCTCCAACTAAATGTTCCTAACACTGAAAGCATTTCAGACTTTAGGACAAAATGTTCAACAGCACCTTGTGAGTGACCAATGGCGTGTCAGCATTGTTTTACTGCGTTCACTACCCTTCCCGAGTATGCTTGTGTCAATTTTGAGTACAGTATGTCAGCATGGTCTTGCAGTGCTGTAAGAAAGGGTAAGTGAGAAGGAAAGCTAAGTTTTGGCCGATATATACAAGTCCTCAGCTCAGCAGTACAGTTTGCGGTTTTCATGTGGTCTACTGGCGCTTGTACAGTAGTTTTGAGGTTTGCAATCCTGCTTTTAGTTTTCAGCAGAAGATTGGTGGAGGGCTGCAGTGGGCATTTACAGGGATAAATAGTGAAGAATGGATAGTAGGAGAGTATAGGAGAATAACATAAAGCCAAGACCTTAAATAGTCGCCAGTGCCATTGGAAACAGTGCAGCCCTGATCATCCAGACTCCTGTTTATCCAAACTAATCTGATGTCTCTTACTGTATAACGATGCAGAAGCTAAATAGTTAAACTGAGACTGTTTAACAGTAAGGAGTGGGAAACTGTGGTTAGCTTTACAGTACTTTATAAGGTAATGAAAAAAACACTCCTGAAACCCTTAAGTTGTCTTTCGGTTATGCAGTCCTATGCTGACTAAATGAGAAATGTTCGCTACCACTGATTGCAAGTGCTGTGGTTGACAACAAATATTGTGCCTTATCGGCCTGGTGGTGCAGAGGGTTGAGGTGTTGGACGCCAAATCTCGTGTTACATTTGTGACCGAGGTGGGAATGAGCCGGGGGTAGCTGGATTGAGTCGCCGATTGGCAGCTCTCCGCTCCTGGGCAGGGTCAGGCATCGTTCTGACCAGAGATGGTATCGGGGGACACTGTTAGGCTATTGGTGGAAGCTGCGTCTCAGCATGGCTTACTGCCTGGACTTCGACCCTATACGCCGGCATCCTCAGGTATGGAGATTAGTTGAGTTACACAGTCACGCACCATGAAAAACCACACACCCCACGGCTGTACAGTGTGATCGGGGGAAGGGGTGTGTGTTCCACAGAGCTTGGGCCAGCCATGGGTGAAAACTGTGCTTAAAGAAGTATATGTATTGTGCCTTGTCATTTCAGTTGTAAGGTGTTCAGTCTTGGAACAAAATGGTTCCAAAGATTTATCAAAATTCCATAAAACAATTCCAACAGGCTTTGAAATTAGAAATTACTACTGTTTGTAATTATACTTGAATTGGTTGTTTTATGGATTTATTATTGTATGTTATTATCTGTTTTGTCTTTTGTACTATAATGAAACTATTTCTGAACGGGACAACCTTGAAAATAGGGAGATATTTGCTCTAGTTTCAAATCCTGCATAAACTTTTTACTTACCTACCTCCCTCCCTCTAAATTGATCCTAGACCTTGACTCCCAGGTATTGCTTGGAGTCTGTAACTTGTATGACATCACAAATATGCTTTCATTGCTGGAAGAAAAAATACTCACCATGTTTCTTTTAGATGGTGTATTTGTAAGCTCTCCTGTTGCTTGTAGGACCTGAAGAAGGTATTTATGGTTTCTTAGAGAGATATATATATACATATATATTCATGGCAAAAAAACTCTGTTTAATGCATCAGTTAGGGTTGTTCCACAGCAACACAAGCGAGGAAATTCGGTGTTAGGGTTGCCATATCTTGCACCCCACGCCCACCCGGCCCCCATCAACAGGCATTGGGGTGTGCATTGGGGTAGTCGGTCCTAACTCTCACCCCATTCCATGTGTAAATAAGCTGTCATGGTGCAGTATAGAAGAATGGGATGAGAGTTAGGACCGACGACCCCAATGCACACTCCCGAGCCCGTTGGTGGGTAGGCGTGGGGCAAAGGGTGGCAACCCCTAGCAACGAATTTCATCGCTTTTGTCACTGTGGAACAACCCTAACTGATGCATTAAACTGAGTTTTTTGCCATGAAGTTCCCTTTTTTTTGAGAATGTGCACTATAAATAGTGAATGGAATGTGGTGTTGGGAGCGCAGGCACCATCTGAATTTTTGTCACTTTGCTGTGCAAAAACTGTATAACCGACTGAAATGAAACTTGGTAAATGAAGACATGTACTATAGTACACCATATATATCCAGAATTGTGTGAACATCCGTTCAACGGTTGCACAGCGCCATAAGCAAATAACTGTGCAGGCACAATTCAGCAACCGGAAAATTGTCACAGTCAAGGATGTTATAAATCTTTCTGCATTCCAAATGCCAGGCAAATTAGGCACGCGGTTCAAAAGTTATCGAAGCAGAATGAATCAAATTTGCATTCGTCGGAGTGACATAATTTTGCACCAGTTAATGTTTTACACACCAAACCACTGCAAGGCACCTCCATACCACTAGGGCTACCCATGATATAAATTTCAAGTCAGTAGCACCATGCAGAATGCTATGCACAAAATGGTAACTGCACCACTCAGTATCTCTGCAGCGAATGTTTTTCCAACATGTAAACAGCATTATTCACATCCCCAGGACATGCACTTAGAACCTTCCAAATTCCATGTGAAAAGACCTCGCCGTTCCAGAGATATTCAATTTTTACGTTTCTGCACCTTTAAAAAATCTTCCACCACAAAATGGCAGAAATCGCGACAGAAAATGCTCTAAAATGGCGGACCTGGCAGCTGAAAAATCAGTAACTGCGAAGTGTGCTAAATTCAATTGCCAATAACTCTGGACCGGAACAACATTTTTTCGCCAAACAAAAACTGCCATTTTCCGTGAACAAAGGTCTTTCTACATGCCAAGTTTCAGACAAATCAACTACACACTGGCTGCACTATGTGTCATGGAAGAGAGTGCGGAAAAATAGGAAAAATATAATGTTTTGCACTGCACTACACAAACGGTAATGTTATCGCAAACAGTGATGGAAACAGTGACGTAAAAGAAAATAGTAATTGTAACACACATGGTGACGTAAACGGAATGATAACTCAAACAGTAATAGAAACGCAAGTGCAAACATGAATGAAAACAGAAATGGTAACGCAAATGCTAACTGCAACAGAAACACAAAAGGTAACAAAAACGTTAATGCAAACTTTGATGGCATCGGAAACGAAAACGGTAGCGCAAATAACAGCAGTGGCGACGCAGAAGGAGACAGTTCCGCACTCAACAATGGCTACGCTACCAAAAACATAAATGCTAAGTAACAAACATGCAACCGTTAATAGTAATGCAATTGGAAACACAAACGGTTACGATGACACTAACGATGACTCCAAAGGAAACTCAAGTGGAAACGCAAGCGCGTACGCAAACTGTAATACACACAGTCATGATAATGCAATTGGAAATGCAAACACTTATGGTAACACCAATGATGACACCAAAGGAAACACAAATGCAAACAGAAAAGCAAGCGCATATGCAAATGCAAATGGTAATGCACACGGTGACGCAAAAGTAAATGCAAACGCAAATGGTAATGCACACAGTGATGCAAATGGAAATGCTAACGCAAATGGTAACAGTAACACAAACGGAGCAAATGCAAACGCAAAGGGTAACGTACATGGTGACGGAAATGCAAACGGTAACAGTAACGCAAAGGGTAACGCACACAGTGACGTAAACGGAAACGCTAACGCAAATGGAAATGCAAGCGGAAACGGTAACAGTAACGCAAGCGCACCCTTTTCCCCCCAAAAAGGTGCTTTCAAAAGCACAGCGAATACAAAGAATGTATGCATAATAATGGCCCTCTGAGCAGAAAATCCGCACTTGGAAAACTAAATTCCTTGTATCTCAAGCACCGTATGACGTGGAAAAAAATTTAAAATCTGATATTATTTGTGACTTTCCAGGCTAGTTTTGTACTTAACCCCTGGTGGGGGACTAAGCATTTGTCTGACGAAAAATCCGTATCTCGAACCGTTTTCGAGATAAGGCCCCGAAAGGTGCGGCGTACGCTATAATGTTAGCCTACGGGAAAAATCGTCAACTTTGGAGTGCCGTACTTTGCAACCCTCTAATATTTTGTCACAAAACCACCAAAAGGCACATCTGTGGGATCTTGGCTTTCTTCATTCCAAATTTCAGCCCAAAAGACCAAACCGTTCTTTTGCAGCAGGGTGGCAAAGATTCCCTACTGTTTTGGCCGTAGTGTCGCAAAGTAGTGTTGTAAATCACGACACTTTGGCACACAAAATCATGAAAGTGTGGCATATGCAACACTACTTTGCAGTACTACTTTTTAAAAAAAAAATTAAAAACATATTTCTGGGGTGTTTTACCCCCCAAAAAAAGGACATGCCTAGTATCCTCCTGGCTCAACTAGGTGAACACAAGATTTGTGTTTCTAGAGGGTCCCAAATTTAAATGCCAAGCATTTCTGTGACCACCACTGAAAACAAGATGGCTGATTTGCGACACTACAAGGGTCACTTGCGAAAGTAAAAAGTGCATTTGTGACACTTTCGCATATTTTGTTAACTTTTCCCATTGACTATAATGGGAAACTTGTTTTTTGAATAACCTTTGAACCATTTAATATTTTTTCATGAAATCTTTGAATGGCACATCTGGGACCCCGGCTGCATATTCCCTGAAGGTTTCGTACCAGTCGCATAAACCATGCGACATGTAGGCGCGAGTAAAGAATGTGCAAAAATGCATAATTTGTGCCTTTTCCGGCGCTCTGTAGCTCTGCAACCATACATCCGACCTTAACGAAACTTGGCAGATCCATAGATCTATGGTACCAGACCGTGCATGCCAAATTCCAGGCAAATCCATTATATGGTGGCAAAGTTCTTAAACTGCCAAATTGCAGATTTAACCTTAAATGTGGTACTCAACTCTATTTATAGTGGCACTTGTATATATATATATATGTGTGTGTGTGTGTGTGTGTGTGTGTGTGTGTATGTATATATATATATATATATATATATATATATAAATAATAAATATACCACTCTGAGGTGCTGATCGGCGCTCTGATATCCTGCGCCTTGGTGTGCGTCAACGCGGCGTGCATATATCAGGCGCGACGACCTCAGATAGTTTATCTATCTTATAAAATGTCAACATTGTTTTGGGGGGTAAAGTGCAGGTGTGCGGTCGCGCTCTGATATACGCATGGTCATGTGATGGTGTTTGTCAGTGTTGTTGCTCCTGCTGACCATGATTGTCTCAAGCATTTATAAATATATATATATATATATATAGATAATAGATATATACTGTATGTGTGTGTGTGTGTGTGTGTGTGTGTGTATATACACACACACACACACACAAGATATGACGGCAGAAAAGGACTGCCAAGCCCACCTAGTATGCCCAATTTGCCTAGATGTCCACTAGCCCTCCCTGTAGCCTCTCCCCTCCCGTGCCAGCAGCCCTCTGTGCTTATCCTATGCTCTCTTGAACTCTCCCACCATCCTCTCCCCCACCACTTCCCTCGGCAGCACATTCCAGTAGTTCACTGCCCTCTCAGTGAAGAAGTGCTTCCTAATGTTACCTCTAGATCCCCGATTTGGAATTCATGTCCCTCATCCTAGGTCGCTCCTTTAATTAGAAAGGCTCCCCACTGGCACTTTATTGGTATCCTTTAAGTATTTGAATGTCTCGATCATGTTACCCCTTTCGCTCCTCTGCTCCAGTGAGTACATGCCAAGGTCCTTCAGTCTCCCCTCGTATGGTAAGTGGTCAAGCCCCCTTACCATCTTTGTCGCCCTCCTCTGAATTTGCTCCACCCTCTCCACGTCCTTCCTGCGGTATGGCCTGCAGAACTGGACCCCATACTCCAGGTGTGGCCTGACCAGCTGAGTGTACTGGGGAATTATGACCTCTCTCTTCCTGCTGGTGATCCCCCTCTCTGTGCAACCCAACATTCTGCTGGCTCTTGCTACTGCCCTACCACACTGCTTTGCCACCTTCAAGTCCTGCGAAATGATGATGCCAAGGTCCCTTTCTTCTTCTGTTGTCTCCAGGGACCTAACCCCCCCCCCCCATCCAGTACTCCACTTTCCCATTGTTTTCTAAGTGCATGATTCTACAATTTGCTGTATTGAATGACAGTTGCCACTCTCTGGACCACTCCTCTAACTACCTCAGATCTCTATGCATCATTTTGACTCCCTCCTGCGTGTCTGCTCTATTGTAGACCTTTGTGTCGTCTGCAGATAGATTCACCCTCCCTTCCAAACCCGCTGCTATGTCTCCTATAAATACATTGTGGTCCTAGCACCAACCCTTGGTGAACCCCGCTGATGACAGCCATCTCCCCGGAGGGTTCCCTGTTTACCAATACTCTCTGTGTTCTGCTCTCCAACCAGTTCTGCACCCACCTTGTTACTACCTCCCCCAGCCAACAGGCAACCCATTTTGTACAATAGCCTCCTGTGTGGTACCAAGTCAAATGCCTTTCTGAAACCAAGGCAGGCCACTTCCACCAACTACCCCAAACCCCGATCCACCACCTTGGTGACCCAGTCAAAGAACTCTATCAAGTTCGTTTGACAGGATCTACCCTTGTTGAACCCGTGCTGCCTTGGAAGGCCATTTGCTGATGATCCTGTTCTTGAGCAGTTTTTCCATGAGCTTGCCAACCACACATGTCAAGCTCACTAGTCTGTAGTTGCTCACCTCTTCCGTGACCCCCCGATCTTAAGGAATTGTTGAATAGAGTGGTCTAGGCGGCTGCCAGCACATCCTTCAGTTCCATCAGCACTGCTGGGTGAACCCATCCAGCCCCATTACTTTGTCAACCTTCAAGTTCTTAAGCTCCTCAGAATCTCCTCTACCTGAGGGACTCGTGTCCCCCCATAACCTGTGCTGCCCTAGAGTTACCCCTTCGTTCCTGTTCCTTCGTGAATGCTGAGCAGAAACAGCTATTCAACAGTTCAGCTTCCCTGCCCTTTTTTTCAGGCTGGTATCCCTTTCTCTGTTTTCCTCCACTCGCCTATATATCTTAAAAAAAAAAAAAAAAGGTCTTGTCCCTCTTCTTGGCTGCCTTGGCAATGCTCTCCTCCATCCTTGCCTTGTCTTATTTCCCTTCCCACCTCCCTCTGCCTTACCTGATACTCCTCCCAATCCATCTTCCCCTGCGTCATTTTAAATCTCCTGAAGGCTTTCCTCTTAGCTCTGATGTTTTCCTTCACTTCCCTGCTGAACTACATAGGCTTCCTTTTCCTCCTGTTTTTGCTCACTCCCCTCGGCAGGGGTCAGTGGCTCCCACAATGGCCCTATTTATCAACTCCCACATTTCCTCTACTCCCTCAAGCTTCTCCACACCGTCTAGTGCCTGATGAGCATATTCCCCCATCCTTCTAAAATCTGCTTGTCTGAAGTCAAGCACCTTCACCTTGGTCAGGTTAACAGTGGCCGACGTGTGTATTGTGAACCAAACGATAACGTGGTTGCTTGTGCCAAGGTTGTCCCTCACTGATACCCCCCACCCTGTCACCATTTGTCAGCACCAAATCCAACACTGCCCCATCCCTTGTTGCTTCCCTGACCAAATGTCTGGGTAGAGCAACTTGCAGGGAGTCTAGAATCACCCTACTTCTGGTTGAGGCTGCTGACAGTGTATCCCATACCACATCCGTCAGGTTAAAGTCCCCCATCAGCAGCACTTCTCTCCCTTAGATGCCATCCTTAGGATTTCTTCCATCATGCGGTTATCCACCATTTCTTGCTGCCCTGGTGGCCTGTAAACCACTCCGATGCACACCACCTCACCCTTCCCCGTGGTCGAGACTAATAATGCCTCTGTGTCCCCCCACCTACCCTGAATTTCTGTTGCCTTTATCCCCTCCCTCACGTACAGGGCCACTTCCCCCCTTCTTTCGACCTATCCCTCCTAAACAGCGTATACCTCAGTATTTCCATGTCTCAATCCTGCCCACCATGACACCAGGACTCAGTGATTCTCACCAACTCTGAGTCCACTTCCGCCATGACTGCTACCCAGTCCAGGACCTTATTATATGTAAAATAAATGTATTTATTTCAAAAGTTTACCAGGCAAGACATACTAGTGTGACAACGACTTGTTTCCAGATGTGTCCTGGTGGGAAGGGGTATGGAAGATAATATAAAAGTAGAACACATAAATAGTAGTTAACAGATTTACAAAAATAATAGTCTCTGCATGAGCACAATACATCAAAAGGAACACATGTAAAATAAATGGTGGGTGTCACAAACCCCCTCAGCAGGTCAGCCCTCTACTCCTAAAGTGCCAACCTCTGAGTACAGTCTTGTGAACAGTTAACAGAAACAGGGTAACCCTCCTGTCTGTTTTGTGGGTTTGAATCAACCTTTGGTCTCAGTTCTGGAGGGGTTCAAACTGTGAACCTCTTGCTAGCGTACCCAATGCACAGGCTCAGATAATTCTGTCCTCGGGGCAAATAGCTTTGCCTACGGGCATCTAACCAGGTGTACAAAATGAACCCTTAAAAAATTTAATAAAGACCTCAGATTTAATTCTTACCTTTACCTTTTTCCAGTTTGGTATCACCATTCAAGCTTATGCACAGTATCTGCTTTAACCATATATACTTCACTTGTTAAAGAAAGAAATTCAAAGACAGACCAAGTAGGCTATAAAAACAGTGTTTTACTAAAATAGATAAAAGTATGTAAAACATAAAATACAGAACTATATATCACAAGAACCATACAATCTTTTAAAAGAACAAGGTTTTTTAACTTCCGGTGACGTCACTGCATCGATGCAGGCTTAGCCCGTGACACTCTGAGCCAGGCAGACCTAAAAACCCCCCAGAAACTGCTTTAAAACTCAGCCAAGATGTCCAAAAGTACAGGGGGACACTCTCAACAAGCAAACAGAGGTAAATCCCGGCAGGAATATAAGGCTAACAACAAAGATGCTGCCAGATTAAAACCAGGCCCAGCTAGCAGGACGTCCTCGCCGCAGGGCCGGTGTTCCCTGGAGTATGACACGGACGGAGAGACGGAGCAATTATCGCGGTCCAGATTCTAGAGGCTCCTCCATGAGATTACCGAGTCAAGAAAAGAAAACAAGCAAGAATTCCAAGCTGTCCAACAACAGTTAACAGCCTTTGAAACCCGGGTTAACCAGCTTGAGGAACGGCTCTCGGAGACAGAAGATACAACTACACAAATGACTAAGGTGATACAAACTCTACAGCTGCAAACGGAAACCCTGAGAGCAAAGTGTTTGGATCTTGAGGGGTGATCCCGGAGAGAGAATTTAAGATTGTATGGCCTCCCGGAGGACTTAGAGACTGTCCCAATGTCTGCTTTCCTAGAGAACGTGTTGAGGGATGTACTGAACCTCCCCCTCTCCATGTCGTTTCGTATTGAAAGGGTTCACCACGCACTGCAGGCGAAACCAACTGATCCCTCAGCCAGACCAAGATCTATTGTTTTCAAATTAAACTCTTTCTCTGCCAAAGAAGAAATCTTAAGGCGTGCCTGGGCTATGTAGGATGTCAGAAACCTGACTCATAGACTGTTCATTGATCATAATTACCCAGCAGAAATACAAACAGAGAGAATAAAATACCTGCCTATCCTGAGAGTCCTCAAGGAAAAGTCTGTACGCTTTCACTCTCCCTACCCAGCGAGGCTGAGGGTCATTTGGGAAGATGGGACCAAGATCTACTCTTCTGCGGAGGAAGCCCTGGAGGCTCTGGGAAAACACGGGTTTGTGGTCAAGGAGAGAAGGAACCTTGGAACGGGAGTAAGGGAACCTTCCAGTCAACAAGCGTTATACAGGAAATCAGGGGGAACCAGAAGAGGAGTGCACACCGAGTTAATGGACACTATTCAGAGGCTCCTCACGAGGAAGGCGAGGCACACCCATGATCGGGCTGCAGCGAGGAACAGAATTCCATCAGCGATCTAAAATACCAGCTGCTGGTTCTAAATTACTTACTGAAATATTAAGACATGATAATTAAAACATTACTAAACGGGAACTCTCTGTAAGGCCGCATGAATAGTTGAGAAATCTTAGAGACCTTGTACTATCTCGCAATCTCGCATGATCTTCCCTTCGTGGGTGGGATAAGCAGTGTGTTTGTTTTTTTTTTGAAATGTCACCCCCCCCCCCCATCCTCCGTCTTATGAAGTGCTCGGAAGCAGAACAAATAATCTAGCATTTGATGCAGAGGCTGAAAGACCTACCAGCCCCAAGGGAGATCCCCAAAGATAAAACCAGACAGGGGCTAACTATTGTAAACACACCCTGTAAGTTCAAACATTTTGGAGTATAAATGTGCTCTGTCTGGCTAAAGAGAGAGCAGGTGCAAGGCTGAGCTACTAGGCTAAGGCCAGAGAAACCTCTCAGGAAAAGATATAACGCTCAAGAGGCGTAAATAGGGCCTGCCTGGCTCAGCGTAGGTGTCGTCTTTGTTTTTCTTTTAAGGCGCACCACAAAGGAGCCTAACGGCAACCAGGCTCTGGGGGGGTGCCCCGGAAACGGAATGGTAAATACCCCCCCCGTCCTCCCTACTGAGGGAGACAAAGGCGCTAACAACATAAGGATAGCCCCCAACCTTGGAAGTACGTTAGTTATGAAAGTTCTAATAGTTGAAATGTTATTAATGTTTAAAGTTTGTTGTATAACTATGGTTTTGTTAGATAAAGCAGGGCAAAGGTATAAGGCAGGTATCAGAGTGGCTGTACTGGAAGTAGCGAACACAGGGGGGAAAATGGGGCAACTACCAGGGGAGAAATTTATGTAGAAGAAGGGTACTAAAATTAGGAAATACCCCCAAACTTAAGAAATGACACAGAACTGGGTAGTGTGCACGTATAATGTGCACGGATTCACCAATCCAATTAAGAGGGCTAAGATACTTCAGTTAACAAGACGACAGGGGGCGAATGTTTTACTACTGCAGGAGACCCATCTCTCGAATGCTGAACATAAAAAATTTGAGAAACTGGGTTTTTCCCAGGTGGTTGCCTCATCATATGGGGGGGGTAGGCGTAGCGGTACGGCGGTATTGATAAGAAAAGATACCCCTTTTGAAATATCAGACAAGGTAATTGACAAAGAGGGTAGGTATGTGCTTATCAAGGGCCAAATGGAAGGTCAAAAATATAACGCTCACCTCAGTATATATCCCTCCGGCTTCAGAATTTTCAACCTATCAGAAGTTTTTGTCGAAATTAGCGAGCTGGGTTGAGGGTACTTTAATCTGTGGGGGGATATTAATCTGGATTTAACTAGGGGGAAGGGTGGATCTACCCAGACTAGAGCTTCAAAGTTGGGTAGAAAAGTACAGAAGTTGATGCAGGAGCTGGGTTTCGAAGATGTCTGGAGGCAATTGAGGGGGTCAGATAACCAACGCACCTTTTACTCCCAGGCGCATGATTCGTACTCCTGCTTGGATTATCTAATAACGCAAAGGGAGTATATAGGTAGTATAAAGGCAGTTTGGCAGGGGGATTTTTCCCTTTCAGATCATAGACCCGTCTTCTGTAAGATCCATTCCCTAGTCCCAAAAAAAAGGACATTCTGGAGGCTCAATGTATCAATTCTTAGAGGTAAGGAAGCACAGGAGGAGATTTCCAGAGCCATAACTCAGGCAGTGCAAGATAATGATGCACAAGGGACACCGATTTCAATACTGTGGGATACGGTGAAAGCAATGGTGAGGGGGAAAATTATCGCAATCTCCGCATTTAAAAAAAAACAGAGGGAGGAAGGGAGAGTTCTAATAGAAACCAAAATAGCCAATCTAGAGGAAGACCAAAAAATAAAACACTGTAAAAAGCGAACTAGGGAATTGAACACCCTTAAAAAACAGCTCAATAATATTTTAGACTATGAGGTGGAGTGAAAGTTAGTTTATTTGTGTCACAGATACTACGATGGGGGACCGAAATTCACCAGAATGATTCAAACAACATGAAGTCTTGCTATATTATGACAATTGCAGTTTGTCCCACCTTTAGAACTGCTCCGGAGGTGAAAGAGTTAACTCCCATTCTAAGAATGGAACTTGGAGCGCAAGCTCGGTTAGAGAAGCTCTGTCTGGGTTATTTCAAACCCAAACTGTCAGATTCTTTACTCCGCCTCACTGAACAGTCGCTCCGGAGATTTCTCCTACTGCTCGGTTCATTTCTCGGTTTAAACAGTGTTTTCTCGGTTCAAATCAACCGAGAATATTATTATTTTAACCATAAAACCGATCGGTTCAAGCTCTGTCTGTGGTATCGTAAGTAATTATAGTTTATTTTCTGTGTGGAACTTGTAAATGTTATCGGTTCGGTTTGAACCGATCAGCTTGTTTAAAACTTGAAATTGAGGTTTTAGGTGTGGTTCCGGTTCTTATCGGTTCTAAAAAAGCAGTTTCATTACGTTTTCAAGACCCATAAACACGGTTAGGAACCGATAAGGTGTCTTGCCTGGCACTGCCCGTTTAAAGGGCAAGTTTTTGGTTAGGCTGGCATTATGTCTGAGAAACCCAAAGAAAAACCGGGCCCACTGGGTTTCAACACTGTGATGTCTGTGGGAAGTCTTTGCCAAGGCTGACCCACACACCACATGTGTATATTGTCTGGGGTTTGACCACCTCAATTCAGACTGCCAGATTTGTAAAAATTCCCTGCAGCCACCCTGGATAAGAGAGTTGGCAGACCTGGGAACGAGAGGCCAAAAAGTCCGCTGACCCGGATGGCCAGCCCGGTTTGGTGCCAACCGAACCGGAGGGAGTGCCCTCTGACCAGGCGAGACTTCCTCGGGCAAGCGTAAAGCTGGCTCGGAGGGGCCAGTTCCAGTAAAGAAAGCAAGAAAATCAGCAGGTGTGGAGCCCAAAATTCCTTCTCCAACTGCTGCAGAGATAGCAAAACTATTCAGATTGTCCAGTCACTTTCTCCGGTTCGTTCGAACCGCCACTGTCTAGTAAAGGTCGGTTGGTCGGTTCCACGGTTCAGGAATATGATGTTGAAGAGTTTTATGAACCAGAGGAGGGGAGGATGATTATGAACAGTATGAATGTAACTTGGAGGGTCTGGGTGTCCTTGAACGGACATCTCCCCAGACAGACCTTTGAATTTCCCCTTACTCTTTGAGTCCCCTCTCACTTTATGTTTTACAAAAGTTGCTGAAACCCTCCAGCTCCCATTGGAGGAAGCTGTGGATGAGCAAGAGGAACCTGATTTTGTAGAAATGATGGATATTCCAGAGTCTAGGAGGTTGTCTATTCCTTGCATAAATCATTTAGGAAACAAACAATACAAATTTTAAAAACTCCTAATTCTGTGCCTCCTGTGGACAAAAAGATGGACAGGAGGTACACTCTGTCAGGTCCTGATACAGAATTCCTTTCACAGCAATGCAGTCACATTGGTGTGGCTCAGGCTGCAGCCTGTGATAAAGCTAATATTCCCTTGGCTTCACATCCTCCTGACCAGGATTCCAGGAAGATTGATGCCATGGCTAAAAAACAATACATGGCAGCGTCCTTGGGACTCAGGCAAGCAAATTACATGGCTTATGTAGCAAGGTATCAAAAATCTAGATGGGACACTGTCATGGCTTTGAAACAGGCCTCTGGCCAGCTTGCTAATGAGCTGGAACAGGTGGCTGCTGATGGCATTGAGGCATCTAGGTGCAGTTTCATGCTGCTGTGGATTTTAATGATGTATCCTCTAGAGTCATGGCTCGTCTGTAGCTTTTATAGAGTTGGCCTGGCTCAGGTGTACTAGCTTGTCACAGGATACCCAGACTAAGGCTATGGATTTTCCTGTGGTTGGAAATTCTCTGTTTGGGGAGCAGACAGAGAATTATATGAAAAATAGATGAATATAGGACTACCTATAAAGTCATGAGCTAAGGGTAGCAAGTCACTCCTCAGAGGCGACCCCCAGGGTAGAGGTATCCTTTCACAGGCCTTTTACCAAACCCAGGCCTCCTCTGCTTATGCTCAGAGGGGTTCTTCAGAGGAGAGGCAGGCGGGGTGTGGGCAGGCCTGCTCCCCCCTCAGCCTAAAGCACCTGCCAAACAGACACCCTGATGGGGTGCCCAGGGCGATTCTCCTTTACCTGTAGGGGCAGGTTGGCTTGCCGTTCAGAACTGGGTGTCTCTAACTTCAGACAAGTGGGTCCTGGAAGTAGTAAGCCAGGGTCTGGTTCTCAGCTTCAAAAAGTTCCCAAAGATGAGAATCAGATTTTCCCACCTGCAAACGCTTTAGAGACCTTTACTTTAGAAACAGAAGTCTCAACCCTCCTGGCTCTCAGAGCTGTAGAAAGGGTTTCTCCCCTACACCAGGGCAAGGGTCTGTACTCCAGATATTTCCTTACCCCAAAAAAGACAGGAGAATGGCGGCCCATTTTAGACCTGAGATATCTGAACAAATACCTGTTGAAACCAAAGTTCAGAATGGTAACTCTGGCAATGATTTTACCCTCTCTAAGGCCAGGGGACTGGCTAGCCTCCCTGGACCTCAAGGATGCCTATTTTCACGTCCTAATCAGAAGCTCCCACCGAAAGTACCTCCGATTCGAACTGCCCTCAGGTCACTACCAGTTCAGAGCAATGCCCTTCGGCCTCACCTCTGCCCCAAGGGTATTCACAAAATGTCTGGCAGTAGCAGTTGCTCATTTAAGAAGGCAAAGGATTGCTGTCTTTCCCTATCTGGACGACTGGCTCATTGTAGGCCAGTCCCCAGAACAGGTAAAATCTGCAAGTTACCCAGCTGCTCACGCCTCCTGGGCTTCTTGCTCAATCTTCCAAAGTCAGTTCTGGAACCAGTTCAGGTGCTCACCTTCATAGGTGCAGAATTGGACACAAAGCAGGCCAGAGCCTTCCCTACCCTTAGAGAGGGTAAGGAACTTGGTGGCTCTGGCCTCCTCCTCACTCTGCAGGTCTCGACCAGCAAGACACTTTTGCAGCTCCTGGGGCACATGGCTGCATCCACAGCTGTAGTGCAAGGAGCAAGATTTCAGATGAGGGACATTCAGTTTCACTTGAGAGCCTTTTGGTCTCAGAAGAGACCCCCTTTCCAAGTTGGTCTCAGTGACCCGAACCTGATCCAGGCCCTCCAGTGGTGGCAGGATCAGAGCAATTTAAGACTGGGGTCCCCTTCATTCCTCTGTCACTCCTTGACCCTCACTACGGATGCTTCCCTCCTGGGGTGGGAGCCCACATGGGCGACCTCTCCACTCAGGGAGTGTGGTCCCCTCAGGAATCTCTGCTCCACATCAGTTTGCTGGAACTCAGAGCTGTCTTTTAGCACTTCAAGTGTTTTCTCGTCTGTTCAGAACAAAGTGGTACAAGTCAGAACAGACAACACAACAATGGTACATCAACAAGCAGGGCACTCGGTCTTGACCTTGTGCACCGAGGCAATGAAGTTGTGGTCTCTGGCCTATTCCCTGAACACTTCCTCACAGCAGTTCACTTTCCAGGAAAGGACAATGTCCTAGCAGATGCTCTCAGCAGGATTTCCCAGGGCCATCACGAATGGTCTCTGGATCCTCAAGTACTAGGATAGTTTTGCCAGATGGGGCACCCCTCAGATAGATCTTTTTGCAGCCCCAGACAATCACCAACTTCCACTGTTCTGTTGCAGGCCCCCAGTGTTGGGCTCAGTCCCCCTGGATGCCTTTCTCCTAGATTGGGAAGGGAAGTTTCTTTATGCCTTTCCCCCCCTTCCCTCTCCTATTCAAGGTGCTAGTCAAAATCAGATCCCAGCCTTGCAGGGTGATTCTGATTGCTCCAGATTGGGCCAGGCAGCCCTGGTCCCCACTCCTTCTGTCCCTAGCAGTCCATCTTCCCCTGTGTCTCCCCAGGAATCACAACCTGTTAACGTGTGCCCAGGGGAGAGTTTGGTATCCGAACCTCAAATCCCTCAACCTCAAGGCCTGGCTCTTGAGGAGTTAGAATTTGCTGACCTACACCTTTCTCAGGGTGTTCTTGAAATCCTAAAGGCTTCTGGAAGCCTTCCACTAAACTACTTATAATTCTATGTGGAAAAGGTTTTCCATTTGGTGTTCTGGGAAACATATTTCCCGGAATCTGCTGATTTGCCCATTGTTTTGGACTATATGGTCCATCTTAATTCTTTGGGCCTGAGACCAGCTACCCTGAAAGTACATTTGGCAGCTCTCTCTTTTGTGTCAGCAGGAAAGCCCTCCTCTCTTTCCGCTCACCCTGTATTTTCCAAGTTTTTAAAGGATTACTTCATACTAATCCACCTTTTAGGGATCCGGCCCTGCCTGGACCTTAATGTTTGCATTGCCCAGTTAATGCAACCCCCTTTTGAACCTCTGTCTTCTGCAGAGCTTAAGTACTTAACTTGGAAAACTGTTTTCCTAGTGGCTATCACTTCTGCCAGGCGCAAAAGTGAGTTGCAAGCCTTGTCAGTAGAAACTGACTTTATTTCTTGCCACAGGGATAAGGTAGTCCTCAGGACTAACAGGAAGTTTTGCCTAAGGTGGTTTCAGATTTCCATCTTAATCAATCTATCTCCCTTCCAGTGTTTTCACTGAACATTCCTCCTTTGGCGAGAGGAGATTGCACAGTTTAGATGTTAAGAGGGCCTTAAGTTACTATATAGAGAACGTACCAAGGGTCACAGGTTGAATCCTCCAACTTTTCTCCACTTATGGTGAGGTCGGAAAGGAGACCTGCCACTAAGAGATCCATTGCCAGGTGGATTGTCTCTTGTATCCAATTTTGTTATCAGAAACTGGGAAAGTTCCCCCTCTGGCCTGAGGGCTCATTCTACCAGAGGTACAGCCGGCGTCTAGCTGCTGCCAGAGACATCCCTATCTTAGAGATATGTCAAGCAGCTACCTGGAAAACTGTACACACTTTCACCAAGCATTACTCCCTGGATGTCCAGGCCGGAGAGAGATGCTCGGTTTAGCACAGCTGTGCTTCAGAGCCTATTCCTAAGTAGGTTCTGTCCCTCCTCCATGGAGGTACTGCTGTGTAGTCTGCAATTGTCATAATATAGCAAGACTTCATGTTGTTTGAAGAAAAAATTACTCACCTCAGTAATGTTGTTTCTTCTAATAGAGTCTTGCTATATTATGACCTGCCCCTATCAGAACTTCTACTTGGGTATGGGGTGGGCAGCCTAGTGTGGGCGCTAGTTATGCCCATTATATGTTTTCCACCCCTTCTTGGGGTTTTGGGGTGTGGTGCTTTTATTTTATCTTATATTATTGCTTATATTATATTATTACTTCTGGTCCCCTGACTTGAGTCTTTGTGTTGGGACCAGGAATATGTGTTAATAGTCAGGTAGCCAGTTGGCTAGTGTAGGTTACAGCTTCCACACAGACCTTAGTGAGTTTTGCTCGTAAGATCTGACAGTTTGGGTTTGAAATAACCCAGACAGAGCTTCTCTAACCGAGCTTGCGCTCCAAGTTCCATTCTTAGAATGGGAGTTAACTCTTTCACCTCCAGAGCAGTTCTAAAGGTGGGACAAACTGCAATTGTCATAATATAGCAAGACTCCATTAGAAGAAACAACATTACTAAGGTGAGTAATTTTTTCTTGCAGCCCAAATAAGAAACCGAAAGGCTAAGGCCACGATAATTAAAGTTAAGCACCCATTTACTGGAGCCACGAAAGCCACCACTATTACCATAACAGAGGCCCTGCGAGACTACTATTCCTCCCTTTATACGGAACAATTGGACCCTCCGGAAGGAGAGATTCAACGCTTCTTATCCTCCCTTCAACTTCCAACCTTAACCCAAAAACAGGGAGAGATTTTACTAGCCCCAATTTAATCCAGGGAGATTGCAGCCATAGTAGGGCACCTAAAAACAGGCAAATGTCCCGGGACAGATGGGCTCCCGGGGGAATTTTATAAGACCTTTTCTAAGGTACTGTTGCCTCTATTATCCAGGGTGTTTGCATCTGCTACTTCACAGAAGGGAGAGATCCCCCCATCTTGGAATGAGGCTATAATGTCATCCATACCGAAGGAGGGCAAGGATCCAACCCTCTGTCCCTCCTATCGCCCCATCTTGGTCTTAAACACCGACTATAAAATACTGGCCACTATACTTTCCAAACGTATGGTGGAGATGGCTCCGTCATTAATAAATATGGATCAAAGCGGTTTCATCCCCGGCCGACAAGCCCAAGACAACGTCAGACGTACGGCCTATATTATAGAGCAAATTAAAGATAAGAGTATTCCTGCGATCTTGCTAGGACTCGCTGCGGAAAAAGCCTTTGATAAGGTAACCTGGAAATATTTAAGAGAAGTCCTCCTCGCATTCAAATTCCCTATCCGCTTGGTAGAGACTATTTTCAGATTTTATAGAAGCCCCATAGGATATATACGGGCCAATGGCCACATTTCGGAGAAATTCTTTTTGCAACGAGGGACTAGACAGGGCTGCCCCTATCCCCTTTTCTGTTCACCTTTTATATAGAGCCTCTCGCCAGAGCCTGAGACAAGTGCAAGAACTGCAGGGGGTGATGGCGGTGGGAATGGAACAGAAGCTGGCCCTGTTCGCCGATGACATCTTGCTATATATAACGAACCAAGGAAAATCCCTACAAATGCTTTTTACTCTTATTGAACGCTTTGCCAGCCTCTCGGGGTTTACCCTCAATGTGGGTAAGTCAGAAGCCATGACCTTCAACTATCACCTGACCCCTTCGATTAAAAAACAATTCCCAATTAGGTGAGGGAAAGAAAGTATTAGGTACTTAGGAATACAAATCCCTACAAACCTGAGAAGTCTATTTACCCAAAACTACAACCCATTAGTGCAAAAAATAAAACAAGATCTAAGTAGATGGTCCCTGCTCCCCACAACATTTTATGTAAGAAACTTAACTCTAAAAATAAATATCCTCCCAAGATTCCTATACTTATTTCAGTGTGTCCCATGCCCCTTCACATCCAAAGAACTTCTCTCCTGGCAAAAACTGTTAATTATACCATGGCAATTAAAATGCTTAAATCTCATTCGTCAGCTGGCACCATTACCCTGTTGTAAAATTCAGCATCACCAACAGGAAGAAGTGCCAGCTGTGCTAAGGCTCGACCCCCTAGAAAGAAAACAATCCGATCCCCGTTTTAACTTTCAAACGCCGCCATCTTGTCCCACCACATTACCGGCAACCGCAGTTTCAGTAAAAAAATGTTTAAATGGTAGTACCCCAGAGTTGGGTGGTAAAATCGCTACCTTTAGTTTACTGTGCATGTTGGCTTTGTCTCTGCTGTATCTGTCGTCATCCTACATGCTCACAGCTACTTGTCTTCAGCATCTTTTCCCTCAAAATCCAATGCCGTTTTAACTTTCAACTGCCGCCGCCTTTTCCCACCACGTTACTGGCAACCAATCCTGAAGACAAGAATGGTGAGCATGTGCGAGCAGCAAAGACAAAGTCAACATGCACAATAAACTAAAGGTAGTAATTTTACTACCCAACTCTGATGTACTACCATTTAAAAATTTTTTTTTTTTACTCAAACTGCGGTTGCCGTAATGTGGTCGGACAAGATGGCGCATTTGAAAGTAACAGGGATCGAGTTCTTTTTTCCATGCCACCCAACATCACTGGTCACCTAAAATATATTTAACACTGCCAACAATCCTGAATTTAAGACAATATGTCCTAATAGAAACGAGGACTACAAGTTCTCATCGCTCCTGAAAACTGACCATACAGTAGATACAGCTTATGAATATGCATAAAGCGCATGCATGTCAGTTTCACTTTTCACTTTTCTCTGCTGATTTACACAACTTGTAGCCCTCATTTCTTATTAACAGTGTTGCATTTACATTGTTTACAGCAAAACTCTTCTCTGGCTGTCTCTCCTCTCAAAGGAGAGGATGAGTAATGGGGTAACATTATTCTACCTACCGACAGAGAACTATTTTTGTGGTGAATGACAAATGTAATAAAAATGATTAAAGTGGAAAAAAATATATTTATTTTAATTTTGTTAAAAAAAAATCAAGGAGACATTGTATAATTGCAATAAACCACTCCAGGGTGTTGGTGATGCTGGTTTTACCCGCCTGATGAGGTTTAGTCACTCGGCCTGCTGACCTCGTGACCGAACCACGTCAGGCGTGGGTAAAACCAGCATCACCAACACCCTGTTGTGGTTAATTGCTTAAATAACTATTTATGGAGTTGTAAAAAGCCCAGAGTAAGTTTCTTGAAGCTTATTCTCCCTAAAGATAAAGGGGGTATAGCCCTTCCTTCTCTGCGTGAGTATTGGTCTGCCTCTCAGGCGAGGCTAGCTCTATTGTGGGGAAACAAAACTTATCAGGTGCGCTGGAAGCAGATTGATTCTGTAAGAGAAGTACAGGTCCCCCTTCAGGCTAGTCTTTTTTCACCTAAACACCTCAGAGAGAACCTGAGAACAGCTCCATTCGCAACCTTGTCCATTTTCACAGGCTGGCAGATAGGTTTTAGCCTTCATACCGATCAGCACCACTGCTGAAGATACAAATGGCTAATCTTGATCCAGCATTCAATAATCCATGGTATAAGTATCAAATAAACAAAGGACTAGAGGCCCCTTGGCAACTAATGAGAGGCGACGAAACAATGACTTTTGAGGAAGCCAAAATAAAATTTAAATGGACTGAAAGAGACAGGCTATTTTACTATCAAATAAAAGCCTACATTGCTAGTCAACTAAGGCTACAGGATAAGAACACTTGGACAGTTGGTGCAGACCCTCCATATGCGCAAATATGGTCTTCGCAGTATGGGGAGAAAGCAATAACGGTTCTATATAAATATAATACCCATCGAGTAGGGAACACTATGGCCTTGGTACAGTCGAAATGGGAGCAGGACACTAAACGCCCAATGACCACTGTAGAATAGGAAAGGATCTGGAGAGATACGTGGGCAACCACCTCATCTCTGACATGGAGGGAATTTGTTTGGAAGGTGCGGGTGAGATTTTTTCTCGTCCCTTCCACAACATTCTCACGGACTGGGAGGGGCACCACTCGGTGCTGGAGGGAGTGTGGCGAGGGGATGGCCTTGCAAATACACATTTTCCTGGAATGCCCGGGTATAGGTAGTTTTTGGAATCAAGTTTCGGAACATATAAAGAGTATATTGGACATACGGGAGGAGCTAGAACCCTATCATCTAATCCTAGGTTTGCCACCCTCAGGGCTAAAGGATAAGGCCCAGAAATATCTATGGGTAATCTTGCTGGCTTCAGCATATAAGGCAATAACCAAAAAATGGTTTCAAATATCCCCTCCCTGCCTTAAAGAGTGGAAAGCAATAACAACACAAATTAAACAAAACGAGCAAATTTCAATTGGTTTACAGAATCGATAAGGAGTCTATATGTCGAGATGGGCAAGATGGGAACTTTATCAGGAGAGGATTGGGTAGGGTTCTGTTGGAGAAGATAAAGGGGTATGGAAACATGAGATCGAATAGCATATGCCCTCAGTGAGAACATGGATATCCCAATGGTAGTTAAAAGTTTAAAGTTTAAATATACTGACACTGAACAGTCGCCACAAGAGACCGATCCTGCCTGCTACTTCTTTTTTATTCTTCGTTATACTGTTTGCCCGAATTAATTTACATTCTTTTTAAATGTCTGTATTTGGAGCTGAGATATTAAATGTCTGAGATTATATAAGAAAATTGTACACCAAACGAGAATGTTGATTGATAATGTGATCTTAAAGTGATAATGCTATGTGTACCTGTAAGTTGAACGACAAAATAAAACAAGTATAAAAAAAATTAAAAGAACAAGGTTTTAACAGTGCAATTCCTACTACAGTACTTAGATTTTGTCTCTCTCTACCTGTATACTTGCTTAAAGTGCTCCAAGATGTTTCTTTGTCAGAGTGTAGATAAAAGTGTCTCTGAAGGAAAACAGAATACTCTTTAAAAAGCTATCTTTGCCAAATCCTTTGTGTGAGGTCGCCTAGCTCTTCCTCTGTTTATTAAAAATCATACGCCCAGGATATTTTATCATATTAGAAGGTAAGATAATTAAAGTTACATCAGCAGAAACTCCTTTCCCCAATCAAGTCTGAAAATGTCCTTTCATCTATGAGCAGTATCCCCACTCACACAGACACCAAAGCATTTAAGATTTCACACCAGTGTGCCAAACCTGGTTTCTTTCTCGAAACGTCATAAAATGGATACTGATTTCCCTCTTAGCAGTAAAAGCTATATTTAACTTAGAAAAAACAAGAGATTCTTAATTAAGGCCTGTTCTAGTCTGTAATTAGCTTCTGGCCTTCCAGGTGACACCTTGTATCTAAAACCTGTGTGTGTGTGTCTCACATGCTGTCTCAGCATCTCTCATGAGAGATGGTCCATAACACATTTTTATATTACAAAAAAATTCATAGTGTACTCAGAACTGGCTGTCCATGTGTCACAGTGTGTATGTGTGGTATACAAGGAAATAAACCCATTGAGGGGTCCAATGAGATAATAAGGTCACCAGGGAAATAAATAAGAGGAGTAAAGGAGTATTTTACTCCCATTTTTACATGATTTACTAGCACTTACTGATTTTAAGAATTTCCCACCCTGTATTCATAACACATGCAAAAGAAATCGGCAGCATCATGTGATGCTATGAGTATGAACACCACACACTAACAGAGTGTAAACAGTAGGTCTGGACACAGAAAGGAGCACCAGTATCACTTGTAACTTCATAGTACAATACAGCACACAAGGCATTTACAGGAATTTATTTCTGGCAGCCTTATAATCTGGTAAAATGTAAACACAGTCACTGTACTATGTAGCATAAGGAAGGCATAACTCCATGGCAGTACCAATCAGAGAGCGTTTGGGCACAGGTGCCCAGTGGGGTTGAAACTTGGTTTAGAGGGAGTTATTTTAGACTGGTCTATGGATGGCATTACTAGCATTTAGATGCAAATATGACTAGGTTAAAGAAGCAAGCTGTAAAGACTTCTCTCAGTCCTAACACTTACCTAAACCCCACAAGGTTGTGAGCCCAAAGTCTTGAGTGACTATTGTCTCATTAGCCTCCAAGATCGGTACATTTACAAGTAAACCAGACTTACCCATCATTTTTCCCCCCTGCGGGTGTGGTTCCCCATGGCTCCTCCTTGACGGAGGTGGACGTGCAGTGACCTCAGTGCATGGACAGGTGTGCTCCTGCCCCCATTGTGCAAATGGCCACCGCTTCCACCAATCCAGCCATCAGCACTTGTCCCTGACTAACCTACTCTAGCTATCACTAGAGGTCGGTGTGTGCTGCAAGGCCATGAGCCAAAAGTGTTGAGTGACTATTATCTCATTAGCCCCCAAGATGGGTACATTTATAAGTAAACTAGGATTACCCATCATTTCCCCCCCCCCATAGCCTCCTCTTGATTGAGATGGATGTGCGGTGACCACCGCGCACAGACAGGTATGCTCCGGCCTCTGATGTGCAGATGTCCGCTGCCTCTGCCAATACAACTTTCAGCACTGGTCCCTGGCTCACCTACTCTAGCTGTCGCTTGAGGTCTGTATGTGCCAGGCGCCAGATTCTCTCCCTCCCCGGAGGAACCCTCACGCTGGCAGGCCTTCTGATAGCAGTGGTTTGCTCTGTAATCTGGGTCTTTGGCAAAACAAGCGGTAGTGCTACCGCTCCACTGGCGGGCTGTCCCTATCCATCATTTTTTTTTTTTTTTTAAATAGTACATTAGGTGGTTATGTTTAGAACCTTATTTTGGAGTCTGCTTGTTCCAGGTTTATGTGTGGTCAGGGACATTTTTCAGTTTGCTGTCTCTTGTTTTGGTCCCATGTGTTTCCTTATTACAGTGACGTTTCAGTTATGGGCATCCTTTTGGCCCTTTTGCTCTGTAGTGTAGGGATCCAATCCTGTTGTCCTTTAGTTCATTGGTGGGCTCATGGTGTGTGGTGAGTTTGCAGTTGGAGAGGCATTTGCGATAAGAAGCAGCATCTTTAAGTTAATCAAGTCTGTTTCGACTAGAGGAGAATGCGCTCACGAGCGACAAGTGCTGTTGGGAGGAGCTGCAGTCAGTGGTCAGCAGCAGCATGGCTGTGGTGTATGGAGGGACTTACTGCTAAGAAGCATCGAAGGACACTGCTCTTTGGTGAGCGATGGCATCTGCAGTATGCAAGGACTGGCTGGCATTTTGGATGGCATAAGCATCTGCAGTGCTGAGGACCATGAAGGGACATTGCTGTGTGGTGAGAGACTTTAGGATTTTTTTTTTCTTTTGTGGGGGGGGGGGGAGGTAGTGTTTAATATTTATATTAAAGATAATTTCCCTGGAGTAGTGTGTGTTTCTTTTTTGCAGGCTTTTGTGTTCCAGGCATTTTTTTGTTTGTTTGTTTAATAGGTTTGGAGGTCTGTTAGTGAGTGTGGAAACTGTTGTGAATTGGTCATCAAGTTGGTTGTTTCAGTGGTTAATAGAGGCAAGGCAACCTTGTACCCGGACCCTTGTTGTAAATATCACCAAAATGTCATGACTTTTTGATGATACTTTCCACGAGGTCCTACGTGTAGGGTTGCCTTGCCTCAATTGGTAGTTTCATTTACCTGTGCACCAGTACTTTATCAGCCTTGTAACAGCTTGTCTGCCTTTTGTTTCTGTGGTTGTAATGTTAGTCTTTGTGTGTGTGTGTGTGTGTGTGTGTGTGTGTGTGTGTGTGTGTGTGTCCCCAAGCGGTATACAGATTTTGAGTTGGAGAGGCTGGTAGGGCTGCAATACGTGTGGTTTGTATGTTGTTATTATGTGTGTTATTCAGGTGGTTACGATGTTAATAGTACTGTAATAATGTGTATTTATTGTGTCTGTACTTGTAATATGCAGTAGGTTGTTCATTATATAGAGGATTGTGTATGAGCAATCATACATAACATAGAGGATAATGTATGGTCCTCTATCGGTAACCGGTCTGTTAACCATCGAGAGGTTGCCAGGGCAACCGTGTGTAAACCTCGAGAGCGAAGCATGAGAGGTTTACATCGCCATGGCAACCTCGAGACTGTTAACAGTAACCAGTTGCCGATAAAAGGAACATACATTGTTTTTTTATAGTGTATGGTCCCATGAAAAAGGGAAAACGGCTCCTTACTTTTTGAAACGGAGTCACCGCCGCGGCCGTTCAGTCCTTCCCTTACCGCTGCGCACGTCCATCGGTTCCAGAGTGTAAAAAAAGGCGCGCACATGCGCAGACCGATCCCCGTTGTTAACCTGTCGGTGTGACGTAGCATCGATAGGTTAACAACATTACCACGTCACATTGATGGTATAACAACCTTAGGAAATGATGATTTCCTAAGGTTAACAGTGTTCTACCATACATTATAAGGATATTCTTGTATCGAGAGGTTTCCTTGGTAACAGATGACCTTGAGAGTGCAGCTCGAGAGGTACTCTGTTACCAAGGGAACCTCAAGATACAAGAATTTCCTTGTTTGTGTATGACTACTCGTACACAATCTTTTATAGTGTATGGGCAGTCACAGCATAGAAAATCCCACAAAACCAGCTGGAGAAGACAACATAGAATAGAAATTTTAACATTTTCTATTTTTTAACTGACACAGTGTGCTGCAGATGTTTCTGTAAGTTCAAATGTAAAAAAAAAACAGCAACTTCCAGTTTAGCTGGATTGAGGAAAGCAACTATGTGGCAGCATTCCAAGTTGTTATGCTGCAGGATTGACATACCTAGTGCAGCACAACAGCTGTGATGACATAGCTACTGCAGCATAACAACTCCATTCTAGTTATGGATTTCTATCCATAACAACATTCTACCGTACACTATAAATAGAATAATAGATAGATGACTATGTATTACAAGGCAGTTAGACCATCGAGAGGTTTGGGGGACTTGGAACCTCGAGAGCGAAGCTCGAGAGGTTCCCAAAGTCCCAAACCTCGAGATTGTCTCTGCCTGTAATCACAGTCATTTATCTGTTATTTTTGTAATATATGGAGGCAGTGACTTTTATTGAAACGGGCTTGCCGCCCGCCAGACTGAAGACACGCTGCGTTTCTAAACTGCAGGTAGCTCTGAAGAATCTGTCACTCGTAAAATGTTGTTTAGGCACTCCTACCTTTACTTTTATTTCATCGTTGTGTGAATGCAGGATCAGGCAGATACTCCGTTGAACGTGCGCGTAAAAACCAACAAATTAAAATACCTAAGTTTACAAATTTCTCATGCATAGAGGAAACTGCCGCCATGTTTTTTCTTTGTTTGGCCTGGTCTGAGAAAAAAGCTACCAATGGGGATGCACGGCACCACTATGGGTATGCAGGATGGGACGTGTCTCCATGGCAACTGGGTTTTTTGCCAGGCAGAGTTGGACATGCGCTGTGGCATTTTCATGATAATACTATCGTTCCTTCGAACGATAGTATTATTGGCAGTGAACTGTGGTATTATTGGGAGTGGAGTGCTCTGTACTATCTATTACAAGGATTTTTTTGAATCATTTTCAGTAGTATTATTTTGATGATCCATATATTACATGGTAATAAGCTGTATAGTTTCATAAACAGTATTAATTACTCTGATATAGGGAAATGTCAATTTTTTTTTTATAATGAGAAAAAATCCTAAACATGCTAAACAGTATGTATAAGTAGATATAAGTCTCTGGTTCCCAGACACACATGAGGCACTTATAGAAACCATGTTTTAATGATAGTTTAATCTTTTTGTTTCCCTTAAAAAGGTCAGATGGGCTGAACAGCAGATTGCAAAACGAAGGAAGAAGCGAGATATTTACTCAGAACCAACGGATCCCAAATTTCCCGAGCAGTGGTACCTGGTAAGTGTAGCACTGTATTTTCATTATAATGTTGTGTTCCTATGTTCCCCTTTATTGCCCCATTACCCACTCTGACACCCAGGGCTGCCGTGGCAGCTGATGGCCATCCTCAAAGCTGATGCTAGTGCCTCTACTTGATCAACCTGCATGTGAGTGAGGTGTGTGAGTGCAGAATGGCCCTTCCTGCTCTCCCAGGGAGCTGAGTGTTTCACCTGTACAAGATGCTCTTATAGCTCCCCCCCCCCCGTTGTAGTCTAGGGCTTGCATGCAAACCTGTGTCTCCCATGTGGAAGCCCAGTGCAGTGTTACTGCACCACCAAGCCAGCTGAGTCAGGTGTAGCAAGCACTCTTAAAACATTGAATCCGAAGGGTCCTTATCTTTTTCTTCTTTCTGCCATTGATTCTGCTTTTCTCCCCATCTTTGACATTTGAATTGGTGCCATCATGTTAGGACTTTTACCCCAGTCCTGCCTTCAAGGAGGGCTGGTTTATCCTTTCTTTCATCCTGTTCATGCCCTTTGACATGTCTCTCTTCCATATGCCTGAAGGCCTCACGAGGATACTTGTGCCCAAAAAGTAATCTTTCAATCCCTTTATGAGACCAAGTAAGTCCTCTTCACGGTGGAAGTGCCAGAATGTGGATTATGAACTTTGGTCCCTCACATGGCAGTATAGAATGCTGCAGCCAGTCCCATCAGGTGACTCCCCATTATCAGCCTTGCTTAATTGGGATAAGAGGTATTGGTAGTCTACTTGTTATTACCAGATTTATTTATTTGTATTTTTCCAGGAAAGGCCCACTGAGCCCAGGTTAGTTTCTGGTGGGGGGTGGGGTGGGGGGATGCCAAAAGGAAAGTATGGTGCAAATGCAGAAATTCTAAACATTCAAAATAAGCACACAGTTATTTACAATAAACAAAAATGATATAGAGGCTGGATGTAAAAAAGCAAATATGGAAGTTTCCATAAAAATTACTAAGGCACCTTGGAGGCAGGAGGGGTGAGGGACAGGAAGAAGATGAGAGGCTTACCATAGGAAGGAGTAAGAGTGGAGGCAGTTGCTAGAGGGCAAAGAAAAGTAGAAAGCCTAGTTACACAAACATGTGTTTGAGGAGAGTTGGTGGATGAGTAATGTGAAGGGATGAGGAAGAGGTTCAGAGGGCATTGGGAGGTTATTCCAGGGGTAGGTGAGACATTAGGTGAAGACTGCTTGCTAAGCAGAGATTTTGACCATGGAATGAGTGAGACATAGTCAGTGCCAGCAGGCTGGAGGGACCAGAGAGAGTAGGAGAGAGAGAGAGAGCTGAAGCAGGTTTTAGAAGGAATGAGGGAAGGTATCTGCCCCCCCAGAGATGGGAGGGAGAGGTTAAAATAGAGGGAACAGTGCTGGGTACATGATGGGGGGAGTAATTTACTGTGAAATAGCAGAAGAGAGTGGAAGAAGGAGCCCAGTCTGGCCAGGAGGTTTTTGTGGTAGCACTGCATAAATATTATGTCGGTGCAGAACACCACGAAAATCATCTTGAGGATGGTCTGTGAGCAGACCCGGAGTTGAAGGCATGAATTATTGTAGCATAGGAAACTGAGTTTGTGAAGGAGCTTTTGGTGGAGGGAGTCAATATGGGAAGACAAACCAAGGTTTCAGACCAACTACATAGCAAGGTAATTCAAATTGAGGACATCTTGAAGGGGGGAGACATCCAGAAATGGGAGTTTATGAACCCTTGCTGTTTGCTGCTTAAGGTCACGGAGGTAATTTCTTTTGGCATTGAGTGAGAGTTGGTTTTAGCGATTATCAAAGATGTGCTACAGTGCTGTTTTCGCTCAGGGGCCAAAGATCTGGAGGAAAAAAGTAGAGTGTCATATGGTTATATGTGCATATGTGAGGAGGCACGGACTGAAGGGAGGTTGGGCTGCGGCAGTTGCACTGGCTTCCAGTAAAATGGCCCACTACCTTTATGATGAGTTAATATACAAGGCCCTAGGTGCATTGGGACCTGGCTACCTTAAAGACCTTTTAGTCTAGTATGTACGTGATTGCTCGCTGTGCTCGACCCAGGGGTTCTTTTAGTCTGTCCCAACAGCATGGCAGAAACTTTCTGGTGATAGGGCATTCTCGGTGGAAACCTCACTCAGGTGGAATTTCTTGTTTGCCTATCTTATGGAATGGGAGTGAAAGGTTATCTTTTTCACATTAGCATTTGACAGTGACTGGTACAGCTAATACAGTTTTCATCTCTGTGTTTTAAATAATGTCGATTGTTACCAATTACCTTTTGCGTATGTGTTATGTTTGTTTTAGTTATGGTTCTGTATTTGAGCTGTGGAGCCCAATGAGCTCTAGAATGTGTGCTTTATAAAATAAAAAGCTTCACTTGTTGAGAAAAGTGGATAACAGGATAGGTCCTGGGATGGAGCCCTAAGGGGCTGTCGAGTTGAGGGAAAATTGTGAGGAGAGGTGGAGAGGGCGTCACCTGCATGGACTGCCTGGTACCTATCAAACACGTAGTAGTTAAATCAGCAAAACGACTAGTCAGATAAATTTGTCTCTGCAGGTTTGTTGAACAGGAAAGAATAGGAAACCATAATGAATACCCTTACAAGGTCCACAGAAACAGAGGGGAAGAACCCCATATCCAGTCCCTTCTGGACAGAATCTGTGAACTGTGAGGATGACCAGATGATGGAATGAGTTTTCAGGAAGTCATACTGGAAGGGTGAAGAGAAATAATGAGTACTCAAGAAGGGAGGAGAGCTGGAAAGGCACAAAATGTTTCCTGCACTTTGACAGAAACATGGAAGAAGGAAATGGTACAGTGGTCTTTTGGAAGAAGGGGTCACCCACTTTAACTGAAGGACGCTGGCACAGTTTTATGCCCCAGGAATCTTTTTTTTTTTTTTTGCTTTAGTTCTGCCCAGCAGCATCTGCAGCCCTGTCACTGATCTTCTCATTGACTTACAGGTTGTCCATTACTTACCTAGGACCATATAGTGGTGGGTGGCCTTCTGTGTTGCTTGTGCAAGAGCCTGCCGGGGGAAGGGGGAGGGTGCTGACATGGAAAAGACTGGTGTTTTCCTCCAGATTTCCCCACCGGGGTTGCTGTCACACAGTTATGCAAGTGTGTGCATATGGCATGCAGGCATCCAGCAGTAACCCCTTCCATATGTCTGCTAACCAGCTAAGCTCCCTCCTGGTCTCCACTAGATAGCAGTCAAACAGCAGGAGCAGTGTCAACCTCCTCCCTGGGGAAGGAGAACAAGCCCTGGGATGCTCAATCCTTCCTTCCCTGGCCAGCCCTTGATGACCTGTGTGTGTTCCCAAGTGTGGGTTTCCAACATCACGAGCAGGAGCACTATTGCTACACTGACAGGCTGGCTTTATGCCCCAGGAATCTTGAAAAGACAAAAGGAAAGGTTAAGCAGAAAGAAGATGCCAGCAATAACAGAGCTGAGATATGGAGGAGTTTAGGGTCAAGTCCATGTGGGCTGCTGTTACCCTTGGAGGGATATAGGGAAAGCAGGTAGGAAAATATGTCTGTAGTGCAGCTGTAGGAGTGGGAGAAGGGGGGAGGGTAGGGGTCAGCTGGGAGAGGGATGGGAGAGGATGAGTGGGAGTGATATTGACACGCTAGTCCCCTCGACCATCGACCACACACCAAGGTCAGGGCTTGGGTTAGGCACTACCATACCTACTATGGAGGGTACTTCCATTGTTGACAGGAGCAGGCCTGTTGTCGACTCCAGTGGTTACGGCCCCTGGCCAGGGTGTCATCGGCATGCAGGCACAGTGTTGGTGGTGTTTTCAGATATGATGCAGCACATACTACCAGGCTTGTCTCTACAGCCTGCACTGCTGTCAACAGGGGTAACTGTGTCTCAGGCCCTGTCGACTTCCTCAGCTGGTACACAGCAAGCATCTCCTGAGCAGAGGCCTGCAGCATAGTCAGCAAGATCTTTTATTCCCATCACCAACTGGGATGCTGACGAAGTAGCAATATAATAAGGAGCAGTATATAATCCTGACCTCATGATGGAGGAAGGATATGAGGAGGAATGTTATGCTGAATGTTCCAGCTCCACTGTATCCTCTTGCAGTGAGGATTCTGTGGTGTACACACCCGGGTCTCCTCCTGATGACCCCACTTTTCAGACGGTGGTGCAGCAAATGCAGAATGCTATGGGGATCTCTGTGGAAGAAGAGGATTCATCCAAAAATAACCTGATTGAGTTTCTGTAGGTTCCCTGCACTCCCTGTATCGTTGTTTCTCCAACTTATCCTGCCTTGGAGGATGCCGCCTTTGCTGCATAGTATAAGCCAAATACTACCAGGTGTACCCAGAAACACTGACAAGCAGTACCCTGTCCCTGCTGCTGCCAGGCCTTATTATGCTACCCAGCCAGAAACTGATTCTGTGGTCATAATGGCTGCCCATGACAGATCCAGGGCAGCAAGGCATATGGGTATCCTGTCACCTGATAAGGAATCCAGGAGGCTTGATGGGCAAATGAACATACGCTTCTGCCTCATTTGGCCTGAGTGTTGCAAACTATCAATCTCGCATGATTAAGCATCAAAATAACCTTTAGAAGGCTGCCAAAGCTGCAGCTCAGGCACTCCCAGAAAGCATGGCCAAGAATAAATTGCTTAAAAATCTGAATGCAGGTGCTGAGGTAGGCAAACATGTGCTATGCTCAGCATATTATGTCTCGGATGCAGCTGCCACTGGTGTTTGCATGAAAAGGTATTATTGGCTCAGGGTGGCTGAATTTACAACAGATGTGCAACAAACAGTGCTGAATGCTCCTTTCAGAGGCACCAAACTGTTTGTATATCATGCAGAAAGAGATCTTGAGAGGCCTTCAAGTCTCGAACGACTTTAAGGCCAGTTAAGTCCTTGTAGTCTACACCTGTTAGAAGTAAAAGTAAAGAATCCGTTCACCAGCCTGCTGCCAGAGGTTGCTGTCAAGCCTACCATCAGCAAGGCCAAGGGAAGGGTGGTGGAGCCTTGCCAGCTCCGCCTTCCTCAGGAGCCCATTCCAAAGGCTCCAAATCTGGTGGTGTTGCCCCCACCAGCTCAGCAGGACTCCCCCACCCCCCCAAAAACCACTTCACCTACAGGAGGTGGTGGTAGGGGGTCGCTTCTCCCTTCCTCTAACACAGTGGAGTGATTTTATTACAGACATGTGAGTCCTGGAGATAACTGCAAAGGGACATGCTCTGGAGTTGGTAGAAACACCTCCAGAGCATCCTCCGTCTCTTTCACCTTGTCGTCTGGAACATCTGTCCCTGTTGAAAGACAAGGTGCAAGCTTTGCTGACCCAGCATGCCATAGAACCTGTACCTTCATGCCAGAATGTGAAGGGTTCTACTCCAGATACTTCCTTCCCCAGATGGACAGGAGATCTCAGACCTGTGCTAGACTTGTGAGACTTAAACTTCTACGAAGAATACAACAAGTTTTTGCATGGTCTCCTTACAAAATCTGACTCTCCTGTTACAAACAGGGACTGGATTTGCTCCCAGAACATGAAGGATGCATACCTTTATATCAAGATCAGACAGCATCAGGGAAAGTACTCGAGATTTGTTCTAGAAGGGGTGCACTTCCAGTTCAGAGTATTGCCCTTTGTTTTGTCTTCTGCACCTCAGGCCTTTACCAAATGCTTAGCTGTGGTGGCAGCAGTCCTTTGCAGGGAAAGTCTGTATGTTTTCCCATACCTGGACAATTGGCTGTTGAAAGTCAGGTCTGGGATCCAACTCTAGCACATTCTGTGTCGCACAAGGCAACTGTTTGAAAACCTGGGAGTTACAGTGAATGTACCAAAGGGAATACTGTCCCCTTGCCAGAGGTCGCAGTATATAGGTGCAGTCCTGGACACAGCTCAGGGCAGAGTGTTTCTACCCTGGACAGTGCAGAACATCTTATGGCTCAAGCGCAACTGGTGTACAGCAGTCATTATGTCCTAGCTAAAACTTTTCTGCGCCTCCTGGGACATAGAAACATAGAATCTGTTGGCAGATAAGGACCTCCTGGTACACACAGTCTGCCTTTGCCCTATTTCCCTACCTATAGTGGCACTGCAGACCTTACTCAGTCTTCAGTTCCTCCATCCCACTCCTTGCCTCTAAGATCCCTCTGTGTCTATCCCATACATTCTTAAATCCTGTAACCGTTTCAAACAACATGAAGTCTTACTGTATTCTGACTATTGCAGTTAGGTCCTGCCTTTCAACTGCCCCGGAGAACAAAGAGTTAAACTTTCCATGGCTAGCATGTAATGTTCACCGTGAGCTCGGTTGAAGCCCCTGTCTGCTGTTGTTTAAACTCCAACCGTCAGATTCTTTACTCCACCTCACTGAACAGTCGCTCTGGAGATTTCTTCTTTGCTCGGTTCAAAAAAGTCGGTTAAAGTGTCGTTTTTCGCTCGGTTTTTCGACTTTCTGCTACCGAATCTGTCGGTTTAAATCTCTGTCTGTGGTACCAGGAGTACTAGATAGGTTTTGCATTTAGTTTCTGTGCGGAACTTGTAAATATCGGATCAGTTCGGCTGAACCGATCAGTTTAGTTTAAAAAAAGTTTGTAAATTTACTTAGAGTGTGATAACCGGTCCGTATCGGTTCTAAAAAAAACTGATTTCATTACGCTTTTTTCCAAGACCCGTAACACGGTCAGGAACCAATAGGGGAGTCTTGCCTGGCGGATTGCCGAAATAAGGGTAAGTTTTGGATAGGATTGGCCATGTCTGAGAAACCCAAGGAAAAAAAACGGGCCCACTGGGTTTCAACACTGCAGTGTGTGTGGGGAAGCCTTTGCTAAGGCTGATCCCCACACCACCTGTGTTTATTGTCTGGGGTTTGACCATCTTGATTCAGACTGCCAAATTTGTAAGAATTTTCCCAAAGCTACCCTGGATAAGAGAGTAGGTAGACTGAGGGAAAGGGAGGCCGAGAAGTCCGCTGACCCAGATGGCCAGCCCAGTTCGGTTCCGACCAAACCAGAAGGAGTGCCCTCTGACCAGGGCGATACTTCTTCGGGCAAGAGGAGAGCTGATTCTGAGGAGTCGGTTCTGGTTAAAAGGAAGAGAAAAGATAAATCGTCCGGTTCGGATCCAGAAATTCATACTCCGACCACTGATGAGATAGCCAAGGCGATAAGAATAGTGCAATCGCTTACTTCGGTTCTGGCCAAACCGGCACCATCTGGCAGGGGCTCGGTTCGGTTGGTTCCCCCGGTTCCGGATTACACTTCAGAACAATTTTATGAACCGGAGGAGGAGGAGGGAGAGTATGAGGATGATGATGATGGTGATGGTGATTATGAAAGTCTGGATGTGCCTATTGACCCGGACATTTCCCCAGACAGACCTTCAGGTGTTTCTCCTCCTAGGCTTCCTGAGTCCCCTTCCCACTTTGTTTTACAAGAAAGTGGCTGAAACCCTCCAGCTTCCAATGGAAGAAGCAGTAGAGGATCAGGAGGAGCCTGATTTTGTTGAAATGATGGACATCCCAGAGTCCAGGAGACTGTCTATTCCCCTCCATAAATCTTTTGGGAAACAGACAATTAAAAATTCTTCAGACTCCTAACTCCATGCCTCCTGTGGACAGACGAATGGACAAGAGGTACACCCTTTCAGGCTCAGCCGCGGAGCTCCTTTCTCAGCAATGCAGCCATGTTGGGGTAGTGCAGGCTGCTGCCTGTGATAAGGCAAATATCCTTGGCATCACTCCCCAGATAAGGACTCCAGGAGGATTGATGCCATGGCAAAGAAACAGTACATGGCAGCATCTTTGGGACTCAGGCAGGCTAACTATATGGCCTACACAGCTACATACCAGAAGTCCAGATGGGACACTGTGCTGGCTCTGGCTAAACAGGCCCCTGACCAGCTTGCCAAGTAGCTGGTGCAGGTGGCTGTAGATGGGACTGAGGCATCCAAGGTGCAATTTCATGCTGCTGTGGACTCCAATGATGTTTCACCAAGAGACATATCTACATCTGTGGCTCTTCGGAGGATGACTTGGCTCAGATGTACTAGCCTATCACAGGATACACAGGCTAAGGCCATGGATTTCCCTGTTATTGGTAATTCTCTGTTTGGGGAGCAGACAGAGAACTACATGAAAAAGATGGACGAGTACAGGACCACCTACAGGAGTGTTACTTTGTCCAGGACTGGAAGTCTCTGACATCAGACAAGTGGGTCCTGGAAGTAGTAAGCCAGGGACTGGTTCTCAGCTTCAAAAAATTTCCCAAGATGAGAACCAGATCCTTTCCACCTGCAAATCCATCAGAGACCCTTGACCTAGAGGCAGAGGTTCCTTCCCTCCTGGCTCTCAGAGCCATAGAGAGGGTTCCTACCCTACACAAGGGCAAAGGATTGTACTCCAGCTACTTCCTAACCCCCAAAAAGACAGGAGAATGGCGGCCCATCCTGGACCCAACATATATATGAACAAGCACCTTTTAAAACCAAAGTTCAAAATGGTGACTCTGGGAATAATTCTGCCCTCTCTAAGGCAAGGGGACTGGTTAGCCTCCCTGGACCTCAAAGATGCCTACTTTCACATTCCCATCGGGTGCTCCCACAGAAAGTACCTCAGGTTCGTGTTGCCCTCAGGCCACTATCAATTCAGAGCAATGCCCTTTGGCCTAACATCAGCCCCAAGGGTGTTCACAAAGTGCCTGGCAGTAGTGGTTGCTTTCCTAAAGAGAAAAATATCTCCATCTTTCCATACTTGGATGACTGGCTCATAGTGGGTCAGTTTCCAGACCAAGTCACATCTGCAAATAACTCAGCAAGTGCTCACTTCCTTAGGATTCCTCCACAACCTTCCAAAGTCAGTTCTCGAGCCAGTGCAGCTCCTCACCTTCGTAGGGGCGGAGCTGGATACAGTAAGGGTAAGAGCCTTCCTTCCCCTGGACAGGGCAAGGACCCTTATGGAACTGGCCTTTTCATTCACCCTTCAGGTGTCTCGACCAGCAAGGCATATCCTGCAGCTCCTGGGCCACATGGCAGCCTCTACAGCATTGGTCCAGGGAGCAAGATTTCAGATTAGGGACATTCAGTTCCACTTAAGAACCTTCTGGTCCCAAAGGATCCCCTTACCAAACTAGTCCCAGTGACTCAAACCCTGATCCAGGCTTTGCAATGGTGTTTGGATCAGGACAATTTGAGACAAGGAGTTCCTTTTGTCACTCAGTCTCATTCAGTGATACTCACTACAGATGCCTCCCTGCTGGGCTGGGGAGCCCATCTGGGGGATCTTACCACCCAAGGGCTGTGGTCACCTCAATAATCTCTGCTTCACATCAGACTCTTGGAACTCAGAGCAGTGTTTCTGGCACTGCAAGCCTTTTCCAAATCTGTACAGAACAAGGTGGTCCAGATCTGAACAGACAATACCACCACAATGTGGTACATCAACAAGCAAGGAGGCACTCGTTCATCGGCCTTGTGCACAGAAGCAATGAAGTTGTGGTCTCTGGCCTAGTCCCTGCAGACCTCTCTGATAGCAGTTCACCTCCCAGGGAAGGACAATGTCCTAGCAGATGCTGTCAGCAGGATATCCCAGGGCCATCACGAATGGACCCTAGATCCCCTAGTTTTGAAAGTGATTTTCTCGAGATGGGGCCTCCACAGATAGATCTTTTTGCAGCCCTGCCCCCAGACAATCACTAACTTCCTCTCTTTTGTTGCAGACCCTCAGTCTTGGGCTCAGTCCCCCTGGATGCTCTGATTCTGAATTGGGAAGGGAAATTTCTGTATGCTTTCCCCCTTCCCTCTCCTGTTCAAGGTGTTAGTCAAGATAAGGTCACAACCATGCAAAGTGATTCTGATTGCTCCAGACTGGGCCAGACAGCCCTGGTACCCCCTGTTGCTGTTCTTAGCAGTCCACCTTCCCCTGTCTCTTCCCAGGAATTACAACCTGTTGACATCCTCTCAGGGGAGGATTTGGTACCCCGAACCTCAAGTCTCTCAATCTCAAGGCATGGCTCTTGAAGAGTTAGGGTTTGCTGATCTGCAGCTTTCTCAAGGGATTCTGGATATCCTTAAGGCTTCTCGCGAAAGCCTTCCACCAGAAAGACTTACAACTCCAGATGGAAAAGGTTCAATATTTGGTGCCCTAATAAAGGATATTTCTCCAGAATCTGCTGAATTGCCTACGGTTCTGGACTATATGGTCCATCTTAATGGCACAGGCCTTAGGCCAGCTACACTTAAAGTGCATTTGGCAGCTGTTTCTGCCTTCTTGTCAGTAGGCAAGCCCTCTCCTCTGTCAGCCCATCCTGTGTTTTGTAAGTTCTTCAAGGGATTGCTGCACACCAATCCCCCCTTTAGGGACCCTGCTCCTGCTTGGGACCTTAATGTTTGCATTGCTCAGCTTATGCAACCACCCTCTGAGCCTTTGTCCTCTGCAGAGCTTAAGTACTTGACTTGGAAAACTGTGTTTTTTGGTAGCCATTACCTCTGCCAGGCGTATCAGTGAATTGCAAGCCCTGTCAGTGGAGCCTGATTTCATCTCTTTCCATAGAGATAAAGTGGTCCTAAGAACTAACAGGAAGTTTTTGCCTAAGGTGGTTTCAGATTTCCACCTTAACCAGTCTATGTCTCTCCCTGTTTTCTTCACTGACCATTCCTCCTCTGGAGAGAGGAGGCTGCACAGCTTGGATGTTAAAAGGGCCCTCAGCTACTACATAGAGCGCACCAAGGGTCACAGGTTTGAGTCCCTCCAATTGTTCCTCACATGTGGAGAGGTTGGTAAGGGCAAACCTGCCACTAAGAGATCTATTGCCAGGTGGATTGTCTCTTGTATACAATTCTGCTATGAAAAACTGGGTAGAACTCCACCCTCAGGCCTGAGGGCTCACTCTACTAGAGGTACAGCTGCTTCCCTGGCTGCTGCCAGGGATATTCCTATCTTAGAAATCTGCCAAGCAGCCACCTGGAAAACAGTCCATACATTAACCAAGCATTACTCTCTGGATATCCAGGCTAGGAGTGATGCTCGGTTTGGCACAGCAGTTACTTCAGAGCCTATTCCCAAAGTAGGTTCTGTCCCTCCTCCATGGAGGTACTGCTTGGTAGTCTGCAATAGTCAGAATACAGCAAGACTTCATGTTGTTTGAAGAAAAAATTACTCACCTTAGTAATGTTGTTTCTTCTAATGGAGTCTTGCTGTATTCTGACCTCCCCCCACCTCCCCTCTCAGAACCTAGTTTTCAAACAACATGAAGTCTTGCTATATTATGACATATGCAGTTTGTCCCAGCCTTAGAACTGCTCCGGAGGTGAAAGAGTTAACTTCCATGCCAGGCATGGAATTTTGAGCGCGGGCTCGGTTGAAAAAACTCTGTCCGTTGATCTTCAAACTGAAACTGTCAGATTCTTTACTCCGCCTCACTGAACAGTCGCTCCGGAGATTCCTCCTACAGCTCGGTTCATTTCTCGGTTAAAAAAGTGTTATTCTCGTTTTTTTTTTTTTAAACCGCAATTATATTTATTTTAACCGCAAACCGGTCGGTTCAAGCTCTGTCTGTGGTATCGTAAGTAATAGATAGGTTTTACATTCTCTGTGTGGAACTTGCAAACGTTTTTATTGGTTCGGTTTGAACCGATCAGGTTGTTGTTAAAACTTATTAAATTACATTTAGAGTGCGGTTCCCGGTTCTTATCGGTTCTAAAAAAAAAACGGATTTCATTACGTTTTTTTCCACGACCCGTGACATGGTTGGGAACCGATAAGGGTGTCTTGCTTGGCGATTTGCCGGAAAAGGGCACGTTTTTGGTTAGGCTGACATTATGTCTGAGAAACCCAAAAGAAAAACCGGGCCCACTGGGTTTCAGCACTGTAGTGTCTGTGGGGAAGCCTTTGCCAAGGCTGACCTGCACACCACATGTGTTTATTGTCTGGGGTTTGACCACCTCAATGCAGACTGCCAGATTTGCAAGAATTTCCCTGCAGCTACCCTGGATAAGAGAGTTGGTAGGCTCAGGGAACGAGAGGCCAAAAAGTCTGCTGACCCGGATGGCCAGCCCGGTTCGGTGCCAACCGAACCGGAGGGAGTGCCCTCTGACCAGGCCGAGACCTCCTCGGGCAAACGAAGAGCTGACTCGGAGGAGCCAGTTCCAGCAAAGAGGACTAGAAAATCAGCAGGTGTGGAGCCAAAATTTCCTTCTCCAACCGCTGCAGAGATAGCCAAAGCGATCCAAATTGTCCAGTCGCTTTCCCCGGTTCCGTCCGAACCGCCACTATCAGGTAAACGGTCGGTTTGGTCGGTTCCACCGGTTCAAGAATATGATAGAGAGGAATTTTATGAACCGGAGGAGGGGGAGGAGGATTATGAAGAGTGTGAATGTGATTTTGAAAGTCTGGATGTGCCCATTGAACCGGACATCTCCCCGGACAGACCTTCAGTAGTGTCTCCCCCTAGGCTTTCTGAGTCCCCTTCTCATTTTTTGTTTTATAAAAAAGTTGCTGAAACCCTCCAGCTCCCTTTGGAAGAAGCTGTGGATGAACAGGAGGAGCCTGACTATGTGGAAATGATGGATATCCCAGAGTCCAGGAGATTGTCTATTCCTTTACATAAATCCTTTAGGAAACAGACAATAAAAATTTTAAAAGCTCCTAATTCTTTACCTCCTGTGGATAAAAAGATTGACAGGAGGTACACTTTGTCAGGCCCTGATACGGAGTTCCTTTCACAACAATGCAGCCATGTTGGGGTAGTGCAGGCTGCAGCCTGTGATAAGGCAAATATTCCCTTGGCTTCACACCCCCCTGACAAGGACTCCAGAAGGATTGATGCTATGGCAAAGAAACAATACATGGCAGCATCCTTGGGACTCAGACAGGCAAATTATATGGCCTATGTTGCAAGATACCAGAAATCCAGATGGGATACTGTTATGGCTTTAGCGAAACAGGTCCCTGGTCAGCTGCCAAGGAGCTGGAACAGGTGGCTGCTGATGGTATTGAGGCATCCAGGTGCAATTCCATGCTGCAGTGGACTCTAATGATGTATCTTCAAGAGTCATGGCTACATCTGTGGCTTTTCAGAGAATGGCTTGGCTCAGGTGTACTAGCCTGTCACAGGATACCCAGGCTAAGGCCATGGATTTTCCTGTTAGGGTAATTCTCTGTTGGGGAGCAGACAGAGAATTACATGAAGAAAATGGATGAGTATAGGACCACTTATAGGGAGTGCACAGGCCAAGGAGGCAAGCCACTCCTCAGAGGCAGCCTTCCAGGGGCAGGGGCAGGCCTTTCGCAGGCCTTTACCAAGCCCAGGCCTCCTCTTCAGCTTATGCCCAGAGGGGTTCTTCAGAGGAGAGGCAGGCGGACGAGCAGACCTGCTCCCACCCCTCACCCTAAAGCCCCTGCCAAACAGGCACCCTGATGGGATGCCCAGGGCCGATTCTCCATTACCTGTAGGGGGCAGGCTGGCTTACTTCATCCAGGACTGGGAGTCTTTAACATCAGACAAGTGGGTCCTGGAAGTAGTAAGCCAGGGACTGGTTCTCAGCTTCAAAAAATTTCCAAAGATGAGAACCAGATCTTTTCCACCTGCAAATCCATTAGAAGCTCTTGCTTTGGAAATAGAAGTCTCAACCCTCCTGGCTCTCAGAGCTGTGGAAAGGGTTCCTCCCCTACACCAGGGCAAAGGACTGTACTCCAGGTACTTCCTTACACCAAAAAAGACAGAAGAATGGCGCCCATCCTGGATCTAAGATACCTAAACAAGCACCTTTAAAACCAAAATTCAAAATGGTGACTCTGGGAATTATTTTATCCTCCCTAAGGCCAGGGGACTGGCGTCCCCTGGACCTCAAGGATGCCTACTTCCATGTTCTCATCACAAGCTCCACCAAAGTACCTCAGATTCGAACTGTCCTCAGGCCATTACCAGTTCAGAGCAATGCCCTCTCGGCTCACTCTCTGCCCCAAGGGTATTCACAAATGCCTGGCAGTAGCAGTTGCTCACTTAAGAAGGCAAAAGATTGCCATCTTTCCTTACCTGGATGACTGGCTCATAGTGGGTCAGTCTCCAGACCAAGTCAAATCACACCTGCAGGTTACCCAGCAGCTGCTTACCTCTCTAGGTTTTCTTCTCAATCTCCCAAAGTCAGTTCTAGAGCCTGTTCAGCTACTCACCTTCATAGGCGCAGAACTGGACACAAAGCAGGCCAGAGCTTTCCTTCCTCTAGAAAGAGTAAAGACCCTGGTGGCTCTGGCCTCCTCCTTCACTCTGCAGGTCTCTCGACCAGCAAAGGCACTTTCTACAGCTCCTAGGGCACATGGCTGCTTCCACAGCCATAGTGCAAGGAGCAAGATTTCAGATGAGGGACATTCAGTTCTATTTGAGAGCCTTCTGGTCTCAAAGGAGAGATCCCCTAACCAAATTGATCCCAGTAGCTTGAACCCTGATCCAGGCCCTGCAGTGGTGGCAGGATCAGAGCAATCTGAGACAGGGGGTTCCTTTCATCCCTCAATCTCACTCCTTGACCCTTACTACATATGTGTCCCTCTTGGGATGGGGAGCTCACATGGGTGACCTCACCACCCAGGGATTGTGGTCCCCTCAGGAATCTCTGCTCCACATCAATCTGTTGGAACTCAGAGCTGTTTTTCTAGCACTTCAGGTTTTTTCTGCATCTGCTCAGAACAAAGTAGTACAGGTCAGAACAGACAACACCACTACAATGTGGTACATCAACAAGCAAGGGGGCACTCGGTCTTCGGCCTTGTGCACCGAGGCAATGAAGTTGTGGTCTCTGGCTTATTCCGTGAACACCTCCCTCATAGCAGTTCACCTTCTAGGCAAGGACAATGTCCTGGCAGATGCTCTCAGTAGGATTTCCCAGGGCCATCATGAATGGTCACTGGATCCCCTAGTACTGGAGTTAGTATTTGCCAGGTGGGGCACCCCTCAGATAGATCTTTTTGCAGCCCCAGACAATCACCAACTTCCGCTTTTTTGTTGCAGGCCCCCAGTTTTGGGCTCAGTCCCTCTGGATGCCTTCCTTCTCGATTGGGAAGGGAAGTTCCTCTATGCCTTTCCCCTTCCCTCTCTTGTTCAAGGTGCTAGTCAAAATCAGATCTCAACCTTGCAAGATGATTCTGATTGCTCCAGATTGGGCCAGACAGCCCTGGTATCCACTTCTTCTGTCCTTAGCAGTCCATCTTCCCCTGTGTCTCCCCAGGAACCACAATTTGTTAACCTGTGCCCAGGGGAGAGTTTGGTATCCGAATCTCAAATCCCTCAACCTCAAGGCCTGGCTCTTGAGGAGTTAGTTTGCTGACCTACACCTTTCTCAAGGTGTACTCGAAATCTTGAAAACTTCTAGGAAGCCTTCCACTAGGGCTACTTACAATTCTAAATGGAAAAGGTTTTCCATATGGTGCTCTGGGAAGCATATTTCCCCAGAATCTTCTGATTTGCCCACAGTCTTGGACTATATGGTCCATCTAAATTCTTTGGGGCTGAGGTCAGCTACCCTGAACATGCATTTGGCAGCTGTCTCTGCTGTTATTTCAGCAGGAAAGCCCTCTTCTCTTTATGCTCACCCTGTATTCTCCAAGTTTTTCAAGGGATTGCTTCACGCCAACCCTCCATTCAGGGACCCTGCTCCTGCCTGGGATCTTAATGTTTGCATTGCTCAGCTGATGCAACCCCCCTTTGAACCTTTGTCTTCAGCAGAGCTTAAGTACTTGACGTGGAAAACTGTGTTTCTAGTAGCCATCACTTCTGCCAGGCGCATAAGTGAATTACAAGCTTTGTCAGTGGAGCCTGATTTTATCTCCTTTCACAGAGATAAGGTAGTCCTCAGGACTAACAGGAAGTTCTTGCCTAAGGTGGTTTCAGATTTCTACCTTAATCAATCTATATCTCTTCCAGTGTACTTCACTGACCATTCCTCCTCTGGTGAGAGGAGGCTGCACAGTTTAGATGTGAAGAGAGCCCTTAGTTACTACATAGAGTGTACCAAGGGTCACAGGTTTGACTCCTTCCAACTGTTCCTCACTTATGGTGAGGTTGGGAAAGGGAAACCTGCCACTAAAAGATCCATTGCCAGGTGGATTGTCTCCTGTATCCAATTTTGCTATCAAAAAGCTGGGTGAGTTCCCTTCGAGCCTGAGGGCTCACTCTACACAGAGGTACAGCTGCGTCCTAGCTGCGGCCGGGGACATCCTATCTTAGAGATATGTCCAGCAGCTACCTGGAAAACAGTACACACTTTCACCAAGCATTACTCCCTGGACATCCAGGCTAGGAGGGATGCTCGGTTTGGCACAGCTGTGCTTCAGAGCCTATTTCCTAAGTAGGTTCTGTCCCTCCTCCATGGAGGTACTGCTGTGTAGTCTGCATATGTCATAATATAGCAAGACTTCATGTTGTTTGAAGAAAAAATTACTCACCTTAATAATGTTGTTTCTTCTAATGGAGTCCTGCTATATTATGACCCCCCCCTGCCCCTCTCAGAACCTCTGCTCTTGGGACGTGGGTGGGCAGTGCAGTGTTGGCACTTAATGATGCCCACCTTGTGTTTTTCACCCCTCCTTTTTGGGGTGTTTGGGTGTTGTATTTTATTTTATTTTCTGGGTCCCCTGACTTGAGTCTTGGTTTTGGGACCAGAAAAATGTGTTAATATTTTAGTAGCCAGTTGGCTAGTGTAGGTTTACAGCTTCCACACAGAACCTTAGTGAGTTTTTGCTCGTAAAGATCGATGACAGTTTCAGTTTGAAGATCAACAGACAAGAGTTTTTCAACCGAGTCACAGCCAAGATTCCATGCCTGGCATGGAGTTAACTCTTTCACCTCCGGAGCAGTTCTAAGGCTGGGACAAACTGCATATGTCATAATATAGCAAGACTTCATTAGAAGAAACAACATTACTAAGGTGAGTAATTTTTTCTTTGGGATGTGGGTGGGCAGGAGCAGTGTTGGCACCCTAGGGGTGTCCCTTTTTCACCCTCCTTTACTTTGGGTGTGTGTTGTGTTTTGTTTTTTGTGTTTCCTGGCTTGAGTCTTTACTTTGAAACCAAAAAAAACCTTTCTAATAAATTTAGTTGCCAGTTGGCTAGTGTGAGTTTTACAGTTTCCACATAGAACTTTTAGTGGGTATTGCTCATAAAGATCTGACGGTTGGATTTTAAACAACAGCAGACAGGGTCTTCAACCGAGCTTGCGGTGAACATTCCATGCTGGCCATGGAAAGTTTAACTCTTTGTTCTCCGGGGCAGTTGAAAGGCAGGACCTAACTGCAGTAGTCAGAATACAGCAAGACTCCATTAGAAGAAACAACATTACTAAGGTGAGTAATTTTTTCTTCAGTCCAAACCACCATCTCTGCGAAGCTGTTTACGCGTCCACCACCCTCTTCGTGAAGAAGCACTTCCTCCCATTTCCTCTGAGCCTTCCCCATCTATCATTATGGCATGCCCCCTTGTTCTCGAATGTGTCTTTTTCTCTTGAATATGCTACCTTCTTGTACCTTGTTTTTACTTGTGAGGTTTTTGAATGTTTCTATCATATCCCCGCTCCCTCCTTTCCTCCAGGGAGTACATATTTAATTCCTTAAGCCTTTCCCTGTAGGGCTTTTGATGCAGACCATTCACCGTTTTGGCTGCTCTCCTTTGTACTGCCTCCACCCTGTTTATGACCTTGCGGAGTTGGGGCCTCCAGAACTGTACACAGTACTCGAAGTGTGGTCTCACCAGTGATCTATATAGGAGTATTATTACCTCCCTCTTTCTGCTGGTGATTCCCCTGCCTGTGCATCCCAGCATCCCGCCAGCCTTCCTCGCTGCCTTGTCACATTGTTTCGCTACTTTCAGGTCATCAGAAATTCACTCCCAGATCCCTTTCCTGCTTTGTGAATGTTATTACCTTTCCTCCCAGTTGGTAAGTTGTCCCCAGGTTCCTGTGCCCCATGTGCATGATTTTGCACCTCTTTGCATTAAAATCCAGCTGCCAAACTCATGACCACTCCTCCAGTCTCTCTAGATCTTTCCTCAGTCTTTCTACCCCCACCAGCTGTGTCCACTCTGTTGCAAATGTTGTGTCGTCTGTGGACAGGCATACTTTCCCTTTCAGCCCCTGTGCAATGTCACTGATAGACATTGAAGTGGACCATCCCCAGTACTGATCCCTGTGGCATTCCGCTGGTCACTTGGCCCCCTCCAGAGTGAATGACATTTAGTACCACCCTTTGACTCCTATTGCACAGCCAACTTTCCACCCATTTAATTACCATAGGACCTACTCGTAGGCTTCACAGCTTGTTTAACAGTCTTCTGTGTGAAATAGTGTCAAAGGCGTTGCTGAAATCCAGGTAGGCCATGTCCACTGCTCCACCCTGATCTACTTCTTTGGCCACCCAATCGAACTCTTATCAGGTTTGTCTGACAAGACCTCTCCCCTGTGAAACCATGCTGCTTTTGATCCTGCAGACAAGTGTTACCAAGTACTCCACAATCCTTTCTTTCAGTGGTGACTCCATTACCTTGCTCACCACTGATGTCAGGCTGATAGGCCTGTAAATTCCTACTTCCTTCCTGTTTCCGCTCTTCTGGCGTGGGACCATGTCTTCCCTCCTCCAGTCCCCTGGCTCTTCCCCTGTGCTTAATGACAGGTTGAAAAGGGCTGTCAGAGGTGCAGCCAGCTCCTCTCTAACTTGTGACAGTACCACTGGCTTGCTTACATATGCGGATACCACAGTGGACACAATCACGAGACAATCAAGGCGACAGAAATCCAGGCCCAAAATGAGACTGAGGAGTTGTGGGTCACCTTTGAGCTGGGTAACAGAACATCTGTTAGAACAGGAGTGATCTACAGGCCACCAGCTTAAGGGAAGGGGGCAGACAAGTTAATGCTTGAGTCAATATACATGACGGATAAGATGGAGGTTCTGCTTATGGACGATATCAGCATGCCTGACACAGACTGGTCCATTCCAACAGGGGCCTCGAGCAGAAGTAGGGACATTGTGACGTCCCTACAGGGAGGAGGCCTAAGACAATTGGTACAGGAGCCCACCAAGGACAAGAATATCATATGATATAGTGCTCACCAATTGGGACAGGATCACAGATCTCCAGGTGGAGGGGGACAAGGGGTCCAGCGACCATTACATGGTTTGATTCAAGTTGGACACAGCAATATAGGCCACACACACAAAAGGTAAAATCCTAGATTTCAAAGGAGCTGACTTTGCAGAGATGGAAAGAAGGGTCAAAGAGGAGTTGGCTAATGGGACGGGCAGGAGGGGGCATCGAGGGGCAATGGGCACACATTAATAAGTCAATTTTCAGGGTGACCAATCAATGTGTGAGGGTGAAAAATAAGGGCAGGAGAAGGAGAAGGCCACTCTGGCTTTCTAAGGTGGTGACAGATAAAATCAGGGCCAAGAGGGTAGCCTTCCGAAAATACAAAGGGACACAAGAGGATGGGGACAGATAAGAGTCCAAGAATGTCGGAGAGAGGTAGCGGCAGTGGAGAGAAGTGCTAAAGCACAGTCAGAAGAAAGGCTAGCACAATTAGTGAGGAAAGGGGACAAGACATTCTTTAGGTACATCAGTGAGATGATGAAGTCCAGAGGGGGGGTAGAGCCAGACTCAAAGGGGACAATGAAGAGAGAGAGAGAAGAGGGGGATCTAGAGAAGGCCACAATCCTTAATAGGTACTTCTGTTCAGTCTTTACTAGAGAGGGAGCAGAGCAGGAACCACAATTGGAAAACAGATGTGTGGAGAAACATAGAATTTGACGGCAAATAGGGGCCGCTTGGCCCACCTAGTCTGCCCATTTTCCTACCTAACAGATAAGCTGCAGATCCTAGTTAACCAACAGCTTACTTCCTCCTACCCCCCACTAGGACTGCCTTATGTCTGTCCCATGCATTCTTGAATTCTTCCACTGTTCTTGACTCCATGACCTCCTCAGGGAGGCTGTTCCATGCATCCGCAACCCTCTCTGTGAAAAAATGCTTTATCACATTACCTCTGAGCCGTCCCCCCTCTATCTTCAAATTGTGCCCCCTTGTTCTTGCACATGTCTTTTTCTGAAAGATGCTACCCTCTTGGACTTTGTTGATTCCCTTGAGGTACTTGAAAGTTTCTATCATGTCTCCTCTCTCCCTTCTTTCCTCAAGGGTATACATATTAAGCTCTTTTAGTCTTTCTTCGTATGTCTTTTGGTGCAGACCCTGCACCATTTTGAAAGGGGAAGAACTGAGCTTCACAACATTTACAGAACAGCGGGTCTTGGAGGAACTTACAAAACTAAAGGTGGACAAAGCAATGGAGCCAACCTTGAGTACATCCAAGGATCCTAAAGGAACTGAGGATGGAGCTAGCAGCACCTTTGGCAGCCCTGTTCAGTGAGTTGCTGAACATAGGGGTGATCCTGCAGGACTAGAGAAGAGTAAATGTGGTCCCTCTTCACAAGAGGTAGCAAGGAGGATGCAGGGAACTACAGGCCAGTGAGTGTCACCTCAGTAGTGGGGAAGATCATGGAGACACTGCTTAAGGAATTTTTTGTGGATCACCTAGTATCCATTGGAATGCAGGACCCAAGACAGCATGGGTTCATGGTGGGAAGGTTCTGTCAAACAAATCTGATAGATTTCTTTGACTGGGTGACCAAGGTGGTGGACCAGGGATGGGGCGGTGGATATTGTCTACCATGATTTCAGCAAGGCCTTTGACACAGTCCCACATAGAAGACTGGTAAACAAGCTGAGGAGTCTGGGGGTGGGACAAATGGTGGTGAACTGGGTCAGAAATTGATTAGTGGACAGAAGGCAGAGGGTGGTGGTAAATGGCACATAGTTGGAAGAAATGGGAGTCAACAGTGGGGTGCCACAGGGGTCAGTCCTGGGACCAGCCCTCTTCAATGTCTTCATAGCAGAAGGGCTAGAGGGAAAATTATGCCAGTTTGCAGATGACACCAAGATCTGAAACAGACTAGATACTCTAGGGGGCATAGAGAGAATGAAAAGAGACCTGGAAAAGCTGGAGTAGTGGTCTGAGGTATGGCAGCTAAGGTTTAACATGAAGAAGTGCAAGATCATGCACGAGGGGGACCAGAAATCCTGCGGAGAGCTACATGTTTGGGGGGGGTCAGTTGTTGACGGTCACCAGAGAAGAGAGGAATATAGGGGTCAATATATCCGATGACCTGAAATCCACCAGACAGATCGCAGAAGCAGTTGGGAGGGCTAGTGGGATGTTAGGGTGCATAGGAAGGGGTATTACAAGTTGTAGGAGGGAAGTGGTGATTCCACTGTACAGGACGCTGGTTAGGCCTCACCTAGAGTTCTGTGTGCAGTTCTGGAGGCTGCATCTATGTAAGGATATTGAAAGGGTGGAAACAGTGCAGAGGAGGGCAACTAAGATGGTGCATGGTCTGCACGACAAGGCACATGGGGATAGACTTAGGGACCTCAATATGTACACATTGGAACAGAGACGGAAGAGGGGGGACATGATTGAGGCGTTCAGACATCTTAAGGGCATAAAGAAAGTGGAAGGGGATAGCATCTTCCAGTATAGAAAGTACAGTAGAACTAGAGGAATTGACATGAAATTGGAGGGGGGGTGTTGCATAAGGGGTAACGTGAGAAAGTTATTTTTTACAGAGGGGGTGGTGGATGCATGGAATGCCCTGCCTCTGCAGGCAGTGGGAGCATGTACAGTGGAGGGATTCAAGAGGGCATGGGATAGGCACAAGGGAATTATACATATGAAGGCAACATAGCTGAGGCCGCTGACCTAGTAGAGGCAGCGAGAGCAAATTGGTAAAATGGACAAAATGGATGGGCATTGTGGTCCCTTTCTGCCATCAACTTCTATGTTTCTATGACACTGAGAGTGCAGTGGGACCAACTGATGGATGACATGGACCAAAAGGTGTTTGTCACATCCTATTTACGCAGAGAACATAGGACCCGGGTGAGGAGCACACCTGGGCCCTTATTAAACCCGAGGATCTTGGACAAGGTGGAAGCCAAATTGCACGTAATATCCTGGAGAGTAGAGCTGTTCTGCAACCTCTAAGCATCCATGAGCATCTGACTGTGGGTCATCTGCTTGTACAGATGGACAATGTCAGTGTTATGCAAACAAATGTGGGGGGACTCATTCCTATTCCTTGTGTTGGGAAGCAAAGAGAGTGTGGTACTGGATCCTAGAACACAGCCAGGAATTGTCAGCCATTCATCTCCCACGGGTCCAAAATGTATTGGCAAACAGGCTAAGCAGCTAACAGTCCAAGATATACAAATGGGAACTGCTGACCTCCGTGGTTGGTGACCTCTTCGCAAGGTGAGATTGTCCAGAGTCTGGCCTTTTTGCATCCCCACACAATGCAAAACTGCTGCATGTTCCTGCTCATTCCAGGGCTTAGCGTTTTTTTGGCGAGGCATGTCTCTTGGAAAGGGAGGTTTCTGTATGCATTCCTTCTCATTCTGTTAATACAGTGTGTTACTGAAACTACAGATGGAGGGTGCGATCCTCATCCTCATTACACCTCTGTGGCCTCAGCCAGTACAGTGTCCACTGCTGCAGCAGCTAGCAGTGGAGCCTGTGGTACCCTTGTCGCTGTGAGAGGCCTGTTGTCACAGGACAAGGGGGCCCTGGTCCATCTGGACCTGAAGTCCTTGCACCTGCATGAATGGCTCCTGAAGACATAGCCATTGCACAGTTTGGGGTTCACCAAAAGTAGCTGATGTACTGGTTGCGGACAGAAAACCTTCTTTCAGACATATGTCCTCTTTGAAGTGGAAGTGTTTCACTTTTTGGGCCACTTCCAAAAATATGGACCCATTTTACCTGTCCAGTCAGTGTAGTATTGGAATACTTGCTGTTACTGTCGGACTCTGGTATGCAGCATTCCTCACTGAAGGTACATCTGACAGCTATATCAACTTTCCATGCCCCTGTTGATGGGTGTACAGTAGCTCAGTTAGAGGTCTCCTGTACGTTTTTGAGAGGTATTCTGCATATGAAATGTCCTGTTCGCAGTCTGATCCCTCTGAGGGACCTCAGTTATGTGCTTGAGAAACTTACTTTGGCTCCTTTTGAGCCAACCGCGAGTTGTGATTTATGCTTTTTTGCAAGGAAAGTATGATTTTTAGTTGCAATCACTTGGGCTGAAAGGGTTTCAGAGATGCATGCTCTAATGTGTGAGCGTCCTCATTTGATTTTCCATAAGGACCAGGTGTCTTTACATACTAATCCTAAGCTTTTGCCAAAGGGTGGTGTCTGAGTTCATGCTAAATCAAACCATCCACCTTCCAGTTTATTATCCTGAATATGTCAATGGTGAAGCATTGCTCCATACTTTGGATGTACATAGAATCCTGAGATATTATCTTGCTTATGCCAGAGACTACAGAAAATATCTCAGCTTTTTGTTTCATTAGCTCCTGGGAAAGATGGTATAGCAGTACTTGTCCAAATGGCAAGCCCATTGTATTATGGTCTGTTATGGGGAGTACATTAAGGAACTTCCTGGTGCTGTTCATGGTCGTTCCACAAGGAGCATGGCCACATCTGTTGCTTACTTCAGAAATGTCTCTGCAGCTGACATCTGTGCTGCAGCCACCTGAAGTACTATCGGCACCTTTACTAAACATTACAGTCTAGACATTGTTTTTCGTTGACACACCAGCTTCAGCCTTGCTGTCTTACAGGGCCTTCTATCGTGAACAGACTACACCAACCTCCCAGTTAGCTTTTGGGATGGCTTGGTACTCATTTCAGTGGTGTGGCCTAAGGGAAGAGGAATCCTCAAAGAAGGTGGAACAGTTACATACTTCCCATAACAGTAGATCTTTGAGAGAATCTCTTCCCTTATGACATGCTGTCCCTCCCTCATTTCCCCTTTTTATCAGCTGTGAGGGAACTTGGCATCCCATTCTGCTTTGGAAATTTTCATGACTGCTTTCTCCAGTGCCTGTGTCTGCATAATATCAGAGGTGCTGGTATAATCTCCTGGTTCCCCAAGAAGAGTCCTCTGAGCACATTCTTCAGCGGGGAACTGAGGAGATGTGATGTGGTCCACATTTATGTAGACGCTGATGCGTGATGTTGTCGCGATTGTCCCCCTAGCTAGCAGAAATTTCCGTGTGGTCCTAGTGCTGATGCGGGTATAGTTTCAAAGGTGTGGCCTAAGGGAAGAGATTTTCTCAAAGATCTACTGTTACATTAAATATGTAACTGTTCTTCACGGCACCCTGGTGGTGCACAGCATTGTGTAATTAACCATGCCACCAAGTGCATCTCCATTGTGGCAAGCCCAATAACCCCTGTAGAAGCTATGCACATCAGACCCTCCTGCTGGGAGCAGAGTGAACACACTGAACTCCTTCGCCATCCCTACCAGCCTCCACTTGTCATCCCAGGTTCCTAGTACTGTATACCGAGCGAGCGCCTCACCATTATGAGCCATGGAGCTGACTCACTATTTCTTAAGCACAATAACACTATTCAGTGTGCATAGTTATAACTCACTAAAAATACCACCAACAGCTTAATCTGGTTCAAGGTCAGTTGGCATTCATCTGTATCCCGCTCCCCCGGGTCGTGCCTGAAAATAGGCAGAAGTTGTCTAGTGCACTTACCCGGTCAACAAAAATGAACTAAATACTCACACTTCTTGGGTGGCTGAAAGCACTTAACTTTGCCTTGTACCTCACAACCTATCTAGTACGTGCAGGTATAAAATAACCACAGACCCTTACCTGTTACTATACAATAATGCTGACTGAGCCTTGGCTCCCATAAAAATTGCAGATCATTAATTATAATCACCCACATTGTAGCAACACCTCATAGTAACATCTGCAATACTTTGCTCCCCCAAAAAATAGCCTTATAGAGAGGGTTCTGTCTAGTAAATTTTGAATGACTATAGGCTGACACGCCAACAAAATAAGAAAAATGTTTTAATCAAAAGCTGATGAAAACAGTCATGCAGATTCTGTCAACTTAAAAAAAAAATGATAAGCATGTTTGTTTATGCAGAGCCAATCACGTTGCATAGGTGGGGCACTCCTATCCAAGGGGAAGGCATAGTGCAGGTCAGTAACATTCTTGATTATGGAGTGGCATTCGTTTCTGTTGCAAAGTCAGCCTCTCACCTGCCCCTCCATCTGGAGAAATGGCGCCATCATGCTCATCTTGATCATTAGGGTGAGGGATGGGGAGCCATATGGGAGCGGGGGGAATTTTCATTTTGTTGGAATACACATGCCCACATCCATTTAAATAAAAAAAAAAATGATACAGAGGCATGAGGGCCTAGTGGTTAGAGCATCAGCTTGGGAGCCAGGAAGATCACTGGTTCAAACCCTGCTAGAGCCAAATATTGTGTGGTGTTGGGCAAGTCACTCAACCTCCAGGTACTCCGGTTTGCCCAGCTGTGGAAATTGGTAGACGCGGGACACCACTGAAAACAAGATATTGCATCTGAGCTGGGCTATCCTGAGTAAATAAATTGTTAAAATAATTGAAAAAGATTTCAATTGCAAATCACAATTTTAAGGTAGATTACATTTATCCTTCTGGTAATACATAAATATTACTATATTACAGAAGCAGCTAATTGCTTTCCCTTAGTTTAATAAAGATGATATGTTTGCAGAGGTTCATATGTACTGAGCATTTATGATGCATTGCTTTCCATGCTCAGTTAGCTGAAAAGCCATTTCTTTCCTATGTAATACAGTGTGACCAAGGAAATCACAACTTAAAGTTGATGACTATATTAGCTCAAGAAGCAATAGCCCATGGAAACACGCGCCTGTTTGTCAGTGCAACGTGAAATGACACAAACAGCGGGAGAGGTTAGTGCCTGAAGGTTTAATTAGCTAGTACTGTGTTTGATGCCTAATTTCTGTAAACAGCTGCATGCAAATCATAGTCCATTGTGAATCAGCATGATGTGAGAGGTCAGGAGTGAAGAAACATACCACAGTTAAACCTGTGAGGTTCTTTAAGTAACTAAGCACTTGTTGTATGCCTTTGTTAAATGCACAGTTTTAGCCTCTCCACCCACCTGAACCTCTGAACCATAGCAATGATGAAATCTGACCTTTTGGGGAACAGAACAGTCCAGAAACCTTAGTGGTACCGTCAATAACACTTTGGGGGGGCTGATGCCATCACATGTGGCTGCAATTCAGTGGGTGTTAAGAGCCCCTGACATAATGGCAACACTTGGGGAAAACACGATTTTTAGACGCATTTCTGTATATATTTCTATATCTTTCTGTATTTTGCTCCCCATTTTGATTGTTCCTAGGGACATTTACTTGAAAATAAGAGCTGCTCTTACTGCTTGTCTGCAGCAGATTTGCTTGCTTATGACTTCACAGTCTATTTCTTTGAAAATGACTATAATGTCATAAATGCAATATTGTGATCTTCCAAAAGTAGATTTTCTCCATTGAGCCCCACTCTTTTATCTTAAGCTGATGGTACTAGGATTCCCACGGAAACCAGAATTTTATAGGGGCATGGATATATTTCACTGTCTACACACTTCCAGTTTCACTGGAAGTGCTGATTCACCGGTAAGTCTTTAAGCTGGCTAGCCCAGTGGTGTGGAGGGCTGCGGCATCATGCCTTACCTCCTGCCATGCTGGCGACCCGTGTTCGAGGTGCGGGAAGGTTGCCGGGGGTCGACTGGGGTTGGAGAGGATTGAGCGTCCAGAGGACAGCTCTGCTCACCTGGGAAGGGAGGGACACGGAGGCCGGCACAACTCTGATACCTGTCGGTGGCTAAGTGTTGGAGCGCCTGGGTTCCATACATAAAGGAAGGGGGCCGAGCAGTTGGCCAGCATGCTGTGGCGGAAGTGCACAGAGCTTGGCCATTGCTGATGCCACATTGCTAATCCTGGGCGGTTGGATGACCACCAGATCCCCCACAGGTGCTGCCCCCGCACTGGCTTCCACCTCCAGAACCAGATCAGTGTTGGTGGGTTGAGGGATCCCTGCCGCCCCGTCACAGGGGGCAAGACGTGGAGGAAGACATGAGAGTGCACTGCAAGCGGGTGGATGGGGCTGGAGGGTCGGCAAGAATGTGGGCCACCCAGGAGGGGGAGAAATTGGGTAAAAAAAAGTCTTTGAGCTAAGCTCCTCCCACCACCCGGACAGTATAGCCTCAGGCTCCACCCCACGACATCAGATCTCCTTTTCCGCTGGAAGGATAGGTGTCCTACTTTGCAGCTGTGCAGTGTTGAAGGCTGTCATTGCACATATAACGATTTCTTCGATTTTAGTCATTAAACAACTTGTTCCTTGACTGCTACTCTGCTCCTTCTGTCTGGCTCTGCCTTCGTCGATGGAAGATAGAATCTGAGGAAATGAAGTCGTCCTGCGGCTTCAAGTTCTGCATCACATGTCAACAGATGATGGTGAGCATGGACCTGCACGTGTCTTACCTCTACTGTCTAGGGGTAGCCCGCAAGGTTTCTTGCTGTGGCTTGTGTCAGGTGATGATTCCATCATCCTTAGAAGATTGTGTGACCAGGCTTCTTCTCTATCGATCGTCTGGTAGGGATCCAAAGATCCGACCTAAGGATCTCAAAAAGTCCTCGATTGTAACAGGGTCAGCCATTAAGCTTGCAGTCCTGGAATGAGCAGTGGCAGCTGCTGCAGTGGGCACCTTATTGGCCTCAGTGCTGCTTCTGGCTGGGGCCAGGGTTGGAGGGTCTTTCTGGGATGGATTCAGAGATATGTTTTGGGCCTTCCAGGCCTTTGGGCAGAACCCGGTCCACCATGGTAAGAAGCACAGGCACTGCTGGCACTGGTCATGGGATGGGAGATATTGTGGTCCTCTCACTCCTTCGACTTCCCCGAATGCTTGAATCTACTTGAGCAACCCTCAATCAGGGGGTTGTTTGATGGTTCCGACTGTGTCCCTGTTGGGCTTGTCAGCCTCCACACCGATCGAGCAGGATGTCGAGATTTTACTTGACTCTGTTGACCAGTTGTTGGAGCAGATTGATGAGGAGTCTATCTTCAGATTCCCGGTTTTCCCCGTCCTCTCTCAGGAAGACATGGACTGGTTGGCATTCCTGACCATTTCCACTCAGGAGCGGTGTCCACTTGTGGTTTCTTGCCGATGCTGATGAATGTGGCTCAGCATGTTGTTTACACTGACCATCCAGTGGCTTCTCCTCGACATCAGCCCTTGGGTCGACAATCGCGGATACACTTGAGGCACTATTCGCACTCTTGATCCTGATTGAATGGGACGCATCACCGTTGACATTCCTCAACCTCCTCATTCTCGGGTGAGTAGAGGCACCACCACAGGATGTGACTTCACTGTGTGGACCATTGTGGGTTGGGGTAGAGCTCTGCCCTCTGAAAGTGTAGTCAATTGGCAGGCACCAGTGATGCCCACATCAGTCCACTCCTGAAAGATGTCCCCGGGGTCTGCCTCTCCAGCTCTGCCTTTGGCCTTGCAGAAACTTGTTGTGGAGGTCTTCTGAAAGGAGTTGACTTGCTGGTGCTATGCCTTTAAATGGAATAAGTTTTCCATTTGGTGTCGGGGCTCGGAGTTTGATCCTTTTGCCTGTCCTGTGGCTAGAATGCTTGAGTGCCTTTGGCCCCTCAGTCGGGACTGCAAGCAACGACCCTTAAGATGCACCTGGCAGCCATCTCTGCATACAGTACATATGCTGGTATGCCAGCGGTGGCCCAGGAGAAGGTGGCTGGATGTTTTTTCAAGGGCCTGAGTTACCTGTCCCCTCTGGTGCATGAACCACCACCATGGGACCTACTGCTTTTGCTGGCTGTTTCCATGGGCAAGCCATTTGAGTCTGTGCACAGAAGTGAGATGTCATACCTATCGTGGAAGACAGCCTTCTTGATGGTGATAACGTCAGTCAGAAGGATCAGTGATCTCTAAGTGCTATAGGTGGAGTCTTCTTATCTGGTTCTTCGGAGGGACAAAGTCATCCTTTGCCCCCACCTTAAGTTCCTCATGAAGGCTGTATTGGAGTTCCACCTTATTCAGGTGATGAACCTTCCAGTATACTTTAATAATGCATCTTCGAAGGCTGATTGTAGGCTCCATACCTCGGACCTATGGTGGGCGCTCTCTTGTTATAAGGAGCACATGGCTGGAGTTCAGGGTGAGTTTTGCCATCTGTTTATAACATATGCTGAAGCCATGCCTGGTAGACTGGTAGGAAAGCGGATTATTGGCAGGTGAATAACATCCTGCATTGACCTCTGCTATAGGTTGGCTGGTAGGGAGCCTCTGAAAGAGTCTAGGACTCATTCCACCAGACATGCCACTGCCTTGGTGGCTGCTTCCAGAGACATCCCCATACAGGAGCTCTGTATGGCTACTGCCAGAAAGTCAGCACACAGCTTCATTTTCCAGTACAGTATCAGCCTTTAGTCATATCAGGATGCTGCTTTTGGGACATTGGCTCTTTAGTCTCTATTTGCCAAATAGGGGTGCATGCCTTGCCCCATCCCTCTGGAGAACTGCTAGGAGTCTGCCGAGTATGGATAGTGGACTGTATCTAGCCCTTAAAAAGATAAGGTTACTCTCCTGTAACCGTTTTTGTAGGAGTGGTATACAGCTCACATTCACACAGGCTACCCGGCCTCCCCTGGCATTGTGGCACCCAGATTCCTGCTTCTGATGTGCAAAGATCTGATGTCATGGGGCGGAGTCGGTGGATATATACCGCCGGGCAGTTGGGTGGAGCTTAGCGTAAAGAGCTGCTGACACCACAAGGAAAACTTTTGATAAACATTATATTTGGGTACAGTTTAGCTTGTATTCCATATATCTTCTATAGATTTCTTTTCCCCATAATTTATTACAGAGGAAATTTGCATGAATACATGATCTTTATCCTTTAGAGCTCATCTGCCACTTAAACTTACTCCCTACTTCAGGTCATAATCCTCTGTTGTGACATCACAATCTCTTGCCATGGGAGTAATTGTGATTTCACAAGCAGTGCATTATGACCTCAGGTAGGAAAAAAGCAACAGGGATAGATTAACTCTTCAGGAGCAAAGATCTTGCTTTCATGCAGGTGATCTCAGTAATAAATAATAAGGAGGAGAAGTACAGAAGTAATGTCAAATATAAGCTGAATTGTGCCTAAATATTATGGGGTTTTTTTAAGTTCTCCTGAAGGCATCAGCTGCTCTTAAAAGACGTTTGACAAATTAGCACTTCCAGTGGAACAGCCAGAGTGTGGTTGTAAAGTATATACCACTCCTAGAAGAACTGTTAAAGTTGAGTAACCTGTCGTTTTTTTTGTTTTTTTTGGTGGGGTGGGGGTTTGCGACACCAGCATACAGTGTCATGTGTGCACCCACAACATATAAAACAGCTTCAACCTCCACCACTCAGTTCCTTTAGTCCCCATGTCTCAGTACACATCTCACTTCAGTCAGGACCAGAATTTTGTTCTTGTTGGTGCCGTCATCTGTACTATTCCCAATACTAGTTGTTTTGCAGTCCATTTTGCCATCTACCTTACTTGATAATGAATTGGATTACAGCCCTGAGCTCATAGACTTAGAGGGAGTGGATGATGAGATTTATATTTATAATGAACAATTCCCTTCACAGCAGCTAGTGCAACCAGTTTGTGCTGATAAAAAAAAAAATTGACATCTAAAACTAGGGACAATAAGAAATTATTTTTGACTATATTGGGTGCCTCAAGAAAACAAAAACTCAGGTAGGCCCAATAAATAAAGATCATTCTACAGTAACCCATAGTCAGGAGATGGCTGAAGTGTTCAATGAATTCTTTCAGAATTCTTTATTAAAATAAAGGGGACATGGGATCGGTCCTTGGACCCCTCCTGTTTAACGCCTACGTCTCCGACATAAGGAAAGGTATCAGGAGTGAGATGAGTCTCTTTGCAGATGACCCAAAACTGGGGACAGTGGTGGATGGGGGGGAGGGGAGGGAGGCCCTACAGGGGGACCCGGAGAATCTGGAAAGGTGGTCTAGAAAGTGGAAGCTGAGGTTCAATGCAGGGAAATGCAAGATACTGCATCTGGGAGCCAGAAACCCGGGCCAAGTGTACACCGGGGGGAGGGGGGGAATGCTACAAGTCTCAATGGCTGAGAGGGACCTGGGGGTGGTGGTGGATGTCGAGATGAACAGCTCTGAGACTTGTAGGAGGGCAGCGGCCAAAGCCAACAGGATGCTGGGATGCATCGCTAGGGGGATCACCTCCAGAAGGAGGGAAGTGATACTCCCTCTGTATAACTGCTTAGTGAGGCCGCATCTCGAGTACTGCATGCAGTTGTGGAGGCCACACTTAAAGAGAGACATTGAACTCCTGGAGAGGGTCCAGAGGAGGGCAACCAAAATGATCTGGGGCCTGGGGGATACGCCCTATGGGGAGAGGCTCGAAGAGCTAAATATGTACACGTTGGAAGGGAGAAGGGACCGGGGGACATGATGGAAGTCTTAAGGTACATGAAGGAGTTAAATAGGGGAGGAGCAGTCAGGGTGCTCAGAAGGAAGGGGGGCAACTAGAGGGCATGGGTGGAAGCTGGAGGGGGGAGATTCAGGGGAGAAAGGAGGAGGTGCTACTTCACTGAGAGGGTGGTAGAGCCATGGAATGCGCTGCCCAGGGGGCTGGTGGAGGCAGAGATGGTGGAGGGGTTCAGGAGGGGGTGGGACAGGTACGGGGAAGGGTTCTGGAAGCAAAGTCCTGTGCAGTAGGAATATCTGGGACTGGGAAGGGAGAAGCCAGAGAGGGTGAGGGGGGCAGTGAGGTCAGCTCCCAGGGTGGGTGCTGACCAAACGAGCAGACATGAAATACTGTTAGGCCTATTCTGCTAGGATTTTAGTATATTAGTATGGCTATCATCCAGGAAATGCCCAGTAATACAAACAATATTAAAGTTTCTGTAGAAAATGTATTTATTTATTGAAACGTTTCACCAGGAAGGCACACTGAGCAACATGTTGCTTGTCTCCTGGTGCAACCTGGGGGAAGGGGTACAATAGGGATGAGGCATTTTACATTCAAGTTACAAAGATCAACACAGTATACAATTAAGGCAGTTGTTACAAACAGTGTTCCATACATATGTAATTTGTGAGAACAGTTAATAAGTGCAGTGGTGTGATGGAGCTCCTGCCACTCTTGAGGACCGACCTTTTCTTAAATCTGTTGCAACAGTTCTTCTATTTCTTAGTCTATTCTATCCTTTACAATTTCTAGTCCATAAGATTGGCAACCTATGGGCACCCCCTTCCCTTTCTTGACTATGCCATAGTGTCCTCTTTAATTTTCCTTTTCCCTGTCAGGTCGTCGTACAGGGAGGTTAGTGTGGCGACCTCCAAACGTATGTAAAACAGGTTGTGTTTATTGTTGTTGGATTTAGTATGTAATAGTACCATGTCATAAAATACCTTAATGTATATATCTTATGTTTATGAAACTGTAAATGTTGAAAATACCATGGCATTAGGTGTTTTTGATAATGGTAAAAAGTACTAGATGACTGTTATAGAAATTAAGTTAGTTGTGCTATTTAAAATGCATGTAAATCACTGGTAAACTGAACAAGTCTGAAATGTCGTGGTGATTTGCATATATCCCATGACGCTTTGCATTATGGAAGTATGTATGATGTCTTTCTTTGAAACTTGATTTGTTGCCAATGCCCTTTGGGGTAACCCTTTTTTCAGTGTTTCTGTACTGAGGTTCTTTGTTTTTAGCTTGTTTTTTTTTTTTTTTTTTCTTTTTGAGCCCTCACTACCCAAGCAAATGGGGCCCACATAGGGATGAAGGGGTTTCACTGCAAAGTGGTTAGATCAGAGATCAGTCAGTAGGTGCTGACTAAGTGCAAAGAAAGGTCATGCATAGTGTGTTGCTGCAAACAGACGTACTGAAGAAGGAATATGCCATTGCTGAAGGTCATTTCTTGTATTTTGAATCAGCATCACACAGAGATTGTGTGTTGAACTTGAAGTTCAGTGTCTGGTCCATCTGTTATCCCACAACCCCTCCACAAGTGGTAATAAGTGAACAAGTGCTATCGTGAAATAAGGGGTGGAGGAGAGAGAGGATGAGATGACAGATAGTGCAGAGTCGTGTCCCGGAGAGACTCCTTCAGGATGCGGGGAACCCTGCAATGGGACGGGACTGGAGTAGGGATTAGAAAGGTGGAGAGAGAGGGAGTAAGTGTGATTAACACATAGGAGAGGAAATAAGGCCTGACCCAAAAAGAGAACCCTTCAGAAAGCGATGAACCCTGCAAGGGGGCAGGGAAGTTCAGGCGATTGTAAACCCTCCTGCGGTTAGACGTTGTAGTTATAGAGGGATAGTGAGAGGGAGGGAATGAGAAATAACACCTGGGAGGGGATGAGGCCTGATCCAGTGAACCCTCCAGGATGCTGGGGACCCTGCAAGGGGACCTGGAAGGCCAAGGATAGATAGATGGAGGAAGAAAAGCCGGCAAGCCTAGGTACTATGGGACCCCTTCAGGATGCTGAGAACCCTGCATGGAGAGTGTGAAGGCTAGGAAAAAATGGGGAGCGAGTACAGGAAGGGAGAAAGGTATGAGAACTAGCACCTAGGAGGGGCTAGGGTCAGTAGAGGCGATAGAAGCATTAGGTAAATTCCAAAGGGGGGACGAACTGTAAGGAGCAAGACGAAGGAAATTAAGGCAGGTCGTAACAGGAACGGTTAAGTGCAAGATAGTTGGAGAGGGCAGTGTTGATGGAATAGAAGGAGGAGGAGTGTCCGATTTGAGGAGGTAAAGAGTTCCGTATTTTAGGGGAAAGAAGAGTACCCAGACTGGCCAGAGAGGGTAGAGCAGCGGGGGACAGTTAATGTGTGAGTGTCAGTAGAATTGAGGGAGTGAGAAGGAGGAGTGGGTGTTATAAATGAGGGGAGAGGTAGGAAGGGAGTTCATCCAGCCAGTGTTTAGCGGTGAATTTAGCACAGTGTGAGAGGTGTCTATTTGTAAAGGAGGGGAAGGAAAGGGCTCAATTGAGGTCACAGTGGTTGGTGCAAGAGGGAGCATCAAGAGCAAAAGCGGCAGAAGGAGTTGAAGAGTGTCCAGTCTGGTCAAGGGGGACTTAGGAGCAGTACCATAGACTATGTTGCAGTAGTCAAAAATGGGGAGGGAGGATCATCTTCTGGACAAGCTTGTGCCTAGCCACTGGAGGGATGCAACTGCGGTTCCCGAACAAGGCACCGAGCTTGGAGTGCAAGTTTTTCTGGAGGGTGTCAATGTGTCCAGAGAAGTTGAGGTGTTGGTCTAACCAAACTGCAAGGTATCTGAAGGATGAGGTGTCCTCAAGTAAAGTCCAGTCAAGAGTGCAGAAAGTGGGCAGGGAGGGAAGCCTAAAGAGTCTCTGCCTTTTGCCAAAGGTCATGGAGACTGTCTTCTTGGCGTTGAGGAATAATTGATGGTTTGTAAACCAGAGCTGGACCTTGTTGAAGTCGTGCTGCTAGCCAGATGTAACCTCAGGTGGGCATGAGCCAGATGCATACAGGACAGTATCATCAGCATACATGTGTATGACGGAGGAGGGGGAACAGACATATGGCAGGTTGTTAAGGAAGCTGGAGAATAGGAGGGGACCAAGCACAGAGCCCTGAGGGACACCAGTGCAGATTGGGAGGGGTGGCGAGATGGCATCTGCGATCTTAACTGATTGGGTTCTACCAGTAAGGTAAGCCTTATACCAGTTAGTGGCAGAATGGGTTAGACCAGCAGATGAGGGAAACAAGGAGAAGGAAGTGGGAAACCGTGTCAAAAGCCTTGTCAAGGTTGACAAATATGGCTGAAGTGATCTGCCCATTGTCCATCCCGGAGAGGATGGAGTCAGTGAACTGAAGTAGGGAGGTGGTGGTAGAGTGTTTTTTCCTGAAATCAGATTCGAACGGGGTGAAGAAGGAGGTATCAGATAGAAAGGAGGTGAGTTGAGAGAGGACTAGATGTTCTTGTAGTTTGACTAGGGTAGAGAGTGGCGAGACATGGCAACAGTTGCCAGGGGTTGAGGGGTCTCCACCTTTAGGTAGGGGGAGGACCATTGCATGCTTCCATGTGGTAGGGACATCGGAGGTTGAGAAGGAGAAATTTAAGATTAAGGCGAGGGGGTAGGTAATGGCCGAGAGAGAGAGAGAGAGGAGTTTAGGGTCAGGGTCATCTGGGGAAGATCCTTTTGAGGGGTTGATGGCGAGGAGGGCATTTAGAGTATTGGTGGGGGAGACTGAAGAGAATGAGAAGTAGGGGTGTGGGGAAATAGGAAGTGGAGTGTTTTTTGGGGGGAAGATAGAGGGGCAGCTGTGACATTTGAGGGTGGATGGGTAATTAGGGAGGGACTTCAGCAGTTTGGTTGCACAGGAGGTATAATAGGAGTTAAATTCTGCAGCTACGGCATGGGAGTTGGCTACAAGATTGCCATTTACCTTTAACACTGGAGAAGGGGGGTGGGACTGAGGTAAAGAGGGCATGAACCACCTTCCAAAACGTGGAAGTGGACTTCATGTTAGTGAGGAAAGCATTTTTGAAGTAATCAGTTCAAGTTTTTAAACATCAAACAGTGCTGTGTTTCTGTACAGATGATGGAGGAACTGTATGGTTCGGGGGTGGGGTCCCAAGGGATGTCAAGTTTTGACTAGGGATCATTGGAGCCAGGAAGGCTGAGGACCCTGCCCTCAGGAGATTCTATACCTTCGTGGTACCTTCATCTGTGTCAAAACGTTGCTGCAGAAGACTGAACTTGATGTTCCACACTGTACTGAGGGTCTTTAACGACACCCACACAAGTTCATTACTCCTGCAGAAGCAACTATCATAAGACACTGCCGGTGCTTAAGCTGGCCTCTGCTCCATGGCACCAAGCGACGAGTTCCGCTCTGATGTGCTGGCAACCCAGGTTCATGCTTCTGGACATCAGCGCAAAGGCTGGCAGAGAGGGTCATCCTTTTGGAGCACAGTGTTCCCTCACACCACAATAGCTTGTACAGACACATCACATCTGAAGCAGGACCTGTACTGCGGTTCACATCCCTGACTTGTGCAGTGTTTCCAGATGTCTTGTCCATTACATCAATTTCTTCAGTGAGATTTGCATGGCTTCCACTTGGGCATCTGCACACACAATTCATTACCAGGTACAGCTTAGCCCTTCAGACGTGTAAGGATGCTGTATTTAGGTCAGAGTTGTAAAGTCTTTCTTTAACTGAGCTGAGGATTTAGCTCCATCCAGCTCAACTAGTATTCCTTCTGCTGTCGTACTAAGTGGTCACTAACCCTCAGTCATAGCATTTCCTGCAGTTTGAAACTGAGATATGAGGAATCTGGGGTGATAATATGGGATACAGGGGAAAAGCTGAAGCTCTAGTCGAAGGGATTTTGGGGGACCTCACATGCTCAGATACTGTACAAGTATGACTAGATGGAATACCAGTACTGAAACAATAGTGACCGGTGAGTAAATTTGTGTTTTGCAATGTTTTCTCAAAAGTGACAAACTGTTTAAAAGAAAAAAAGCAAAAAAAAAAAACCAGCTGTCTCATCATGTTCAGTTGTGGGCCACTCTTTCAAGTCATCAGTAATGTGAACATGTTGTCAGGGAGTTCTAATAAATAACCCACTGTTTAATAAATAACTTTTTGTTAAACAACTGTATGCTGTTTTTAATCGGTGTGCATGAAAGCCTCCAATAATAGATAACACAGTGAGCTATAAATTACATTTTTAAATCGCAACGGATCAGTTGGGGGAAATGTATGCACTAATCTGTTCAGGATTATGAACCGAGCCATTACGTTGATAGAGTGCTGACTGGGGAGGCATGGAAATGGACATGAACTGGAGAAAATTACTGATCCACACATCATGTGGTGCAGTCAGGACTTAAGCTGTGAATTCTTATATGGATCAGTGATCATCCAATAACTTCAAGTCTTTCTTTGTTTTCTTTTCTTTTTTTCTTTCCTTCCTTCCTTCCCTTTCTCTCTCTCTTTCTCCTTCCCTCACTTTCAAACCCCAGGAATAACTCCGTCTGCTTAAAGGGACACTGTCAGCATGTCTGTTAAAATTCAGCAAGTAAAACCAAAGGTGCCAGGCCAGGAGCAAGCCTTCATAATGCAGACATAGTACCCAAATCCTGCAGAACTGCTTAATATGTATTATTTTAGTAAAAGTCACTTTTGTGCTTTTGGGCATGCACATTTTCGGCTCCAGTAATGCACATGCCTGGAAGTACAGCTTCGGTCTTTTGTACGCAAACTACAATAACTTAAGAGTGTTTGTTTTGGAATATGAATATTTTTGCCTTGACTCTCTGTTGACAGCTGCATCAGATGAGACCTTTAATGCCTATAGGACCGAAAATAACTGAATCGGTCATGAACACGCTCCCTCTCGGCTCCACACCATTCTTCTCAATGGAAACGCGGGGCCGAGACTACTGGTGGACTGACAGAAAAGTGAGTTTTACTAAAATAATACGTATTAAGCACGTCTGCGGGATTTGGACTACTATGTCTACATTCTGCATTATGAAAGCTTGCTCCTGGCACCTTTGGTTTTGCTTGCTGAATTTTGACTGACAGGCTGACAGTGTCCCTTTAACTAATGCTGTCAGCCTTCAGTGTTGAACTGCTCCGGAGAGAATGGAATGCATGTAAATGATATAACTCTTATTGGCTTGTGCCAATTGTAAACTGCTGCCCTAGTAACTGCTGTACTCTGAAGTGCTCAGATTAATTTTTCCGCCTGCTCAGTTCGGACGCTTTGGAGAGCTCTCCTCAACTTCTTTAGAAACTCTTGATTTGTCGAAGGAGTTCGTTGTTTAACTTTTATTTTACAATTGCTGCCTCTGTGGCAGGTATTTGATTCAGTTTACTGGGTTTCTTCAGTTAAATTCAGTGGTACTTCTCGGTTCTGCGGAACTGCAGGAACCATCGATTCTGTGGTAAAACTTTACCATTTTTCTTTTATTTCATATTTAACACTTGATTCACGCTAGGAACCATAGCGTTTAAATCTTTAAGTATAATACTGTCGCCTGGTTCCTTTTCCTGTCAGAAACTGAGCATGTCAGTCGGTTCCTCGGTATTTTAAACTTTGGGAACCGACTGCATTTTGACTAAGAATTTTAGTTTTTACTAGTTTGGAACAAACATCCATTTGAAGAGTGTGCTTGTGGTTCTTGACACTAATGTCGGAAATGCCCAGAAAAAAGAAACATGCAGGACCCAACTGGGTTTAAAGACTGTACTGGTTGTGGACGTTTAGAGGCTAAAGCTGATAGACACAATTCGTGCATTTCCTTTCTGGGAACAAGCCATGTTTTTGTCAGTTGTGATATTTGCAAGACTTTCTGTCCCAAAACACTTAAGAAGCGGGCCAAAATGTTGGAAGAGATGACTATTCCTGCTTCCCCCTCTTAAATCTTTGGAAGAGCCATCTGCTTCTAAAAAAAGACTATAAGAACTGGGGGGAAAATCCACCAAGAAGTTTGATTCTACTTGATCTGAAAGACCAGTGGAACCGGTTCCTGCCAAACGAAAACATAAAGAAAAACATACTGCTGCACCGCCTGCTAAAAAAGCAAAGGAGCTCTCAGTGAGTAGACCAGCTATACCCTCTGCGGAGGAAATTGCCAAGGCCCTGCAAGTATTGCAGGCCCACCAGGCTGCCATTCCATTGCTTCCTCCATGGGCTCCTTGGGTTCCTCTGGTTCTCGTGTCAGTTCTTCCTTCACAGGGACTGCCCTTTCTGTATGAGGAACCACAGAATGAGGAACAGCTGATGAAGGAGAACCTATAGAGCCAGAAGTCTCCCTTGAGCAGGACTTTGGTTCTCCCCCAAGGGGTCCAAAGGACTACTCATCTCACAGTTGTTTTATGAGACAGATGGTAGATACCCTGAACCTTGCCATATAGGAGTCAACTGAAGAGGAGGAGGAAGCTGACTTCCTGGACATGATGGGTCTCAGCCCCACCAAATAGACTGTTCTTGCCTATCCATAAAACACTCAGAAAGGCAGTGTTAAAAATTCTGTAAAACCCCACTTTGGTGCTAGGGGTGGACAGAAAGGTGGATAAAAAGTACTAGTTAGACAGACTTAACGCTGACTTTTTATTCACTTACTCAGATCATGAGGAGGTGGCACAGGCAGCTGCCTGTGGCAGGGCAAGGGTGCCCTTGGCATCACATCCCCTGACGACACTAGAAAGATTGACACTATGGGGTAGAAAGGCTACATGGCAGCTTCTCTCCTGGTTAGACAGGCTAATTACATGGCTTATGCAGCTCAGTACCAGAAAGCCCTTTGGACCACGGTACTGGCTTTGTCAGATAAGATTTAGGGTGATATAGCAGTAGGCCTGGCTGAAACTACCAGGACAGCTCTAGATGCCACAAAGTACCAGTTCCACATGGCAGCAAATGCCAATGACATTGCTGCCAGGCTTTATGACCCTCACAGTTTCCATGAGAAGGTTTCTGGCTCAGGGCCACAAACCTGTCTCAGGGCACTCAGACTAAGGCAGTGGGCCAGCCCGGTGGCGCTGAGGGTTGAGGCGCTGGATGCCACACCTCGTGCCATACAGGTGACCCAGGTTCAAGAGAAAGTTTGGGCCGCTGGGAGTCAGCAGAGGAGGAGAAGGTTGGCGTGCCCGCAGGCAGCTCACCTCCTCTTGGGGAGGGAGGGATGGAGGGGTTGGCAACAGGGTGCCTCCCAGCAGTGATTGGGTGGTACTGAGCCGGCTTCTGGCTAGCAGTTGGGGGGGGGGGGTGAATCGTGTGTGCCTCTACCCGGACGTAATTGCATATTTGCACTCGCCATGTGAGGGTTGGGGCGGACCTCACTATCATGAAAAAGGAAACACCCCAAGCCTTGGGAGAGCAACGATGCCCTAGGCCCCATGCCCACCATCAGACTCCGCCCACCAGGGTCCCAATTCTCCATGCCACAGCCCGACTCCTGCAGCAACTGTATTTCAAGGAGCACCATAGAAGTGGAGGCAGCCCAACCTTGTGGGGGGGGGGGGTACAAGCCAGGGGGTCATTGTTAGGTAAGGACTGTGAAGCAGAGCTCTGGGAGGGACCCTGGGTGGGGGAGTCTCAGGCAGGGTGTTGGCAGGGGACATCTGAGAAAGTTCCCAGGACGTAGTGACCATGGGAAAAAGAGTCGGGGGACTAAAGCAATAGATTTTCCTTGCAAAAATAACTCTCTTTGGGGACAAGACAGAATCTTACATGAAAAAGTGGAGGATTACAAGGCCACATTTAGGAGTAATGCAGCCAAAGACAGACCCTCCACCAGGAGGTGGGGCAGGGGCAGAAGGGCAATGAGATGGACAGAGCCTTCCACTCGGGCTAAGGCCCAGCCTAAGCAGAATCCCTGACATGTCTGTACAGGTCACCCGCCCACCAGTAGATGGCAGGCTGGCTCACTACCTCCAAGCTTGGCAATCCATCACCACAGACAAGTGGGTCTTGGAGGTAGTGAGTGAGGGTCTGTCCCTCAGCTTCAAAACACTCCTCACATTAAAGAAACTTCCATCCGTTCACCCCATCAGATAAGGTGCTTCTGGAAGCAGACCTAGCCAACCTGTTGGTCATCAGAGCAGTGGAACCTATCCCTCTCTCCAAGAGGGGAAAAGTGTTGTACTCCAGTTATTTCCTAACACAAAAGAAAAATGGGGGCTTCTGGCCCATTCTAGATCTCAGACTCCTGAACAAACGCGTGACAAAGCCAAAGTTCAGAATGGTCACCCTGGCTGTGATGATCCCCCCGCTCACCAGCAGGAAGGATGGCTGGCATCCCTGGACCCCAAGGACGCCTATTTCCACATACCAATCCGACCGAACCACAGAAAGTATCTGAGGTTCAGATTGCCCTCAGGCTGCTATCAGTTCGCAGCCATGCCCTTTGGCCTAACCTCAGCCCCAAGAGCATTCACAAAGTGCCTAGCCGTTGTGGTGGCTTACTTGAGAAGGCAGGGGTTCACAGTGTTTCCCTACCTCGACAACTGGCTAGTTATGGGACAGTCCCCACAACACACCAGAGATTCCCTGGCTCTGGTCTACAGCACTCTGGAATCTCTAGGATTTCTGATAAATGTCCAAAAGTCCCAGATGGATCCTGTTCAGGTTCTTGACTTCATAGGAGCAGAACTGGACACCTTGCAAGGAAGGGCATTCCTCCCTCAGGACAGGGTAAACAGTATTGTTCAGCTGGCAGAGTCAATCAGACTAAACACACTCAGACCAGCAAGGCACTTCCTGCAATTGCTAGGCCATATGGCAGCAGCCATGGCCATGGTGCCAGGTTCAAGGTTCCAGATGAGGAACATTCAGTTTCACTTAAGGGTTCACTGGTCACAGAGAAGGGATCCTTTAGCCAAGCTGGTACCTGTGTCAAAAACCTTGTTACAGGCCCTGCAGGGGTGGATGGACAGGGAGAACCTAAGAGACGGAACTCCTTTCCAAAAGGAGAATCCCTCACTAGTACTCACTACAGATGCCTACCTGCTAAATTGGGGGGGGGCACATATGCTGTACTTCACGGCCAGTAGCACGTGGTCCCCCTTGCCCCCCAGAGTCACTCTTGCACATCAGTCTGTTGGAGTGCGGAGCTGTTCACCTGACTCATCAGTCATTTGCACCCCAGGTGCAGGGCAAGGTGGTGCAGGTCAGAACAGACAACACAACCACCATGTAATATATCAACAAGCAGGGAGGCACCAGGTCAACCTTACTGTGCACAGAGGCCATGAAGGTCTGGAATCTGTCCTGTTTGCTGCAGGTGTCCCTGTCTGCCATCCACTTACCAGAAAAAGAGTTCATTCTGGCATATTCCCTCAGCAGGATCAGCCAAAACCACCATGAATGATGCCTAAATGCACAGGTGGTACAAGCAGTGTTCAGACAGTGCGGCACCCCAGAGATAGGTCTCTTCGCCTCCCCAGACAATCACCAGCTGCCACAGTTTTGTTGCAGACCTCCAGTCAGTGGCACTGTTCTAGTGGATGCCCTGGCATTGGATTGGACAGGCACATTTCTTTATGCTTTTCCTCCATTTTCTCTCTTGCTCAGGGTCCTGATAAAAGTCAGGACACAGCCCGCAGCAATGATCCGGGTGGCACCAGACTGGGCGAGACAGCCTTGGTACTTGCTGCTGCTGACCCTGTCAGTGACACAGCCAGTTCACCTCCCTCAGAGTTACAATCTGCTGACATCCTTGAAGGGCAGGATACTGTACCCCAGCTTGAAGTCCCTTCGTCTCAAGGCTTGATTCTTGAGGACTTAGAGATTGCCAGCCTGCACCTCTCTGAGGAGGTCCTGACTCTCCTTAGAGGATCTAGGAAGCCTTCAACTAGGAAAACTTGTGCTTCAAAATGGAAGAGGTTTTCCATATGGCGTAGTTGCACAGGTATCCAACCTGCTACTGCTGGGTTGTCTGTCCTTTTGGACTGTCTGACCCACTTGAATTCAGTAGGTCTTAGGCCTTCTACCCTGAAAGTGCACCTAGCTGCAGACTCTGCTTACATTTCAGTTGGTAAAGTCTGATTCCTGGCTTCCCATCCTGTCTTTAGAACATTTTTTAAAGGCCTTGTACACCTTCAACCTCCCTTAAGGGAACCAGTGCCGGCATGGAACTTGAATATCTGCATTGCCAGGCTAATGGAATCTCCATTTGAGCTCATGGCAACTGCAGAGTTAAAGTATGTTACCTGGAAAGCTGTGTTCCTAGTAGCCATTACTTCAGCTAGATGAGTAAGTGAGCTTCAAGTCCTGTGCACAGATCTGAACTATATCTCGTTCCACAGGGATAAGGTGGTACTTGGGACTAATAAGAAATTTCTACCTAAAGGAGTTTCGGATTTTTACATCAACCGGTCCATTACATTGCCAGTCTTTTTCACTGACAACTGCAGCTCAGGGGAGCGGAGATTGCATAGCCTGGATGTCAAGATGGCACTTAGCCACTACCTTGATAGCACCAAATCATACAGGCCAGAATCGTACAGGTTACCCAGTTGTCCCTCACTTATGGTGAGGTGGAGAAAGGTAAAACAGCATCTAGAAGAACCATTGCATGCTGGATAGTGGCCTGCATTCAGTTCTGCTATAGAAAAGTTGGTAAGCAGCAACTCCTGAGCCTCAGGGAACATTCTACCAGGCACAGCTGCATCAATAGATGCAGCAAGGGGCATAACCCTACTGGAAATTTGCAAAGCAACTACATGAAAAACTGTTCACACATTCACCAAGCACTACTGCTTAGACATACAGTCCAGAAGCGACGCCAGGTATGGCACAGCAGTTTTGTAGAGCCTTTTTCCCCAATAGGATCTCTGCCCTACTTCCAAAGGTACTGCTTGGTAGTCTGCATTAGTTAAGCAGATTGAGTGATTCCTGGGGTTTGAAGGAAAAAATTACTCACCACAGTAATTGTTTCTTCCAGGGGATCACTCAGTAAGCATTAATCACTGCCAGCTGAGGGCTCTACCGGTGGATTAATGCCCGCTGGGGGGGTTCGTGCATGAGAGCAGCCGAGGGCTCCCAGCGGACAGTAATCACCGGTAGAACCAGACTGAATGATGTCTGCTTATGTATATGGGCTCTTTTGCGGGCGAGGAGCCTATGTTACAGGTCAGTCGCGTGAGAGCTGGTGAGCCTAGGCAGAAATAAACACGGAGACCGTGCGATCATCAAAAAGGCTTTATTTCACTTACAGTAATCACAGTGCTAAGAAAACATCTTCGGTGACAGTTTTGGCGCGGTTAATGATTTCTCCGCTAATGGTAACACAGCAACTGGAAGCACAGAAGTCTGAAGTAGACTGCTAGGAACAGAAGACATACGTAAAAGTACATATGTAGGCAATCAGGAGGCAGGACTGAGAAGAATTCCTGCTTACAGTGTGTGCATACCAACAAAGAGCTCCACAAGGACAGCGAAACAGCAAAGAAGTGTTGTTTTCACTAGAGCAACCACAGTGTTGAATGACTTAGGAGCTCCCTATGCCGCGGGTTTCTGCTCTGCAATCGGGAGCTTGTCAGTACTGCGTACCTTCCCTGTGGCGCTTGGTCCTGAGGCGGGTCGGTTGGTGCTTGCAGCGCTATCACTGGCGGAGCGAGGTGGTGCCTGAGCGGGCTGCTACTCTCGGCAGCCTCCATGGCCACAGCTGGTACTGACCGAGCGGGCGTTATGTCTGGCTTAATACCCGCTCGGTTTCAGTCAGCTGTGCCGATTCCGCCAATTGTCGCACTGCTTTTCACCGCTCCACTGAGAGCCGTGTTACAAGTCTGCTTAAGCTCCCACCCTGTCTCCCCTACCAGAACCAGGAAACAGGGATCTCTTTACTAGCATCCCTGCTGGTCACTAATTGTCCTGCAACATTTTTAAGCTTAATTCTTACAGGGATTATTTCTTAGAAATCCCCACAGGGTGGGGGTGGGGTGGGGTGGACTGTGTTAAGTACTTAGATAGTTAGAATGCCTCTCCTTGTTAGGCTTCATAATGAATCCAAGCACTTCTGGGTGCAGCAGTTACTAGGGGCAGCAGTTTGAAATTGCCACGAGGCAATGAGAGTTCCATCATTTACATACATTCCATTCTCTCCAGAGCATTTAGTTCTGAAGACTGACTGCATAAATTAAGCGGACAGTGATCCCCTGGAAGAAACATAATTACTATGGTGAGTAATTTTTTCTTCCCTCCCTCCTTCCCTTCTCATTAATGTTTTTTGCTCCCCCCATACAGTACAATGTGAATCATCGCGATCTCAATGTCAAAGAGGCCTGGAAACTGGGTTACACAGGGAAGGGAATTGTAGTCTCCATCTTGGATGACGGAATTGAGAAAAACCATCCAGACCTTGCTGACAATTACGTAAGTAGCCACTTGGCAGTATACACTTTCTTTTGTTGCACTCTTTTGGTCTGTGTGTTAAGCGGGAAAGGAGGGAGTCTGGGATTGCAAGGCTTCTACTAACCCTAGAGTAGAAACCCCTGGATTTTTGATTTATGCCTGACACTCTTAATCTGACAAGCAGGAGTCCAAAAATGCACCATGATTTTCACATCAACCATCACAGTACAGTTGCTGAGCATTTTCATATAAATATTTTTTTCTGTTGAGTGGAACTCTTGAAAATTTAGTGGGAGCCCTGAGAATCCAGAAGGCATTCTTCAAATAATGTTTGAGCAGAAGCTTTGGGGTTATGATTGCAGGGTTCCAAGTCTGTTTTTCCAGGAGGTGGCCACTGACCTTTTTAACTGCAAAATTTGGTCACACAGATCATTATTTAGTTTTCGTTGATCAGGAAGGAGATAATGCTGCCTATTTTCTGCCTCATCGGGGGCAGATACAAATAACTGAAATTTAACCAGATTAAGAAGTTGTTAGTAGGTTTTAGAGCATGGGGAAATTTGGCCAGGGCATGGGGGAATTCCTGTATTCTTTTCAAGATGTGCCACAGTATTTTTTTTTTTCTTTTGCTCTCCCCAGCTCCAGGCCAGCCTCTCCTTCAGGCCTTCCTATGCCCCTTGCTGCCACACTGCCTCGATGCAGCCACCCATCACCCCATATTGCAGTCCCCCGGGTAACCCGGATGTAACCCTTCACAGCGTGGGTCCCTCTCCTCCAAGGGGGAAGGCACCAGTGGGCAACCAGTGCAATTCTTGGCCCGGGTGCTGCTGGGCTGGTCCGTGCACTGCTTGAGGTCTCGTGGCAGCGGGAGCTGGTGGTCGTCATCCGGTCGGCCATGGGGCTCTTTTCCTGTTTGCTCCCCAGGGGCGTGGCGTGCCACTAACCTCAGGCATATGCTGACGTTCACACCCCATTAGTTAGTGGGACCCCGTGCATTGCCATGTCCCCAGCCTCCACCAGGGATCAGCAAGCGCTGGGTCGCGTCCCTGCCCTCCCCTGAGAGAAGGCGAGCAGTCATCCGACACTCAAGCCTTCTCTCCGCAGCCAACCATCCAGCACCCGGGTCTGTTCCCGAACCCGGGTCACTGGTGTCGCAAGTGGAAATCCAACTGCTGTGCCAGCGGGCTGGCTGCCATGGTATCTTTAACGTCCATCTGAACAGGCGAACAGGACCACTATTTAACATCTCTTCTGAAGTACGGCACACCCTGACAATACAGCATCCTCTCAGTACAGTATTGACAGCACTATTTAGAAAACCATTATATTTTAGCTGTTTTTTTGTATTCTGATATATTCAAATACAAAGGTTGAATATATGTAAAATAACACGTTAGGAGGCCCTGGTGAGTAAGATGAGTTTTTTAGTGGTTGCACAGAATTTTCAATAGCATTTGTTACCAAAATGGTAGCCATTTAAAGCCTAATATTGTACTACTCAAAGTGCATATTTGTGCTGCATATGTGATTGGGGAGAGGTCTTGTACCCAGCAGTACTAGTCATGTGGTGAAAATTAACATGCTCCCCGTCTCAAGAAAAGGGGGCTGCGCCTCCCACTGAACAGCCAAAAACGGGTGTAGCTGACCGAAACCTTCTAGCTTTTGTATAGGATGCCATGACAGAGTTAAAAAAAAAAAAAAAAGTTGAAAAGCAAGGATTAGCAAAAGGAATGGGGATAACCTGATCCCAGGCTGTTGCATATGGTCCCAGTTCTGAGGACAGCAGAGCTGTAGCAACATTTGTCTTATCTCCCATCCAGATACAGCCTGGAGGCAGAAGTGGGGTCCGATCCAAAACCAATAAATGACAATGAAATGGGGAGGCACCAAAAGTAGTGTGTTGCGCACCAAAAGGGCAACCTGGTATTATGAGATGTACTCTGATTCTTGCATACTCGGAAGCACCACTGCTGATAACATGCTTTGAGCAGGGCTGCTAACGCTGTCCCACTCCAGCTGTGATCTTTACAACTGTGTCAGGAGGTGCCTTGATGAATTATGCATTCATATCTGCAAAAGACAAAGTGATGTGAGCTTGGATGGGGAAGTATGTATGTGCATGCCAGTGACTAGTTGTAAACTTATTAGCATCAAGGAGGAATGGGACTAGAAAACATAAGAAAAGACCCAGTTCCACTTTGTGGGAAATCCTCAGGCTCCACACGGGCAGCCTCTGTTTTGTTTTATTGTGTTTTACCCCCATCACCTGTGCTGTCCCCATCTACATGACAACTTCCGGTCCCATACCAGTCGATCTCTGATGCTTATCTGCCCTTCTGGTGCCAAGGGGTCATCCTGTTCAGTTTCTCCTTTTTGGCCCATTAAGTGTGGAAGCTTAGATTGGCCAGTCGGGTGGGCAGGGCCCAGAGAATGCCAGGTTTCAACGTGCTCACTGGGATTTTTCCTGCTTGGTCTCCCCCCACCCCTCAGAACACTGCTGGCCATGGGCTTGAATGTATGCATCTCCTGCACCCAAGCCAGCCAGTGTCCCTCCTCCTTTCATCACCCACTTGCTGCAGTTCCATCTGTTGTCACCCAGGTAGCAGTGCTTTACCATGCAGTGCAGCCCTCTGTAAGAAGAGGAGAACAACATCCACATGTGGTGGTGGTGGGGGGGTGCACCAGCCTTATGCCTGAGAAGCATCAAAGAAAACACAAAACTAGAAAGTGAAAGAACAATGTCGCCAAATCAAGGTGCCGTGTGCCCTTGATTGAGCTTCAATTTGTCATTAATTTCCAAAGGAAATAAGCTTTGCTTGAGGTCTTTGTTTAGATGGGTGAATCCAGGAACAAGAGTTTTAGTAATTTCATACAGTCTTGCATAATCTCATCCGTGAGTTGTTGCTAGGGCAGTGCAAATACCTTTTTTTGAATATTTGGCCGAATTTTCGGTATTCGGAGCATGTGCATCCGAATATTCGGCCGAATATTTGGTATTCGGACAATTTTGGTAATTGTTATAAAAAAGCTAAGAGCGCCCTCCCTTTCTAGCCCAGATCTGGAAAGTTAAGAAATAACCCCCTTTCCCCCCACCCTCAGATAGCACCCAAACCCCTCCTCCCCCAACCACTTCCATAAGTCATAATTAAAAAAAAAAACATAAGCAAAATCCAGTGGGTGATCAGCACAGCCCACCTGCCTCCAGCTGGCCCCAGTTTCAATACTGTACCACACACATACACACACACACACACACCCATCCCCACCCCAGTAGCATCACGTAGCTCGCACCCTGCAGCTAAAGAGAAGTTAAAAAAAGGCAGCTGGTACAGCCCGCCCTACTCCTTGGCCAGCTGCCTTCTTGTGAATGAAATCAGTCACTTGCTTGCGCTTATATAGTAGAACAGCTGATCATGTGATGATCAGCTGTTCTACTCAAGTGCAAACAAATGACTGATTTAATCCTAAAAAGCAACCGGTCAAGGAGGAGGGTGGACTTGCGCCTGCCACTTTTTTAACTTCTGTTTAACCGCATAGTGCATGCTGCTACTGGGATGGGGATATAATTATATGTGGACACAGTATTGAACTTGGCGGCTCAGCTGTGAGGCAAGTGAGGTGTGCTATCCGCCATTGGATTTTGCTTATGTGTTCTTTTTTCTTTTTTCTTTAATTATGACTTGCGTGAAGTGGTTGAGGGAGGAGGGTTTGAGTGCTATCTGAGGTGGGGAAGGGGGTTCTTATCTTGCCAGATCTGGGCTAGGGAGGAGGGTGGGGGGCGCTTTTAGCTTTTTTAGAAGTGCTTCTCGAATACCGGACAAACAATGCACTATTCGTTATTCGGAATCTGAATACAAATAGCTCATTATTCGTAGTATTCGGGAAATTATATTCGTTATTCGCACAGCCGTAGTTGTTGTCCCTTAGACAGAACTTGTGAATATTAAAGTTCAAACTCTGTTCTGTGCCCCCCCCCCCCAGCACTCTAACTGCAGATTATTTCTCGGCTGAAGAGTTCAGATGCCCCAGAGTCCTCTTCCAGTTCTTGGGGCTAAGTGACATTTAAACAAACTTTATTTCTTATAAAGGTGTTGTTATTTTAGTTTATTTTGGTAACTCTACATTAGTTATAGGGCTTTTTAGTTAAAATTGTGTTTTTTTTCTTCGATTCTCAAGAGTCGAGAGAACTGCTGTTTACAGTGGTTCTTGCTTTGTGGTTCTGTTGTTCAAACCGTTTAAAAATGTACCTTTTTCAATTTAAATTGGCTTACATTTTAAAATAGTAGTACCTTTTTGGTTTTTTTAGGAGCACTGCATCATTTGAAATTTTTGGCATCCTTTTCTATCACATTGGCATCCCTGAGAGGCCTCAATAAAAGACAGGCCTAACAGGATTTAAAAAGTGCAAATTCTGTGTATGGCTCTTGATGGAGGCAGGTTGCCCTAACCTGTGCTTTGCTTGTTTGGGTCTAGTTGACCATGAGTTTGAAAACTGAACTTTGTTAAAATGTTTGCCTAAAAACAGAGAAGAAAAGGGCAGCTAATGTGTCCCAACAGTATTCTTTACTAGTAATTACGAAGGGGGTTCCTCTAGTGGAACGCACCCATTGGGCGGTTCCTTGCTTTCATGGCAGCTCATGACTTCAAAAGAAGCATAAAAATGCCTCAAGCAGTCATCTCTATCCAAGGGGACTGATAACACTGCCTGGCCATACACGAATCGCACCATAGGGCACAAGGCTAATGATAGCAAAAAACATAAAAGATCTTCTTACCAGTCATTGCCCTGAACTGGGGTGTAGTCAGACAGTAAAAATATGTACGCCAGGACCATGTTTGTTGCCCCCACCTATGCATGGGTAAATAAAGTTGAATGAAAAAAGATTGCCCACAGGCTGCGTAAAGGCTAAAATGCAGTATAATCTTAAATCAGAAATTGCCTTGCAACCCTCCTAAGTGTGAAAACAAATAGATGCTAGAACTCCAGTGTGCAAAAAAAAAAAAAAAAGCTCATCACAGGGTCCTTGATAAAGCTTCAGTACAGGGGTCGAAACGCCGTTGGCTTTTGGTTTGGGGTGGCATTATCTTTTATTATGTTTTATAGACAGTGTGCATTTTTTAAGCCTTAATAAATTTGACAAGCTTTTTTTGCACACTGGCGTTCTGGAATCTTATTTGTTTTCACACTTGGGAGAGTTGCAAGGCAATTTTTGATTTAAGTAAATAAAGTTGCCATTTATTGCTCACTCATACATCCACATACCACCCTAGAGCCTTCAGACACCAACATACGACCCCGGACCTGTAACGATGTATGTTCCCTGGGATGCAGAGACAATCTCAGTGACCAACCCTTCCAGTTTTTGTTGCCCCCTAAATGAAAATTGTACACCACTGAGTACGTAGAGTATGTCTTCCTACACCCATGTCCTCAGCGTCTGGGAAGAAGAAACATAAGGAGAAAGCATCACTGTTCCTCTGCCCAGTAATTAGACAGGGCAACCAGTGCCAGAAAGGACAGTGCCCTACTCGAGGGGCATAGAGCAGATGTGGATTTTTCCAGGCTATGGAGAACCCTGCTGTTGCATCTTCTCCTCTTCCTCCAGCCCAGGCGAAACCTAACCCCTAACAGTTCTTCCCATATCTCAGTAGACTCATTGCCAGTAGGAGGGTGCCTGTCTTACTGTCTCCAGTAATGGGGGGGGAAATGCCTCATACAGGTGGATCCTGTAGATAGTAGGACTTGACACTTCAATTTGTAAAATTTCCAAACGTAAGCTAAATCTGAATATTTCCAACTCAAAATTCAGAGCAAAAATTTCTGCTGGATCTGGATGTGACAAAGCTGATAAAGTTAGTGGAAAGGTTCCCTTTTCCCAGCTTGGCAAAGGCCTCCTTTACTTTCTAAAACTTAATTAACTTTATTGAGTTTATCGAAAAAGACTTGTGTATTATGAATATTTCATACAGTGTCTAACAGAGGCTTTTCCACCCTCATTATGCATAGAACAAAAACATAGTATTAAAACAAAACACAAAATGACAGCAGCTGTAAGCACATTGCATGTACAATTGAGCAGTCAGGGTCCTAGACAAGATAAAAAGAGTAAGAGACAGGCAAGCTATTGCGTCTTTTTTTTTTGGTAAACTTTATTTTAAAAACTTAAAAGTTGTACAGGCATTTACCAGCCCTTAAAAGGGCAGGTACTTATTTTATGCAGGAGTATACAAGGTATACCATCATACAGGGCACATGAGTAACACATATACATGACATATTCTTAGAGTACACTTTGACATGAAATAAGTTGCACCTATGTAGAAATGGAGTTCATGATGTTGCTTAGACCCCAGCGGCTAGGCATGCAGTCAGAAGTAGACAAGGCAAAAATGCTAGTATGCAGGTAGGGGAACCAGACCTGTGTATCTTGTCTGGGGCAAAGGTTTCAAAGTTATACAGGAGTTAAAACAATGGAAACCAAGGAAACTGCACCATCCTTTCCACTGGTTCCCAGATTGCCTTGAATTTCTCTTCTTGGTGTTTAAACTTATATTGCATTCTCTCCAGTTTCATACACTCCATCAAGTCCCAAGCCCATAATGCCACAGGTGGAGTACTAGGAGCCTCCAGAACAAGGCTAGCTGGCGTAAGCCCAGCACCAGTCCCAACCATAACAGTGCATTGTTTCCAGCCTCACCCTGCTGTTGGACCCCCACCCTCAGGCCCAGGAGCACCTTCACTGGGTCCAAGGCAAGAGGTTACCCCAGAATGTGTTGCAACAGCAACAGGACTTCTTTCCAATAGACATAAACTTTGGGGCATTCCCATATCCAATGAAAGAATGTACCAGTATGTATTTTACACTTGGGGCAGAGTTCTGGAGCTGTGGGATCAATCCTGTGTGCCAAAACTGGCGTGAAATATACTCTCATAAGAACATTTTTTGTATTGGATTGCTCGTAGGCGGTTGTTCACAGAGCAATTGAGAATGTTTAAAAATCCAAGCCCAGTCACTCCCAGTGAGAGAGTCAGGAAATGCATCTTCTTCCCAGCCCTTTTTAATCTGTCCAGCTGTTCTGGAAGGGCCCCACCAATAACTTGTAACATACCCTGAGGGGTTTAAAAGTGTGATCCTGATGCCTACCCTTAAAAGTCTCTTCCAGGGGGGACCGCCCATAGCCACCTGGTCCCAAACCTGCTAAGTTTTTCTGTTGTTTTCCGTAGGGAAAGATAGGACAAGTAGGAGGAGGGGGTAAGATTGTAATTTTGCTTAATTATATTAAAATTCAAGACCTGACCATCACTCAACATCTGCTATATAAAGTAAAGCCCCCCCTACGGTTCCACAGGTCGAGAGTTTTCTGGGGTAATTTCTTTCCTCCAAGCTTTTCATGTTTCAGGGGAGTGTCTGGAGACAGTCCAGCCTTGTGCTTCAAAATGTGATGAGCCATACGCCATGCCCTCCAGGTGGCTCTGGTGCAAGGGTATCCACATTTCTTCCCCGTCTCTCCCACCAGGCCTCCGACCAACAGATCATAATATAATGGTACATTAGACTTTGACTCTCGACCCACCCATGTTGGTTGATTCTCCCCACTACCCATCAAGTCCTGAATATATGCTAGTTGGGATGCCAGATAGTAATATTTGACATTGGGTAGTCCCAAGCCCCCATGTGAAAAGGTTTCCACAATATAGTCTTTTTAATCTTGGGTCTCTTCCCTTTCCATAACAATTGGGTTACAGCAGCCTCTAGAGCCTTAATATATCTATTAGGGATATAGAGGGAAAGGTTTGCCTCTTTGCAGATGATACAAAGATCTGTAACAGAGTTGATACACAAGGGGGGGGGGTACAAAGGATGAGAAGGGACTTGGCAAGGTTGGAGGAATGGTCAGACATATGGCAACTTAGATTCAATGCAAAGAAGTGCAAAGTAATGCACCTGGGAAACAAAAACCCAGGAGAAGAATACACAATAGCATGGGAGGTACTAACAACAAAAATGGAACGGGACTTGGGGGTAGTCATATTGGATGATCTAAAGGTGGGTAAGCAATGTGAGAAGTCAGTAAGGAGGATACTGGGATGCATAGGAAGGGGCATTACAAGTAGAAAAAGGGAAGTGGTTATCCCTCTGTAGAGACAGTTGGTGAGACCCCATCTGGAGTACTGTGTGCAGTTTTGGAGACCTCATCTACGCAAGGACATAGACAGGATGGAAGCAGTCCAGAGGAGGGCAACTAAAATGGTGCAGGGTCTGCATCAGAAATCATATGAAGAGAGACTGAGAGAGCTTGTATAACCCTTGATGAAAGGAGGGACGGAGGGGACATGATAAAACGTTCAAGTACCTCAAGGAATCAACAAAGTCCAGGAGGGTAGCATCTTTCAGAAAAAGAGGTGTAAGAACAAGGGGACACAATTTAAAGATAGAGGGGGACGGCTCAGGGTAATGTGAGAAATCTTTTCACGGAGAGAGTGGTGGATGTGGGAACTGCCTTCCTGGGGAGGTTGTTGGGGCTAAAACAGTGGGGGAATTCAAACATGCATAGGACAGACACAAGGCAATTGTAGTGGGGGGTGGCAGGAAGTAGGCTGTTGGTTAACTAGAATCTGCAGCTTATCCAGTAGGTAGGGAAATGGGCAGACTGGGTGGGCCAAGTGGTCCTTATCTGCCATCAAAGTCTATGTTTCTATCGTCTGGAAGGAATAGAGGAACTGTGGGAGGATACTCATCTTAATGAGATTAACCCTACCCAGCAGGGTTAAAGGGAGGGCCCTCCAATTACAGCAGTCTTCTTTAACCTTAGCCACCACCCTACATGTTAGCATCTGCCATTCTGGATAGCCTTGCCAGTAGATATATACCCAGATATTTAAATTCCTGGGGAGACAAGACATAGATTGAGTCTAGTGGGGGCCTTGATACCACCCAAGGGCATCCATTCACACTTGCCCCAATTTATTTTGTGGCCTGAGATTAGGCCATAGTTGACAAAAATGTGGGTCAGCGCTGGGAAGGTAACACCCGGGTTTTTCAAAAATAGCACGCTGTCATCTGCAAAGAGCGAAATGACGTGGGCTCTACCACCACCTACATAGCCCTGAATGTCAGCATGGGAGTGAATGGTTTCCGCCAAAGCTTCTATAGTAAGCACATATAATAGCGGGGATAACGGACATCCCTGTCTCGTGCCACACTTAAGATGGAAAGGAGAGGATATAGTGGAATTGGTTAGGATTTGGGCTTGGGGAGAATAGTATAGTGTCCCCCAGGCCATATTTTTTTAAGGACAGCAAACATGAAAGGCCACTCTACACGGTCGAACGCCTTTTCAGCATCTAATGCTAATAGGCCTCCCTCCGTAACTCCTTTTCGGGTCTAACCATTTATTTATTTATTTAAAAGTTTTATCTGGAAGATGCACTGAGCAGTAGTGCTCAATTCCAGGTGCGTCCTGGGGGAAGGGGGCAGAGGGAAATGGTACATACATACATAGGCAGTGAAAATATCCAATAATTTGCATTAAACAAGGGTACATACTTAACAGGAAGCTAGTATGCAGACAGCATAGGAGCGGAGCAGTTTTACACAAATTGTGAGCAAATACAGGAGCAGTGGTAACAGTAAACCATGAAAAGTGAAACAGAATAAAACAGATAACAGCCGGCAATCTGACCATAGGAGACAGGAAACCCAAAAACTGAATTGTCTGTTGCAGAAATAGACAACATATTACCTGCAGGCACAAGATAATGTGAAATGGGAATTGAGAGAGAGAGAGAGAGAGCTCAAGTGCTTAGACTGGGGCATATGTCTGATGTCAGATGGGAGGGAGTTCCACAGTTTGGGCATCCGGTATCTGAAAGATGCTTGGCCGCTAGATGTAGTCACCCATGGGACAGCCAAGGTGCGTGTGTCATAGTTTCTAAGGGGGTGGACAGGAAAGGTAGGAATATCCAACACATCTGAGAGATAAGTGGGCAAGGACAGGGACCAGTACTTGGCAGTGAGTTTGGCGCAGTGGGACAGGCGGCAGTCATGGAGTGAGGTAAAGGAGAGGGACCTGTAGAGCGCGCAGTGGTGAGTGGAAACTATGAATAATATTAACTGTCCTACGTCTATTTTGTTTAGCCTGTTTCCCCCCCGACGAAGCCTCCCTGATCCAGTTGATCACCTTTGGTAGGAGTCTGTCTAGTCTTAGAACTAACAACTTAGCCAAGATTTCATAATCAAGAGTTCAGAAGTGATAAAGGTCTATACGACCCACATTTGAGTGGGTCTTTCCCTGGCTTAGGTAAGACCACAATTGTGGCCATGCACATGAAAGGCGGAAAGGCCCCTCGTCTGGAAAGCGGAGCGTATCATCTAAAGCATAAAGGGTCCTATCTCCTCCCACACCAGTCTGTAGAACTCAAGGGGTATCCAATCTGGGCCTGGCGCCTTACCTCTCCTCCCCCTCCAGGCTGCCCTTTTCAATTCCTCCTCAGATATTGGAGAATCCAGAATCTTGCTATCCTCCCCTCCCACCAAGGGTAACTCAATGTTCTGAGGAAGGCCCTCTGGATCCCCATCCGTTGGGAACTCCATACTTTCTTGGAATTAATACAGCCCATCAGGTCCCTCTCCAGCTCCCCACCTGTTTCTCTAGTTCCTTTTCTTCTCTGTCCAACTTCTCTTTAAGATAAGAGGAGTATGATATAGCATCCCCACGGATATGTGCCTTGAGTGCATCCCAGGTGTTATGCACTAAATATTCCCTAATGCTAACCCTGACCTGGGACACAAAGCCCTTATCTACTAATAAGGACAGATCCATGTGCCAACTGGGCCTTGGGTCCCCCCCACCTGAAATTGCAGTACTACCTGCAGGGGTGCATGGTCTGAAACCACCAGGGGTCTATAACAGGCTTCCTCCACCTGCCCCACCCACGCCTTTGGAAGGAATAAATAATCGAGCCATGTACACACCTGGTGGGCAGAGGAGAAAAATGAATATTCTCTGGTGGTCGGGTGACCCTGCCTCCACGCCTCCATCAAGGCTTACCTCTCCATCATGCTCTGTGAGGTTCCCATGCTGTGCGGGGGGGGGCCTAGATCTCTGACCCAAGTGATCTAAAACAGGGTCCAGATAGATGTTTAAGTCCCCTCCTATTATCAGGTTATCCAGCAGTGGGGCTAGTGGGGCCCCCCCAGGTGCGTGAAGAAGTCAGGTGCATCAAAATTGGGACCATATACAGAGACCAAGCTGTATTTTATTCCCCCTATATCAAGCAAGCAAGCAAGCACATTTTTATTTATATAAGGCATCCTTCCAAAGCTCAGGGTGCCTTTACACTTATAACATTAAAATCACCGTACATCATAAAACATGTAAAACATACTAAAACAACCATATCAGTTTGAACTCAAAATATCCCTGAAAATGCCTGGTTATACAAGTATGTCTTCAGACAATTTTTAAAACCATCAACGGTCTGGCTATCTCATATCTGGCGAGGTAGAGAATTCCACAGGGTAGGGGCCACAAAGGCAAAAGATCTTCTTTCCGATGTTTTAAGGGATACCCTGGGAATCTCCAGCAATCCCTCGCCAGCGGAGCGAGCAGGAGGGGCAGTAAGGGTGCAGGAGCTCTTTCAGGTAGTAGAGACCCTGCTCGTGTAGGTCCTTATAGGTCAACAAAGCGACCTTGAAGGTAATCCGCCGCTGTATTGGCAACCAGTGCAAATCCCGCAGCACAGGTGTAATATGACTACACCTAGAAGCTCCAGTCAGCAACCTGGCCATCGCGTTCTGCTCTAGTTGCAAGCGGTGGATATCTACGCCTGGTAGCCCTTGGTAGAGGGCATTGCAATAATCAAGACAACTGGTGACAGAGGCGTGGGCCAAGGTTGGAAGATCGGGCAGAACCAGGTGCTTCACCAGGGCTATGCTCCTAAGGTGGTGGTAGGAAGACTTGACTACAGCGGAAACCTGCGCCCTCAGGGTCAGGCCTTCGTCAATATCCACCTCCACTATGAGGTATCTTCCCTGAGGGTCTGCATGAGTTTTCAGAATTTTGTGGGGCAAGCCAGGCCTCAGCCAAATTGCAACTCCACTAGCCGTCAATAAGGTTCCCCCCAAGGCAGATTACCACCTCAAGACCTCCTCAGAGGTAAAATGAATCTCTTGGAGAAACACTACATCCCCCCATTTTTTTAAATATTTACCCATACCTTTTTCCATTTAACCACATGTCGCAAACCATTAACATTCCAAGTTATTAACTTCAACTTATTCATGTTACAAAACCCAAGTAAAAATGCATCATTGCCATGTTCTCCACATTCCTGCCCCCCTGTGCAGACATTCAATCATGGAAGTAAATTTTTGAACCTTTTAACATCCCCAACAAATCCTTCTTCCCCAAAATAGGGTTCTAGAACAGAACGGAATTCACCCAACTGGTAAAAAAACTTGCCAGTCACAACATAGAGTATACCCCCCACCAAACAGCCCCCATAACAGCAACTGCAACCTGTATAACCCCCTCCCTAACCCCTGTCTACTTAAGCTATTCACCTGCTACTTTGCATGGATAGAGCACACTAGATTATGCTCGCCATCTGTTACTTTCTGGAAGGCCGCCATAGGCAGTGGCTCCTGTCCTGTGGTGGGGACCTGCTTAACCCCCCCTGATGGAACCCATTAAAAAGGAATTGAAGTCACATTCTGAGCCTTTACTAAATGAAAACATAGAAAAGCAAGGTCTCCCCTACTTGATTTGCAGTCCTCTTTAATGTAATCTTGTAAGACCCCAGCCTGTAGCCCCGGAATTATGGTCACTCACAACAGAGAGTGCCGAACTCCAAAATATGCTAGATACAGTTTTAAACTCCACTGCTCAGATGTCCTCGTACTATAATTTTGGGGCCCCCCGAAGATGAAACTCTGGGTGGGAGCCAGGATACAGTCCAGGTTTTGAGAGAGAAGGCCTAGTGCTTACTGTGTAAGCCTCCATCTGGTCACAGTTCTGGAGATAAACAGTTCAGTCAGCCATCTCAAGAAAGTACTTAGTCCAGGCCATTACATCTAGGCCTAGCATGCCAGTGAGACCAAGGTATATCCTTTGCATATGCACATATGTCCAGCTCTATTCCTCTGGCATCAGATCTGGCTGGATTGTACATCAAGCTGGAGGGAAAACAGAGGAATTCCTGACGATGATTAGGGTGTGTCCCCATAGAGATGGATCTCGGGGATTTCATGGGTGGGAGCGGGAAGGGGAGCCCTCACCAAACCAGCCATTATAGGTCCCATAAAGGAGTTGCGGTATGGACCACAAAAACATGTGGTCCCCCCCACCCCACATCCCAAATGCATCACACCCTAGCCACAGTACCTCTGTAAAAGTCTGCTTTCCTTCTAAAAATGCCACAGCAGGAATACCTCAGCAGCCCTAAATGTTCTTGTTGCTGCCCACAAGCTTTTTCCAAGTCGGCCATGCGCTCCATAGCTGCATCAGGGCTGATAAAGGATTTTGGCTTCCCTCCCTGTGGTCTTATAATTAGGTGCTCCGGGTAAACCAGTGCAACTTGACATCCCAGGTCATGAAGCTGCTTCTTGACCTCAGCAGATGGTCTTCTTTGATTCTGAAGCTGTCAGGAGTAGTCAGAAAATAAGCTTATGTGTGAGTGCTGTACCATTAATTTGCCCTTCTGCCTAACCTTTTCCAGTATGGTTTGCTGATCCATAAACCGAAGAAATTTTATGATGATGTGCCTAGGTCTTTGATCAGTGTTAGGTTTAAGTCCTGGGGACCGGTGCGCACGTTGGATTTCCAAGGAGATCTCTGGAGGAAGGTCCAGGGTGTCACGGAGCCATTTCTTAACAAATGAGGCACAGTCTCTCCCCTTCAGCCCCTCTGGTAGGCCTACCACTCTTACATTGCACCTGTGTTCCCTGTTTTCATGATCGTCTGTAGCTTGTTTTAAAAATTCTGTCTCCTGCAAAGCTTTTTGTAAATCAGTGTGAGAGCTTTGCAAAGAGTCCTCCTGTGTGCTAACCCGTGCTTCTAGTTTCCCCCAGCCTGGTCTCATGCAGGTCGACAGTCTCCGACATGGAGTTCATGGTCTGCTGGATGTACTGGATCTGTGTAGTTACATTCTCAAATCCAGGCTCCATCCTTGTCCCCAAGTCATATTTAAGTTCTTTTAAAAGCCTCTCCGGCGCATGATACCCCTCGTTGGTCATAGAGGGGGTCGTCTGGTCCATCGTGGAGTTAGCAGGAAGAGTGCCCTCAGCTTGTGGCAATTCTGAGTTACCAGCGCCAGCGATGCCTCTTGTGCTGGATTTTGGTAGGCCTCTACTTGTCTCCGTAGATGGATGCGGTTCGAATGGCAATTTCGCCTGTTTCTTCATCAGTTTCGTTGGTGCTGGCATTTAGCACGGTCTTGTGATGCAAAATAGACCAGACTGCTGTGGTAGTGAGAAGGATGGCAAAAAAATGTGGTGGATAGCCATGGAGCTTTTAGTTCAAGCGTCCATCTTGCTCCTGTGCTTGACCACGCCCTTCTATTGCATCTTAAGTACATGGCAGTCTAACCGTCAGTGAATCAATAGTAGTCTATGGGTGGTGCCCCCCATGGGCCTGTTTTCCAGATACTTTGTCACGGTACAGAAAAATGGAGAATGGCAACCCATTCTGGACCTGAGATTCCTCAACAGACACCTCAAAAAGGGAAAAGTGCAGAATGGTAATACAGTAGACAGTGATTCCGTCACTGCAAAAAAGAGATTGGCTAGTGTCTCTGGATCTATCCCAATAAGACCAAGCCACAGAATATACCCGAGGTTCAGGGTATGCCTTTCAAAGTACCGATTCACAGCAATGCCTTCTAGCATGATTGGAATGTTCATGAGGTGGCTGCCAACAGTGGTAGTACTTTTGCACACCCAGGGAATATTGGTGTTTCAGTTTAGGCAACTGTTTAATATGCAGGAAAACAGAGGAGGAAGCAGTTCACTCAATTCATACTGTAGAGTACACTGCACAGTTTGGAGTTCCCCCTAAATTTAGAGAAGTCTCACCTAGGACCCAGCTAGATACTGGTATTCGCAGGCGAAGAATTGAACACAGTACAAAACTGCACATCTGCCAACTCAGAGGAGAAGCTCTCATTTAGTGTACAAACTCACTTCTGGCAGGACACAAAAATTATGCACAGAAATGTCGCAGCTCTGGCAGTGGTGACATGGGCAAGACCACAAATGAGGGATATCCAGTACCACCTAAGAAGGTACTAGCATTAAAAGTCTGCTCCAGTGGAGCAGCTGGTACCATTCACTAAGCGTTCAGTACAGACTTTAGAGTGGTGGAAGGAGGTGAGCAACCTCAGAGAAAGTATTCCATTCCATTAACCCTCACCTGCAAGGGTCATAAATACAGATGCCTCATTTATAGGGTGGGGTGGTCGTCAGGGGGACCTTGCAACAAATAGAGTTTAGGACTCATGAATCCTAGGAGCACATAAATCTGCTAGAGCTCGGGGCAGTGTACTTGTCCAGGGAGTCTTTCTCCTCCTGTTGCACAACCAAACAGTCTTGATCAAGACAGACAGTACTACCACCAGGGCTCCAGATAAGGTGTGTACCTGCCTATTTTACTCTCCTCATTTTAGGAAATACTCTTCAGAAATGTTTTTTAATGAGTACCAGTACTTGCCCAACATTTGTGAATACTCCACATGCCAAAGAATAGTGCTTCATAACATGACTGGTGATTCAAAAGGAAGTTTTTTGCCAGATTTACAGCACTTGTATACATCCCACTTTTGTTTTACTCACTATGTTTTAAAACTGGTAAGTAAATTCCTGCCTGCCAACATTATTTGGAGCATTGTTGGCACCTGAAATTCTTACATTAGAAAAAAAAAATGATTTTAATAAATGTACTCCTTGGTCCACTCTAGCAAGACATTTGTACACATCTGAATTTTGTTTTACTCTCCTCACTTTCAAAATGAGGAGTACAGGTACTCATCCCAAAAAATGTTATCTACAGCCCTGACTACCACAGTGTACTACATAAACAGGAAGGTACCAGCTCCTCAAAACTCTATACAGGGGCTCTGAAGATATAGAACTTGGCATTGTCTCTGAATGAGAGAATATCTGCAGTACATTTGGCAGGAAAGGACAATGTGCTTGGAGATTTACTGAGCACAATGGATCAGGTGACCCATGAATGGTCTCTGAACCATCAGATGCTCAACTCAGTGTTTTCAGAGGTGGGAAAACCCAGAGGTGGACCTGTTTGCTCCTTGGGAGAACAGAAAGCTACCCCACTTCTGTTGTTGACCACGCTCAGTGGGGACAGTCCAAAGGGATGCCATTTTCCTTCTCTGGAGGGACAAGTTTCTTTGTGCATTTCGTCCATATTCACTGATTCAAAGGAGCCTTTTGAAACTTAGAAGTCAGCAATAATGATTCTGATAGTATCAGATTGGGTCAGGCTTCTCTGCTGTTAGCACTGTCTCAGAAAATGTCTATTTCTAGGGGTGTGGATATGGTTCCCTTATCCACACTCTGGCAGTTCCACTGGAATGGTCTGATTGGCCAGACGTTTTTAAGCTAAGCTCCTCCTACCACCTGGGTGGTATATTCCCTGACACAACCATGTGATGTCAGTTCATTCTTTCTGCTGGAAGAATAGATCGCCTCCTTTGCGGCACCCAGTTAGGTTTTCTGATGTGCCACTGGTGAACTTTTTTTTTTTGAAGTTTTCAAGTTAGTTCCATTTATTCTCTAGGTTCTTTCGACTTCCTTTAATGATCGACAATGGAGCAATGAAAGCCAGTATTTAAATTTTGTATGCGGTGCTAGCAGAAGATGTCGGTCACTAACCTGCATAACACTTGCATTTACCACCTGGGTGGTCAAAACGATGTGGCTGCATGTCGGCTGTGCTTTAGCATGCTTCTTGAGTCCCTTGCAAACAGAAAGCTCTGACTCTCACTGGATCATCTTTTGGAACGGGATCTGAAGGACCGCCCTAAGGTCTGCAACAAGGCCTTGGCTGTGGCTGGGCTGGTTGAACAACTTGCATCCGTTGAGGCAGACCTCCTTTGTTTCAGTGTTGTTCCCTGGTGCCAGCACTGGAAGGTCATTCACCGGAGAGTTCTGGGAGATATGTCTGGCCCTCCAGACCTTGTGGGGAAAGCCTTACTCCCCCCATGGTATTATGAGCAAGCACCGCCAGCACCGGTCATGGGACCGAGAGCGATTGAGGTTCTTCCGATCCCTGGACTCGCCCGACCGCTTGATGGCTGTTGAGCGCCCTTCGGCTGGTGGGCAGGTCTGGCAGGTTGAGGGCTGTTCGGTTCCCCCATCTAGCCAGTCGACTTGGACTCCAGTGGAACACGCTGCTGAGATTTTTCGAGCTTGTCGACCAGTTGTCGGACAAGATTGAGGATTCAGTCTCACAGAAGAGCTCCTGATCCTCAACCAGGAGGACATGGTCCGGTTGGTGTCCCCGTCTTGCCCTCGATGGGAGCAGCCTCCACTGGAGATCAGATCTTCCACACCCATGTTGCTGTATGTGTTCAGGCATGTGGTGTACAGTAACCCACTGGAAGGTCTTTCTTGCCATCGACCGGCTGGTTGAGGTTGTGGTTGAGATGTTCTCACTCTCAGTCCTGCTCAACAGGGGAGACGTTGCCATCAACATTCCTTTTTGTTCTCATCCTCGAGTGAGGAGAGGCACCACCGTAAGATATGCCAGTGCTACGAGAATTCCCTCTGACAACAGTGGACCATTGTGGGGAGGGCAGGGCTCTATCCCATCGACCTCTTCGGGGGAGCCGCCACCACTGCAGTCGAACATGGGTGCTCCCCAGGCTGGTTTTCGGTGAGGCTCACCTTTTGGGGGGGGGGATACCCTGGAGATCTGTGGTGAGAAACGGCTGAGGGCAGCCTTTGATCACTCCTCAAAGACTCAGACCTTAGTCCATGGCCTCCTCTGGGACTCCCCTCCTCGACCGTGGCTTGGTCGAGGAACTTAACACTGATCATGGTCCGGTGTCCTTTGGAGCACTTCTCTGACTCATTTTGAAGTCCGTGTCAGTTTCAATTGAGTGTCCAAAGGAGGGCTAAGTATCCCCTCATGGACATTTTGGATCGGGATGAATCCCCTGGGGTTGCCTTCCCTGTGGTTGAGGACATTTTGGGACCAACCCTGGAGGTTTGGCAACATCCAGCATCCTGTCCAGCACCCTCTGCATGCATGGTCCGCAAGTATGCAGTCCTCTCTGGTGTGTTTTGGGGGTTTCATACCACCCTTCCATTGAGGAGTTAGTTATGGATTTGGTGTTCTGCATATCTGGACATCAGGGGGGCCATGGTCAAATCTCCGGACAAGGAATCTCGTAAGATTGACCATGTTGCTAAAAAGGTGTAAATTGTGGTGTCTCTAGGTCTCTGTAAGGCTAGCTGTACTATGATGATACCCAACTTCAGTCATTTCCTTACGAGAGTTTTAATAATAATAAACTTTATTTTTTAAGCGCCTTTCAAAATATCAAGGCACTTTACAATAATACAAACATAATTCCATAAAACAACGAACACAATAATAAATAACACAACAGCTCCAAACACCAATGAGTTACTGATAGGCCTGATGCCACAAAAAAGTTTAAAGCGCCTGTTTAAATCCCCCCACAGTCACTCTCTCCCAAAGCTGATGGGGTAGAGAATTCCAGAGGATAGGGGCCACAAACATAAATGCATGAGCCCCAGAAGATTTTAAGGTCACCCTCTGAACCTCCAGCAACCCCTCATCAGCTAAACGGAGCTGTCACACAGGGTTGTAGGGAATTACAAGCTCTTTCAAATAGTCAGGACCGAGTCCGTGTAGGGCTATATAAGTCAGTAAACCAACTTTAAAGGTGATCTGCCACTGAATCAGCAGCCAGTGCAGATTGCGCAGCACTGGGGTAATATGCGAAGCCCGAGATGACCCCGTCAACAATCGTGCCACAGCGTTCTGCAGTAGCTGCAGGCAGCAGATATCAACCCCAGGAAGCCCTAAGTAAAGGGAGTTGCAGTAGTCAAGGCGCGAGGTCATAAAGGTGTGGAGCGACGCAGGCAGATCGCTGGACGGAACAAGGTACCTGACCCTGGCACTGTTCCTAAGATGATAAAAGGCAGACTTGACGACTGCTGACACCTGAGATCGAAGGGTCAGCCCGTCATCAAGCACCACTCCCAGGTCACACACCTGTTCAGAGGTAAGAATCTGGGAGCTCTCCAGAAAAAGTCCAGAGGGCTGACCAGCCCTCAACCCCTCTATCCAGCGACCTGGATCCACAACCATCGCCTCAGTCTTTCCTGTGTTCAACTTTAGCCAGCTCGAATTCATCTAATCCTGGATTTCGGCGAGGCAGTTATTAAATACTGAGAGAACACTATCCTGGTAGGGTGCGAAAGACAGGTAGAGCTGGGTATTATCAGCATAGCAGTGAAACCTCAGCCCACGCCATCTTACAATGTCTCCGAGAGGCAGTATATACACTGCAAATGACATGGGGGACAGCACCAAGCCCTGAGGAACCCCACGCGACAGAGGGAGTGAGTCTGAAGAAATAAATCCCAGACACAACTCTCTGTGTTCTGCCCGTGAGGAAAGATGTAAACCACCTGAGGACTGTACATGTCAGGCCACAGATGAACCTCAGGCACTCGAGCAGCACCCCATGGTCCACAGTGTCAAAGGCTGAAGCGAGATCAAGGAGCACCAGAATGGAACGGTTTCTCTGATCTCTCGCCATCAGGAGATCACTGAGCACCTGAACCAACGCAGTCTCGGTACTATGCCTCTTTGAAAACCCGACTGGAGAAGTTCATAGATATTATGGATGGTCAAGTGGTTCTCCAGTTAAATCGCCACTACTTTCTCAATAACCTACCCTATAAAGGGAAGGTTTGAAATAGGTCTGTAGTTTGCTAGAACGTCCGGGTCCAAAGAAGCTTTCTTCAGAAGGGGTGTTACCACCTCCTCCTTCAGGGAGCTTGGAAATTCACCCGATTCCAAGGAGCACCGGACTATCTGAGCCAGGACCAGGCCAATGATATCGCAACAACCCATAACCAGGGAAGTTGGGCCAGGATCCAAACTACAGCGTGTAGGGCACATACCCTGGACAATCCGCATAATATCCCTGAACTCCGGCAGGTCAAAGGTTCTCCAGGAGATACGAGGTACAGTGACTGAGCACCGACCAACAGCATCCCCACAGAACAAGTCAGGATGGTCTCCAACCTGATGTCAGCCACCTTATTCGCAAAAAATCGAGCAAGCTGATCGCATTCCATTTACGAAAAAGCTCTTCAGAGCTGCAGACAGGTTGAGTTGCACAACCTGTCCACAGTTCGGAAGAGCTGAGCTGGTTGATTATGAGTGACAGCAATCTCCCTGGACAGGAACTCTGCCTTCTTACGAGAGATTGCTGATTGGTAGGCCTGGTAGTGCTCTACCAATTTAAGGTGATCAGCCTCCAAGGCGGATTTCCGCCAGCAACGTTCTAACCTTCGTCCTGATCGCTGCAACTCCCTGAAAGACCCGTCAAACCAAGGGGCCCTAGGGTGAATTGGGAGAGGACAAACATGGACAGGAGCAATCAGGTCCAGGGCCAAGGAGATGGCCTTATTATAGGCCAAGACCAAGGACTCTGGACTCAAGCTGGCAACAGGAAACTCCAAGAGGTCAGTCACCGCCACTAGGCCTTCAGAAGCCCTGAGTTTTTGATGTAGTCCCACCTCACCTCCTTGTTGAACAACAGTTGGTGGTGCAGCTCATCAGAGACCAGGGTGAATTGCTGGCAAAACACCAGCTCCAGACATCCTTGGATGTGGGCGACTCCTGTGCCCATGCCATGGTAGCGGCTGTCTCCATACATCGCAGGACCTGGTTGCGTTTTGTGCACCTTCATGGCGCAAGCTGGCCAGTGTCCTTTTTTTGGGCACTGACCTATTCAGCCATCTGGTGGAAGGACATGTCGCCTGCTTCAAGAAGTCCAGTGCAACCCTAGATTCTGTGACATTGTCCCAGAAGGACCAGAAAAAAGTCTAAGAAACTGACTTTCCAGTAGCAGTCCTTTCAATCGCAACCTCCTTGGCAGCAGCCCCAGCATGGGGCAATTCCAGACTTGGTGCCCTGAGCCCAAGTTTAGGGGCCAAAGTCAAAAAAGGGAGGGCAGAGGTAGTGGTGCTCCTCTGGCAGCAGCCGCCAGTGCCCCCGCAAAAGCTGCCCAGTGACAGGTCTGAGGGGTGTCGTCCCTCCACCTATCCCATCCTTGCCTGCTCTCCTGGTTGGAGGCAGGCTACGTCACTTCCTGCCACACTGGTCTGTCATAAGGGACAAGTGAATGTTGGACGTAGTAGCCAGAGGAATGCTTCCGGCCTTTGAGGCTGTCCAGACTTACCGCTTCCACGCATCTTGAGAGTCTAGGTTGTCACTGAACATGCTTTCTGCCCTTCAGGTGGATGTTGCTCTGCTCTTTGCAAAAGGGGCAGTAGTCCGTATCCCAGAAGCCCTGACCAGTCAGGGTTACGTATATAGGTACTTCCTTCTCCCGAAACGGATGGGGGCTGGCACCCCATACTGTTGTCTGCATGATCTAAACCAGTTCATGTGGAAATGCAAGTTCCAGATGGTCACTCTGAATCAGATTACTCCATCAGTGGAGCAGAACATGTAGTTCTACTTCCTAGACCTCCAGGATGCGTTTTTCCACATTCCCGTTGGTCTATCCCACTGCCACTACCTTCGGTTCTGAGTGGAAGGGGTCCTGTACTAGTTCCAGGTCACACCTTTTGGCATCTCATCAGTGCCCATGGTTTTCACTAAATGCATGGCCATGGTGACGGCCCACCTGTGGCAACTCAGGGTCAGAGTGTATCCCTACATGGCCAGCTGGCTGTTAGCTGGTCGATCCAGAGAGGCCGTGGAGAGGTCCAGAGATCTGGCTGTCCAAATTTGCTGAGACTTGGGCCTTTTGGTTAATCTGGACAAGTCTGAACTGGTACCAGCGCAGGTGATCAAGCTCATTGGGCAGAACCAGATGCCCTGCGGGCCAAGGCCCACGTCCCTTGCCTAATCATTTCAGGTTGGGCTGCTGCACCCTGCCCCAAGATTTCCAGAGGCTGCTGGGGTACATGATGTCCTGTATCAGCATGATCTTTTGGGCTCATTTGCAAATGCACCACCTCCAGTAGGAGTTAGACTGTCAGTGGTCTCGGTGCCTAGACCACTTGGAGTAGCCAGTCACAGTGATCTGAGCCGATGTGGGGTGCCATCCAATGGCGGTGATCTGAGAACACCTGGAGGAATGAATCCTGCTTTTCGGCCCAGAATTGATCGTCACACTTATGACAAACATGTCTCTGGTGGTCTGTGGAGCGTACCTGGGAGGCCACAAAACCCACAGGTTCTAGTCACCCTGGGATTCCCATCACCACATAAATCTGCTGGAGCGCTGTTTAGTGCAGTGGCTGTGATGGAATTTGCTCTGCTAGTCAGTGGTCAGGTTGTGCAGGTCCAGATGGACAATAGCAACCAAGTTCTACCTGAACTGGCAGGGTGGAACTCGCTTACTTCCCTTGTGTTGGGAGGCATTCCACACATGGAACTCATACACAGCCTGGGTGCAGATATCCTGCCACCAACCCCCCATGGTTGAGATGCCCTGCTTAGTGGCATCTGTCTTGGCTGGCCTACCTCCTGACACAACTCCCTGGGCTCATTTCCAAACCCAAGCAGTCTGCATGGCAGCGCAGAGTGCTGTTGCTGGGACATCAGGGTAGGCAGAATACGCAGCTTATCATTGCGTGTGATGGGTAGGATTTTCATAACTCACTCGTGGGTGTGCCACTCATGTCATGGTCTTGCCCCTTCAGATTTAAAGAAAAAGTGCATATTTTGAGTTAGGCCATTGTATATCACATTTACGTAACATGGTTAGGCCTTTTCCCCGTAGGAAAATTGTATGCTCGTAACACATACTAATTAAACTGTAACTCATAGTAATTATTAGTAAGTGTGACCTTCTTAGTACACTGATAAATCAGTTGTGGCATCAACTGAAACAACTTTTTTAAAACGTCTTACCTTAACCTTAAAACTAGACTTTCATAAAATGTATTTCTCAACAGTTTGGGTTCTCCCGTTTCCCCTAAGCACAGCTGAAGAGCAATATCATAAAATAAAACATTTAAATACAGTTTTCAGAACGTTATTTCAGTACAGCAGGCAAGCAGCATAAATTTAACTGACAACTGATGGGGTTTTCATACTGTTTATTTTGTGCTGTCTCTCTTATCCACATCAAACAGCTACAACATGCCTGCTATACAAAAGAAAAACTGTTACAACATATCTTCAGATGCCATGAAATTGACGTGCTTTGTCACAAAACACAGTTTGCAAGGAGCAAGCCACTTACCTGCAGAAATGTGCTGCGCAAAAAACAAAAGCACAGAAGCCAAGGAACAAAGTACTTGAAACACAAAAGCGACACTAGCTATCTTCCACCTCATTACTGTTACATGATCTGTAAGTCCTTTGACTGACTGACTTCTACCTGCTTCACAGTCACCTGCAAACAAAGTGATGCCTCTTATCTCTCCAAACTCTTTAAGGAATCAGCTCTTTCACTGCTGAGCAGTTTTTAAAATCTCAATAATAAGAGTTAAAATAAAGTTGTTTTTTGACCAATCATATGTATAATATAAACAGAAATGCTAGAAAACTGCTGTGCATTCATGAAATAATGCTGTCTCAAAGGTTTATGACTGGGTCAGACCTAGACCCCCACGATGGCATTGTACAAGATATGGAGAGGTAGATGGTCATGTATTTTAATGCTGCAAGTCTTGGAACAGGTTGCGTGTTGCTACAAGGTTGCATGTTGCTACGCAAGCAGTAAGACACGACAGGGTGTGTGTTAGACACTTTAACACACGGCTAGGAGGCGTAGTGAGGCACGAGGCCACCGGCTGAGTGCGTCCAGCCTCCTAGCCGTGTGTTAAGTTTTTTTAACACAGAGACCCTGGAATGGCTTATTGCACTTATGAAATGGGCATCTACATTATGGGTGCATGTGAAAAGTAAAAAAAAAAAGCATTAAGTAATTAAAAACTTAAATCTTTTTCTTTAATATAAATAAAATAGTTCCTCCACCAGTTTACTGTGTGCTTTTTTTTGACTTGAGGATTTTTGACCTGGGTTGGCTGCCGTACTTGTAGTGTTTTGAGTTGTCATGGCATTGCCCCTTCCCACCCCAGTTCCGTTTTGCTTTCTCATAAAAACAGTAACAGGTACAATAAGGAGGTACCAAGCAGGTGGCAGTTATGCTTGAGTGATCAAGAAAGCGGACGGTGGCAAGAAAGGGAAGACATTTCAGTGGCGGGGAGTGAGCAAACGGACAGTTGAGTGCAACGGGAAGCAATCATAGAGATCGTGGCAGTAACTGATTGTTTTTAATAGTCTTGTAACTCCTTTTCAGTTGAAGGTAGGCTGGTATTTCTTTCTTTGCAGTGAAACTTATGTTAAAGCTGGCATCAGACAGGTATCTCTCTTTTCCGACTCGTGTTCAGAGATGGCACAAAAGAAGATGGCTGACTTTATTTTGTGAACGTTTTATGTCGGCACTTCACTGGGATCAGTGCCCAGCTGGCATAGCCTGATCTTTTTTGTGTAGTGTTAGACATATTAGCACATTGTTAGGATCCAATAAGCATGCTTGATTGCTACCGGCCATTTCATAAAAGACCTAAACCAACACTTGGTCTTTTCCAACAGACTGTTAATACTAAAATGAAAATTGTTAGTGTTTTTAACAAGTATGTTTTTGTACATATCATTTTATAATTGCAATGTGATGAATGTCTAACTGCACGATTGTAATAGAGATACACCTTAAAGTAGGTTAAAGGAGTACTACATCCTCTTATTTTGCAAATATTATTTGTTTCCTTATTCAATAGACAACTCGTAGTGTAGCTTTTGGGGATATGTGGGTTTGCTTTAGTTTATTTTCACAGTTCATACTAGTCCCCCTTTACTATCTCTGGAAACTCCATTTTCTGAACGTTGAAATGTCATTGCCCCGGAGAGCTGTACTGGCATATGAGAACATATGTCAGTACCCTTTTGACTTCACAGAATGGATGAGTTCAGCAAAACAAGATGCAGCAAGGTGTGAAATATAGCTTTGCAAACTGAGTAGTAATGCAGAGTTTTTATCCTTTAAATTGTATTCAGTCTGTGTGTTTTCAGGAAATTTGTACTTTCAGGATAGAGATGCACGGCATAAATGGGTACTGTGGCATCATGTTCTCATATGCTAGTACAGCTGTCAGGGACAGTGGAATTTCAACAGCCATAAAATGGAGACCCCCCTACGATAGTTAAAAGGGACTAGTATGAACTGTGAAAACAAACTAAAGCAAATAAATACATCCCCAACAGGTACACAAAAAGAGTTATCTGTTGACATGGAAACAAATAAAATTTACAAAGATATGAGGGTGCAACATTCTTTCAATGGCCAAAGGTGTATTTGCTCTCTAAAATGTTATTATTTACATACATAAATTTCCTTATACACTACACTTTCTTAGAATGTACTATTATATACAGTATATTATTATAGGCAGTATAGTGCAGTGGTTTAAGGCTCTGAGCTGCAAATCTGGAGACATGGGTTTGAATCCTACAGCCCCCACTTGCATACTGTGTGACCCTGAGCAAGTCACTTAACTTCCCTGTGCTCCTGTAAACAAGCTTTAAGCTTAGTGTGTCTCTCCTGGTTAAACAATTTTGAAAAAAAAAATATATATATATACACAGTGGATCCCATTTACGTGAATTCATGATTATAAAATAATAAAAGAGCTATTTCTAGAAATATAGAACATAATGATTTCAAGATCTGTTAAAATTCATGCATTGCTTTTGTATTGCAACCATTAAAAAAACAGTTGACGCTAAGATAAATGTATATAAATGCCTTACCACATTAAAAAAAAAAATACAGATTTACAAACATGTATAAGTCACATTATTTCCCATCCAATCTATACATTGCTTAGAAAACATTTAACACCCTTAAGTTTTACTGGCATTAAAGAGCTAGTGTACTGCCTGGAATTAATAGTAACTTTTAGATGTAGTCAGCTATCACTTCTTATATCTGAAGTATTTTTTCCTTTTCTGTTTGGTAATTAAAATATTTTTTTTCACCAGGCAGTACTGGAGTGATGTTTGCAGCAGCACTCTGTCTGGAGGCTAAAAAAGTCAACTGTGTTCCTCCCACTACATCATGCACACTGAGACCACACTGACTATGACATCACTAGTAACAAAGGAGAACCATTTCTCACTGCCAAATTATTCTTTCATATGAAGCAGCAGGGATTGGCTCTTCTTGGTTACTAACGATGTCACAATTTCCTGCATTTTGATTGGTAATTTGTGAAAGTCACTGCTCAGGCTGCAAGGGTTTTGGTCATTGTGTTCGGTCACATTTCTGATGATGCAGTGGAAGTAACAGAATAGACTTTGTAGAGCCTCCAGACGGAGTGCTGCTCCACACATCAGCCCAGTGCTGCAAGTTGGAAAATCTTTAAATTAGCAAACAGAAAAGAATAAATACTTCAGATATAAGAAGTGATAGCTGACTGCATCTTGAAAATTCCTGTTAATTAAGGGCAGTACACTAGCTCTTTACAGTAAGATGTATTGTAACCTTTCCTTATTAATAGCGCTGCAGAAGAAAACTATTTTATCCTACATAGTAAACCTGTCTCTTTGGGCAAGGACAATATATTTGCTTAATTCAGAGGTACCCAAGGTGTGTTGGTTCACTGCAGTGCAAAAAATGTTACGTCTTACTGGGAACACTCCATCTAAATGCTTTAACAGCCCAGGAGATGAAGGAGGTATTCGTCATACAGGTTTTGCCTCTTTGGGTACACAGATTTTGCGAAATCCAGTGTAATATATCATGTCTACATCTGACCATGCCAAACTGCAGAATTTTTTATCCAGGTTTTTCATACTTTATTAACCCAATTTTTTTTTTTTCTCTGCCTCACCCCTCACCCCCCAGTACACACCTCCTCCTGACAGCACTCCACACCCATGTCACTTACCTTCTGCTGGGCTTGCACTATAGCCCACGCTTGCCCATGACCTACATGTGATGAGTAGGGGCACCTTGCTGGAAATGCGTTAGCCTGGGGGGTAGGTGTCAGCATCATCTTTTGTGGACAGAGGCATTTCTCTTCCCTTTTTTTCTGAGGGTTCTTGACTTACAGTGACATACACGTGTACGGTGGCATGCGTGCTTGCTATCAACAACTGGTAAATTTCAGTGCTGTGCTTCTACCCGGTCTTTGCTGGGTGGCAGATGAGTAGCTGGACCCAGTGTCCCCCCTCCCCAAGAAAGGAGAGTTGTCAGTATATGCTTAATCCTCCTTTCCTTAGCCGGCCATTGAGCAACTGAAATCCATTCTTAAACCCAGGCCACCAGTATAGTGAGCATTAGTTCAGTCACTGTGCTACTAGGCCGGTGTTTTTAAATTTTTTTATTTATTGTGATCTTGGATTAACACTTTTGAGAACAAGCTCATTACATAGGTTCCACGTCAGATTTACATTAACAGTGATCGAAAAAGGAAAAAAAAAAAAAACACACAAGTATACAATAGAGCTGTAAGTGCAGGCTAATAACCAGTATAAGACTAAGTATTAATATAAACATAAACAAACAGACTAAGTCAGCAGGTTATTAGAAGTACCACAAGTTTGTGAGAGGGTTAAGGCAGTTTAAGAAAGAGAGGACAGGGCAGACTGGTGGGTGCCTGTAAGGCAGAGGGAGGTACTACAGCAGACTGAGTTGTCAGGATGGAGGGCTATGTTCGGGGGTTACAGCAGCCCAGGGCGGCTGACACCTCAAGAAGTGGGGAAGCATCAGCCCAGAAGGCCTTGTCGTTTTTTTTTGGGGGTTGGGGCTGAAGGCAGATGGGAGAGGATAGTAGGAGAAAAGAGGGTGGTGGGGAAGAGGAGTTTAACGGAGGAAGGAAAGGAGGAGGATTGATTCGTGGCATTAATCACGCCAGCTAGGGCTGTGCCGGTGGTTATGCCAGCTGGGGAGGTTCGTGCAGGCGCCTCATCAGCGGGCATTAATCACCGGTAGAGCCCGAGGCTGAAGGTGATTCATGCGCTTGTAACATGGACTCTTTGCGGGAGCGAGGAGCCTATGTTACAGGTCAGTCGCGGTGAGAGCTGGTGAGCCTAGGCAGAAATAAATACGGAGACCGTGCAATCATCAAAAAGGCTTTATTTCACTTACAGTAATCACAGTGCTCAGAAAACATCTTCGGTGACAGTTTTGGCGTGGTTAATGATTTCTCCGCTAATGGTAACACAGCAACTGGAAGCACAGAAGTCTGAAGTAGACTGCTAGGAACAGAAGACATACGTAAAAGTACATATGTAGGCAATCAGGAGGCAGGACTGAGAAGAATCCCTGCTTACAGTGTGTGCATACCAACAAAGAGCTCACAAGGACAGCGGGAACAGCAAAGAAGTGTTGTTTTTCACTAGAGCAACCACAGTGTTGAATGACTTGGAGCTCCTATGCACGCGGGTTTCTGCTCTCGATCGGGAGCTTGTCAGTACTGCGTACCTTCCTGTGGCACTTGGTCCTGAGGCGGTGCGGTTGGTGCCACAGCGCCATCACTGGCGGGCGAGGTGGTGCCTGAGCGGGCTGCTACTCTCGGCAGCCTCCATGGCCACAGCTGGTACTGACCGAGCGGGCGTTATGTCTGGCTTAATACCCGCTCGGTTTCAGTCAGCTGTGCCCATTCCGCCAATCGTCGCACTGCTTTTCACCGCACCACTGAGAGCCGTGTTACAATGTACATTAAGGCACATGACAAAGGGAAGTAACAAGTGCAGGATTTAAGGGGCAATGTGGTCATGAGGGAGCGCTGCTTAGGGACATGGAAAAACAGCATCTTGAGGGGCTAAGGCAAGCAGTCACAGATAGCGTTAGCATTGAGATGTTTTTGGAGCTGACGTTTGAAGGGGCCTAATGCTGTTATCACGGAGATGGCAGGAGGAAGATTATTAATCCAAGTGGGAGCTTGGTAGGCAAAAGCTCTTTGACCAAGAGAGGTGCGACACCTAGGAATTTTAAAGATCGTGCTATCTGAGCTTCATATTTTCAAAGCAAAGTTGCCTCTAGTTTCATATCGCTTGGCTGAGGCATGTACATTAGTTTAAAGGACATGCACTCTTGCTTGTATATTAATGAGGAATTATGGCAAACTCACTTTTGTGGCATTTTCAGCCTGTTATTGTCCCCTTTCTAGGCAAGTGGTGGTGGGGTTTAGAAACATAGAATTTGTCAGCAGAAAAAAAACACTTGGCCAACCATTTTGCCCAGATGATCCCTGCCTGGTCTGTCTCCGCAGATCCTAACTGGTCCCTGGTGACCCTCCCTCCTTCCTGCTTATTTACTGATATTCCCCTATGTCTATCCCACACTTGCTTGAAGACCCTCAATTCCACCACTTCCACCGGCAGTCTGTTCCAGGTATCTGTAACTGTTTCAGTGAAGTAGTACTTCCTTACATTTCATCTCATGCCCTCTGGTCCTGATGGTTTCTCATTTGAAGGAGACTCTTGTTCTGAACCGTTTAACCTTATGAGGTACTTGTAGGTCTCTATCATGTCCCTTGTTGCTCTCCTGTCTTCCAGGGTATACATTCTGAGATCCCTCTGTCCCTCCTTGTATGGCTTTTGATGCAACCTTTGCACCATTTTAGTTGCTCTTCTCTGAACTGCCTCCACCCTATCTATATCCTTTCTGAGGTGTGGCTTCCAGAACTGGACACAATGCTCCAGGTGGGGTCTTAAAAGCAAGCTATATAGTAGCAACACCACCTTTCTCTGTCCTGCTGGAAATACCTCTCTCTGTGCATCCCAACATCCCCCTGGTCCTACCCACTGCTTTGTAACACTGTCCTGCCACTCGAGGATATCAGATATGATAACCTCAAGATCCATTCCTGCTTTGTGACTGTCAATACCCCCCAAATCCTATATTCAGTTCATGGGTTCCTATAGCGTAAGTGCATTATTTTGCAGTTTTTGGCATTGAACCCCAATGGCCATGCAAGATCCCTTCGCATTTCCTCCACCACCTCCTGAGTGTCTACCCTGTTACAGATTTGGATGTCATCTGGAAAAAGGCATACCTTGCCTTCCTGTTCTTCTGCAGTGTCACTGATGAAGGCATTGAAGAGGACCAGTATCACTACTGAGCCTTGTGACACCCCACTGGTCACTCTCCCATCATTAGAAGTGAGTGCCTTTAACCACCTCCTTCTGTCTGCTATCTGTTAACCAATTTCTAACCCGAGTCACCATTTAGGAACCCACGCCTAGGCTGCTCATTTCCTTTATCAGTCTCAAGCGTAGCAGTGTTGAAGCCCTTGCTAAAGTCCAGATAGGCCATGTCCTCTGCCCTCCCTCGATCTATATCACCCAGTCAATGAAATCAATCAGATTCATCTGGCAAGATCCTCCCTACCCCCAGTGAATCTATGCTGCCTGTGATCTTGCAGCCCACTGGATTCACGATACTCTACCAACCTTTCCTTTAACAGGTTTAGGTTTCCATTAATTTCTCCATCACTGAGTGAGACTGACCAGCCTCTGTTTGCTAGCCTCCTCCCTGCCGTCTCTCTTATGTAGAGGGACCTGTGCTCTCCTCCAGTCCTTTGGAACCACACCTGTTTTCAGAGAGTTGTTGAATAAGGCCATCAATAAGCAGCTAGCATCTCCTTGAGTTCCTTTAGTACTCTTGTATATCCTATCCAGTCTCATAGCCTTGTCCACTTTCAGAGTTGCAAGTCCTTTTAGGACTTTGTCCTCTGAAGGTGGACTCAACCCGTTTATCCACATAGTGCAGATTTAAGTATTTGTGATAAAAAGACATTTCTTCATATTTACTGTAATTTCATGTTTCTGTTAGCTCCTACATTGCCAATGGATAGTCATTACAGAAGGAAATGTCACAGCCCAAAGGCTGAATTGGCCTAGAATGTTGGACACATGAGCATTCCAGAGAGCAGCAACTCTCCAGTCACTATTGTCTATGCAATGCCTCTAAATATGGAAAAAATATCATACCGATCAACTTGATACAAGAGCACACAAATCAGCTGTCTACACAGATAGAACTTAAGCCAGAATAAAATACAGTAAATACTTGCCTACCTCATCAGATGGCAGAGATAAGAGATCGAGGCTCGTCTCCTAGTTCTTTAAAGTCTTGGAAGGTCCTGCAGCATTGAATCAAATTGGAAAAGAATCATTAAAGGGATTAATATAAACAGATAATATAGGTAGAAAAAAGACTGCATGCAGTGTAAGCACTCACCTGCAACACAGGAGGCACCATTGGTTAACATCAAATTCAAACCTGTTAAATCTACGTACTAGCAACCAACATTCTAATATGGAACTGCTCTCTTTTTTTGTATTTTTGTTTTTGTATATCTGTATAAACAGAAGCACAGCAGGTAAACTATAGAAGGTGAACTATAGAAGGCTGGCCAGACAGACTTACAATCAGAGTTTATAACAGAACAATGGACATCCCCACACTGGCATACCGGACAATGTTCTCTCGCAGAAGCGAGGCTTCTGGGCAGGTCCCATTGACAATGTAGGAGCCAACAGAAAAGGAAATTACAGTAAGTATAAAGAAATTTCTTCTTCTAGGGACATGGATATGTTGTTCAATCCACACTTACTGGCAGATTCCTTTCCGCTTTTAAATCTTGCCGGAAGGTCTTCAAGCTGGCTCTCCCACCCACTCGGGTGGTAAAACTCTCGGCTCCGCCCCATGATGCTAGATCTTCCTTACCGCTTGGAAGCTTACGTTCCCTCCTTTGCGCTCTGCGTTTTAGGCCTGGATCCAAACTCTTCGGTTAACCCGAAACTAATCTTAAAATTTACGAGACTTCAGTCTTTATCTTCCCTCATGGCTGCAATGGACAAATTGACTCCTGGATTTCGTCAGTGCCCCTGTGGGCAGAAGATGTCTCAGACCGATCCGCACTCCACATGTGTTTATTGCCTTGGACTCGGCCATGACTCACAGGCTTGTGAGTTGTGCAAATCCTTTTCGGCTTTGGTCTTGAAGGACCGCGCTGCCCGATTACTGTTGGGGCGACCCGAGAAACGTTATCCTCCAGTGAAGTCGAAGGAGGCCTGTTGGGTGGTGTCCATGGCTGCGGGCTTGGCTGAACAGCTGGAGCAGATGATCGCCCCCAAGGAGGAGGTGGCACAGGCCGAATCATCATCTTCATCAGTCGCAGCATTTATCCCGCTCTCCTTGGGCTCCTCCTACACAGCTTCTTTCAAGGAGCTTTGCCAATCTCTCTCCACCAATGGAGAAGGGCCTTTGGGACATTGCTTTCGGTCCAAAAAGAAGGAAACCAAAGGTAAGTCCCACACGTTAGCGTTTGTGTAGTGGAGAATCACTCGGATAGTGACACTCGACTTCTGCTCCTTGAGGTTGTGAAGGCCACTGGCTTCACGGTGTCAGCCGGCTGAGACATCCGTTGATGCAGTCGAGATTTTTCTCGACCAATCAGTTGAGCTGTCGACTGGAGAAGCCGACAGCCCTTCTTCACCGGTTCCCCCAGTGGAAACCGAGGACTTCCCTGTGCCGGAGTCCCCAGTTAAGGTCCCTGAACAGAGGGAGGAGCGGGTTTCCCCTGCCCCCTCTCAGACCCACCCTCAGAAACACCGAAGGTCTTGGTCTCGTACCTCTTCTCGGTCCAGCTGATTCCGCCGACATCTGCGGTCTCAGTCTCTGCACCGTGGAAAGCGACAACGCCACTCTTCCTCGTCTTCGTCCTCTTCAGAGGATAGGCTCCGGCGCAAATTGCATCGGCGCTATGAGGATCTAATGTGGCAGCAGCTCCTTTTGACCGGGAATAAGCCGACTCCGTCTCCTTCCCCGGCCATTAAGTGGCTGTCACCAGAGTGGCCAAAGCAACCTGCCATTGTAGTCGAGGAGCCGAAGTCGGCACCAGTTGTTCGGCCGAAACCGGCTGAGCCACCCATTGTGGTGGAACTCCGGCCTCCACAACCTAAAACTGGGGCCCCGACCATGGATTCTCAGTCGGATCAGGGCTTGCCTCATCGGTTGTCGGTCACCCTCACTCCTGATTGACCTCGGCAGGTGGAGGGTGGCTCAGGCCCTCGGCAGCTGTTTGCAGACTCCTCAGAGTCTGACGACAACTCCTTGTACTCCAGGCCGCTTGACCTGGAGTCCATCGGGGGTCAGTCAATGGACGAGAGCCCGTCCTCGTTTCTTGGAATGCTTCGACTCATCTCAGAGTCCACTGGGATGAAGCTCGAACCCGTTTCAAAACAGGCCAAGTATCCCCTCACAGAGATACTGGACCGAGGGGATTCCCCCATGGAGGCCTTCCCGGGAGCCAAAGCTATTGTTGGCCCGGCCCTGGAGCTATGGCAGTGGCCAGCTTCTTGTCCAGCACCTTTAGCCAGGATGGCTCAGAACTATGCTGTTCCCACTGGTTCACTCTCTGGTTTCTCGGAGCACCCCTCTGCGGAGGGGCTAGTGACCGACAGCATTTTCCGGCGTTCCAGGAACGCTCGGGATGTGGACAAGCCACCCAGTAAGAAGTCCAAGAAACTGGACTACTCTGGGTGGAAGGTCTATGCGGCTTCCTCGCTAGGCCTTCATCAGGCCAGCTTGGCTGTTCTGATGGCACACTTTTCACATGCCCTTTTGGGCTCCCTGGATGAGGTGATTCCTCATCTCCCAGCTGACCTTCAGATGACGGTCAAGTAGGTGCGGGATCAGGGAAGGGTGGTGGCCAAGCAGCAGCTTCAGACTTCCCTGGACATTGCTGACTCGTGTGCCCGGTCAGTAGCGGCCTCAGTGGCCATGCGCCGCAGAGCTTGGCTGTGGTCTCTACCTTTATGACAGATACCCAGCACAAGCTGGCAGACATTCCCTTCTTGGGTACCGACTTGTTCGGTCCCGGGGTGGAGGATCATTTGCAAAGGATCGAGAAGTCCAAATGCCACCTTGGACTCGGTGACATCTGCACAGAAGGACAAAGGCCGCCAGCAGCAGCGTAAGCCGTTTCGGCCTTCAGCCCCTGCAGCAAGTCCAGCCCAGCAACACCAGCATCAGGGCCAGCAGGCTCGCACTTGGCACCCCAAAGCCAAGCCTGCTGCTTCCTCCAGCAGGAAGCCGGGAGGGAAAGGTCCAGGAGGCTCCTCGGCTGGTCCTTCCTCCAAGCCTGCCCAGTTATGGGTTGAGGGGTGTCGCCCCCAACCTCGTCACTCCTCCCTGGGTTTCCCAGTGGGGGCACGGCTCTGTCACTTCCTTTCCGCCTGGTCCAATATCACCATGGACCGCTGAGTGCTGGAAGTGGTAGGAAAGGGTCTGCCTCTGGAATTCGAGCAGTCCCCACCTTATCGAGCTGTCGCCCCATGGGAGGCTACGGGGTTCGCAACCTCTCTGTCGTCTTGTCGAACCAACATTGCCCTGCTCCTCCAAAAGGAGGTGATCAGGGAGGTGGTGGATCCTCCACCAGACCCGGGGTTTGTGTCCGGGTACTTCCTGGTCCCAAAACGGACAGGAGGGAGGATGGAGCCCCATTCTAGACCTACACGACTTGAACAAGTTTCTAAGGTCTCGTACCTTCAGGATGGTCACTCTTGTTCAGATCATTCCATCCTTGGAATGAGGCATGTGGTTCTGCTCTCTGGACCTCCAGAACGTGTTCTTTCAGGTCCCAATCCGTCCGTCGGGCAGAGGGATCCCTTTTCGAGTTCCGGGCCATGCCCTTCGGCCTCTCTCCAGCTCCCAGGGTCTTCACCAAATGCATGGCAGTGGTGACAGCATTCCTGCGGTGCTGAAGGATCCGGGTGTACCCTTACCTGGATGATTGACTGATTGTAGCCCCCTCCAGGCCGGATGCGGAGCGGTCCAGGGATCTGACCCTCCAGGTCTGCTCTCAGATTGACCTCCTCATCAACGAAGCCAAATCAGAACTCATGCCAATGCAGGTGATTCAGTTCATCGGGGCAGAGCTCGACTCTCTTCGAGCCAGAGCATGGCTCCCGGCGGACAGGGCTGAGGTTCTTTCCTCCTTTGCCCAATCATTTCTGGTTGGGCAGTTGCACCCTATCCGGGACTTCCTGTTCCTCCTGGGCCTCATGGCAGCCTGCACCAGCGTGGTCCGTTGGGCCCGCTGGCATATGTGTCCCCTGCAATGGTGGCTGGCCCGCCAATGGTCAGAGCGCTTCAGTCCTCTGGACCAGCCAGTGATAGTGACCCAGGAGATGGGGAACGCTCTCCAGTGGTGGATCGTTCCGGCTTATCTGCAGGGGGTATCCTGTTCATCCTCCTAGAGCCGACGGTCACTCTAACGACCGCCTCTCTGATGGGTTGGGGTGCCCATCTGGGGGAGCTCAGAACGCACGGCCTCTGGTCCCCTCAGAAGTCTTGATGTCACATCAACCTACTGGAGCTTTGAGCGGTCCAACTAGCCCTCACCGCCTTCGCTTCGTTTGTACAGAGTCAAGTGGTCCAGGTCCAGACAGACAATACCACGACCATGTACTACCTAAACCGCCAGGGCGGGACGCACTCCTTGCCTCTGTGCAAGGAGGCTCTCCGCACTTGGTCTCTTGTGAGCAGACTGGAGGCGGATCTCTTAGCCATCCACGTGGCAGGAGCCTCCAACACTCTAGCCAGATGCCCTAAGCCGGATAGGTGCTGCATCTCACGAGTGGTCTCTCCTGCCGGAGGTAGTACATGATCTGTTCTCCCACTTGGGCACACCTCAGGTGGACCTGATTGCCTCCAGGGAGAATGCAAAGTTGAGCCTGTTTCATGCTCGCCCCTCTCAGCAGGGCTCGCTGCAGGGGGATGCCTTCTCGAGGCTGTGGACCCCGGGCCTCTTCTGCGCTTTTCCCCCATTTTCCTTGATCCAAAAGGTGCTTCTCAAGGTGAGGAGGGACAAGGCTTAGGTGATTCTGGTAGCCCCAGACTGGCCCCGCCAGTTCTGGTATCCAGATCTCCTCAGCCTCAGCTCCAGGCTCCCAAGGCAGCTTCCAGCCCTCCCGGACCTGATCTCAGTCGACCAGGGGAAGGTACTCCACCCAGACCTTCAATCCCTGCACCTGATGGCCTGGTTCCTGAGTGGCTAGAGTTCCAGGCCTTGGGTGTTTCCGACGAGGTCCTAAACGTCGTTGAGGCGTCCCGTAAGGAGTCAACCAGAAAATGATATGCCTTCAAATGGAAGAGATTTTCCATTTGGTGTCAGGATAAGGGGTTGGACCCTTCCTCCTGCTCCTTGGCCAGCATTCTGGACTATGGTCCCTTTCTCAGCTAAGGCTTCAGTCGACACCCTTAAGGTGCACCTGGCAGCCATCTCTGCTTACCGGGCGTGGGCCGGAAAGCAGTCGGTGGCACAGGAAAAGGTGGTCGGGTGCTTTTTCAAAGGCCTTGATGACATATCCCGTCCGGTGCGAGAACCTCCACCTCCGTCGGATCTACTGCTGGTATTGGCTAAGCTCATGGGCAAGCCATTCGAACCGACGCACAGGTGCGATATCTCCCACCTGTCATGGAAGACCGCCTTCTTGGTGGCTACCACGTCAGCCAGAAGGATGGGAGAGCTCCAGGCACTTTCTATCAAGTCTTCTTATCTGGTCTTCCACAGGGACAAGGTTGTCCTGCGCCCCTCAAGAAATTCCTTCTGAAGGTGGTGTCGGAGTTTCACCTTAACCAGGTGTTGACTCTGACAGCATTCTACTCCAATCACACCTTGGAGGCCGAATATAGGCTTCATACTTTGGACCCTAGAAGAGCGCTCTCTTCTTACAAGGAGCGGACGGCTGAAGTTCGGGGAGAGGTTCGCCAACTGTTTGTCACCTACGCTGAAGCCGCACCTGGCAGACCTGCAGCCAAGCGGACGATAAGCAGGTGGGTCACCTCCTGCATAGGTCTCTGCTACAGGTTGGCGGGCATGGACCCTCCCAAAGGGATAAGAACTCATTCTACCCACCATACTGCTGCATCGGTGGCTGCTTCTGGGGATGTTCCTATCCAGGAAATCTGCAGGGCTGCTACCTGGAAGTCAGCACAGACCTTCATTACCCACTACCACATCGATCTTTAGTCACGCCGGGATGCTGGTTTTGGGACCTCGGTTCTCCAGTCCTTATTTTCCAAGTAGGGGGTGCGTGCCTTGCCTCCCTCCTCCCGGAGAACTGCTAGGAGTCTGCCAGTAAGTGTGGATTGAACAACATATCCATGTCCCTAGAAATACAGGTTACTCACCTGTAACAGGAGTTCTAGGAATGATATATGTTGTTCATCCACACAACCCTGACCTCCCTGGCTTCGACCGCAACCTGGCTTCCAGCGGGCTAGATCTGGCGTCATGGGGCGGAGCAGAGAGTTTTACCACCTGGGTGGGTGGGAGGAGCCAGCTTGAAGACCTTCTGGCAAGATTTAAAGTGGCAAGGAACCTGCCAGTAAGTGTGGATGAGCAACATATACCATTCCTAGAACTCCTGTTACAGGTGAGTAACCTGTATTTTCTGTGGTGCTCCACATTGTCAATGGGTAGTCATTACAGATGGGGGTCTAAGAAGCAGTGCCCATGAAAAAAATGGGTGGGGGAGAATATTGTCCCATACATCAACTACATACAAGAAAGGAATTTACTTAACTGCTGCCTGCAGAACTCTGTGACCAAAGGCCACATCTGCAGAACTTTGAACACGCAATCTGTAGTGCTCGGTGAATGTGTGGATGGAAGACCACGTAGCCTGTATTGCTTGGTGAATGTGTGGATGGAGGACCACATAGCTGCCTTGCACAATTTTAAAACAGACGCCTCACCTCTCTCTGCTTAGGAGGTGGCCATAGCCCTGGTGGAATGAGCCTTGCTGAGAGCCAGAGGCCTCTTGTCTGCAACATTAGCCTTGGCGATGCAGGCCCTCACACATCTGGCTAGGGTGACCTTGGAGGCTTTTTGTCCCTGCTTGGCCGCTCTGAAAAGAATGAACAACCTATCCAATTTCCAGAACTCAGCACTCCATCTAAGGTATATCCTAACTGCCCATTACAGATCTAACTTGTACAACCCCTTCTCCTTTGGGTGAGTGGGATGCAGACAGAAAGATAGGAGACTGATTTGCTGGTTCACATGGAAGGCTGCAGAGACCTTCAGAATGAAAGACAGGACTGTTGCTTTACAAGGCTGGGTATTGTTTTTCTTGGCCCAAGCCAAAAAGTTGGTCCATACGTGAGCATAAGCTGCCGATGTGGAATTCTTCCTGGCAGCCACCAGGGTGTCGTCCCCCTTCTTAGAGAAACCCTGTTTCAGGAGCCTGGTGGTCAGGAGCTGTATTGCTCCCGGATTTGGATGCAGAATGGGGTGCTGTGAGAGAAGGTCCCCCTGCACTGGAAGGTGAAACGGTGCGCATTGAGCTAGGTTTACTAAGTCTGAGAACCATGGTCTTCTGGGCCACTCCGCAGCTACTAGAAGAAAGGTTCTTCTTGAGTGCCTTATTTTGCGTATGACCTTGGGGAAGTGCGGCAGAGGGGGGGAAGGCATACGCTTTGCCGAAATTCCATGCTTGTGACAGGGCGTCCACTGCCTGCACCTGTGGACACTGGTAACAGCTGAAGAACAGTTGAACTTGAGCACTGTGACTGGAGGTGAACAGGTCAATCTAAGGACAACCGAACCTTTGACACAGATGGTCGAACACCTCCAGGTTCAACATCTTCTCCCCGGATGGACATTTTAATGGCTTATCCATTCTACCTGAATGTTCAACTCCTCCATCAAGTGAACTGCTGACAGAGAGAGAAGTTACTCCTCTTCCCAAAGCAGGAGATTGGTGGCTTCTGTCAGCATCTCCGTGCTCTTTGTGCCCCCTTGATTGTTTATGTACACCACCGTGACAGCATTGTCTGACCTTATTTTTATGACTTTTGACTGTTCCTGACTTTGAAAATGAAGGACAGCGAGGTGCACAGCCCTCGTCTCCAGAACATTTATATGTGGATGCTGTTCCTACGCTGACCAAGTCCCCTGAATGGGAATGTGGTCCGGGACTGCCCCCCAACCCAACAGACTGGCATCAGATGTCAGAATCAACCGTAGCTGGAGTTTGAAAGGAAATCCTTTGTTCAAATTCTCCAAAATCACCCACCAGTTCAGAGACTGACGCAGTCCTGGTGAAATTGGGATCCTGTTCTGATAACCTTCCAAGATCGGATCACAGGCTGACAGATCTGTAGGGGTTGCATGTGGAGGTAAGCCTATGGAACTGATTCTGTCGCTGCTGTCATGAGGCCCAGAATTCGTAGTAGGTGGTGAGCTGCAGCCCTAGATTGGCTCCTCGGCCACTGAACCTCTCAACAGGGTCTCCTTCCTGGCTGGTGAGAGGAAGACCTTCCCCCCTGTCTATCTTGAGCGCTGCCCCTGGGTGCTCCAGGGACTGCGATGGCTCGAGAGAGCTCTTCTTCTGATTCACCACCCAACTATGGGACTCCCAACACCTCCAGAGTCCTGGTCACTGACTTCCTTTCCATTGGTGTGGACGACACTTGAAGGAGCAGATCGTCCAGGTAGGGTAGACATGAAGTTCCTCTTGTCACAGTTGAGCCACCAGGACTATAAGCACCTTCGAGAAAATCCTGGGGGCTGTTGCCACCCGAAATGGTAACGCCCTGTATTGGAAATGCTGGACCATGAACCTGAGGAACCTCTGATGGGACTGTTGGATGGGGATGTAGAGATACGCATCCCTCACATCTGTGGAAGCTAGATAATCCTCCATCTGGACAGCTCAGATGATTGAACGCAGGGATCTATCTTGAAGGTTGTGTGGCGAACAAACTTGTTTAAGTGTTTCAGATTCGGAATAGGCCTGAACCCCCCCCCCCCGGACTTCTTGGGAACTATCAAAATCAGATTGAGTAGAATCCCCTGTCCTTGCTTGCTGGGAGGCACCAGAACAATCACCCCGATTTGAGCGAGGTGGTCCTGGGTCTGTGTCACCGCTTGCCTCTTCACGGGGTCCTTTGGAACTGGGGATGACAGAAAATGCCACTTTGAGGGAATTGTTTAAAATTATATTGCATCACCTAAAGCAAGAATTTCCAAAACCCAAGCATCTAATGTTATCTGGGCCCATTTTGTGTAAAAATTGTGCAGTCTTCCACCAAGGGAAGGGAGGCAGAGATGGGCCCGTGTACCCTCATTGTGAGGTGCCCGCTTTTCACCCTGGGTCTCCATTGCGTCTTTGGGCAAGGGCTTCTCTGCTACTATTGCTCTTGAAACCAGAATAGGCTCCTTTACGCCTCTGGTTCCTAAAGTTCTGAAAGGAATGAAAACGCCCTCGATATTGCCTCTGTCGGCTGCCTCCTTGACCTTTTGGAGTTGAACCGTGTTTTGGCTGTTGCTTTGACACTGGAAGGTGGCCCTTTTTATCCAGGATATTCTTCAGAATATTATCTAGGCCGGGACCCAAACAACAAGCCTCCCTCGAAGGCTAAGTTAAACAGCTTGGTCTTTGAAGCCTGATCAGTGGCCCAGTGTTAAAGCCACACTCCTTGCATAGTGGACACAATGTGGTAAGTGGAGCAAGCTGACATGCGCAAATTCTTCACCATGGCATCCCCTAAGAAGGTGAAGGCCATGCATACCATCTGCAAAATGCTTGCCCCCTCCGAATCCAGGGAACAAAGCTGCTCAGGGTCATAACCCACAAGTTTAAGGCTGTGGCAACAATAAAGGAGTTGCACGAGGTGTGGAGATTTGCGCCGTTGTAGGCAAAGGCTCTTCTGCATGCAGCATCCACTTGCTTGTTGTGTGAATCCAGTAAGGCCAAGGACCCTTTAATAGTAATAGTGGTGTGTCTAATGGAATTATGAACTGCCTTATCTGCCAGAGGAGGGTTTTTCCACTTGCAGTATTTTCTTCCAAAAAAGGGAGAAACTGTACTTTAGGTTTCAGGAGATATTTTCTTTGGTCCGCCCTGCCCATTCCTGTTCAATAATTTGGTCACAATGTATAAAGTTTGGAAAACACTTTAGAGGGGAGGAGGAAGCAAACAGGATAGGGTTGGCATTCTGTGCCTCCATGGATTGCACCTCCTTAAGTTGTAATATCCTATAAGCCTCAGTTATCAGATAGGCAAAGACTTGGCATCAAACAGGAGAGGGATAGGAATCCTCGTCTTTGGCTCCATCCTCTCCCCTTCCTCCTCTTCCTCAGAAAGTTCATCCTCCTCATCATTAAGTAGCTTCCTAGAGTTAGGATTTTCCCGAAGATCCCTGATATCCTCATCCTGACCCTCTGTATGATTAGGGTCGGGATCTACCTGCTGATCCATACTAGCAACCCTGCCCTGCTGTGGCACACCTGGACGTGCCTGTGTGGGCCACCCCCGACCTGTGGTGCCCAGTTTGGGGCCGGGTGTGTCTGATGAGAGGTCTGGCGGAACATCAGGGCCCAAAAGCTATCCTAAGAGCAACAAGAAACATTTAAGCAATTCTGCTTTGCTGACCGGCCCGGTGGCGCTGGGTGCCACACCTCACACCACGATGGTGACCTGAGTTTGGGAACGAGCTTAGGCTGCCAGGGGTCGGCAGGGGATTGAGCATCCTAGGACAGCTCTCTTCTCCCTAGGGAGGGATCCAGGGAGTCTCTGGAGCAGCAGCTGCCCCAGGTGGTGACCGGAGGTACAGGCTACACCAGGAGCAGATCAAAGGGGTGGAGTGAGGTGGCTGTCAACGGCTCGCCGTCCGGATGTCATTGCATGGCTGAACTCCAGGGGGCAACATCAAGAGAAAAACTCCCCCAGTCCTGGTAGGCGAAGGTGATGCCAGGGACCACCTCCCCATGCCCAATGTCGAGTGTTCTGGCTGCCTCTCGTGCCCCATCCGCTCCCGGAAGCCTACCCAGATTTCAGATAGGTCACCAAGGGAGTATGGCAGTCCCACCCCGGGGGGCTTAAATCCGGGGGAACAGGCAGAGGAATGGAGCAAGGCGACCCAGATGGTAGGACTGAGTCTATGACAGGGTGGGATGGCAGTTGAGTCGAGAGCATACATTGGAGAGAATCTTGGATGGGGTGTCTTAAAGAGTCTACAAAAAAAATTCTGCTTTGCCACTGCCAGCTGGTACACCAGGTGCACCCCTCCCCAGCTAGGCGGTCCACTGGGGGGGGGCCGTAAGAGACTCATTAGGTTGAGTAATACAGTGGGGGCAATAGGAACTCAAAGACAAGGGTCTAATTACCCTTTTGGCAGGTCTTACATCTTTTGAAATTTAGAGGTCTCTGATAAGCCATGGTGCCAAGTAAAATAGCTCTGCAGGCGCCCAAGGTTAAAGAGCTGATGTTATGTTCGATACCCAATATAGAGGACTACTGCTGTGATCCCCTCCTCCAAATTCAGTCCAAAAAGGCTGAAATTACCCTCCTATCAGCTGAGCCTGTTACCAGGAAATTTAATCCGAACAGCTTGTCAGGCTGAAAACAAGACAAAAACAGAAGCGTCTCATCTAGCACTGTAGAAGTGCAGGTGCGTGCTCACGCTATCTCCATTGTGGACATGCATGACCTCACAATGTGGAGCATGATGTCGGCGGGTGTGTGCACACAACACAGGCACTCAAAAGGCATGCTGAGGCTAAACAAGCCTTGAAGAGAAGAAGGGTGCACTCCTAATGGACAGAAGAGCAGATAAACAGCGGGAAACTACGCAGCTCAGTGGAGTCGAAAAAAAAAAAATGCCAAACAGCCTGAAGGGTGGAAAACCCCCACTAAGCAGTGGAAAAAAAGACTGATCTTTCCAGAGTCTAAAACTTGCACTCCAGTCAGGCTCTCTCTTTTTTTTATGTTAAAAACTGCTGAGGAATTAATGGGGAAGTGTCCCCTCACAGTGAGCCAATTAAAGGGGAAAAGCCCTCCCAAATAAAGTACAAATCAAGCACCTACCAGACAAAACACCACCAGGAAAACCCTATAAGACTGAGGAGGGAGGGGGCTACCTGAGGCACCATTTATTTTTTTCCTTTTTGTTGTTTGTTATAGTTTTTATTTTTTTTTTTGTTATAGAAAATCGGAGACCTGTTAAAATAAACACCCTTGAACCATGTAACCGATGTAGCCCCAGTCCAAGGACAGGCAGTGGAAAAAAGAAAGAGCAGGTTAGTCAATTTGAAAGCTGCAGCTTAACAGGCACAGTTTTAATTTAGGGGTGTTCCCTGTCACTAGGTAGCCCCAACCTGGTGTGCAGAATTGCAGCCCCAAAAGTTAGAAGTCGAAGAGTCTTCAGAGAAGCCTTTTAGTTGTTTCCCCTTTGATGGCGCAGCTAAGACTGGAGAGTTGCTGCTGTCCGGAATGCTCATGTGCATAACATTCTAGGCTGATTCAGCCCTTGGGCTGTGCCCTTTACCCTAGTAGGGGTGCACAATACCCATCTGTAATGACTACTCATTGACAACGTGGAGTGCCTCAGAAATACAGTAAGTAGCAGAGCTGTAGTTTTAATTAACTACATTTTATATGTTGTTATCCACATTTGCTTTTCTTTAGACATTGATTACTGTGGCTATCCTTAGTGCTCAACCCTGCCTTACATGAAGCCAAAGTTCCACATTTGGCAATAAATTCTAATATAGGCTGAGTAAGACACTTAAACAGCTTAAGCAGTTTGTCACCTGATATTCCGTCCCTTTTCAGTACATTTACATGTGATGTGAGAAGAAAAGGAATATGGCATGTAGCAGCATCTGTCAAAAAAAATTATGCAGTCTGACCAATGTACACTGTAATCAAGAATTTCTCACAAATCACTGAGTACTTGTTTTTCAAATGTCACAAAGTGGTATCTGCTACATATGCAGTGTAGTGGTATTTTGGTTTGAAATCATTTGCCATAAAAAAAAAAAAAACAAAAAAAAAAACAAAGGCAGTTCCAGTTTTGTTCCTTGAGAGATGCCCACAGATTCGTCAGACCAGTCTGACTTTTCAGTTTGCAATTTAACCCTTTGTGTTCTAAGAGGTGGGTTTTAGACCTGCATTTTAAACTACCCAAATTGGTGAGGGTTCATTTTGTCATGTGCTTACTTGCGTGAAAATGCAATCATATACAAATCCTTCTATCACTTTGCAAACAGCTGAGGTGTCAGATACTTGGGTGAAAATCCAGTGACATGCAAATCATTCTATCACTTTGCAGTCCCTTGATGTTGGGGATCTAGGTGTCAAACCTTTTGCTTAATTTCTTGCCCATTATAGTCTTTGGTATGGAGACAACGTTGGACTGCTGTCATCTATCTGGGAGCTTTAAACATTGTAAAATTAAAAATTGCATATATCCTTGGGCACAAACTTTCTGTAGCATTTTTTTAGTAGCCAGCCAAGGATCTGCTTTGGTTCCACTGGTTTTCGTGGGTCTAGGGACTCCCAGATTCTTCCTTACTTGTAATGGGGTGATTACAAATTTATAAGGCACTTCAACCCTGACCACTGAATCAGTTTCCTGGTTCCTTATTACCTGTAACTGGAATCGGTAAGGTTATGTAATTTAATAACTTTAAGGGATTACCCAAGGTTTCCTCATTCCTTACAAAGGTCAAATGTGAAGTTTTATCTCCCAAGAAAAGTTTTGTTTGCCCTGCCACCATTTAAAAGGGTTTGGTGTTTATTTGCATAATCTGTTTTTCGAAGTACACAGCTGTACCTTTGACTTTATTCTGTAACCATTTATAGAATAGTGTATAAAAAAAACTGACCAAATCAAACAGCTTCATTGGTTAAAACACAGAACATGACCATTGCTTGTTTACCTAGAAACTGCACAGTTTATAACTAATCTGCCTAGTAACAACCTAACTAAATGAAAATGAAATCTTTTTCCAATCAAAGAAAACTTGTTTACACTTAAACACAAAAAACAAATAACCCACTCCAGGGCATGAGTTTCTTAAGAATTAATGCACTTCCCGGGTGCGTTGAATGTCACTCAGCCATTGGCCTCTTGCCTTCCAATTCACTCAGGGCGTGCAATAATTCTCTAAAAACACACGTCCTGTTGTGGGTTATAGGTTACTTATAAAATGGGCAGGCAAATTCCTGAACTGATTGGTTCTTACCTGTGCATTGAATCCGTTCAATGCACAGGCAAAAACAAGTTCTGAAAATCAGGACAGCAGTACAAAAACAAAAATCAGTATACCGTTATAACACTGGTTTTTGAAATGCCACAATTTTTTCTCGTATACTAGTGAGAGAAACATTTAGCCAAACACTCACAAGTAAACATTGTTTCTATAAACTACAAAGGCACAGACAAATGTATAACTGATAAATTGTGTAACACCTGTTATCAATTACATGTACCCTGTACCCAGTTGTATTTGTCTGATCACAATGTGACGTGGCGCCTCTGTTGAACGCCGATTGTTTTGCAAATCTTTGCTATGTAACCAAAAACACAATGTATGTCTTTATGTGACGAAGTACCTTTGGAAACGAGCCTCTGGCTCAAAGGTTGTAAACTGATTCTTAAAATAAAATAATAATAAATTCAAATTAAAGATAGTAACTGCTTCTGTTCTTTGACTTTTTGATAACTGCTGGCATTGCAGTATGGCTCACGCAGCATGCCTGCTCCTGCTATCTCCATTTCAAAATCATACTTCTGCCCCGATACTTGTAAAACAGAAGAAATGTTCAGTAAATCCTCAGCAAACTTAATCTAAGCCTTACAGATAACAAACATGTTTATTTTTTACCTAAGAAAAAAAATTTTTTACTGACATTGCGCTGCGGTTTCTCCCAAGTCCCCTCCTGTTCCTGTTGCAGTTCCCATCTGCTCCTCCTGTGCTGCCTTGCTGCTATCCATCACAATTCAATAAGAAAAAAAAGCACAGTTCTCTCTCTCTCTCTCACCTGTCCATCCCAGTCCCCCCAAAAAAAAACACACACAAATACACAGGGGTGCAGGGGTAGTGCTACTGTATCACGCTGGCAAGAAACATTACAACTGATACCAGTAAAGGACAAACTTTGTATGGCACATGCACAATGACGTCATTATCTCTTAGGCGGAAGGAGTATTTTATCATAAATTTGCATAAACAAATGTGTTTTTTCTACATAGAAACATGATTTTTCTGATTATTAAAAGTAGAAAAAATGTAGCCCATTTTATAAGCGCAGTAAGATACTCTGTAGTGCTCTCTGAACAGATGTGACCACACTTCCATGGGCTAAAAGCACTCCACCTACTGTCTTGTGCTTCACCACGCCCCTGGTGTGCGGTCATATCTATTCAATGTGTACACCCTGCTTTGTCTTATTGTTTACATATACCATCCATGAGGGCTAATTAGCCAGTAACTCTATGGCACCCTTAACTATCATTTATGTTATATATGTTTGGTTGCTGTGTATACTGTTTGTGTTTTTCCTGGGGCTTGCATGTTTTTCTATAAGGCTTAGTGTTTTTAGGCAGTGTGGTGTTTTTCCTTAGAAAATGGCAAGAAATAATTCTCAACCCTGACTGGCTGACACTGCCTCCAAGCTGGGCATTTATTTCTCAATAGATTCCCAGCTAAAAATAAGTGCCAGCCAAAGTGCCACTTCACAAGGTACCCTTCTACCCTGCACCCTTTCTAGTCCTCCCCTTATAAAAGGGGGGAGTGGTTTGTTGGCATTGCGTTTCACGATGGCATTTGAGCTGCCTGATGTGGCTACCCATTTTCAGGGTTTGTTTTGCAGTAGGGTGTGGATTTATAGCATGGCAGAGCTGTTGGGAGTGGCAATCTGTGTGTTCGTGTGAGCAGGAGAGGTGATTGAGCGGTGGTATAGAGAGCCTCGGGGAAGAGTCCATGTTTGAAGCAGCATGGAGGGCTGGACAGCTGGAGTGAGGTCTGGAGTGTCAAGGAACGTGACTGTGGCATGAGTTAAGTTGGGGGGAGGTTTTATATTGCTATTTAGGTTAGAAGATAGTGGGCTGTATTTTCAAACTGTGATGCCCTGAGTCAAATCCATTTTTTGGCGCAGCTGTGCCAAACCCCTTTGCCGCAACTGCACCCCCGATTTTCTGTTGTCAGGTGAAGTTGTGACAGTTTCCAAAATTTATGGCAGCTTGCACCAAATATTTGGCACAAGCTCCGTGAAAATGGTCCCCTGAATGCCTCAAGCTAAACTGAGGGGAGTTGGTCTAACTTGTGGCACTTGATGCACGGGAGCGAAAATCCCGATTGCCGGCCGGAAGAATGCTGCAAGTCCCATGTGCCATATGATCAGCATGCCATGGACTTGCAGCATTGTCAGACACTTAGAAAATTTGGACTAGTTTGTTTTGTTCTATTCTGGTTTCATGTGGGCTGTGCTAGGTGGGACCAAGGATATAATGTGGTTTTCAGGTATGTAATTAGGGTGGTTGTTACAAGTGTTAATTTGGTGTGTTGTTACATGTGTTGGTAAGGTGGTTGTCATATGGTGGCTCACAGTGTGTTCGTTTGGTATTCATTTGTTATTAAGGTGTTCACAGCACATTAACATAGAAGTGGTGCTCAGTTGACTACGTATCTCCTGATTGGCTACATCGTATAAAGGGAAATATATGATGGCATTTTCTGTGTGGCTGAGGGCCCAAACATAACATATATTATATAAGGAGTTTGAAATTAAGCTTGCAAGAGCCAATTATAAACCCAAAGCTTTCTACAGATAATCTTGAGAATTAAAATATGTCATCCTATAGAAGACCCCATTATCATAAATAATAAAATGTAACAAATAAAACAGAGATGGCAGAAATATTTAATAACCATTTTTGCTGTATAATACTACTAATTATTGTACCTCTATAAACATCTCCAAAATAAATAAGGATGGCGTGGGACAAGCAGTGTTATTAATTTATGTACTGAAGGGTTTGGCATTATTGGATGTATGTAAACAACAGGCCCAGATGGGCTGGGACCTAGATTACTGAAAGAATTAGCAGAAGAAATTGTACACCCACGTACATATATATAAATATTTAATAAATCAATAAACAAAAGTTTCTGGGAACTGGAGGAAAGCAGAAGTGGTCCCCATTTTTAAGAACATTTCACGAGGTGATCCAGTAAAGTATTATAAGAATAATAGGAAAAATTATGGAAACTAGGATAAAAAACATGCTAGGTGAACAAGGCATGGAAAAAGAAATAATGAACATCAGCATGGTTTCACTGAAGGGAGGTCATTTGCAACCAGTTTAATTTGTTTCTATTAACATAAAAGACGAGCCCTAGATTTCGGAAGTGCTGCAAATGTCATTTATCTAGATTTCAGCAAAAGCTTTGATACTGTCCCGATCAGAAGTTAATAAATAAACACTCTACATATTGATCCCTTATTGGTACAATGGATAGCAGCATTATTATATGGAGTGCATGGCTGCAGTTCAGGGAGAGGTTCGCCTGCTCTTTGCCACCTACGCTGAAGCCGCACCTGGCAGATCAGCAGCTAAGCAGACGACTGGCAGGTGTATTGTCTCCTGCTTCAACCTCTATTATAGGTTGGCTGGTAGGGAGCCCCCATAGGGCTTAGGGCTCATTTCCACCAGAAATACCACTGCCTTGGTGGCTGCTTCCAGTGACACCCCTTTCCAGGAAATCTGCAAGGCTGCTACCTGGAAGTCAGCACACACCATCGTTTTCCACGACCACATTGACCTTGAGTCATGCTGTGATACTGGTTTTGGGACCTCGGTTTTCCAGTTACTTTTTTACAAGTAGGGGTGTGTGCCTTGCCCCTTCCTCCAGGAGATCAGCTAGGAGTGTGCCAATGTGTGGATAGTGCCCCACGTCCCTAGAAATGAGGGTTACTTACCTGTAGCTGGAGTTCTACGAGTGGTATATGGTGCACATCCACACAACCCAGCCGACCTCATTTCAACCAGAAATACCACTGCCTTGGTGAATGCTTCCAGGGACGCCCCTATCCAGGAAATCTGCAGGGGTGCTACCTGGAAGTCAGCACACACCTTTGTTTCCTATTACCACATTGAGACTTCAGTCTCTCAATTCTTGTACATCTCCCCCAGGCTTCTTTGTTCCTGAAGCCCTTGATTAGGCCAGAATCACCGCGGCTCAGGATCTTCAGTCAAATTGCCCAAGGAGTGAGCGGTTTGGCTAAACCGCACAGACCACCCGCCAAGCAAGCTAGCCATCCCGCCCTAGCTGGACACTTATTTTTATAGTCGAGGCTGGTCATATGACTGGTAGTGTATTAAAAGTGCCCTGTTTGCCCTTAGCTCCTTATTAGTACCAGACACTAGAGGTGGTACTGAGCAACCACCTTTTTAATCCATATAAGCTTTTTCAACCTGTAGTTACTCAGCATTTTTACCCCCATAAACACAGTGGGGAACTACTGTTATTGTTAGGCAACAAACCTTATTTTTTATTAACTCTGCCCCGTACCTCTAGCCACCCATCTCGCTTTTTTTGCTAAGCCACTGCTAAAATGTTCGCTGTTGTTTTAAGTACCCTTTTTTCATCACTACTGATGAACAATTGTATCTGCACAAATCTTTACCCCCTTCAAACTAATCCATTCACCTCAATAAATCCACGCCCTCATTGGGACAAGACAGCTAGCACCTTAGCACTCTCCTTGGTCACTAGTTTCTCTCACTTATAGGGCCATTCTAATAATTTGCGCTCACTCCAATTTTATCTCCCCTATCATAAAAAATGGACTGCCACAACATGCTGAAAATGGATGCAACAAAATAAGGTGTGTAATATCTCATCTAGAATATGGATCCTCCAAATAATATATATGCTTCTCCTTTGTTCTGGTAATATCGAGCTTAACCTGCAGCTGCCTTGCCATTGCCTGCAGATTTTATTGCTGCCAAAGGGCTAAAATTGATGCACATTAATATCTGCAGAAGAAATTTCCTGAAATGCAATCATGGGTCTCATATACGCTGCCAGATATATTGGTATTGACGGAAACTTGGCTAAAAAGTACAGTCTCAACTCAGGCACTGGTACTGCCTTCCTACTCCCTTTTTAGGGCAGACAGAGCCACTAGAGGGGTGTGTGTGGCGATCTATATAAATGAGAATTTATCTGCCTCTGTTATCGAAACCACATAAAAACCGAAGGAATATGAATGCCTATCAATATAAATTTCTGCCTCGGCTGCAGAAACTATAAATATAATTATTTGTTATAGATCACTATCTGCAGGTTTGGATATCCTGACCCACTTACATCACTTCCTTGATGCCAATACTAACGAAACCATTATATTAGGCAATTTTAATTTGGATTGGTTTAGCGCTAAATCAGTACCCCTTCAAAAACCTTTGCGATGAGCTGGGATTGACTCAGCTAATTACAGAATTTACTAGACCAGATCACAAAAAACAAATGTCAGGGTCATTATTAGATGTAATCATGACTAATAGACCCTATAAAATTCAGCCTGTAGCTGTTTGGAATAACGGCTTCAGTGACCATAATATAGCGATCTGTGTTGGGAACATAGCCAAACCTAAGAATACCAGCAAGACAATTATAAATAGGTCTTTCAGGAAATTTAACTCTGCCAACTTCCTATTGGATTTAAAAGAAATAAACTGCCAACAATTCTACCTATCCCCCCACAAAAAATGAGGCACCGACCATGTTTAACTCCACCCTCATTGGTATAATAAATAGTCATGCACCATTAATCAGCTGTAGAGTGAAAAAAGCTTCCTGCCCCCGGTTTAATGGTGAAATTAAGAATATGATGTTAAAAAGGGACCACCTATGGACTACCGCTAGATGCACAAAATCAGTAAGGGACTGAACAGCCTTTAGGGACAGCTGCAGTGCCTTTTCCAAATTGATTAGAACTACCAAAGAGAGCTATTAATCAGCCAACGGAGGTGCCAGCCTGGTGGCACTGAGGGTTGAGGTGCTGGATGCCGCACCTCGTGCCACACCAGCGACCCGGGTTCGGGAACAAACCAGGGTCGTCGGAGGCTGGCGGGGGGGGGGAGGATGTGAGTTGCTGCTGGCTGGCAGCGCTCAGCCTCGGGAGGAGCTCTCCAGCTGTTTTGGAGCTTGACTGCCCCCCTGATGGAGGCCAGAGGGACAGTGCCACTTGCGAGGAGCTCTGACGCTAGGTCGATGGGGAGGGCAGACGGGCCCAGTCTGGAGCTGCGGTACGAATGTGCGCCTCCGTGCATATGCGGTACCACTTCTGGGGGTCCTGGGTAGCAGCTATGGGAGAAACGGAGAAAAATTATGGGGGCCAATGAGGACAATGACTCCGGACTGACACTGGGGATCCGCCGGGGCGTGCATTGCGCCACAAGTGGGTAGGCTCAGTGGATGCAGAAGTTGACCCGCCAGAGGAGGATAAATACAGTTGACCAAAAAAAAAAATCATCCAACAGTAACCCTGCAAAAATCTGGTGTATCTTTAAATTAGTGGAAGGGAGTAAAACTCCCCCAACCTTTCCTAGCATGATAAACCACCACAGGATCTCCATAACTGACAAAGATATTATAGTCAATAAACTTAATGAGCATTTTGCAGCAGCAGGCCTTGCCTTCGACTCTTCTCCGTCAGCTACCTTACAACATTCCATCCCTCACATACCTGCTTCACCAAATATCCCTACTCATGCTTCTTTCAGCTTCTCAACTATGACCTACAAACAAGTAGAAGACCAGCTATTGAAGTTGGACACAAAAAAGAGCACAGGTGCAGACAATTTATTTATTGACATCTTGGATTAACGCCTTTGAGCAGAAAGCTCTAGCATAGGTTCCACGTCAGGTATGACACAAACAATAATACAGATATGTTCCACAGATACAGTAAAAAAACAATTGAAACTGTCTCCAGGCATAAAGTCTAACAATAGTTATGTGATCTAAGCACATACAGGGTGCAGAGTCAAAACAAAGGCTAATGTTTCACTAAGTAATGGTAACATAACATGAGGATGCTTGTTTAAAAAGAACTGTACAACTAACAACTTAGGCAGATAATTGGATTGTGCTTGAGTCAAAGAAAGAAGGAAAGTATCGTACCAGTAGAGAGGAACATGGGAGGGAGGGAGAAGGCAAGCAGAGGTGGGGGGTAGGATGGGGATAGATAAGAGGGAAAGGGAGGATTAGCTATGTAGTCAAAGTGGAATAAAGGGGAAGGAGGGTGGGGGAAAGGAGGGTTGGAGAAGAGTAGGGAGGAAGAGGTGGTGTAGGTAGTGGGGTGATGATGAAGATGTATTAAGGTGGTGGGGAGGAAAGAGGTATGGAATGATGGAGGGGCAAAAAAGGGAAGAGGAGGTGGAGGGAGGGAGGTAGGAGGGAAAATAAATAATTTAGGCAGGAGTAGAAAGCCCATGAAAGTGTTAACTTAACTGAGGGCCCAAGAAATGGCCATGAAGTGTAACATTTTACTAATCAGTAGAGATCACAGAGTTTGTAAATGGTAGGAGCAAGGTAGAGGCAAATTAGCAGTAGCAGTCACAGGTTGCCAGTGAGATTAGATGCTGCCTGAGTTTTTTCTTAAAGGAGCCCAACAAAGTATCATTGGTTATGTCAGGAGGCAGGGAGTTGTACCACTGCAGAGCTCTGTATGCGAATGCATGTTGTCCAAAGGTGGTGCGGCACCATGGGATTCTGAAAGCCTGTTTGCCACAGTTTCTGATACTGCGTGGGCTACGTGCAGGGGAAAGAAGGGCCAGTATGCCGGGGGTAGCAGTCCCAAGGTGATTTTTTTTTTGCCAGCGGGCACGATTGGTATTTGAGCCTGCTGTCAAACTGTAACCAGCTAACCTGGGCATATAGATCACAGGTGTGTGTGGCACCAGTAAGAATGCAGCATGATTTATTTATGGCCATTTTGATACATCGGAGGGCAATGCCTCTAGCTGCACCATAAATAACAATACCATAGTCCGCAAGAGAGACCACTCCTAAACGCTGGTTAATAGCTTTGGCTGTTCAGTCGCTGTGCTGGGTGAAGGACAAGGTAGAGTCAGTAGTTATACCTAGGTACTTGAAATGGTGAACCAGTTCAAGAGGGGAGCCACTGTCATTAATGATGGTAAGCGGGAAGGTTTTGTGTCTGCTTCGGGAGGTTTGAAAACAACATTGTCTTAGTCTCATTATAATTAAGGATGAGCTTATTATCCCGAAACCACTTCTCTGCAGATGTAACAGATTGCTGGAGTTGGTCCTTGAGAAGGTGAGGGTCCATGTTGCTGGTAAAAAAGTAAAAAGACAATATTGACCCCTTCTTTTTGAAGTTAGGATACCGCCACCTAACTGCCCTGATTACCCATTTATTTAATCTCTTCTTGGTAGACAGCACAGTTCCCCAGGCTTGGAAGGTAGCTCATCTCTTACCACTTTTCAGATAAGGCGATCCTAGCAATCTAAACAATTATAGGCCAATATCCATCTTGCTAGTCCTCTCGAAACTTCTGAAAAAACTAGTCAGTATGCAAGTTCGTGTATTCCTCGACAGTCACCAGCTAGTGAATCCATTGCAGTCCAGATTCAGACCAGGGGTCGAAATTAGCATACCCAGCCTGTTCCCAGTGCAAGTAGAAACAGGCTGGTGCATGTAGGTTTTTTCCTGGCTTGCACCATAGTGCATGTAGCTTGTGGCAGATTCAAATGGCTTTGACTGCATTACCATGAGGTGCCACAAGGGGCGCAGCACTGAAACAGCAAGCTAATTTTTTTTTTTTTTAAGGTCACGTCGTGTGCGCGCACACGCCATTGAGAAGCACTCGCGGGAAGAGCAGCATCGGGACTCAGGAGTGGGCACAGCACAAGTGCGGCGGCATCGGAGCGAGAACGCCTGAGTGAGGAGGAGTGTCCAAGGAGGTGGGACGCGGCGGCGCCGGCAATCAGGAGGAGTTGGAGATGAGAAGAGCTGCAGTGAAAGTAGGCTGGCACCAGAATTATTAATGTCCTTTGCTGCAGCAGTGATTGGTTGGGGTGTGGCATTGCAGAACAGAAGGGGTTGGAACTTGGGGCTCAGAGGTGGAACTACTGGGTTTTTTTTTTTTTTTTAATTATGCCAATCGGGGGTGGATTTCTGGGTATGGGGTGGGGGGATGGTCTCATCACAGAGACAGCGCTCAGACGGGAGGTGGGTCCTCCTCCTAGTGGCTTGACTGACTGGCATACAGCAATGTTAACCTTATTGTACCACGTGAGTTTCTTTCTGTCACCCTCGTGGTACAATAAGATTCACATAGGCATGCACTACATCAGTTAACTACGCATCTTTTGTGGAGTGTTTCAGTGAGAACAGTCGCTAGGCGGGAAGCTCCGTGACCACTGTGAATCTTTGTTGTTCCTATACAGAACTTCGACATATTAGCATTATCTAGGCAGGAAAACAGTTTAAAGTGGCATTAGTAGGGAAAAAAAGGTATAAATCGGGAAGTTAATAGCTGAAATAAATTGGGGGTTCACCCCACCCCGAAGCAAGGGGATTTTGGTCTTTGCAGTCTTGTTTTCATATATTTAGCACTGCAGACTGCAGTATCTAGGCAGGGAGAGGTTGTTAACACCAGGCAGCAATTTGAAAAAAAAAATTATAAATCTGAAAAGTAATAGCAAAAGAAACTCCAGAAATCCAAGTGAGTGGATTTCTTCAGTCCTGTTTTGGTGTTTAGCATGGAACCAGTACTATAAAAAAAAGAGCTGTTGCTTTATTTTTTTTTTCTTCAATGTAAGGAAACTAAGGAGACGTTAACTTTGTAGAGAAATTTGTGTTTTTTTACCACAACTGTGCCACATTTTTTTGATCCCTGTGTCTAAATAAGTGGGGAGGGGGGCTTGGAAATCATTAAAAAAAATTAAATACCAGTGTGAGCTTGTGCTCTAAATAAACCTTTTAAGCAAAGGCTGCCAGTGACAGATTTGATGCAGGCTAGGCTAGTGTGCAGCCCCTGCCCAAGCAAAGGGCAGTTGCTTGCTGTTTATTTTTTTTTTTGATCTAATATAAAGAAAGTGTAAAAGGACTTTAACAGTCTGTGTCTGCCTGTTGAGCTAGCAATAAGCTAGTACTGTGGGTTTCCCATCGTCCACAGTTTGCTTGTCATGTTCTGAATTGCCCTAGTCCTTGCTTATTTATTTTTGCGTGAAAAAAAATAATTGGTCTGGTCTTTCAGACAGCTGCTTTCTTTTTTTTATTTCTGGGGGAACTTGCATGTGCCAGCCTTGCCCTGAGCCAGCTACATAACCTATATTTGTATGTGAGTGTGTCAGTGTGAATGTGACCAATGTGTGAGTGATATCATCTGTCCGTCCAGTGTCTACTCTGTCATAATCAGAGTAAAATAAATCTCTGCATGCTGAGTAACAGTAGTTACAAATTACAATATATACTACATAGAAACATAGATTTGGACAGCAGATAAGGACTACCTGGCTGCTTATTTACCTAGTCTACTCTACACACGCTATATATCTTTTCTGTGTGTGTACACTGCATGTGAAGCCAGTTACCTTTCAGAGAGTCAGTCACACAGTAAATGTCTATCAGCTCAGCCTCCACTGCTGTGGCAAGTATAATGCCTGCCTGTGAGTGACCTGTCACCTGTGAATGTGATGTCCATATATTAAAAAAAAACAACAAACATTGAATTTTGACAGCAAATAAAATCACTGACTCTGGCTACAGCTCGTTTGACCTGGTTAGCTGCCTGGTTCACCTACCTAGACGTCTGCCCATTTGTGTGCGACTGTGTGGGGTGTGAGACTCAGAGCTTTGCCATTTGTCTGGATTTGTATACATTAACAGCTAGTTGCTTAGTACACTAGGCGGCTAGGCCTCTTCTTCAGTAATACTTTTGTCTGTGTGTCGTTTGATAAAATTTAAGAGGAAAAAATGCTCCCCTGAACTAACCACCGATTCTACTGCCTAGTAGTCTAAATACAGTGTGTAGCCACCCCAAGACCTTCAGTCAGGCAGTCAGACAGTCCTCCTCCTACTATCCTGCTGTGGTGTGTAAATACACGTCGACTCTCTCAGACAAGTAAAAGTTACTAAACCAAATCTCTTTCTTTCTTCTTCTCTGTCTCTAGTTGTGGAGTAGTACAGACAGTTACCCACCACCAGTTTGGTGGGATAAATAAATCTAACTGGTGGTTCGCTGCTTTAGCAGCTGCCTTGCCCTTGCAGACTAAACTTATTCTTGGCTTGGCCTGGACCTAGGTAATTTAACCTAATTTCCTGAGTTAATCTCAGATTAATACTGAATGTAATTTATTTGAACGCCCTCGCTCACCTGCCTGCTCCGAGGGATCCATCTATTTAGCAAATAAGTGATATTAAAAAAATACACCAACACCTTTTTTGTCTCATAGCAGAGAACTTTTTATTGACATTTGTGTTACATAAGAAGACAAAGGCAAGCTCACTGCATTAAACGACCATGCTGCCCAAGAAAGTTTTACCCAAAGCAGTTAATACTCTTTTTCAATACAAGTTCAGCAAAACAAGTGGTGAAATGCCTGCAGTTGCTACTGCTGCTGCAGCTGTTCCTGCTGTAGCTGATGCCCAGAACCAGATACAGTCCGAGTCTTGTGTATCTCAGTCTGCCAGTGGTGGCAGTGGCCAGTTTGAAGTCTCTCTGATTCTTGATGCCAGTAGTGCAACAGCAGGCATTCCCAGTATTAGTACTTCCAATGTGAATGTGTCAGTAATGGAATCTAACTCCCCTGATAATGAGTGTGCATGCGTATCAGTCCTGCATTCTTCTCAGATTCCTCCTCCTAGCCCCATTTCTGATTCCCAATCTGACTGTGCCCAAGTCCAGCAGAGCAGCTCAAGCTCAGTGCGTCCTCCTCAACCTTCTCTGCCTCCTACTGCACCACATGATGGTGGAGAGCCACCCTTAAAAAAGAAAAAAACTTATAAATTTGTGGACTCTTGGAAACAGAACCGTAAATGGCTTAAATACGATAGTGAACTGAACATCATGAAATGTGAATGGTGTGAACTATGTGATAAATAAGGGAAAAATAATTCATTCAGGGATGGGTGTTCATCTTTTAGAAAAGCAAGCGTCAATTTCATGAGTCATCAGATTTACATGAAGCATCCAGAAAAGCATTTTTGCCCACAGTATAACCCTGCAGAGCAGCCATTAATAACTTGCCCAAAAATCGAAGAAAAAGAATTTGAGCAAATGAGAGTTCTTTTTAGAACAACTTTTTTTCTTGGTAAAAAAGCATGACCATTTACTGATCTGAAAGATAAAATAAATTTATTACGAGCGAATGGGGTGTCAGTCAGTGAAACCTACTATAACGAAAAACAAGCAAGAGTATTCACAGAATATATTTACAGAGATAAAATGGAAGATTTAATATCATTAGTGAAGTCTCAAGATTTCTTTTCCATTCTGTCAGATGGCTCAACAGACAAAAGTATTACTGAAGAGGAGGTAGTGTATGTCTGCATCTTGGAAAAGGGCATCCCTGTCACTAAATTTGTGGCGCTTAAACCTCTAGACAAGGCAGATGCAGAAAGTATAACATTAACTTTAAAACATACAATGAAAAATGATCTCCATATACAAGACTGGAAAAATAAATTAGTGGCTTGCTGCTTTGATGGAGCATCAGTCATGATGGGCAGTAAAACTGTAGTAGCCACAAGACTGAAGGAGGACGCTAAACTTTGGTCACTAAACATGTGATTAGGGGGACACCCCTGTACTCTGCAGTGGAAGATTTGCTTTCCTTACTGCATGGCTTCTGTAAGCACTCTGCTTTAAACTGGACTGGCTTGCAGGCTGCGGGGGAGGCACTGGGCATCTGGGTACTGCGTCCTGTAAATACTGGAGGAACAAAGTGGCTGCCACATCACCAGCGTGCTGTGAAAGTGTTGCAGACAAATTATCCAGCAATTGGTACTCACCTGGATGATGTGTCAGTAAATGGCACAGGGGATAAAAGATAAAAGGCCACTGCAATCCTAAAGCAGATAGAATCACCGAAGATATTGTTCTTCATCAGTTTTCTAGAATTCTATATAGCAGTCATGTCCAGACTAACGCTCACATTCCAGCAAAATAACTTAACAGTAGACTCAGTGCAAGCTAAAGTTCTTTCTCTCATGACAAAACTGAAGTCTCTCAGAGATTCAGAGACTATTGATTGCCTTGACACAGGAATCAATCTCTTGGATGGTAAGCTGCATTACAAAGGTGTGGAGCTTGGTTCTTCTGGTTCAGCAAGACGTAGTAGATCAGATCCTGACGAGGATGCAAACACTGCGAAGAGCAGCATTGTGGCTATTGTGAAGAAAGTGCTAGCCACCACCCTAAATCAAATAGAGAATCGTTTCTCTGAATTTGTTAATGACTGTGTCATTACTGAAATGGGAATTTTCAACCTAACTGGCCTAACTCTGATACCCTGGCAGAGTATGGAGACACAGAAGTTAAGTCGTCATTTTCTCACTACAGTGACATTCTGGAACCAAAGGGGTACAGTGCTGTTTCAGCAGTCTTGCAGTGGTCAGAACTAAAAGCATATGTCCAGACCCTAAATGCTGCTTACCATCCACCTTTCGATTCCACTACTATATGGGCTAGAGTTCTTTCTGAAGAAAGGGATGACTTTAAAGACATTCTTTCACTGCTGAAAATATTTATTCTCATTCCATCTTCTACTGCAGAATGTGAAAGGGGTTTCTCATTAATGTCACGGATAAAACATGACTGGAGGGCAAACTTGAGACCAGAAACTGTGGCCGCTTTAATGGCAATTAGTTTGAGCAGTGACACAGTGCCCACATACTCGCCAGATAATGCCATAGCTAGGTGGTGGTGAGCAGGAATGAGAACAAGGAGACCTCAAACAGCACCTTATGGTGCCAGAAAAGATGAAAAGGCCTGGGAAAGTGATGACGACACTGATGTGTTGTAGAATAGTATTACATTCGTTTTCATGTGCAATGATTCCTGAATCAGTTATCTTTTTTTCAGTTTTTATCATTATGACCACCGGTGCGAGTAACCTGACCATGGTGCATGTAACTTTTGCCACCACATGCACCTTGGTGCAGGTACCGAAAAAAGTTAATTTCTATCCCAGATTCAGACCATATCATAGCACCCATTTTAGCCTTATCTGAGGTAACAAATGATTAGCTAGAGGCATTGGAGGACACGCAGATCACTGATGCGGTCTTCTTGGCTCTTAGTAAGGCCTTCGACTCAGTTGATCTTCTCCTCCTGCTAGATTGCCTTACGAACTTGTGACTGGGTGACCCTGCAGTGAGCTGGTTTGCCAGCTACTTGGGGAAACAGACAACAATGTATTAAAATGAACGGTACCTTTTCCTCATTACTTGCTCTATTAAGAGGGGTTCCTCAGGGCTCTATACTGCGCCCACTACTGTTCCTGATGTATGTAATTAATCTGCGTAATGACATCATTAACTGTTAACATCCATCTTTTCGTGGACAATATCGTCTTTTACATATCTAAACCATCCATTGAACAAGTTTGCGCTGGTCTCCAATCTGACTGCAGTAAACTGCAGCATAATCTGATTTCATCCCAATTATTATTAAATTCCAAAAAAACTAAAACAATGTTCTTTCACCCACCAAACTCACAACTTGCTTGGCCCAATAATAGTTTGCCTATTCCTGTTACCACTCTCCTAGGGGCTACATTCGAGGTGGTAGATAACTTCAAATATCTAGGCTTCACACTTGACTCTCACTTATTCTTTTCCTCCCATGTCGAAGAATTGGCCAAAAAATTAAAAATGAGACTAGGGTTCTTCTTTAGAAACAAATCTCTATTCTCCCGGGATTCTAGATATAGTTTAGTACAGGCCACGTTTTTGCCCCATTGGATTACGCTGATATTATTTACAACAGTTGCGCCTTAACAATTCTATGCAAATTAGATATTCTCTTCCTCCTGGCTGTCTGTTACATTACAAATGCCACTTCTAGAACCCACCGCTGCAAATTATAAAAGGAGGTGTCCTGGACCTCCCAGGCGACTTGGAGACTCATCCATATCTACACTTGGACATACAAAGCACTCCTAAATAAACTGCTCCCCTACATCACCTCCACCCTTCATCGACTACATAGCTCTTACGTACTTAGGAATTGTGCATACATCTCTTTGGAAGTGCCTAATTTTCGAAGCCGCTATGGCAGGGCAGCCATGAGCTATGTCTTCCCTACCACCTGGAACAAGCTACAATCCACACTTAAACTTCATACTTTAATTCCATTTAGTGCTTTCAAAAAAATTGACGAAAGGATTTTCGAACCTTGAAATGTTTCTAATCCCTCCTTATGCTCCTCTATTCTTCCTTCTGAATTTCTAACCGTCTAATTGTATTGGTCTATTGATCTTCGTGCACTTATTCTTTATTGTTGTCGCTATATTGAATTTATACTGAACTTATTTCACCATGTGTAACTACTCTTAATTGTGTTGTTCAAGCATTCAGCAATTGCTATTACTAGAACAATGCACATTTTTTTTCTATTGCTATATCTATGATCTATTATATACGGTCTTATTTATGTTATATCATTGTATATATGTTTCATGTTGAGTATTTTACAAGGGACCTCCTTGCAAATGAGTTTCTTCAATGTAATTTATTCCTTCAATAAAGTAAACTGAACTGAGAGATGTGAACTTTCTTCACACTGGGCCCCAGACCTATAGCTTGAAGCAACAGACCTGTGGGGCACAGCCATGGACCTGTATTTGGCGTAGGGGGTAGTGGCTGTGGGAGAGGAGTGGGCATTAGGGTTGAAATGTAGGTCACATTCAGCACTCTTGAAGGTTAGGTATACTTCCGCGGAATACTAAACCAATCAGAGATGATCTTTCTCAAGGCAAATGACATACTAATAACCCTGTGCAACCTTGAAGCCAGTGGTTGAAATTAAAGAGAAACCGTTAAATCTTCAATTGCAGGCTATGCAATGCCAGAGAAAGGAAGTGTGTCCAGGAACCCCAGGTCCAACCATGTGAGCCTGTAGCTCAGTGATTAGAGCACAGGTATGGTATTCCAGGGGCCTGGGTTCAATTCCCAGTAGGTCACATTATTTCTCTCTCTACAATGTGATTTAAATTGCTTAGCAGTGGCTAATAGTGCACTGAAAAACATCTCATTGTCATCTCAAGTTAAATCTTCAGACAAATTCTAAAATGGGTTGGGAAATTGCTGCATCCTGATTGGTTAGCAGATATACATTGTTAGATCACTACAACTAGCTAATTGAAAGTGCTGGATAAGCTGGTTAACCAGCAAGAATTTCATGGAATTTGGTTAGGACTCTTGGAAACAGAGGTGGAAAGGGCAACAGAGACATGGAGCACTCCTCCACCTCAACTGTTCCTGTGCTGCTAGAAAGAGGTGTATCTTGGGTTTGGTCTGGTATTGGCTGCTGACCCCAGGGCATTGTTGTGGTTGGCCTCCTCCCAGGTCACTCGGGCACAACCATGAGCTTCTGAGAGGTGGCTTGCTTTGGACTGGGGCCATACAGGGAGAACAATAGAAAAGACGGGGACGGGGGTCCTATTATTAGGATTGGTCTAGGTGTGATTTTCACAGGACGGGGTGTTTGCTGAAGTATAAATGCATGTGACTGCATGCTAGTATAATGCCATCATTGCCTGCTGCCACTTGTTAAGCCAAGTTGCCACAGTGCTGGCAGCATCATCAGTGATCGGGGACTTGTTGAGACAAGAGGGGCTTGAGTCTGGTTCCGGGGGCTAATCTGTTTGGTTGATCCGGGCTACCAGCGTTGGGGGTAATTTCTGAGTTAAGTAGATGGGTTGTGATGGAAACAACAATACGGTCATACCATTTCATACCTACTTGGTTGGTGCCGCATCAAACCTACCATGACCTGATCCAGTCACCTGCGCCTCCAGAACCTGTAGCGGTAAGGTAAGTTGAGGGAGAGGGCTTTGTTTTTTATGTATTTTTTTCTCCCCCTTAACAGTACTGGATGGGTTGGAGGGCTTAGGATGTGGAGTAGAAGGTGGATTCTGCATTCATTAAGGGATTTTGAACTTGGATTTTTTTTTCGGCTGAATACTTTGGGGGCAGAATCAGAGGAATCCAGTTCTGTGATTCCAAGCAGCCCTGCTTGTGATGTCCTAATCAGTGAGGTCGCAGTGCTGATATGGTGTGAAGAGGAATGGAGCTAGATATGTCAATCTCCAGGTAAGCTGCTGCTTTTCATATCGCACCTAATACTATCAGGTAGAAAACTTTCTAATGAGCAAAGGGAAAAAGAAAAATACTTCAGAAATGACAAGTAACAACTGACTACTTTTGAAACTTCCTAACATTTTCTGCCTGCTGTATTTGGCACTGCTAGATACAAACATATGAATGTGCCAGCAGAAACAGGCCACCCGGTCTACCTAAGTATGCTCGAGTGTGCAGCTAGCACCCCTAGTTTGCAGCTGCCCCACCGCCACTCCCATTTGTCATCCCACTGCCACCCCCCACCCTCACCATCCCCTATTCCCTGTCCCATGCCCTTTTGAAACTGTTAACAGATTTACATGATACCACCCATTCTGCTACCACCCTCTCTGTGAAATAGTGTCTCCTCATTTCCTTCCTAAATCTCCCCCCTATTCTTAGCGCATGCCCCCTGGTGACCCTGCCCCTCCTTAACTTAAAGACCCCATCTGCCCCATCCTTGTTGATTCCCCTCAAATACTTGAATGTCTCTATCATGTCCTCCCTCAGATACTTGAATGTCTCTATCATGTCCTCCCTGTCCCTTATATCCTCCTGGGTCTACATATTCAGGTCTCTCAACCTGCTGTCATAGTCTTCTCTCACTACCAATATGGTGTCCATGCAGGGCACTCCACTACAGCTTCCCTTCTCAGAATCACAAATCATATTGAAACTTGCATCGAGAAGGGGTGCACCACTAGGGCTATTTTCGTAGACCTAGATAAGCCTTTGATATGGAATACCATAGTGACTTATTGCTTCATAAGCTTAAGGTCTCTGGCACTAGAGGTCTCCCTGTTTACTGGACTGAATCCTACTTAACCAACTGTGGCCCAGCTAATGAGAAGATATGGCTCAAAACCTAGTCCATGTAGCTGATATTGAGAAAGTGTCCTCTGCGATATATCCCAGGCTGAGTTCCCCATATCACATCAGAGATCGTCTGTCCTTGGAAATGGATAGTTGAACAGATGCTGTTGCCCTCCATTGTCTGTGAGCATGTTGTATAACTGCGATGATAACTCAGCTGGACAAACTGGACTTGCTTTACAGCTTGCTATGCCACTTTGTGCCGAGCTGCCCATTCCATACCGACCACTGCTCCTTTACATGCAGTCGGTGTGGGGGGGGGGGCTTCTTAAGCAGCAAGGTACATCATGCACACATTTTCAGGTGTGCAGTATGTAAACAGCCTACTGACCCCAGTCCCTTTTATGGCCTGTCAGCTCAGATCTTCCCATATCCAAAAACTGTTGCTTCCTGTTTGCAAAAATAAAGCAGATCAACTGCTATGAGCTTAAGAGGCCCTCATACTTTGAACACGCTCCCTGCTCGTATATGAGGTACAAATAGCATCAATAACATCAAGTAGAAATTGCACCTGACTGTATAATCTATAGAATTGTACTACATCTGTTCTCTCTCACCTCCCATTTGTAACCTCTCTCCTCCCCTCTTTTCTCACTCCACTCCTCCCTCCTACTAGCCTACCCCATCCTCTACTTCCACCCACTCTTCCTTCTTACTCTTTCCCTTCTCCCTCTTTACCCCTTTCCTATTCCTCTTCTCCCTAGTTTAATTTCTTCCTACCCACTAGTTTCACTGTCCACCTCCCACCTTCTTTCTCTTCTCTCATCCCCTATGTCCTCTCTCCACAGTGCCTGATTCTTCACACTACTGTTATCTTAGCTGCATTATTCACTTGTTAGTTACTGTTTATTATTGTACTTGTGAGTTTATTACATTACTATGCTTCTTCGTGTTTTTTATATTTCCCCTCCCCCCAGAACACATCTGGAAACTAGTCTTACGGCTCAATAGGTCTTGCCTGGTAAATCTCTTTTAAATAAATAAATGAAAATAAAACCTCTCCATGATCTTAGCTTCAATGGTATGACTGTTCATTTTATTTTTTGGGAAACTCAAGAGGTGATTGGGGACATAGCAGTTGGGGTTCAGTGCCAGGGGGTTCAGGGTCATGCGTTTGGGGAATAGGTGCACAGGAACAGACTGTGGATTTGGGGGAAGGGGTGCTGACAGTGACTGGGTAGAAAAGTGACTTTGGAGTTGTTATGACTGATGACCTCAGAGTTGTTGGGCAGTGCGACAGAGCAGTGGATAGGGCTAGTTGGATGCAGGAGTGCATAGGAGGGGGTGTCTTGAGCAGGAGTAGGGAGGTGGTGAGACCCCAAGTGGAGTGCTGTGTTCAGTTTTGGAGGCCACACTTCAGAGAGGATGTGGACAGGGTGGAGGTGGTCCGGAGGAGGGTGGCTGGAATAGTGCAGGGGTTGCACGTGGAGCCCTATGAGCAGAGACTGGGGGATCGCAGCATGTGACCCTGGGAGAGAGGAGGACAACATGGTGACATGATGGAGACTTGCTGGTACCTCACATGGGTGATGGGGATACAGGAGGGAGATGTCTTTCAGATGAGGGAGCACGGCAGAAACAAGGGGCATGGGATGAAGCGGGGGGGGAGAGGCTTGGGAGGAATGTGGGGAAGTCCTGGCTCATTGAGGAGTGGACACTTGGAATGGACTGCTAGCAGAGATGGTGGAAGCGAGGACAGTTGGGGGGCTTCAAGCATGTTTGAGTTGGACATACAGGAATCTTGGTGAACGGGGTGGGGGGCCACAGACCAGTTGGAGTCTGCGGGGACAGATTAGGCAGGGAACTTCTGGGCAGACTGGGTGGGCCAAATGGTCCTTTTCTGCTGACAAAATGTTTTTTTGTTTTGTTTAAATATTTTCATTTGACAACATATAACAAATACATAAACGTACAAAGATAATCCAGTGTCTGTTCCGAACTTTTATTTAGGTCTGCTGGGGATGTCGTACATGACAAATGCACAAGATTAACACCAGACAATGTAGAAAAACTAATGTTCTTGAAGGTTAATTTGCCAAACTTTGGCTACATTGTGATGCTAATCTTAAAGAAGATGACACTGACAGCAGTTACCTGTGCTGCATCTGTGGATTAAGTAACAATAACATTAGCTTTCAATTTTCAGACCGGACTAGTTAAAACTAGAGATCTGTGACTTGCTTGCCTTTTTTGACCAAATCATTGTCGTCCAGGGGGTGAGTAGGAGCTGCAGCCAGTACATGACATTGTACTGGTAGAAACTGTCAGACAAGTCCCTGTTCTCACACAGTTGCTTTCTCATTCTAAGGAGATCATTTAGCTAAATTTGCCTTAACCAGATTGATTTAAATGCTGCTAGTTCTGTTTTTCCCCCTGATACTAGTAGCAGTGGTGAAGTGATGACATTCAGACTACTTGGTGCTCCTCTCTGACGTTGCTTCCTAATAGTGGTGGTGCGTTCACATTGCATTCCATACCCAGAGCCATTGCAAAACAAAAGTGGTTCCTGTGACTAAGAAATAAAACTAGCTATACAAACAAACATTGTCCCCTTCTTCAAAAATCAAACTCTGGAGACTGGTTACAAACTAGAGATCCGGGACTTGCTTGTCGTCATAGTCACTTTCTCATTCTTTTCTAAGCAGACCTTTTTTTTAATGCTCCCCCGCACACTGGCTGATCACTCATTTGGGCCTCTTTAAGGACCTGTTCTCATTCTGGGCTACTCCCAGCCACCCACCACCCCACATCACAGTCACCCAGGGCACCCCGATGTATTCCATCATCGGGTGGGTCCCCTTCCTGTGAAGGGAATGAGCCTTACTGGCCATCCAGTGGTCCTGGGTGCTGCTGAGATGGCTATTTGTGGTCTGGGAGCTCCGGTGATGAGTGTCCAGGACACCGTCACCTGACCGACCAGTGCGCCATTTTCCTCCAGTTTTCTCTTGCAGGAGCATAATGTGCAGGACACAAGGTAGATACCAGCATCTGTCATGCTCCGTGTGGTAGCGGGACTAGACGTACTGCTGTTCCTCTGGCCTGCGGCAGAGTAGGCGCCGGTCCTCTACCCCACCCTCACCCCGAGAGAAAGCAAACAGTCATCAGGCACTTAAACCTTCTCTCCTCCGGCCGGCCCTCCACCCAAGTTCGTTCCTGAACCTGGGTCACTGGCATTGCAGCGATGAATCTTTCTGCTGTGCTGACAGGCAGGCACAAGCAGCCCTTTTAGGTAAATATGCCTTTAACCATATTGACCTCAGTGCTGGTACAGTAGTTCTGTTTTTCTCCTGATTGTAGTATTCAGGGGTAGTGACAGTCATGAAGTTGTAGCTGGCTGACTGGCTGATGTTGTTTCTGATTCTCCATCATGTCACCGTCTTGTCCTCCTCTCTCCCAGGGTCACATGCTGCGATCCCCCAGTCTCTGCTCATAGGGCTCCATATGCAACCCCTGCACTATTCCAGCCACCCTCCTTTGGACCACCTCCACCCTGTCCACGTCCTCCCTGGTGGTCAGATAGCGAGGTCGAATGATGGCACACCCTCTGGAATTTTTCTTGGCAGTGTGTCACTTCCGACCTCTGAACAGGTGCACAACCTTGGTATTGTCCTAGACGATAGGTTGACCTTTCAATCTGAAGTGTTGGCCGTTGTCAGGACTTCCTTTTTACCATCTTAAGAATATTGCCAGGGTGCGTCACCTTGTTCCGTCTGACTCCCTACCAACGTTGGTCCATGCTTTTGTGTCCTCGTGCTTGGACTACTGCAGCGCCCTGTACTTTGGACTTTCTGGGGTTGAAATCCATCGGCTACAGCTGGTGCAGAATGCTGCAGCCCGGGTTTTGACTGGGACAAGGAGATCCAGTCACATTACCCCGGTGCTGCGCGAACTGCGGTGGTTTCCTATAGTGGCGGATCACCTTTAAAGTCATTTTACTGACTTTCAAAGCCCTTCATGATCAGGGTCCGACCTATCTGAAAGAACTTCTGGTGCCTTACTGCCCCGGCCGATCGCTCCGCTCGTCGAACAAGGGGTTGTTAGAGATTCCAAGAGTGAATTTAAAATCTTATGGTAGTAGAGCATTTTCTTATGCCGCACCCACTCTTTGGAATTCTCTACCATGCTGGTTAAGGGAGTGCACCTCCATGGAGGTATTTAAGAAAGATTTTAAAACGTATTTATGGCATTTGGCTTATCTGGATGATTAATGGAAGCTATTTGTAAATATTATGCTGATCGTATGGTTTGTTTTAACTAAGTGATGTTTTAATGAAATTATTTTTATATGTTTAAAATTGATATTGTATATTGTGGTTTTGATGTAAAGCGCCTTGATATTTTGAAAGGCACTTTAAAAATAAAGTTATTATTATTATTATGGTGGTGTATTTCTCCTTGTTCATTAATCTTAACTGAGAGACATTCACATAGATACATACATAGATACATAGATACATAGACAGTGTCGGCAGATAAGGGCCTATGGCCCACCTAGTCTGCCCATTTGAGCTTGTAAGTTCAGTTTGTTTTCCTAGAAGTCTATTTCCCCTTACCCCTGACCTCTAGAATTCCTTTATGTCTATCCCATGCATTCTTAAATCCCGTGATTGTTTCAGCCCCCACCACTTCCTCTGGCAGGGTGTTCCACTTGTCCACCACCCGTTCTGTGAAGAAATTCTTTCTCATGTTTCCTCTGAATCGTCCTCCCTCCAACTTCATCCCATGCCCTCTAGTCCTGAAACATCTTTTTCGCTTAAAAATAGTGTTTTCCTGCACCCTGTTCCTCCCTGTAAGATACTTGTATGTCTCTATCATATCCCCTCTCTCCCTCCTCTCCTCCAGGGAGTACATGTTCAGTTCCTTCAACCTATCTTCATAGGACTTGTGATGCAACCCATGCACCATCTTTGTTGCCCTCCTCTGAACCTTCTCTACCCTGTCTATGTCCTTACGTAGGTATGGTCTCCAGAACTGTACACTGTACTCCAGGTGGGGCCTCACTAGTGTCTTGTATAGCGGAATTATGACCTCCCTTTTCCTGCTGGTGATGCCCCTGCCTATACATCCCAGCATCCTATTTGCTTTACCTGATGCCTTGTCACACTGTTTCCCTACCTTGAGGTCATCAGAGATGACAACCCCAAGATCCCTTTCCTGCTTGGTGCATGCTATATCCTCACCCCCCCAACTGATATATTGTGCCAGGGTTTTTGTGGTGCCTGTTGAGAAACCGAAGTCACTACTGTTAACTGTTATACACAGTATTATTTTCTTAAATGTCAGAAACAGAAGAGTGGTTAGAGAGTGTTCTGGGAGTTGTCTGCCTTTTGACAAAATCACACAGTATGCATGTGGTGGCTGGCTGTCAGAGTATAATACACACACAGATCTGCTAACTGCTATTAGTTTGGTGCACACTGGTGCTGTAACTACTAAGCTACAAGGGCTGGTCAGCGTGTAGGGGACTTGCCTGCCTTTGGACAAAATTATCACCATCTTGGAGATGGATGCTGGTTATGAGGTTCAGCTTGTACATATTTCAGCAATGGCACATTCACAGTCGCATTATTCACTCCTTCTCAACTCATTTCACTAGTGAAGCTGTGTATTACTAATAAACAGTGGTTTAATTGCTTTTTTTCTACTGGTATGTCGATTAAAAGCTGTTTAAATTGATTTTGAGATCCGGTCCAGTGGCGCTGAGGGTTGAGGCATTGGACGCCGCACCTTGTGCCACACCAGCAACCCGGGTTCGGGAATGGACTCGGGTGGCCAGGGGCTTGCAGGGGAGGGAGAGGATGGAGCATCTGGTGGACTGTTCTTCTCTCCTGGTTAGGGATCCAGGGTTTGCTCTGCATATCAGTGACCTCTAGTGGAAATGGGGGGGGGGTACTAGTGATGCAGGGTCGCACTAGGGGGCGGAGTGGCAGCGGACGTCAGTGACTAGATTGCGCGGAAATCATTGCACGTCCGCACTCCAGGGGAAACCACATACGGAAAAATCCCCGTCCTCTGGGATAGGTGAAGGCACCTCTGCCTCCATCAGACCACACTCCCAATGCCAGGCACTTAACTCTCCCGCCTCCCCTTGCCCAGCGCGACACACTTGATTCTAGATAGAGCATCAGGGCGTAGGCGGCCCCATCTTGGGGGGGGGGGGTTTAGAGCCGGGGGAGAGGAGGTGTTTCAGGTGGGAGGTAGAGCCTGGGGTGAGACGAGGCTGCTGGAGAGTGTTCCCTGCAGGGCAGAACATAAAGATAATTTAAAAAAATATTGATTTTTTTAATATACAGTTACCATAAAACATAAAGGTTCTAAACAATATGGATAAGGTTCGGATAACTATCCAAACCTTTTTTGCTTATCGGAACCTTTTCAGGTTCTGTCATCACTGTCAGCCAATCAGCATACCCAATTGCCTGTCATTGTTTTACATTTAAGCAATAAGGCATGACTAGGGGTTATGTTAATGATCTGTTTATCACCCTCTAAGGGTGTAATGTGTCACGAGGTGTAGCCAAGTGCCACGTTCCCCTAGAGGGTGATTAACGGATTATTAACACAGCACCTGGGAGTGTTTCACTGCTGTCATAATAAAATAGAGAATAATGAACAGGCGACTGTGTGTCATGAAGTTTTTTTACACACCCGAGGTATGTGATGATTCATAAACCATGTTTTGTTTTTTATAATTGCTGGTGCAAGGAGTCTATGCCAAAGAAAGTCACTGAAGACTGATATTCTGAAATTCATAAATCTTTAATACCACATGAAATTTTGCCTACAGAGCTTAGTTAGCAAGTTCATTTTTTAACTGTGTTAAATTGTTTTATACCCCAATAAAGAATTTTATGAATAAATCAGTAAATGTTGCGAAAAACGTTAAGCAACTGCTTTTACTGGTTTGTTTCATATTTTTGTACCACAGTAGTTTACTTCATGAAATCTTTGCAATAAAATGAATACGAAATGGAGCAAACAGTTCTCATAAATGTAGTTTCTGTAGACTTATAGCACCGCGACTGACAGCGAAACAGCAAGTTGGAGTCAGTAGGTCAGGGGGTACCAACGTAAGTGAAGTGTGAGGCAGCACTGAGGGTGAGTTAAACTTTGTTTACAGCATCTGTCTTGAGAATGGTCTGTCTTCCAGGAATCAGTCTTCACCATTCATTCACACTAATGGGGCTTAGACAGAGGAATTAGGACCCTGCAGGAGCAAAGTCGTTTGCAGCTTAGGAAGGATCGACGTTGGAGCTGGTGTTGCCCATGAGGCTGATGTATGTATGTATGTCATGCATGTGAACCAGCCAGTAACTGACACTGGCCCTCTCCCTTCCTCAGTTCTGTTTTCCTGCCTTGGAGTGTGCATGGTGGGAGCAACAGCAGTCAAAACTACTGTCATTAGCAATTTTCCACAATTCAGTGCTGCTAACCACCTTTTTTGACGTTGAACATCGTCTGGCCCATTTTTGGCACAGTTTTTCTGCTACGGTTCTGTTTTCTCTAGCTTGGTACGGAAGTAATTTTCTCAATTTTTTTTTTTTTGTTTTAATCTGTTGAGATGGTGAGTTCAAAGGGGCAAAAGATAAGAAGAAAGGCTGCAGTGCCCCATGCATTGGTGCCCCTGTGAAACATAGACAAATAGAAGTTGATGGCAGAAAAGGAGTGCAAGGCCCATCCAGTCTGTCCATTTTTTCTACCTTTTGAATGTGACATAGGCCTTTACTCTGTCAATGGCCTATCTAGTCATACTCATCTGTATTGCTCCCTTATGCCTGTTCCATGCCTGTTTGAAGCCCTGCACTGTATACATATCCACCACTTCCTGAGTTAGGCCGTTCCATGCATCCACCACCCTTTCTGTGAAAAATAACTTCTTCACGTTACCCCTTAATCGGCCTCCCTCTAATCTCATGCTATGTCTTTTTGTCCTGCTGTTTTTCTTTTATTGAAGCATGTTAGACTCTCTCACCTTGTTTATGCCCTTAAGATGTTTGAATGTTTCAGTCATATCACCTCTCTCCCTCCTTTGCTCTAGGGTATACATATTGAGCTCCATTAATCTGTCCTCATGTTTTCTGATGCAGTCTCTGCACCATTTTGGTTGCCCTTCTCTGGACTACCCCCATTTTGTTAATGTCCTTGTGCAGGTGCAGCCTCCAGTACTGCATGCAGTACTCCAGATGGGGCCTAACCAGTGTCTTGTAAAGAGGGATTATTACCTCCCTCTTATGACCTGTGATACCCCTATTAATACACCCCAACATCCCTCTAGCCTTACCTACTGCTTTAGTGGTCTGTTTGGATGATTTCAGGTCAACTCTCTTTCTTCCCTTGTGATTGCCAGCAATACCCCTCCCAACCTATAGGTGGCTTCAGGGTTTTTCTTCCCTATGTGCATGATCTTGCACTACTTTGCATTGAACACCAGTTGCCACTCTTCCGACCATTTTGCCAGTTTATCCTGATCTCTTCTCATTCTGCCCACCCCATCTGGATCATCTACTCTGTTGCAGATCTTGGTTTGATCTGCAAACAGACAAACCTTACACTCCAGTCCATCTGCAATGTCACTGATGAAGATATTGAAGAGGATTGGCCCCAGGATCAATCCCTGGGGTACCCCACTTCTGACTTGTATCTCTTCTGACTGTATACCGTTTACCACCACACTCTGTTTTCTGCCCGCCAACCAGTTTGCCACCCAGTGGACCAACTTCTGACCTACCCGGCTTATTAATCAATCTTCTGTGTGGAACAGTATCAAAAGTTTTGCTGAAGTCAAGGTAGGCGACATCATCTGCACACCCTTGATCCACACTCTGGTTACCCAGTCAAAGAAATCTGTGAGATTAGTTTGACAGGACCTTCCTTTTGTAAACCCATGCTGTCTTGGATCCTGTGCTCCTATGGATTCCAAGTGTTGCACTATCCTTTCCTTAAGGAGTGCCTGCATAATCTTTTTTTTTTCCCAATTGTTTAACCAGGAGTGGCACACTAAGCTGAAAGCTTGTTTACAGGTGCGACCTGGGAGCACAGGGAAGTTAAGTGACTTGCTCAGGGTCACACAGTATGCAAGTGAGGGCTGTGGGATTCAAACCCAGGTCTCTAGCTTTGCAGCTCAGAGCCTTAAACCACTGCGCCATACTGCCTCCCTACTGAGGTATGACTGACTGGTCTGTAGTTCCCTGCTACCACTCTTGTGGAGCGGGATCACATGCGCCCTTCTCCAGTCTTCTGGGACCTCCCTTGTGCTCAGAGACTCACTAAACAGTTTTGGTAATGGCTCTGCTAGTTCCACCCTTGGCTCCTTTAGTACCCTGGGATGTTATGACATCAGGGCCTATTGCCTTGTCCACCCTGAGCTTAACGAGCTCTTGTAGGACCCTTTCTTTTGTGAAGGGACTTGTGCATGCCTCCCTCCCCCTGTGTCCATGGTGCTGAGCTGTGGGCCCTGCCCTACCTTCTCCTCAAAAAATACTGAACAGAAGTGTCTATTTAGGAAAGGTGTTTTTCCTTGGTCCTCCTCCACACCCCCCCCCCATCTTCTTTGATCTTGGCAATACCCCCTCTGGACTTTTTCCTTTCACTAAAGTATCTATAGAAAGTCTTGTCCCCTTCTTTTACTGTTAATGCTAGTGTTTCCTCAGTTTGGGCCTTTGCCTGCCTTACTGCCTTCCCTGCTTCCCTTAGGGAAGTTTGGTATGCCTCCTTATCTTCGTCCCGCTGTGTTTCCTTATATTTTATGAAGGCCAATCTTTTGACTCTAATCTTTTCTGCTACTGTTTTTGAAAACCAAAGTGGTTTCCTCCTTCTTTTACTCTTGTTTTTCTCCTTAACACAATGGAATATTGCTTCAAGTATTGCATCCTTAATGCTTGCCCACTTTGCCTGTACCCCCTCACCTGTATTTCTTCTTGCTAGTGCTTGCTTAACTCTGTTAGCCATCTTATCAAAGCCCGCTCCTCTGAAGTCCCATATTTTTACCTTGGAATGGGATGATTTAGTTCTAGTGGCTAAATTGAACCATACTATATGATGGCCACTGGCCCCCAGGTGACCTCCTACCTGGAAATCTGTGATCCTTTCCCCATTAGTCAGTACTAGACCTAGGATAGCCCTGTCTCTTGTTGGTTGTTATACCAGCTGTTTGAGGCCTCCCCTGCAGGGAATCCACTATGTGTTTAGTTCTGGCGGATGTTCCTGCTGATATTGACCTATTTGTATCTGGCATGTTGAAGTCTCCCATTATCAGAACCTCCCCTTTAGCTGTCATGTTTGTATATCTTTTAACAGTAATGTGTCTGTGTTTTCCCCCTGGTTTGGAGGCCTGTAGACATCCCCAGTTCATATGGCTGTCCCATTTCCTGTTTCCACGGTGACCCACAGTTCTCCTAGCTCCTTATGTGTATTCTGAATTTGTGTAGCTTTGATATTTTCATTGACATAAAGGGCCACCCTCCCCCTTTTTTTTTTTGCACCTTGGTCTCTTCTGAACAGTACATAGCCGGGTACTGAATTCTTCCAAGTGTAGCTACTGGTGAACCATGTCTCGCTAACGGCTACTGTGTCCAGTGTAGCCTCTGTCATTGTTGCCTGCAGATCTGGGATCTTGTTTCCCAGATTGCGGGCTTTTTTTTTTTTACCGATTATTTTACTAGGTCAGACACACTAAGCTGAAAGCTTGTTTGCAGGTGCAACCTGGGAGCACGAGGAAGTTAAGTGACTTGCTCAGGGTCACACAGTATGCAAGTGGGGGCTGTGGGATTCAAACCCAGGTCTCCAGATTTGCAGCTCAGAGCCTTAAACCACTGTGCCATGCTGCCTTTGTGTACGTGATTTTCCATTGGCCAGCTGTGGGAACCCTATTGGCCCTGACCATGTCATGAACTGATGTGACAAGTGTTTTTCCTTGGACAAGCATGTCCTAGAATGCTGTATAGTGAAGTGGGGTCATTCGCCTGTAACTTTTGGAGGCAGGCTTCACACTTGCGATGCCAAGGTATGTTTTCTGGGCCTTCCTTCTAGGCCCCTTCCTAATACCTCTGGTACTGAGGAAGATCAGTATCCTCCCACATGCTCACCTTGCCGAGACATTGGACATCCGGAGGGGTCTGGTGAACTGTCCACTCCTTCAGGGGAGGGGAGGGGTTGACTGAGCATCCACCCAGTCTGTCTGCCCTTCTGGGGATGTCCCCCCCCATAAGGACGAAGCTTCTACACTGGTGGGCACCTCTGTGTCTTGGCCTGGTGCTGCTCTGGCTACTGGTACCCCCACCCCCCCGGTACCAGTGAGTGGAGTGGTGGTGGTCATCTCCTTCCCTGAGCGCCTTTGTGGACTGGGGAGGACGACGACACCGGCCTTGGACTTGGGGATGGGGACTGTGGTGATGGCACACACCCTGGTACTGGTTACGAGCCTGATGCCACTGATGGTGTCGCCACTGGTGTCATTCTGGGGATGGTGCCAAGACTGGTTTAAGTGCCACCTGCAATGCTGAATCTTATCTGTGTCAGTCTTCACCATTCATCACTAGTGGGTTATAGCACCAGAGCTGGGACCCCACGGGAGACTTTTTTTTCCTCTAAAGGCTGAGTTGACACAGGGCCGGTGCCGCCCTCAAGGCCAGTGTTCTATATGGCGCTCACAGGTTGGCCGTTATCTGTCGACTCCGCCCCAGCCCCAGTTCTTCTCCCGCCATCGAGTGAAGACTGAAGACCTCGTGTGGAGACTTTCAAATTGCATTTTGCAGCCTAGTTCATCGGCCTGTTCAGGTGTTGCCTCGGTTCTGTTGGCCCTGTTAGACATCGCTTCTGGCCAGAAAGATCTTTCCTTTTTCTTTAAAGCGACATTGAGTACTGTTTTTGTATTTATTTACCGAATGGTCATGTCTCGTCTGGGGGTGGGCAAAAAAACATTGAAAGTCGGGCGGTCTCCTATGTATCGGTGCCCCTGTGGCCGCCTCTATTCTGTGATGGACCAGCATGACCACTGCCTTTCCTGTCTTGGCTCGGACCACGACACAGACAACTGTGACGCTTGTTTTTCCATGGACCACTGAGTTGTCGAAAACCACACGTTTAAAATCAGATGTGCTCCGCCGACTTTCGGAGGATGAGCTCGCAGTCGGCGGGCCAAGGCACGTATTCTCGGCCCTTCCTCTGGGTCCCCTCCCAGTCCTATATGGCCTGTGGAGGAGGGAGACCCCACCTCTCTTAGCCTTGCTACAGTGTGGGGGTTTCTTCCACAGTGCAGGAGGCCCAGTATGGTCCCCTTGAGGGACAGTCGGGAGGCAACGCTTTGGCAGTCGCCTCTTCAGAGATGAAGGCTCCCTCGGTGTCATGTTCCGGGCTCTCCAGGTCTTGACTGGCACTGTCCTCAGTGCAGTCTAGCGGTGCCACCTTTGGTCCTGGTGCCGTCGGCTTAGGGAGCGGCACCACAGTCAGCGCCAGGCCCTCTCTCGGTGCCATTGTCACTTCTGGTGTCATTCGTGGTGTCGTGGGGCTCTCAGCAGTGCTGGGGATGGTGCATTGGTGATTTCTGGGCCTGTTTCTGGCACTGTGCGAAGTGCCGGGACTGGAGCCAGTACCGCCCTTGACTTCAGCGCCGTTCACGATGCCGGGGATGGGGGCAGTGCTGCAGTCTGTGCCGACCTTGGCTCCGGCTCCACTTGCGATGCTGTACTGTGCCACGTTTAGGGCCATGCCCAACTCTGGTGTCCCTCACGACGCCAGGGTGGGTGTCGGTGTCAGGTGCTGTGTTGTGCTTGGCTTTGCTGTTGCTCACGGCACGGGGTGTCTTACGGTGTCACGCTCGGGGCCGTGCCCGATTCTGGTGCCACTTGTACTGCTGGGGTGGGTGTCAGCGACAGATAACGGCAACCCATGAGCGCCATGTAGAACGTCGGCCTCTAGGGCGGCGCCGGCCCCTTGTCGACTCTGCCCATAGAAGGAAAAAAAGGCTCCCGCATGGTCCTATCTCCGGCGCTATAAGCCAGTAGTGATGAATGGTGAAGATACACAGAAAGATCAACAATTACGGTAGGTATGTAGTTATCATTTCTGGTGCCATTTGTGGTGCCAGGTACACAAGGTGGTTCCAGAGGTAACTCTGGCTTGGGAACAGAGCTCAACTGGGCAGGGGGAGCACCAGTTTTAGTGAGGAGGGGTGAGACCTTTCACTGAGCCTATGGCTGACCCTGTGATCAGTGCTGGAGGCATCACCGGCTGGGGTTGAGACAGGTGTCCTGGTGGCTAGTTTGTGCCCAGAACCAGCTGACATTGTCACCAGTGAGGACCGGGTATACTGCTTCCCTCTTCTCACTTGGGGGCTCCCCCCCAAGGGCACCATCTAGGTCACACTTTGGAGATTGGTCGGCTCCACTCTGGTGAATTTGCCAGGTCCTCATCTGGGAGAGGTCCCCCGAGAACTCTTGCAGCCCTGGCAGAGCTAGACCTCTGCCACCTGTCCCTGAACTGCTGGGTATTATGGGTCTTCTGGGGCCCATGACCTGACACCACTGTGGATATATGGCTGGTGTCATCCACCAATACCATTTGCAGTCTGACCAGGCCCGTTGCCCCAGCACCACCATTGTCCGAGTCCAGTTTCTCCTCTCCTATTTCCTCCTCTGAGGATGAGGACTTCTCCCTCCACTTCCCCGCTGATGCAGAGTACTCAGCATACCAGAAAATCTTACTTTGAGGGTATTCTTTGCAACAGGCCACACTGGTAGGACTTAGGTGCCTGGCACTAGGAACACATGGAAATTTTGTAGCTAGCAGTCTACCAGAGGGGTCACTGATGTCACCCTCTGATGTCAACCTACCCTATAAGAGTGGGTGGCCCCCTTGCACTCCTCAGATATTTTACCGCTGTCAACCAGCGCACATCAGACCTCTGGGAACCGCTGCAGCTTCAGTCGATCACCATTTTCATACACTTTTCAGCATTTTTTGCTTTATGTTCTCACTGTAGTTCCTTTCCATCTTTTAATGTATTTTTTTTTTTCCTTTTATGTTTTCTAAGCCGACTTCGACCTTTGATCACTCCACCAAGTATGCTTGCAGAAAGCAAATCCTGGAGAAGGAATGCCATGCTGCCTATATCTGCTGCTGAGGTCCAGGCCTGCGAGGTCTTCCAGAAGTTTCACAAGGCCACCCGGCACTGCCACCAGCGGACCTTAGAGAACTTTCTCCTGAAGCAGAAGGTCGCCTCCATGGAACAGGAGCTGCAGGCCAGGAGCTCCTCTGTCTCCCTGGCCCAGTCCTCAGGCTCTCACTCCTTGAAGTCTTAAGGACCAGGTCAGTAGGAAGCACAAACTCCTGGACAAGGACTGGGATAGGCCCTGGTCCTCCTTTTCCTGTTCACGGTCGCCTCACCACTGTTTCACTGCTAAGGGATCTTCTCCGGTGGTCGGCCCAGACTGCCACGCACATCCTTTCCTCCACAGGGTTACCATTGGCACTGCCTCCTGCCACCCTTACTCTCAGGCGGAGGCCTCTTGGGTCAGGGCTCGCTCCTTCCCTGCCCCTCAGCCCCTGCAGCTTAGGCCCTTTCTTATGTTGGGCACGCAGCTCGGCTGGCGTGTCTCCAGCCAGTGTGGGTTTAGTGAATGCCGGGCTCTCCTCTGATGCCTGCCACCTCCCCGCATCTCCTGCGTCGGACTCCTCTGAGAACCTGTCTCCTATCCTCTGACCTCAGAGGGGGTGTTGCAGGACATCGGCATCTCCCCAGAGTCGTGTCCTGCTCCACTTTCACCCATCAGGGCCCCTCCCATTCCCGTTCCCGTTTTCTCAACCAGTGCCTGTGGGACCTTCGCTGGCCCTGCCTCAACCAGAACCAGTTGGGCTTATGCCAGTCTTACCCCACCCAGCACCTGTCAGGCCTGCGCCCTCCTATCCTCAGCCGACACCCATCAGGCCTGTGCCGGTCTACTGTCAAGTCGACGCTTGCAGGTCCTGCACCCATCTTTCTGCAGCAAATGCCCATAGGGCCTTACCCTGTTTACGCCTCAGCCGGCACCCTTTGGACCTGAACCAGTATACCCTTATCCAGCACCTGCTGGACCGACACCTGTAACAGCTGATTTGTAAAACCTAATAACATCTCTCTGGGGCTTCATGTGGATACAGGTCCCCCCTCCTCAAGGCCTGACACCTCACGCTCTCCAGGGACTTTCTCTGGGGTCATCCTTGCCAGTTGCCCTGTGGTCAACCCTGCCGCCTAGGCCGGCTCATGCCCCCTGGCATCCCATAGACAAGGGGGATGAGTATCATCTAGACCTGCTCTTGCCTGATAATGAAGATGGTCAGGACCCAGATGAAGGGGATGACTATAACACCAGCAGTTTGCTCTCCCCCTCCACAGGCTTCTCAGAAGAGGAAAGGACCCCCTAAGCATGTCCACAAGTCCCCCCTGGATGACCCCACCTTTCACAGTCATGCGCCATATTCAGGAGGCCATGAGGTTTAAGACAGAGGAACAGGACCTGGAGTGGCACCGGCTTGCTACCTACCTTTGCCAGATGGAGACCCTTCCATTGGTGGTTCCCCTTTCATTAATACCTATGAGGACGTCACCATAGCCGCATGGTGTAGGCCGAATCTGGTCCTGGCCATGTCCAGGAAAGCCGATCAGCTGTACCATGCTCTGGCAGGCAAACATTTTGTAGAAGAGCAAGCCCAGGTGGATTCTGTGGGGATAAACACTGCTCATGATGTCACTAAACGACCTAAGCATTTGAGCTCTCTGGCAACCGACAAGGAGTCCTGTCGGTGGACCTTCTGGGAAAGCGGATGTTTATCTTGACCACCCTGGTGATCCGCACTTTCAGCTATTTTTCCCCACATGCTTCAGTACCACAGTGCCCTGTGGGACAAGGCCAAGGATGCCATCCAGCCCTTAACTGTCGACCCTTCCAAGCAGCTTGCCTTGGGTTCCCTTAAGTCGGCTTCCGATGTCTGTACCCATTTGCTCAGGGTGGTCTACAACGTGGTAGATGCCTCAGCCCGAGCAGCAGCTGCTGGCATTTGTATGTGCTGACACTCTTGGCTTCAGGTGTCTGGGTTTGCCCAAGACTTCCAACTGTCTATCTGGAATGCCCCCTTTCAAGGACACATGATGCTTGGTGGAGATATAGAGGATATCCTCTCCAAACTCCCAAGCGTCTGGATGTGCTCAAAGATCTGTTCATTCCATGTATCGCACACAGCCCAGGTCTGTGCAGTGAGCAGCCTTTCGTTGGGCTCCCTATAAAGCAAACCTGAACATTGGCCAAGCCTCAGGGTAAGTGGAGGGCGTTGTCATCTGCCTTGCCCACCCCAACCCCCTCAGTCAGCAAGAGCTGTCAAGGTGGTCCCACAGCCCTGGCTGTGACTGTCCCCACTTCCTGACTCCTTGCCAGACTCCTTCCCTCTAGTAACACAGGAAGTGGTCATAGGAGGTCGGCTACCCCTGTCTGGACACACACAGTGGGAGATAACTTCAGACAGTTGGGTGCTGCAGTTCATTGGAGCATGGCCACTCCCTAGAGCCTCTGGAATGGCCTAAGGACAGGCCCCCTGTTCTGTCCTCTTACCCTCCCAGTTGCGTTCTTCTGATCTGGGAAGAGATCCATGCCCTGTTGTGCAAAAGGGCTATAGAACCCATTCTACTTCCCCAGGAAGGAAAGGGGTTTTACTTCCATTTCTTCCTCATCCCCATGCATACGGGAGACCTCAGCGAGCTGAACCTGTCTGTCCAGTACAAACAGTTCAGAATGGTCAGCCTTCCAGGTCTGCTGTTCCTCTTGTACCAGGGGACTGGATTTGCTCTCTAGACATGCAGAATGTCTATCTGCACATCAAGGTATGCACCTCCCACAGGTGCTTCCTCAGAATTCATTTTCAGGGAGCCCATTTCCAGTTCAAGGCTCTGCCGTTTGGCTTATCTTCAGCCCCCCATTTGTTCACCAAGTGCTTGGTAGTGGTGGCAGCTGCCCTCAGATGGCAGGGGTTCTCTCTGTTTCCTTACCTGGATGAGCGGCTTCTAACAGTGCCATCCAGGGAGCATCTGCTCCAAACCCTGGCTCATACCTGCCATCTGGGTCATTATCAACCTGCCCAAGTTGTTTCTGACACCCTGCCAGTGACTTTAGTTAATTGGGGCAGTGCTGGATACAGCTCAGGGCATGGCCTTTCTACCCCAAGACAGGGTGGAGCACCTGATGGAGCATGCATGTCTGATCTATTCCAGCCATCATGTCCTGCGCCTTCTGGGACTCATGGCTGTGGCCATTGTTATGGTCCCCTTAGCCAGGCTGCATATGAGGATTCCACAGTGGACGCTGTGGGTTCTGTGGGACCAGCATGCGGATGACCTGTAGTAGCCAGTCCTGGTCTTACATCCTATCAAGAAGGTGCTGTTGTGATGGCCAGAGCACAGCAACCTTCTTGAGAGGGGTGATGTTCTTCATTCCACCCCGCAGCAAATTTTCACAATATATGCCTCGTGTCTCAGCTGAGGAGGGGGGGTGCTCACCTGGGTGCCCACCAGACCCAAGGGAAGTGGTCCATGGTAAGGCATATCTCCACATAAACATCTTGGAGATTCAAGCATTTCTGTATGCCCTGCAGGCCTTCCAGACTCAACTCTGCCTGGGCCCACCGCTGATGCAGACAACTCCAGCGTGGTTCATTACATCAACAAACAGGGAAGATCTCATTCATACAATCTGTGTCGGGAAGCCATGAGGGTCTGGTATTGGGCCACAGATCACGGTCTGGAACTCTCAGCCTTCCATGTCCCCGGTGACCAAAATGTTTTGGCGGTCAGGCTAAGCTGGTCACAGTCACGAGCTCAGGAGTGGTGGAGGATCAGTTCAACTGTTGGGGTCATCTACAGCTGGACCTTTTTGCGTCCCCCACGCATCGCAGAACTGACACTTTTCTGCTCTCTTGCTCCAGGGCCTGGAGTTTTCTGGTGAGATGCATTGTCCCTCTCTTGGGAAGGGAGATTCCTGTATGCCTTCTCTTCCAGCTACTTCATGGGGTTCTGCTCAAATTTTAGATGGAAGGGACAACTATGATCCAAATTGCTCTCTTTTGGCCTTGTCACATCTGGTTTCCTTTGCTTCAGCAACTGGCAGTGGAACCTCCAGTGCCCCTGCCCCTAAGCACAGACTTGCTCTTCCAGGAGCAGGGCACCCTGGTCCATCCTGACTTCAAATCTCTCCATCTCCATGGCTCCTGAGGACATAGCCATCGCAAAGTTTGGGGTGTCCTCTAAGGTGGTAGATGTCTCGGTGGCAGCTAGGGAACCCTCCACCAGGACAATCTAATCCCTGAAGTGAAACTGATTTACCATATGGGTTGCATCGCACCGCCTAGATCCCTTCACCTGTCTGGTGAATCAGATTTTGGAGTATTTGCTGTCCCTTTCAGACTCCGCTCCAAAGTACTCCTCCATCAAGGTACATCTCTCAGCCATCTCTGCTTACCATGTACCTGTCGATGGCCACACTGTGGCTCAATTTGACATGTCTTGCATGTTTTTGAGAGGCATCCTGCACTTGAAGCCTCCAATTCACAATCCTTTCTTTGCTTGAGACCTAAATTTTGTATTAGAAAAACTCACCCTGCCTCCATTTTGACCAGGCTTTGAGTTGCAAGCTTTGCTTTCTGTCATGGAAAGTGTTACTTTTAGTTGCTATTACTTCTGCTCAGAGGATTTCTGAGCTTCCAACACTCATGTGTGAGGAGCCATATTTGATTTTCCACAAAGACAGGATGTCTTTGCGTATCAATCATAATTTTTTTCCTAAGGTGTTGTCTCAGTTTACTTTGAATCGGTCCATCCACCTGCCTGTTAATTTTCCAGAGCATGTCAGTCCCGGGGAAGCATTGCTCCAAACTTTGAATGTGCATAGAATTTTGAAGTAATGTACACACTGGACAAAGGGACTATAGGAAGTCCTTCCAATTGTTTGTTTCCTCGCCTCTGGGAAAGAGGGCATTTCAGTGTTTAGCCAAATAGTTAGCCAGTTGCATTAGATTTTGTTACAGGAAGGTAGGATAAGAAACGTCCTGGTGTGGTTTGTGGCTATTCCACCAGAAGCATGGCCACCTCTGTTGCCTGTTTCCATAACGTTTCCATTGCGGAGATCTGTGCAAGCTGCTACTTGGAGCTCTGCCCATGCCTTTACCAAACACTACAGTCTGGACAGCGCCTCTAGGTGTAGGACCAGTTTCAGCCTAGCTGTTCTTCAAGACCTTCTTTCTTAGGTCCTTACAGCCAACTCCTCAGACTGTCCATCAGTTATTGCCAAAACTGCTTGGGACTCATCCTACCGGTGTGGCCTGCTGCAAGAGAAACCCTCGAAGTAAGATAGTACAGTTATGTAAGAACTTAATGTAACAGTAGATCTTCGAGAGGATCTCTTGCAGCAGGCCCTGCTTTCCCTCCATCCTTCCCTCTTTTTCCTTTTTCCTGATCTTTCTGGCCTTTTTGCTTGGCTCTCCCGTCCTGTGGAGGGGAACCTTCTGCTTACAAACATACGAACGTATGAAATTGCCGGCAGAAAAAGGCCCACGTGTCTATCAAGTCTGCCCGAGTGTGCAGCTCTTAGTTTCATATCACTACAGCTGCCCCAGCCCCACCCAAACCCCTTTCTTCCCCCTTCCTGATCTTCCCTTTGTGTTCTTGTCTGTACTAATCCTGCCCTTGATTCGATCCCAACCCCGCTTAAAGCTATTCACTGTCCTTTGAGTGATTAACTCCTCCGGCAGTGCATTCCAACCCACCACCACTCTCTCTCTGTGAAGTAGCGCCTCTTCATCTCCCTCTTAAACCTTCCCCCTTCCAACTTCAGACTGTGCCCCCTAGTGATCCTCTCCTCCTTCCCTGACTTTGTTTATGCCTTTCAGGTACTTAAAGATCTCTATCACGTCCCCTCTTTCCCTTCTCTCTTCCAGTAAGTACATATTGAGCTCCTTCAACCTTTTCTTATACGGCAACTCACCTAGTCCCATGATCATTTGTGTAGCACTACGCTGCACCCCCTTCAGTAATCTCCTATCCTTTTTGAGGTGTGGGCACCAGTACTGTACACAGTACTCCAAGTATGGCCTCACCTGTGATCTATACAATGGCAGGATGACCTCCCCCTTTCTAGAGGTGATCCCTCTGGCAATGCACCCCAGCATCCTATTTGACCTTGCTGCCGCCCTCTTACACTACTGATACCTTCACATCCCCTGTAACTATTACCCCCAGGTCCCTTTCCTCCTCTGAAGCTGTTACCTGCACTCCCCCCAGCCAGTAGCTAGCTGTTCCTGAGATTTCTGGCTCTGAGGTGCATGACCTTGCACTTCTTAGCATTAAACCCCAACTGCCACTCCTTAGACCAGTGTGTGAGTTTAGCTAGATCCTCTCTGTGAGTGTCTGCCTTCCTTTCTCATTGTCCACTTTTGCACAAGTCTTAGTGTCGTTCACAAACAGGCTGATCTTACTCTTGATCCCCTCTGCAATGTCTCCAAAAAAGACATTGAACAAGCCAGGGCCCAGCACTGAACCCTGCAGTACCCCACTCGTTACTGGCCTTGGCTTGGATGTCTCCACCCTTACAACTACCCTTTGTTGTCTGCTCTGCAGCCAGATCTCCAGCCACCCCACCAGTTTTTCCCCCACCCCCATGTCCCTCAGCTTGCTCATTAACCTCTTGTTTGGCACCGAGTCGAAAGCCTTACTGAAGTCCAGATACAGGACATCCACAACATTCGTCAGCTGCCCTAGTGACCCAGTTGAGGAAGTCTATCAGGGTAGTTTGGCAAGATCGTCCCATGACAAAACCATGCTGTCGCTCGTCCTGCAGACCATTGCTATCGAGAAAGGTTATCAGTCTCTTCTTCAGAATGGTCTCCATCAACTTCCCCACTATGGAAGTCAAGCTCACTGGTCTGTAGTTGCCCGGTTGGTCCTTGGTCCACTGTTGTGAAGAGGCACCACATGAGCCATCCTCCAGTCCCTGGGTACATTCCTCATCTCCAAGGAGGTGTTGAACAGGTCCATCAGAAGACCTGCCAACACCTTTGCCAGTTCCTTCAGGACCCTTGGGTGTACACCATCTGGTCCTGGTGCCTTGTCCACCTGCAAAGCTTTAAGGCCCTTCAGAACTCTATCCTCTTGGATGACCCCATCTGTTATCTGTGCTTCCCCTCCACCCTTGCCGCCTTTCCTCTTCCATATTGGGTAGTCCCTTTCTTTCATGAACACTGAGCAGAAATACTCATTGAGTGCCTCTGCCTGATCTTCCTCTTGTTCCGCCCATCCCCCTCTCTCTTGATTCTAACAATGTCATCCCTACAACTCCTCTTCTCCCTTATGTATTTAAAGAACCTCCCCAAATCCCCTGAGCCAACTTCAGCTGCTTTGCTGCTTTGGCTGTCCTGACTGACCTGGTCACCTGCCTAGATGCCTTTGTGAACACCTCTCTATCCTCCTTACGCCCTAATTTTTTGAACTTAATGAAGGCCAATCTTTTTTCCCCTCACCCTCTTCTCCACTTTTTACCCCAGAAGTTCTTCAGCATCAGTAACTATAGCAGTTAGCAGACTAGGTGCAACTGTCCTGGAGGTATGCCTTTAAGAGAATTTATTTAAACGAGCTTCAGCATCAGCCAGTCAAAATGGAGGGGAGTGAGCTGAGTAAGAGCAGTCCAAAGGGCTTCAGAATTTTTTCTTCGCTGACTGAGCAACATTGCCTCTGAGGTGCCTCTCAACTTTCCTTGTTGACAGCCTCCTATTTGCTTATCTTGGGAAAGTTTTCCTCATAAATTTAATTTTTTTGTGTGCTGAGTGTAATTTTACATTTTTTGTTAGTTGAGTTTTTGTTATTTTTACCGCATCTGCTTAAATTACATTAGTTTGTTTACCACAGATGCTTAATTTCGATGTTTTTTTTACTTTTTTAATGCAAGTCATGAAAGAACTGTCAAATGCTTGTGTTTTGCCTTATTGTTTACCTCAGACCTTGCGGGTCCCTACTGTGAGGCAACCAATTGTCTCTCAAATTTTCACAGTTACTGTTGGGTTCTCTGAGCATTGGCAAGATCAGAGATTCCCACAATTACATAAAACTAGACCTAAAAGTGTCAACTGTCACAGGACTGGCTTCACAGCATCAACAGAAACCTGTGCTCAGTTGTTGACTGGTATTGCTGGGTTCTCTATAAAATTGGCATTGATATAGATTCCCAATACTACAAAGAAAATAAAAAAAAAAAAAAAAGAGAAAAAGACAAGAGTTTATTAAACTGTCATAGGACTGGCTTCGCAGCATTTATAGAAACCTGTGCTCAGTTGTATTTTGGTCCAAATCTTGGGTTCTCTTTGCAAATTGGCTTAGAGCAAAGAGTCATAATTAATAAGTATGTGTGAGGAACTACCAAAGGCTACTGATGAGGGGCCACCTAAATGTAATAAAAAAAAATATAAACGGGTGCTGATGAAGCCTCCAAATCCTAGCCAAAAAATAAAGCTTCCAAAGGAGCTGATGAAGTGCCTCACACATTAAAAAATAATAAAAATGATGAAAAAAGGAAGCTTGACCAAGCTGCTGATGAAGTGGCTAAAAAGAAACGCTGTCAAGACAGAAATGCTCCAGTTCCTGTGGTGATGGCCAATAGTGAGACAACAGGCAGCTTAAAGCAAAAAGAAAAAACAAAGCATATACAACCACAGTCTGCGCAGGAACTCCCATCTGTGCAAGACATGGCAAGTCTTTCAGACCCTACAAAAAATCGGGTCTATATTTACTGGCAAGCACTCTTCCACAGTTCCCTCTTATGGAGACTGAGGACGATGCAGATGATGAACATTTTTATGGTGCCCCCCGACATGGAACTTTTTTTTTATAATAATATTTGTATTAGGCACGAGGACATTTATACATTATACAAGACATTTCACATAGATATATTCGTTCAGTTTATGTAATTATACATTGGACTTAAAAAAAAAAACAAAAAAAAAACTCTCTCCTAGCATCAGGACTAATTAATCACATGAACTAGACAAGTCTTATTTTAACATTTCTCCAGTATTGATTTGATTAGCTTTAGGGAACAAAGTCTGAATAAGTGCTTAACTGATATGTAATCCATTTTCTCCATTTTGTATCAAATACCTACACTCTATCCTGTACTCTGGCCGCCATCCTCTCCAATCCCTGACATGGATCTTGAGGGCCTTGAACACCATGAGTCCCCGGATCCTTCCTTTGAAGCTCCTCCTTGTGACCAGGAGGATTCCTCTTCTATGTTTACATTCATACAAAATATGCTAGACACCCTGGTCGTCCCTACGCAGGCACCCATCCAGGATGTCGATGAGGATTAAGATTATAGGGAGATGAGAGGTCTTTCAACCCCTAAGACACTGGTCGTCCCTATCTATAATGCATTCAGAAAGAATACCATGAAACTGCTTCAAACCCCCACTTCTGTGGCAGGGGTTGACAAACTGGTCAAGAAAAAATACAGATTGTCTAGGAAAGGTACTGAGTTCCTGTCTGTACACCCTAGCCACGAGAATATAATACAGCAGGCAGCTTGTGAGAAAGCTGGGGTCTCCTTGTTCCCCTCACCCCTGGACAAGGACTTCAAGAAAATAGACTTCATAGCAAAGAAAATGTATACCACAGCTTCCCTGCTGGTCAGACTTTCTTCATATATGGCTTTCACAGCCAAATATCAGAAAGCCTTATGGAAGTCTGTCCTGGCCATTGCCTGCAGTGGGTCAGATACAATGGTACAGGAGCTGGCGGATATGGCAAAAACTGCCTTGGAAGCCACCAAATATCAGTTCCACATGGCGGATGACAACAAAGATGCCGCCTCTATGGCAATGTCCCATGCCATCTCTCTGAGGTGCTTTGCCTGACTTAGAACTACCAGTCTAACTCCAGATACTCAGTCTAAGGCCATGGACTTTCCCTGTGATCAAAATTCCAGAACAACTGACTACATGAAAAAGGTCGACGAGTACATGCCCTCCGGGCAGAGTCACTTCTCGAAACCTAAGCCTACTGCCCTGCAGAAATTCCGCCTCGGGGCAGTAGGGGCAGAAGTTTTTTTCCCCAAACCTTACACCCCTTATCCCCAATCTGACTTCTTTCAGTACAGAGGATCTTTCAGAGGGAGGGGCACAGGGGGCCAAAGAAGAGCTACCTCTACTCAGCTTGCAGCCTCACAGTCTAAGCCCTGATGTGAGTGTCCAGGTCGCCTCCCCTCTGCCAGTAGGAGGCAGACTCGCCCACTATCTTCAGAATTGGTCCCTCATTACATCGAACAGATGGGTTCTGGAGATGGTGGAGAAGGGTCTGCCAGTACAGTTCAGACAGATGCCAGACCTCAAGTATACCCAGGTGTCTGAACCTCTAACCCCAACACAGGTGCTACTGTTGGAATCGGAGGTAAAAAACCTTCTAGCTCTACGAGCAGTGGAGAGGGTCCCGACCCATGAGAAGGGCAAGAGTGTCTACTCCAGGTACTTTCTGACACAAAAGAAAACTGGGGAGTGGTGACCTATTTTAGATCTCAGATGTTTAAACAAACAGCTGCTAGAACCCATATTCAAGATGGTCACTCTGTCACTAGTCATACAGTCCTTACTGCAGGGAGACTGGCTAGCCTCCCTGGACCTAAAGGACACTTACTTCATATACCCATAAGGAGGTCTCAGAGAAAGTTTCTCAGATTCAGACTCCCTTTAGGCCACTATCAGTTTGCTGCAGTGCTGTTTGGCCAGTCCTGGGCCCCAAGAGTCTTTACCAAATGCCTCGCAGTGGTAGCAGCACACCTCAGGCCCGATCGGCTCATAGTGGCAAAGAGTCCCTTTCCCTTACAGAGTGCACTTTAGAGTCTCTGGGATTCCTGGTAAATCTAAAGAAATCTCAACTGGAATCCACCCAGCTGCTCACCTTCATAGGAGCCCAGCTGGACACCCAGAAAGGATATGCCTTCCTCCTTCAGGAAAGAATTCAGTTTATTTTCAGTGGCAGATTCTTTCATCCGGGGACAGCCAAGCTCAGCTAGACATTTCCTCAGGCTCTTCGGACACATGGCTTCAATGACGGCAGTGGTCCCAGGAGTCTGGTACAGGATGTGACTCCTGCAAGCCTACCTCAGAGCTCACTGGTCTCAGAGAAGCAACAGTTTTTCAAAGCTGATACCTGTGACGGAGCAGGTCCTCCAGACCCTGCTTTGGTGGAAGAACCCTGCAAATTTGGCAGTAGGGATACCCTTCCAGGCTCTGCTATCCACAAGGTGATCCCACAGACACCTCCCTCCTGGGGTGAGGAGCAGATCTGGACAGTGCCTCAGTAAGAAGCACCTGGACTCTCGAAGAGTCACAGTTACACACAAACCTTTTGGAACTCGGAGCAATCTTTCTAGCTCTCAAAGTATTTGCTCCCATCATAAAAGGGCAGGCAGCACAAATTCAAACAGACAACACCACTGCAATGTTTTACATAAACAAGCAAGGTGGCACCAAATCCAGGAATGCTCTGTTCAGAAGCTCTTGAAGCTCTGGTTTCTAGTCTTCTCCCTGGGAGTCAGCTTGTCAGCTGTTTGCCTCCCAGGCAAACATAATACCCTGGCAGATGCTCTAAGTCACATCAGTCAAGGCCAGAACGAATGGACTCTGAACATGCAAGTACTAGCCACAGTGTTAAGGTGGTGGGGCACTCCAGAAGTGGATCTGTTTGCCTCTCCCCTCCACTTTCAACTTCCTCAGTACTGTTGCAGTCCCCCAGTCCCGGGAACGCTTCCTCTGGATACTTTGATCCTGGACTGGGCAGGGAGGTTCCTATATGCATTTCTTCCCTTTCCTCTGATACTCAGGGTATTGCTAAAACGCAGACAACAGCCTGCATTGATTACTGGTGGCTCTGGATGGGCCCAGACAAGCCTGGCTCCCTCTCCTTCTCTCACTGTTCTGCCGCAGGCCAATTCACCTGCTGCCAACTCACTCCCTGCTAACCCTTCCCCAGACTGGAGTGCATTATTCAGACATACACTCTCTTCACCTCAAGGCCAGGTTCTTTAGGAGTTAAGAGTTTCCATCCTCTCAGTACTCGGAACAAGTCCTTAAGATCTTGAGAATGGCTAAAAAACCGAATACTAAAAAAACTTATGCAGTCAAATGGAAAAGGTTCTCCCTCTGGAGCAAGAGCAAAAAGGTTGATCCCCTTACAGCTTCAGACCCTCAGCTGCTGGATTACCTGGTACACTTGCAGGCGTCAGGCTTGAAACTATCCTCCCTCAAGCTACACCTGGCTGCAATTTCGGTATACCATTCAGTGGGAAAGAAAGTCGATTTTTTCCCACAACATATTCAAACAGTTTTTCAAAGGCCTCTTGCACCTCCAGCCTCCAATTGGGGAGCCGGTTCCTCCTTGGAGCCTGAATCTCTGCATAGCCAGGCTCATGCAACCACCCTTTGAGCCTATGGCCACTGCACATATCAAGTTTGTGACTTAAAGACAGTCTTCTTGGTGGTCATTCCCTCTGCCAGGAGGATTTCAGAGCTACAGGCCCTCTGCACTGAGCCAAATTAACCATTCCTCACAACAGTAAAGTTGAGCTCAGGACAAATAGGAAATTTCTGCCAAAAGTGGTTTCAGAGTTCCACCTAAACCAGTCCATCACTCTGCCTGTCTTCTTTATTGAGAAATCCACTCCTGGTGAGCAAAAGCTCCACAGCTTGGATGTCAAAAGAGCCCTCTTTTACTACATAGAGCATACTGGGCAGTCCAGAGGCTCTTCCACTCAGACAGGGATGTAGGCAGAGGAAGACCAGCTATCAAGAGAACTATATCTCGCTAGTTGGTCTCTTGTATTAGGTTCTGCTAAGAACAGGTGGGTCATCAACCTCCCGTAGGGCTCAGGGCCCACTCCACTGGGGCACTGCAGCCTCAGTGGCAGCAGCAAGGGACATACCCCTCCTGGATGTCTGCAAAGCAACTACCTGGAAATCTGTGCACACCTTTGTGAAACATTACAATTTGGATGTGCAGACCAGATCTGACACCAAATTTGGCAGGGTGGATCTTCCTGGACATAGTCTACGTTGGAGGTGCTAGGACCCAGCAGGAGCAAACTTTTCAAGAGGGTCAGTGCCAGAGATGGAGCCATGAGGAGTGGCACTGCGAGCCGTGGCTCGTGCAGTAAAGACTACCCTGCATCGACCTCCAACCCGCCTCAGTTTCTTTTTTTTTTTCCTCGCCGCCGAAAAGCGCTCATAGTGATTCATTGTTGCTCGCCAGAGCCAAACTTCAGACTAGCAGTATATTTTCAGCTTATTGTTTTGTAATTTATCTTCAAAAGAACCAAGTAGATTTTAATTTAAATTTATTGATTAATAAAAGAAGTCTTCAGCCCTCCATTGATGGAGTCGACCATGAGCGGGTCAGGTGATGGTAGGGAGACTTCTTATGAAAGCTGTTCAGTCAGCCGGGCTAGGTCTGGTCCGCTGCCCTCCCCAGAGGGTGGGTCTGACATTGGACGGTCCAATGCTCAGTGAGATGGGCGGTCCCCCCGAAAGCATAAACGGAAATGGTTCCATTCGGGCACCGTTCGGCCTCGAGCTCTTAATCAGCGCACAAGTCGAGAAAGAGAAGGCATCACTCAAGGTCACCTTCTGGTATGTCTGCGCATCGACGGTCAGTCATTGGGGCTAGGCACCGGTCTCTCCCCTCTCGGAGTCGCCGGTTTTTCCTCCCGGTGCCCACGACCCTCTTGACATTGGAGCCCATCCCAGCCTCAATGGATGGGCCTCCAATGAGCAGTTTTACCAGTTGGCTGCTCTCACGGAACAGTGGGTCGGAGGTTGGTCCAACTGCCTGGCCTGAGTCACTCTGCGGCCTTGGGCCGCTCGAGGACTAGGCAGGGTGTTGGACCCTGGTTGACGGCACCTTCTTGGTGCCGGTCGACTGCAATGCAGGGTCGTCCACATGGCTGTGGCACAGGGTCCGCACTCAATGCCTCTATCTCCTGTTATTTTTCCTTCTTTGCTTCAAATCACAGGTTTTGGAATCTTGGGACACACTTGGAGCCGTCCTGCGCACCAGGGGCTCTGTTGATGCCGTCTGCGGTGCCAGGGGCTCTGTCGGCACCGTCTGTGGCGCCGGGGGCTCTGTCAGCACTGTCTGCAGTGCCGAGAGCTCTGTTAGTGCCGTCCGCGGTGCTGGGAGCTTTGTCAGCGCCGTGTGCTGGGCAGTTTCTGATCGCGTCGACTTCCTTGTGTTTGGTGCCGTGTTCTTCATCAGTGCCAATGCTTGGTGCGGCGCCATCCAGCCTCCAGGGCTTTTTGTCTCAGATTCTTTCCTCTCCTAATTTCCTTTCTGATTTTTACTCCTTTCCTGTCCATACAGTCTCCCCTGGACTGTCAGAAGATGATTTTGAGCCTGACCCTGATCTTCATCTGGGTGATGATGTTGGAGGAGCAGGGATTAATCCTGCTGCAGAGCCTGTGGTCGAAGAACTTTCCTCTAAGTCTCTGCTGAAAAATATAAATCCCACTCTCTCTCCAGACTATACAGAAATCGATCCTGGGAAGCTTTTAAGACTCCAATACTTACATGTCCTGGAGATCCGTATGGATTTAACTCCTCTGGCACAACCATCTTTTGAGACCCTTTCTCAGATGGTATGGAACAATTCTGCTCTCATCCCTTCTGTGGCTAAGTCCATAGATAGGAAGTACGCTGCTCCCAAGAATCGACCCATATTGGCCTCACAAGTTTTGCTGATCCCATTGTAGTCGTAGCAGAGAATGACAAGGCTGTCCTCCCTCAGGCTTTCTCAGCCCGGCCTATCAATAAAGAATCTCATAAGGTAGACACCTTAGGTAAGAGAGTCTTTGCTGCCTCCACCCTCGGTATGTGTATAGCCAGCTACCAGGGCTATTTTTCTCGATACGAGTATGTCCTTTGGCATTCGTTCAAGAAAATAGTAGAAGCTCTACATGAGTCGGAAACTAATTCAGAGATACTTTACTCCATAATCAGGGGCATCGAGTCCAATAACCAACAGGTTAAAGATGCAATTGATGCTTTTGATACTGCTTCTTGAGCGGTGGCGGCGGGCATTTGTACCCATCGCCACTCTTGGCTACGTACTTTGGACTTCACGAATGATGCCCAGCAGCAGGTCATGGTCTTACCCTTCGGTATATATCTGTTTGGACCCCAGGTGGAACAAGCTCTGGAAGCCACACAGAAGACTAGGTCACCATTAAGATAGCTCGACCCACACCCGCCCCCTCTTGAGGGGGTGTCAATAAGCATCAATTTCACAACCGTGAGTCCTTTTGGGCCAAATGCAGGGGGGGCTTTAACAAAAGCCGCAGCCACAAAAGAAAACGCAGCAGAAGGCACAGAGCCCCCAAAGCGCCCAGTGCCACCTTCTGAGTTTTGGCCCTGGCCTCACCTCAGCTGCCCGAGGGGGACTCATCCTCAGTGGTGGGAGGACGTCTGACTCAGTTCTACGACCGGTGGAAGTCTATAACATCAGACAAATGGGTCCTCCGGATAATCCGCGAGGGGTATTCACTCAGTCTTTCAGAAATCCCCCAGATCATCCCAACAAACAGCCCATGCTATTGGCGGTACAGTCAAACCTTCTTGCTTCTGAGGTACCAGGCCTTCTGAACAACAGGGCAGTAGAAGTAGTTCCGCCGTACCAATGAAACACAGGTTTCTACTCCCATTACTTTCTAGTTCCCAAGAAAACTGGAGGCATGCGCCCCATTCTGGATCTCAGAAAGTTAAACAAATTCCTTCACAAGGAAAAGTTCAAGATGATATCTCTAGGTACCCTTCTACCTTTGATTCATCAACACGATTGGCTAGCCTCCCTGGACATGCAGGATGCCTACCAGCACATTCTTGTACACCCAAAGCACCACAAATACCCAAGGTTTGTGGCGTTGGGTCAACATTATCAGTTCAGAGTCCTGCCCCTTTGGGCTATTCTCGGCGCCGCAAGTTTTTACAAAGTGTTGTGCAGTTCTCACAGCACATCTCAGGAAAATCGGAATTCAAGTGTACCCATATCTGGATGACTGGCTTCTAGCAAGCCTCTTTAGTCAGGGAACTCTGGACACCGTTGCCAAGGTTTCAGACTTCCTCATGTCCATGGGAGTCCTGCTAAATCGCAACAAATCGCAGTTGCAGCCCTCCCAGAAACCACTTTTCATAGGAACTCTTCTACCTCCTGTGCGAAAGCTTTTCTCCCAGAGGACAGAAGGAGCGATATCCTACAGATGGCCCGGTACATCAGAGAAAAAGGCTCGGTTCGAGCTATCTCGATGCAATTGATGCTGGATCTCATGGCATCCTCGGTGTTCACTGTACCCCTAGCATGTCTCCACATGAGAACCTCCTAGTGGATGCTCAGTACTCAGTGGTCCCCGACCACTCACCCTCAGTCTTTTCCTGCCAAGGTGACAGAACCTCTAAAGAGATCACTCGCCTGGTGGTCGCAGGAGGACAATCTTCTGGAAGGGTATCCCTTTGCTCCTCTGGATCATCAGATCTTCATTACCACTGATGCGTCCCTGATGGGGTGGGGAGCTCACTGCCAGAATCTCCACACCCAAAGTACGTGGACTCAGGGCGAGTCCCAGCTTCACATAAACGTCCTGGAAATGAGAGCCATCCTCTGTGCAATCCTGGCCTTGAAGGACGTACTTTGTCACAGAACGTTCTCCTTCAAATGAACAACAAAGCAGTGATGTATTATATCAACAAGCAGGGTGGTGCACACCTTACCCATTATGCAGGGAAGCTATGAGAGTGTGGGAATTGTGCCTGGAGCACAAGGCTCTAATCCACGCAGTTTACCTGCCAGGCATGCAGAACGAACTGGCAGACCATCTCAGCAGAACGAAGACGAATCCTCACGAGTGGTCTCTCGACTCAACCGTCGCTCAGTCACTCTTCAAAGTGTGGGGAACTCCAGACCTGGACCTTTTTGCATCTCCACTCATCGCAAAAATGCCTCTCTTCTGCTCCAGAAATTCAGGACCTAGCATTTTCTGTCGGGATGTGTTCAGGCTGCAGTGGACAAAGCACTTTCTATACACCTTTCCTCCTCTTCCTCTAATTCAGAGGGTACTTCTCAAATTCGAGTCTCAGGGAGACAGAATGATTCTCATTGCTCCCTTCTGGCCTCGACAGATATGGTTCCCGCTGCTCAACAGTCTGTCGGCAACCCTCCCGAAGGCACTTCCCCTTCAAACGAACCTTCTGACTCAGTGGCCCGTGGTCCATCCCAATCTGAAAGCGCTTCACCTTCACACTTGGCTCCTGAAGAGATAGAGGTGAATAGGTTCAATGTTTCCTGTATGGTTTCAGATATTATCTTGGCTGTGCATAAACCAGCCACAAGAAAGACCTACACAGCCAAATGGAAGCGTTTCTCTCTCTGGTGTGCAAAATCCTCTTCAAACCCTTTTTCCTGCCCACCAAATAGTCTTGAGTACCTTTTAGACCTCTCAAATTCAGGTCTGCAGTAGTCTACTGTCAAAGTTCATCTCTGTGCCATTTCAGCTTATCATGAGCCGGTACAGTCCTTCTCTCTGGCTCAGTTACCTGTAGTTAAGAAGTTTCTTAAGGGTATTCTGCATACCAGACTTCTATCAGACACCCAGTCGCAGCCTGGAACATTAATCTTGTGCAAGACATGCTCACTCGGAAACCTTTTGAGCCTCTAGCTACCTGTGAGTTGAATTTCCTCACTTGGAAAACGGCCTTCCTGGTGACCCTTACTTCAGCCCATAGAGTTTCTGAAATACATGCTTTGGTCACACACCCCTGTACACTGTATTTTGCAAGGACAAAGTAGTTCTTAGGACTCACCCTAAGTTTCTCTCTAAGGTTGTCTCAGAATTTCATCTAAACCAACTTTTAGTCCTACCTACCTACTTTGCTAACTTTCAGAATGAAGGGGAACATACCCTTCATTCTTTGAATGTTAAGAGAGCACTGCGATTCTATCTGGATAGAACAAAAGAAATTCGCAAGGCTCAACAACTGTTTGTTTTCTTCAGCGAGACCTGGCTTGGTCAACCTGTTGCTATTAGATGCATTTCAGCATGGCTAGTAGAATGTGTCTGCCACTGCTATTCTATGGCACAGGTTAAGCTGAAAGGCAGAGTGTGCGCTCACTCTACTAGAGCAGTCACGGCATCTCTGGCGGAAGTCCGCAACGTGCCCATTGCAGATATTTGCAATGCGGCTACATGGAGCTCAGTGCATAGTTTCATTAAGCTCTATGCTTTGGATGTCCATGCCAGATGACATCTGTCGTTTGGTAGGACTATTCTTAACGGACTTCTGTCCTAAGTATGTGAGCTCTTAGTTTCTCCTGCAGCCTGTCTCGGGTGTTTATTAGCTCGGTACTCTCTCATTAGTGTGAATGAGTGGTGAGGACTTTATGTCCAGGAAGATATGGAAATTACATACCTACCGTAATTCTTGATCTTCTTGGACGAAGTTTCCACCGCTCATTCATGCGCCCATCCACCATCCCCCGAGCTCACGTCTCTGTTTTTAGTCTTCACTCCCTCAGTGGCTGGGCTGTGAAGACTCTATTGTTGACCCTTCTTACACGGGTCATTCGGACTATCTTATGTCTGATATTGTTAGGTTAGACCTCTAGGTTAGTTACGCTGCATCTCTTCGGAAAAAAGGTACTGAGGCGGTTAGAGGGTCAATACTGAGGTAGTCTTTACTGCCTTCAAATGGAAAAGGTTTTCCATTTGGTGTCAGGGTAAGGGTCTGGACCCCTTATCCTGTTTAGTGGCTGACATTCTTGACTACCTTTGGTCTGTCTCAAAGGGGGTCTACGGTCATTGCCTCTCATGGTGCACCTGGCAGCCATTTCTGCTTACCGGGTGCGCGCCGGTCAGCCGACATTGGTGCAGGAGACAGTGGTCGAGCGCATTTTCAAAGGCCTGGATCACATATCCCCTCTGGTGCGTGAACCTTCACCTCCGTGGGATCTACTGCTGGTACTGGCAAAGCTCATGGGCAGGCCATTCGAACCCATGTACAAGTGTGAGTTGTCACACTTGTCGTGGAAGACAGCCTCCCTGGTGGCTATCACGTCTGCCAGAAGGACAGGGGAGCTCCATGCGCTTTCGGTGGACTCCCCTTATCTGGTTTTCCACAGGGACAAGGTTGTTCTGCGCCCTCACCCGAAATTTCTGCCGAAGGTGGTGTCAGAATTTCACCTTAACCAGATGTTGACTCTGCCGGTATACTACGTGAATTTCATTTCCTGTCTTACATTCAAAGCGAGAGCTCTATGGAAGCACAACTGGTAGAAAATGCCATAATAACTTTGTATGATGTCATACCTGGTTAATACAGCATTTGATCTGAACTATTATCTGATCATTAAAGGAGGGTCACCAGTAATTATAAAAAAAATTAAGTAGTGTTGTTTGGCATTTGATTAAGTTCTTTATCTTTTACCTCCATCCTGCAATACCCCCTTCCTGCTATATTATCTCCATGCTCTGATACCACCACATCCTCCCAACCCTACTACTTCTCCCCCCTCCACGTCCACCTTTACCGCCCCCAACCTCCCCCCCCGCCTCCACCCTCTACAATAGCCACTTGACAAAGTGTTTTCTCTTGGCTGCCTATCATAGTTTCAGTTCTCTAGTGCCTGTAACCGCTATGTGCCTGGTGACTAGATTGAAGGTGTTCTGTACTTTAGTCAATTTTCTTGTTAATATTGTACTTTGCCCCTGCATAATGTGTCATGTTACTGTTTTTCCTGTGTATGTACATCTGCTCTCGCTGACGTGGAACCTTTGAAAAAGAGCATCCTGCTCAAAGGTTGTTTCCGAAAATTGAAATAAATAAAAAATATGTATGTTAACAAGGGATTAACTTAGTGCTGATGGAATACTTGGAGCTAATCCAAAAACTCTTTTCCAGACCCTTTTTATGATCCATTTTATTTTGTTGTGCAGCTGGGTTCTGCTAAGTTTTATTTTTGCTGGTAACTGGAGCCCCTCAATTTATTTATTTAGTTTTTGTTTACTGGGTAAGTGCACTAGCCTGAAGAGACCATTTTCAGGCACAACCCGGGAGAGTACAGAGACAAAACTTTCAAGTGAAACACTAACGAAAAGAAAACACAAATGAAAGTATTACTGTGGTAATAATACGAGGAATTTTAGGCAGCTAAACAAAAATGCACAGAGATACAAAATTTAGGTAACAGGCAAAGTACAATCAGGCAAAATAAGGCATCCCGACGTCATGATAAAGAGGGATAAAGTGCTATGAGAGCGATTACAAGTTGGTGGAAATCAGTGAGGGGGGGAGCGAGAGACAGAGGTGAGAAGAGTAGGGAGACAGCAGTGCCAGAGGTAAAGGACATGAGAGAAGAGTTAGAAGGGGGTAGCTATGTTAGTGATGAGAAGGGAAAAATAGAGGATGGGAATTAAAATATATCGTCAGTATTTCTGTTCACATTTATTGTTTGTTTTAATCTTTGTAGGAATCTGCTGCTAGCTATGACGTGAATGACAGAGATGATGATCCTCAACCCCGATATACACAAATGAATGACAACAGGTAGGGGAATTTCTGAATCAGGGGGAGGGGGGTATGCAAATGAAACTGTTTGTCAGACTGAAAGGAAATGATCTGTTGTGTCATAAAAGATTATATGACTGCCTGCCTCTCTTTTTTTTTTGTGGGAGGATGAAAAGGAAGGTCAGTGAGTTGGTTCTCTGTTACTTATAAATCTGCGGGTAAAACATTGCTACTTAAGTGACAAATCGCACATGGTGAAGAAGTTAAGATAAAGAGTACGTGAGTTAGGCCAGCAGTGGATGGGGCATGGATCTTCAGGGCCTGTAGAGACTGACAGCAATGTTATTGTAGAGTATCCGAGCATGGTGACTGAGGAGTGGTCTGAGACTTCAGTGTACATTGTAAACCTCTGCAAAATAGCCTTGGTGGAGGACTACAGAGCAGCGTACTTAGAATAGCACAGTACACTACCCTATTTGTGCTACTTAGGGTTAGGGTATGGTTGCAGTGTCTCTTTAATTGATTTGAATGAGTTGTGTGACTCTGCGCCTTCCCCTCACACTCACATTTATTTTTTAATAACAAATTAATGAAAGAAACATTGCAACTCTACCAGCTTTCTCTAAGTAGTGCAACTAGTGTAGTATTCTGCTATTCTATATTACACTAACCCAGTGCTGGTCCGTAGTCCTCCATTGTCACCTGCAAGACTTAGAATAGGATGCCGTCTTGTGGCATATGCTGAGCGATTATTAATTTTACTAACCTTTATTATATGTTTATTTTTAATAATAGCAATAAATTGCTCTGGGGTTAGGAGCAGCAATTGATTTGTATGAGCTGGGTGGCTCAGCACCCCCCCCCGTGTTTATTTTGTTTATAACAAATTAGTGAAAGAAACATTGCAACCCTAGCAGCTGACTCTTAAGTAGTGCAAATAGTGTAGCATTCCGCTATACTACATTACACTAACCCAGTGCTGATCCGTAATTCTGCACTGTTGCCTGTAAAACTTAGAACAGGCTGCCACCTCATGGCATATGCAGAGTGATTAATAATTTTACAAAGCTTTTATTATATTTTTGTTTTTAATAATAGCAATAAACTACTCCAGGGGCTAGGGGCAGCTGCACGTAGCTTTGCCTCTTGCTTATCATCGCTCCAGCATGGTAGTAAACGCATGGTAAGCTAACCACAGATTGTGCCTCAGAGATGGGTGTGTCAGGGCTGTACAAATTGTCCACTGACGTTAATGTACATTATCAGGGCATGACCATACAGACTGTACCAGTGAAACTAATGTTCATTATCGTACTTCAGTATTGCCAGTTCAGGCTGTCTTTAATTTTGAATTTCCCCTGGAGTGTCAGATCTTTTATGATGCCATATAGAACCTGACTAGAGTACTTGTCATAGCTCTGCATTTCCTGTACAGCACAGTCAGTTTTAAGTCTTACATTTTTATATGCTATGTCTGCCAAGAAAGCAGATAGCGATTTATTATTGCACATCCCATGCAGGATATAACAGAACTGATCTGGTCAGGATGCGCCTGGGCCATTTCTGATGTGAGTGTCGGAGAAGATTAAGAAACTGCTGTTTATATTTCTTGGAACCTTTTCCTTGGCCTGTCATCTTGTTTATGTAAAATCTTTCAGGATTATGAGGCAGTAGTCCTCCAAGCCCCAGAACTAAGAGTACATATTAAAAGGGCAACCATTTATATGCCGTGAAAACTGGTACTTTCATTTTAAAGAGGGTATAAGAACTATTTTATTTTTTGTGTTTCCCTCCCCCGATACGACCTCAACAGTAATTAATAGTAACGTCCCTCCCAGTGTATTAATATAATCAAAAGCAGTGGCTAAACAAACAAACAAAAAAGCAGTGTACCAGTTGGAAGAGTTTGAAAAGCACTAAACTGTTGGTTACTTTGTCCTTGTGTTAAAATTGTTTAATTACTGTAGTATTTTTTAAGACAAAATAATAGTGACATTATTGCAGGTTATAGCGTTTTTTAACACTGTTTTGGTGTCTGGATTGGCATCCTTCAGTTTGTGACTGAAATGGTGGTCACATTTCAGAGATGGCATCAACTTTACAAAAGTAGTGTGTATTTTTTTAGTTTGTTGTTCTGTCTATTTGTGACATTATCCATCCAGCAGTGACTCATGCAGGGAGAGGTAGGCAGATGTGAGGGCAAGCTTCCACACAGCAGCGGGCACCTATGAAATCACCTTTTGATTCAGTATGCTGTTTAGAAAATAGGTGCAGAGCAGTGGCCCAGCTTAGTTTTAATGTAACATATAGAGCTTCATCAAGGGTATATCCTCCATTTGGCTGCACATTTGGAGCTGTAAGCTGTCAGGGTCAGGACCACTCAGAATTTTCATACTTGAACATTTTTTTGCTAGCTGGGAGCCACTAATGATGACATCTAATGCTGGTGCCTCTAAAACATGGGTGGCCCTACTGCTCCTCAGTTCTTTTTTCCACCATCGACCACTAACTGGATGCAAAGAAACAACGCCATTGTTTCTTCACTTTTGTTATTTTTCTAATTGAAACTTTGTTGATGTCCCTGTATGCTGCTGTTGAAAGAGCCTTTACATAGGTTTTGTACCTGCAGTTACATGATCTACAAGGGCAACGCTCACACTGTTTGCATGTGTTGTTTGGGTTTGTCCCACAATGTAATGGCCTGCAAGATCTGCCAGGGATTCAACCACCCCATAAGGAGATAAGAAATGAAGGCTGTGAAAACCTTTTTCTCCATAAAGGCCATAGAAGCTGAAGCCAAAGCCTCTGGTTCAAAGCCGGCTTCCCTCTCATGCCTGCCCACCACCGGGAAGGAATTCCCAGGCGTTCAGTGTTGTCAGAGCAGTCCTTCTCTAGCCATCACCACAAGAGAGAGAAATCCTGCTTCGACAGTGAGGTGGAGGTCTCCATTCAAAGAGGGTTAATCCCCCTCATTATCTGCTATAGTGGTGACCAGAGGCCCCTCCCCCCGACCATCGTGAGATACCAAGGTCTGGGCCTGGCTCTGATGCTCCCATACGTACTATGGATGCTGTGCAGCCTCCATTGTCAGGATCTATCCTATCAACACCAATAGTCCTGGACCCATTAGTTGATGCTGTCAACTCCCAGGTTGTGCTAGTGTCATTTTCTGAAGTGATACATTGTCTGTTACCATTGCTTCCAACAATAACTACTGCCTTATCAGGCCTGCCCTCTCGGTACTGTCATTGTTGATGGGATCTAAAAGAACATCACTTAATCCTCCATTCCAGTCGCTGCTTCCGTTGACTGATTTCCTTATTATAGTGAGGATTTGGAGGACAAGAGGGATGAAGATCCCTATGAAGGGGGTTTACCTTCCAGGTCCACCCTCTCTTCATGTAGTGAGGATTCTGTGGTTTATAACCCCAGGTCTCCTCCTGAAGATCCCTCATTTCAGGCTTTGCTCAGACAAATCCAAGATGTCATGGGATTTGGGAGTGAAGAGGAAGAGTCTCTAGTAGGAAATATGTAATCTGGTTTTTGGCGGTTGGAGATGCATCATGTATTGTAGTGCCTCCAATATATCCTGCATTAGAGGATACTGCATTTGCTGCCTGGCATAGGCCTAATACCTTGCCTACGGTGCCTAGAAAGGCTGATAAACAGTTCCCTGCTCCATCTGTTAAGCCTTATTATGCTTCTAAGCCTGAAACTGATTGATTGGTGATCATTGCTTCTGATGATCGTTCTAGGGCTCCTAGACATGAGTGCTTTGCCTCCTGACAAAGAATCCTGAGATTGGATGTTATGGACAAAAGAACTTATGCCTCTGCATAGGCCTAAGAATTGCAAACTACCAGGCTTACATGATTAACTTGTGGAAATCTGCTTTGCCTGCTAGTCCTGCAAAGACTGAATTCCTATAAGCTGCTTCATGTGGTATAGATACCGGAAAGCATCTGTTACATTCCACATATCAATCAGTCATCTTTATTTTACCAGGCGAAACACCGTTGAGACAGACTCATTTACAAGGTGGACCTGGGTAGGTCATAACAAAAACACATAAGCTAAATGTTGCTTTAATACAATGAGACAGTAATCTGTGCAGAGCAAATATGAGCTAGGCATAAATAACAGTGCATACAATATGGCAAACAGTACAGTAGACCTCAAAAACTCAAACACAACATGGATAGGGCAAGAGCAAAAAGTATTTACAGAATAATACAGATCAGTAATTACAATGTAAACAATACATGCCCAGTCACAACAAGACTTATGGGATAGACGGGGGTGCTGGGTGTTGGGTAAGGGGAAGTCGGGGGGGTGGGTGTGAAGGGTAGGACAAGATGAGGGCTAAGAAGTCAGAGATGAGGGGAAGCCAAGGAGGGAGGTAGTAAGAGGAGAACCATAGGGTGTTTAAGAAGAGGAGGGTGCTGGTTTGGCAACGGGGTGGACAAAGGAAGACTAGCAGGGCACGACAAGATTGAACATGTGCAAAGGGCGGACAATGCACATGTAGTATACAGGGTTCATGATACAAGGCTTGGCTAGTTACATATAATGCCTCTCTGATGCTTCTACCAGGGCTACTGCCTCTGGCATATGCCTTATGGAGATAGTCCTGGCTCAGAGTAGCTGGCTTTGTTACTGATGTACAGCAGGCTGTGCTAAATGACCCTTTCAGGGGCTTCATGCTGTTCGGAGCTGATGCTGAACGTGCTCACCGGGAGCTTAAGCATTCAAAATGATTTTAAGGTCAAGTTAAATCCCTGAACCCTCAACCTGCCAGGTAGTGTGTTAGAGGATCATTTCGTAGGCCTGCAGTCTGTGGTGGCAGTGGATATTGTCAACAATCCCATGGTCATGGAAGCGGTCCTGTTTCAGGTTCCCCCACCACTGATGCCCATATTATGGCATCCAAGGATATTGGTCAAGGTGGTACTGCCACCCTGGTACCTTCTGACTCCCCACTTTATACGTTTTCAGTATTGCCCTCAGGGGTACAAGTGAAGAAGAAGAAGAAGAAGAAGAGAAAAATCAGTATTTACATAGCGCTTTTCATACACAGTGTATCCCAAAGCACTTTACAAGCAATGCTAGACTGGTAGTGAAGTAACTGAATGTGTAGTGGCGCCCATATCACACATCAACACCTACACACAGCCTGGATAACTGCATGAACCGGTTTTATGGGAAGGGGAATGTTGGTCAGGACACCGGGAATGTCCCCTACTCTTTGCGAAGAGTGCCCTGGATTCTTTTACTTCCACCTGGACACCCACCAGGAAAACACCAGGATGGGTAGAAGGGACCTCGGTTTAATGTCTCATCCAAAGGATGGCACACCCCAGCAGTACAGCACCCCCCAATACTGCACTCAGATACCAGCATTTTTAGGTGCAAGTTCAATCCCAGTGTGGGACGAGAACCCACGACTTTCTGGTCCAGAGACTAATGTGCTACCAGCTGAGCCATGCTGACACCAAGGGATGGGAAGAATCTCCCTTCATTTGTCAAAATGGAGGGAGATCACTATGGATGAATGGGTCCTGGAAAATGTGGAAAAAGGGCATTCTCTGGAGTTGCTGTCAACCCCTTCATTTCATCCTCCACCTCCTTCTCGTTATCCTTCACATTGCTTGTCCCTTCTGAGAGAAGATTTACTCACAAATCCACAAGACAGCAATCAAACCCATACCTCCCAAAGAAAGAAACAGAGGGTTCTGCCTGGTTCTCAAGTGGACAGGAGATCTACTGTACGTCCTGTACTGTGCCTGAGAGAACTAAACTGGTTCATCGAATACAAAAAGTTTGAATGGTGTCACTTCAAGCTCTCATCCCCCTGCTGCAAATGGGGTTTGGCTGTTTGCCCTGGACATGAAGGACACCTATGTTCAGGTGAATATTCGAAAATGCCATGGGCAGGACTAGGGTGGGACAAACTGGGTAGTCAGGTGGCCAGCAGCCACTAAAAAATGGATTTGGCTACTAGCTTTTTAAAGTTACTGGCTACCTGCACAGAAAGTGATTCTTGAATCCTTAAAAAAGGATAGCCACTAAAAATATTGATCTTACTTTGAGGGGGCTCTTGCAACAGGTAGAACTGATGCCACCAGGCGACAGGTCCACACAGTGGGGGCAGTCTATCATGGGGGACTCCCCCCCGCCGATGTCAGCACGCTGACATCCACATATCCTATAAAGAGGGTGGTCCCCCAGACCTACTTCATTTCTTTTCCTGCCATCAACCTGTACAGATTGGACCTTCACAGATGCCTGCTTCAGTCGACCGCTATTTTCTTTTTTCTATGTATATTGTATACTCCTCTCCTCAGCTGACCCCTTCAGACCGACCTCCCCAGCCCCATCACCCCGGTATCACCATGACTTGCCTCTGCCCGATCGCCAGGTGTGGAGCCTGCGGAGGGTCGGTCATCACCCGCAGCTGGGGTATTTTTCCATTTTTCACCTGTTCCCCATCCCCATTGCTGGGGCACACACAGTCGGAATTCCGTACATGGAGGCGCACCCATGTCAGTGGAAGTTCCGCAGCAGCTTCCTCATGTCCAACGGACACATACTACCCGTGGGCCTCCACCTGGGGGCAGTCATTTGCCGGGAGTGCCAGTCCCCCCCTCCCCGGGAGAGGAGAGCAGTCTTCTGGATGCTCAATCCTCTCCCTCCCCAGCCGACCCCTGGCTGCCTGCTCGCAGCGTGAACATGGGTTGCCAGCATGGCAAGAGGTAAGGCACGAATGCCTCAGCCCTCCACACCACTGGGCCGGCAAGTTGACAGCCATTTTCTATGCATTTATCTGTGCTTTATTTTTCTTTTCCTACCATTTGTAATATTGAATTTTTGGTGTTTTCTTTATTAGGTTTATGTCTTCTTCTCCTCTAGCCTTATCTTCCGATCGGCCGATGAAGTGTGTCTGCAGTAAGCAGATACCTGCCAAAGACGGTCACTCTTCCTACCTGCTCTGCTTAGGTCACAACCACGACACTGAGGCCTGCCAGAACTGCCAGGATATCAACCAGGCCACATGGAGATGACACTTAAATACATTGGAAAGCTACCTGTTAAAGCAGAAATTGGCTGAAATGGAGAAGGAGCTTCAGGCCAAAAGTTCTTCTACTTCCCCAGCTCACTCTTCTGGGGCATCATCATCTTCTTCTTCAACCCAGAAGGAGAAGAAGTCAAGCGGGAAGCTGCAGGGGGTTTGCTCCTCCTTCCTTGTCAGCCCTCACTCCATGTGGGCTGCTGGTGATGCAGCTGCCTGTCCTCATCTCCATTTCGGATGGAGGCTCTTCAGGGCAGCAGACTTTGTCCCCTGCCTCCCAGCCCCTGACGTTCAGGCCCTTTGCACCCACCAGTCCTCAGCCACCTGGCCAGCTGGGGTTGGAACTTCTGGTGGCGGGTGTTGCTCCGTCACCCCGGCTGGGGTGTTGGCTTCCGTTGGTCCCCAAGTCCGGGGCGAATGCTAGCCCTTCCAGGTATTGCCCAAAGCAAGTGCTCACCTACTCTTCCACACAGGCAATGCCTCTGCCCCAGCCTCGGAGGAATTCTCCCCCGCAGGCGCCACCCTTGCCATTGGGGCCAATGTTGGTTACTTCACCATACTGATGCCAGCCTGTGTCTCTCAGGCTGGTAGCAGCTCCGCCAACGCCTCAACTGATGACCTGTCACCTGTCGTCGCTCTGCCCCAGCCTACGCCACAACCAATGCCAGCTGTCCCTCCTCTGGATCCTCAGCTGGCACCAGGTGAACCTATGCCAGGGTACCCTATGCCAGACTCTCCACCAACGTTCCTGTACCCTCCCCCACAGTATCCTTATCTCCCCCTCCCCCCATAATCCATCCCCACTGGTGGATTATAATGCTCTGTTTAGTGCGTGGTGGTCCTATATGCAAAATAAGGACACACCCAGGTGACCATCTCCCCTTCATCTTCCCCGGGACCCCCCACCTTAGGACTTAAACTGGTCAGGACTTAGTGATTCCCATACCACAGGGTCCTCTGGGGGACACACTGGAAGCTCTGACCAGCAAGTGGATGACCGTTGCCCTCAGACGCCGGTCCCTGACAGTGATCAGTCTGGAGATGACTCCTCTTCTTCCTCTTCAGAGTCGTCAGAAGGCTCCAGGGGCTCCTCTGATGGTCAGGAGCATGTTAAGGAGACCCCTAAGTCTTCCCCTGATGACCCCTCTTTCCTGATGATGTGTGTTATATCCAGTCCCTCATGGGATGGGAAACAGAGGAGCTTGACCCAGAGCGCTGTCGCCTTGCTATATACCTCCAGAAAAAGGAGACCCTCCTTTTGGTGGTGCCTCCTTTAATTGATTCTTATGAAGACGTTACTAAGGTGCCGTGAAACCACCCTTCTTCCACCCCGGCCTTGCCCAAGAAGGCAGATTGCCTCTATCATGCACCGTGGGCAAGCTCTTGCTTGGTGGGCACCCCACAGCAGACTCCGTGGTCATGAACGTGGCCCATGACCGCATGAAGATACCCAAACATCTCAGTACCCTCTTCCCTGACAAGGAGTCTCACCAGGTGGACCAGCTGGGCAAGCAGATGTATCCCTCTGCCACACTGGCCATTCAGGCATTTAACTATGTGGCCCACATGGTACAGCACCAGAATGCCCTCCGAGATCAGATGAGGGATCTGGTTCAAACCCTCTCTGAGGATTCTACCAAAACACAGTTGGCCCAACTCCCGAAATCCGGGTCGGATGTGGACAGCCATGTACTGAGGGTGGCATATGACACTATAGACACCTCTGGGCGTGGGGCGGTGGCAGGGCTCTGCCTTCACCACCATTCATGGCATAGGGTCTTTGGCTTTGCGTCTGATGTTCAGACCAAAATACTGGATGCCCCTTTTAGGAGGTTCCGTCTTGTTTGAGGAAAATGCCCAGGACATTATTTCCCTAATCCAAGAATTTGGCAGGGCCCTAGGATCGGTTTATTCCCTCTACCAATCCCAGCGTCAGTCCTTTCATTGGTCCTCTCACCAGCCCTCCAAGGGCCAGCAGACGAAAGGACTCTTCAAGCACAAGAGACACAACACCAGCCAGAGTGGCAGCTCTTATGGCCCCTAAAGTGCCCGCAGCCGCTCTGCCTACCCCCGAGTTCATTGCCTGACTTCTTTCCCAGCCCCCCCTCCAGCAGAGACGTCGGGGTTCGATTCTTCCTCTATGGGTGGCGATCAGTGGAAGTGCTGTAGCTGAGTGGGGGTCACACCCTCGAATTTCTAGTGCACCCTCTGGAAACCCTCCCTTCAAACAACATGAAGTCTTGCTGTATTCTGACAATTGCAGTGATTCCCAACCTTTGAACTACCCCGGAGAACAAAGAGTTAACTTTCTATGCAGGGTATAGAATGCTGAGCTCGAGCTCGGTTGAAGTCTCTGTCTGGAGTGTTTCAAACTTAAACTGTCAGATTCTTTACTCCACCTCACTGAACGGTCGCTCCGGAGATTTCTCCTTCAGCTCAGTTCGAAAGTCAGTTAAAGTTTGTTTTCGTCGGTTTTTTAAACCGAAAAAGTTATCCGCATCGTTGGTTCTGTCTCTGTCTGTGGTGCTGTGAGTACTAGATAGGAATTGTTCTGTTTTTTTCTGTGTGTAACTTGTAAAAGTGCGACTCGGTTCGGTTGAACCGGCCATTTGATAGTGAAATATTGTGTTTTGTGTGCTTTACTTTGTGTGTGGTTACCGGTTTTTATCAGTTCTAAAAAAGAACGTGTTTTAGTACGTTTTTTTCCAATACCCGTGACATGGTTAGGAACTGATAAGGGAGTCTTGCCTGGCGGTTGCCATAAAAAGGGTAAGTTGGTTAGGTTGGCCATGTCTGAGAAACCCAAGAAAAAAACCGGGCCCAGTGGGTTTCAACACTGTAATGAGTGTGGGGAGGTCTTTGCTAAGGCCGATCCCCACACCACCTGTGTTTATTGTCTGGGGTTTGACTACCTTGATTCACACTGCCAAATATGTAAAAACGTTCCCAAATCTACACTTGAGAATAGAGTAGGTAGACTGAGGGAAAAGGAGGCCGAGAAGTCCACTGACCCGGATGGCCAGCCCGGTTCGGTTTCGACTGAACCAGAAGGAATGCCCTCTGACCAGGGTGATACTTCTTCGGCCAAAAGGAGAGCCGATTCCAAGGGATCGGTTCCGACAAAAGGAAAATGCAAAGACAAATCGGTTCGGATCCAGAGGTTCATGTTCTGACTGCCGAGGAGATGGCCAGAGTGATTCAGATTGTGGAATCGCTCTGTCCGGTTCCTACCGATCCGGCTCCTTCTGGCAGGGGTTTGGTTCGGTTGGTTCCCCCGGTTCAAGATTATACCCTCGAAGATTTTTATGAACCGGAATTTGAAGAGGAAGGGGAATTTGAGGATGATGATGGAAGTGAGGGTCTGGATGTGCCTGTGGAACTGGACATCTCCCCAGACAGACCTTCAGGTGTTCCCTTCCTAGGCTTTTCTGAGTCCCCTTCTCACTTCATGTTCTACAGAATGGTGGCTAAAACCCTCCAGCTTCCTATGGAGCAGGCTGTGGAAGATCAAGAGGAGCTTGATTATGTAGAGATGATGGACATCCCAGAGTCCAGGAGACTGTCTAGTCCCCTCCACAAATCTTTTGGGAAATGGACACAAAAAATCCTAAAGTCTCCTAACACTATACCTCCTGTTTATAGAAGAATGGACAAGAGGTATACACTTTCAGGCTCAGACACGGAGTTCTTATATCAGCAATGCAGCCATGTTGGGGTAGTGCAGGCTGCTGCCTGTGACAAGGCAAATATTCCCTTGGCTTCACAACCCCCAGACAAGGACTCCAAGAAAATTGATGCCATGGCAAAGAAGCAGTACATGGCATCTTCTTTGGGACTCAGGCAGGCGAATTACATGGCCTGTACAACCAGGTACCAGAAGTGGGACACTGTACTGGCACTGGCTAAACAGGCCTCCCCCCAGCTAGCCAAGGAGCTGGAGGCATTGGCTGCAGATGGGACTGAGGTGAATCATCTAAGGTTCAGTTTCATGCAGCTGTGGATTCTAATGATGTGTCATCAAGAGTCATGGCTACATCTGTGGCTCTTCGGAGGATGGCTTGGCTCAGATGTACTAGCCTCTCGCAGGACACCCAGGCTAAGGCCATGGATTTTCCTGTAGTGGGTAATTCTCTATTTGGAGAGCAGACAGAGAATTACATGAAGAAAATGGATGAGTACAGGACCACTTACAGGAGTGCTCAGGCCAAGAAGAGGCAGGCAACTCCTCAAAGGCAGCAGTCTAGGGGCAGGGGCAGGCCTTTTCAAAGGCCTTTTTACCAAGCACAGACCTCTTCTTCCTTTTCTCAGAGGGGGTTCTTCAGAGGGAGAGGCAGAAGGGGGATGAGCAGGGCTGCATCCACTCCTCAGCCTAAGGCCCCTGCCAAGCAGACACCCTGATGGGCCTGCCCGGGTCGACTCTCCTATTCCAGTAGGGGGCAGGCTGGCTTATTTTGTCCAGGACTGGATGTCTATTACATCAGACAAGTGGGTCCTTGAAGTTGTAAGCCAGAGACTGGTTCTCAGCTTCAGAAAATTTCCGAAGATGAGAGCCAGATCTTTTCTGCCTGCAAATCTCTCGGAAACCCTTGCCCTAGAGGCAGAGGTTTCTTCTCTCCTAGCTTTAAGAGTCATTATGAGAGTACCTATCCTACACTGGGGCAAAGGACTGTACTCCAGCTACTTCCTGACCCCAAAAAAGACAAAGGAGTGGTGACCCTTCCTAGACCTAAGATATCTAAACAAACATCTCTTAAAACCAAAGTTCAAGATGGTAACTCTGGGAATAATCCTTCTCTCTCTAAGGCCAGGGGATTGGTAGCCTCCCTGGACCTCAAAGATGCCTACTTTCACATTCCCATCAGGTGCTCCCACAGAAAGTACCTCAGGTTCGAGTTGCCCTCAGGCCACTATCGGTTCAGAGCAGTGCCCTTTGGCCTAACCTCAGCCCCAAGGGTTTTCATAAAGTGCCTGACAGTAGTAGTTGCCTTTCTAAGAAGACAAAAGATTTCCATTTTTCCATATCTGGACGATGGGCTAATAGTGGGTCAGTCTCCAGACCAAGTCAAGTCTCACCTGCAAATTGACCCAGCAAGTGCTCACTTCTCTAGGATTTCTTCTCAACCTTCCCAAGTCAGTTCTCGAACCAGTCCAGCTTCTTACCTTTATAGGGGCAGAACTGGACACACTCAGAGCAAGAGCCTTTCTTCCTCTAGAAAGGACAAGGGTTCTTATGGAACTAGCCTCTTCTTTCAGCCTTCAGGTATCTCGGCCAGCAAGGCATTTCTTCCAGCTCTTGGGCCACATGGCAGCTTCAACAGCAGTGGTCCAAGGGGCAAGATTCCAGATGAGAGATATTCAGTTCCACCTGAGAGCTTTTTGGTCTCAGAGGAAGGATTCCCTTACCAAACTGATCCCACTGACTCTGACCTTGATCCAAGCCCTCCAATGGTGGCAGGATCAGGACAATTTAAGACAAGGTGTTCCTTTTGTTACTCAGCCTTGTTCAGTGGTCCTTACCACGGATGCTTCTCTTCTGGGCTGGGGAGCCCATCTGGGGTCCATCACTGCCCGGGGCTGTGGTCCCCCCAAGAATCCCTTCTCCACATCAATCTCCTAGAGCTCAGGGCAGGTTTTTTTTTTGCCCTAAAAGCTTTCTCTCAGTCAGAACAGAACAAGGTGGTTCAAGTCAGAACGGACACCACCACCACCATGTGGTACATCAACAAGCAGGGAGGCACTTGGTCCACGGCCTTGTGCACAGAGGCCATGAAGTTGTGGTCCTTGGCTTATTCCCTGCAAACCTCTCTTGCAGCAGTTCACCTTCTAGGCAAGGACAATGTGCTAGCAGATGCACTGAGCAGGATCTCTGAGCTATCACGAATGGTCCCTGGACCCTCAGGTGTTGAAAGTGATTTTTTCAAGGGGGGGGCACTCCAGAGATGGATCTCTTTGCAGCCCCAGACAATCACCAACTCCCTCTCTTTTGTTGCAGACCTCCAGTCTTGGGCTCAGTCCCCCTGGACGCCCTGATTCTGAATTGGGAAGGGGAGTTTCTGTATGCCTTTCCGCCCTTCCCACTCCTGTTCAAAGTTTTGGTCAAAATAAGGTCTCAACTTTGCAAGGTGATTCTGATTGCTCCAGATTGGGCCAGACAGCCTTGGTACCCCCTGTTGCTGTCCCTAGCAGTCCATCTTCCCCTGTCTCTTCCCAGGAATTACAACCTGTTAAGATCCTCTCAAGGAAGGATTTGGTATCCCAATCTTCAGTCTCTCAATCTCAAGGCATGGCTCTTGAAGAGTTAGAGTTTGCAGATCTGCATCTTTCCTAAGGGGTTCTGGATATCCTCAAGGCTTCTCGAAAGCCCTCCACCAGAAAGACTTGTAACTCCAAATGGAAGAGATTCAGCATTTGGTGTTCTAAGAAGCATATTTCTCCAGACACTGCTGGATTGCCTACGGTTCTGGATTATATGTTCCATCTTAATGGCCTAGGCCTCAGACCAGCTACTCTCAAGGTACACTTGTCAGCTGTTTCTGCGTTTTTGTCTGTGGGGAAGTCTTCCTCACTATCTTCTTATCCTGTGTTCTGTAAATTTTTTAAAGGATTGCTTCACACTAATCCTCCTTTTAGAGACCCTGCCCTTGCCTGGGATTTGAATGTTTGCATTGCTCAATTTATGCAACCCCCTTTTGAGCCTATGTCTTCAGCAGAGCTTAAGTACTTGACTTGGAAAACTGTGTTCCTGGTAGCCATTACCTCTGCCAGGCGTATCAGTGAATTGCAAGCCCTGTCAGTGGAACCTGATTTTATCTCATTTCACAGGGATAAAGTGGTCCTTAGAACCAATAGAAGATTCTTGCCCAAAGTGGTTCCAGACTTCCATTTAAACCAGTCTATATCTGTTCCTGTTTTCTTCACTGATCATTCTTCCTCAGGAGAGAGGAGGCTACACAGTTTAGATGTTAAAAGAGCCCTTAGTTACTACATAGAGCGTACCAAGGGTCACAGGTTTGACTCCCTCCAGTTGTTCCTCACGTATGGAGAAGTGGGAAAGGGCAAACCTGCCACCAAAAGATCTGTTGCCAGGTGGATTGTGTCTTGTATACAGTTCTGTTGGGAAAAACTCACCCTCAGGCCTGAGGGCTCATTCCACAAGAGGTACAGCTGCTTCCCTGGCTGCTGCCAGGGATATCCCTCTCTTAGAAATTTGTCAAGCAGCCACCTGGAAAACAGTCCATACCTTTACCAAGCATTACTCTCTGGATATCCAGGCTAGGAGTGATGCTCGGTTTGGCACAGCAGTATTTCAGAGCCTATTCCCAAAGTAGGTTCTGTCCCTCCTCCTTGGAGGTACTGCTTGGTAGTCTGCAATTGTCAGAATACAGCAAGACTTCATGTTGTTTGAAGAAAAAATTACTCACCTTAGTAATTATGTTTCTTCTAATGGAGTCTTGCTGTATTCTGACCTCCCTCCCTGCCTGCCCTCTCAGAACCTGTTTTTGGGAAGTGGGTGGGCAGGTGCAGTGTTGCACCCCAGGGGTGTTTTTTGCTTGCACCCTCCTTCTTTTTGTTTGGGTGTTGATTTATTATTGTTATTTGTATTAGATTGTTTTTTGGTTTTTGGGTTTCCTGACTTGAGTCTTTCCTGGGAATCCAAAACTGTTTTCAACCAGTTGGCTAGTAGAATTTTTACAATTTCCACATAGAATTTTAGTTAGTTGGGCTCGTAAGAACCAGACAGTTTAAGTTTGAAGCACTCCAGACAGAGATTTCAACTGAGCTCGAGCTCAGCTTTCTGTGCCCTGCATAGAAAGTTAACTCTTTATTCTCCAGGGCAGTTCAAAGGTTGGTAATCACTGTAATTGTCAGAATACAGCAAGACTCCATTAGAAGATACATAATTACTAAGGTGAGTAATTTTTCTTGCTCTCTCATTACCCTTGGGCCACATCACCCTCATCCATGAAGAAATTCAGGCACTCTTGCGCAAAAGGCCATAGAGTCCATCCCTCCAACTCAAAGAGGAAAAGGGTTCTACTCCCACTTCTTCCTCATCCCCAAGAACACAGGGGATCTGAGGCCGATCCTGGACCTCAGTCACCTGAACCTCTACATGGAGTACAAGCGCTTCAAGGGCTGCTGCCTCTCCTTCGACGGGGGACTGGCTATGTTCCCTGGATGGTTTTCCTGGCCTACCACCGCTTCCTTGGGTTCTGTTTCCAGGGGGACCACTTTTAGGTCAGGGCCCTTCCTTTTGACCTTTCCTCAGCACCTTGATTTTTGCCAAGTGCCTGGCAGTGGTGGCCATGGCTCTGAGGAGACAGGGCTTCTATGTGTTCCCTTACCTGGATGACTAGCTGTTGACAGCTCCTTCCAGGGACCTTTTGCCGCAGACCCTGGAATGTACCTTTCACCTTTTCCAGGCCCTTGGAAGCACGGTCAGTCTGCCAAAGTCTTGTCTCTCTCCACGTCAATGCCTCCAGTATATTGGAGGCGGTACTGGACTTGTCCCAAGGCAGAGCCTTCCTGCTGGTGGACAGAGCAGACGCTTGATAGTGTAGGCCCGGCTAGTTTCCTCCGCCGACAGATACCAGCCAAACCATTCCTCTACCTGTTGGGGCACATGGCTGTGGCTATAGCCACAGTTCCTCTGGCCCATTTGCACATGAGGGTTCCTTAATGGACCCTTTGTGTTCAGTGGGATCTGTGTACAGACAACCTGGATCAGTCAGTAATGGTCTCCAACCCAGTGTGGAGGACCTTATAGTGGTGGCAGAACCCTACCAATCTCCTGCGAGGGTTCCCCTTTCCAGCTGTGACACTCAACAGATCCTTACAACAGATGCTTTGGGTCTGGACTGGGGTGCTCACTTAGCCAACCATCAGACTCGGGGAACCTACTTCGAGCAGCATCTCCACATCAGTGTGCTGAAGATGCGGGCAGTTCTTTATGCTGTACAGTCCTTTCAGACCCACATTCTTCTCAGCCCCCTACTAGTGCAGATGGAAAACATGTCCATAGTATACTACGCCAACAAGTAGGGAGGCACCCACTCATACCCCCTTTATCGGAAAGCAGTGAGAGTCTGGTACCAAGTCATTGGACACAGCCTGGAACTCTCTGCCTTCCATATTCCAGGTGACCAAAACGCCCTGGCCAACAGTCTAAGATGGTCCAGGTCGGGACTAATGAATGGGAGCTCCTGTCCTCAGTGGTCTAAGATCTCTTTGACTGGTGGGATCATCCAGAGTTGGACCTTTTTTCATCCCCACTCAATGCGAAACTGCCGCTTTTCTGCTTGCTCAATCCAGGGCCTGGAGTTTTCTGGTACGAAATGTTGTCCTTCTCTTGGAAGGGGAGGTTCCTGTGTGCCTTCCCTCCTGTCCTGCTACTGCAGAGGGTTCTTTCAAGCTCCAGTCAGAGACAGAAATGATTCTTATAGCTCCCTGCTGCCCATGTCAGATCTGGTTCCCACTGCTGCAGCAACTGGCGAGAACCTCCTGTACCCTTTCCCTGTGCACTAGCTTGCTCTTCCAGGAAGGGGGTATCCTGGTCCATCCAGACCTCAAGTCTCTGCATCTGCATGTAAGGCTCTTGCAGAATTCGCTGTCATCCGCTTCAGGGTGTCTTCCAAGGTAGCCAATGTCCTGGTGGCCACTAGAAAGCCTTCTACCAGAGCCGCCTATCCCTTGTCAAAATGGTTGGCTAATTGCATTGTTTACTGTTACTGTAAGTACAACAAGCCCTTGCCTGGGGCTGTGGAAGGCCACTCCATCAGAGATTTGGCTGCCTGTACTGCCTGTTTCAGAAATGAGTCTGCTGCGGACATCTGTGCTGCAGCCACTTGGAGTTCTTCTTTTGTCACTACAGGCTGGACAGTGCTTCTCGGCACAGGGCCAGTTTAGGCCTAGCTATCCTTCAGGGCCTTCTTTCATGAGCCTCCTACTGTTGCCTTCTGCTTCCTCACAACTGACTTTTCAGTCAGTTCTGGTACTTCTTGGGATTCTATCCTACCAGTGTTGCCTGCTTCAAGAGTCTCCTCGAAGTAAAATAGTACAGTTATGTAAGAACTTACTGTAACAGTAGCTCTTCAAGAGGAGCTCTTGCCGCTGGTGCTGCTTTCCTTCCCTCCTTCCTCCTGATAGTTTCTTCTCCTTTGCACTTTTTCTGTTTTTCCTTGGCTCTAAGGAACTGCCTCGATTCTCCTTTACCTGCTGCACCAGGGTCTCCAGTGGGAGAACTGAGGTAGGTCTGGGGACGCCCCCTTATAGGACAGGTGGATGTCAGTGTGCTGACATCGCAGGTGGTCCCCCAGATGGACTGCTAGCTTGAAGTTTTTCATGTAGTCTTGGCGGCTTCAGTCCTACCGGAAGATCTACTGTTGCGCTAGATTCTTATGTAACTGTACTATTTGGCAATTATATTTTGAAAGCTAGTGGCCAAACTGATCACCAGGTCAAAACCAATTTGTCCCACCTTGGGCAGTACCTCCAATTTATGCTGGAGGGCAACTGTTCTCCATTCTAAGTCTTGCCATATGGATTATCCTCAGAATTGCGGGCATTTACCAAATGCTTCGTGGTTGTGGCTTTGTCTTCCCATATCTGGACGCCTGACTCCTAAAGGGCCCATCCAGGGAAGTGGTTCAGTCACATTGTCCAGAATGAAACAATTGTTCAAGGAACTATAACTCCTATAAACAAGGAAGGAGGCACTCACTCTTGGTCCGTGCAGGGAAGTGATGAGAATTTTTCAGAATGTGTCTGCTGCTGACGCCTGTGCTACTGCCACTTGAGTACTGTTCATACATTCACTAAACACTACAGCCCGGACATAGTCTCTCAGACATGCCAGCTTTGGCCTCAGTGTTCTGCAAGACCTCCTTACTCAGGATCAGTAGGTCTTGCTGTCCTTCCTCAATGCTTGGTACTGCTTGGGAATCATTCCATGAGGTGGTTCAGCGGGAGATGTCTTCTAAGAAGACAGAATAGTTATCTACTGTAATAGTAGATCATCGAGAAGAATAGCCTCCATTGAGCCATAGCTCTCCTCCACCCCGTTGAGTGACAGGTGACTATACTGCCTGCTCTTGCAAGCTTATTTCTCCTCTGTTTCTCTCTATGGCATCCATACTCTGGTTTGCATATCCTCTCCTGTGTGCCTGGTGTGGCACTGGTAGCTTTGGTCCCTGCCTGTCTGCTGATCTGCCGAACGTGTTTCAGGCAGGGAACTGAGACGTGCTGGGAACACCCACATTGTATAGGTGCTACAAAAATATCCAAGGTCCTGATGCTGACTGCTTACAGTTCCATGATGTGGCTCAAGGAGGAGATTCTCGAAGATCATCTATTACAGTAGGTAACAATTCTTTCTAAATTCTCTAGTCTATATAAGGTTCCATCTCTGGGGCACCTCTTTGTGCTAGAAAGAAATGCTTACAGAGTAAACATAGTGCGGGATCCCTGAGAAGAAACATTACTGTGGTGAGAATTTTGTTCTGCCTGCACCCCAGTAGGGGACTCTTGTTGTTTAAGTCTGTATCAGGAGAGTGCATGCAGCTTGACTCCCAGGCTGGTGTGTCTTGCTTTATCCAAAACAGTAGTTTTGAGAATGACAGTCTGCAGGGAATCTCCACAGGAAGTTTGGGACAGGAGACCGGCAGCAACCAAATCCTGGTCTGAGTTTACACTCTGTGACAGTTTGTCACTTCATTAACAGTCTGGAACTTGGCTTTCCTCCTCCTAGATTACTAGATTTTGGAGATTTGTCTTAATTATTATAATGTTTTTATTGTTGTTAATAGTTTCCAGTTGATTTCACTCACATGGAGCTGTCATAGTGAATCAGCAAGTGAACGTGTGGAAATGTGGCCTGTATGAACCCAAATGCCAGCAAGCCTTGTAAATCAGTAGTTGGATTGGCATTAGTGTCAAATCAGCAAGCCCTTTGCCTTTCATATCCCAAGAAAGGATTTTGTTCAGATTTCTACAGCACAGTGGTGAGTTGATAAAGATGGAGCTCTTTTATACGAATGCTTTCCAAACCTTGTAGGAAAAGGCTCCTGGTGTGTCTAACTTGTGGTCATAAATTGTACTGTAATGCAGATTGCAACTTTGCTAGGTTTTGTTAACATATGATTTCCTGAGCTAGCTGGAACAAAAATAAAACTGAGATGACATATCCCTGGTGGAAAAGTATAAACTAGGATGTATTAAACAGTCACAAATATGACTTACAACGGCCTAGCGAAAGCGCTAGGCACTTCTGTACCAGAGAACTGGGTTCTGGAGTGGATTGCAACTGGGTTTATGGTGGCTCAGGCCAGTGGCATGGAACATGCTATTAAAAATGTTTGTAGAGCAATTGCTGTGTTAAAAAACTTAATTTGAGTAATAGTAGTAAAAATATGTGTAGCGTTTTGCAGGTAACCTTGTGTAATGCAGCTGCAGCAAGCCAAGTAAAGGTGCCACAAGATTTTCCTGACAGGGAGTTGTCCTGTCAGGGCACCGGTGTTAGCCCACTCATTGCACTTAGTGTTGCTGCCATGTAAGTCCCTTTTCCCATATAGATTTACTATTCCAACACCACGCTACCATCGATCACCACTCAAGTGAAATTCTGAGAAAAAAAAAGTGAAGGGGATGTTGTGTGGATTCAAACCCACAACCTCATGTTTGAGTCTTTGACCTTTCCACTGCACCGCAAAAGCTGACACAGCAGTGCAGTTGAGCTCTTTAGCTGTAGAGGCTAAAACCATGCCAGGAGGTTCCTGATAGGACAGTTTCCGTCAGACTGAACAATATTATTGTTAAGAGGAGAATGTCGTTTATAACAGGAATTGGTCCGAAAGCTTAGACATTGTTTTCTTTTTGTAACATCTATGTTGGTCCAGTAAGATGTATCCATTTGCTTCGGGATCTATTCCTGACAGAATAATTTCCTGACAGGAAAATCTCATTCCTGACAGGAGAATTTCCTGAAAGGAAAATCTCGTGGCACCTTTAACACCATACTGCAGCTGTACAACCACTTTCTGGTGAAAGCATATGCATAGCAAGTGACTGCTATACATAAACAGTGTTGTGTAGCAGTTTTTTTTTAATTTTTATTTACTCTTTTTTCCTGGCAGGACCACCGGCTACATCCTCCGCCCTGGTCACGGCCCCGGAGACCTCTACAGCCTATAGCTGCAGAGGACCTCGGTCACCCCAGCTTGCCCCCAGAGGGTGGGGGTCAGGCCACCGTGACCCCGAACTGTGACTGGTTGGGGTCCGCAGCGGGCGGTGGCGATACGAGGCTCTCCAGGGAGGGCTTCATCCATCGGTGGTCCTGCCCCGCCATCTTTTCCTCCTTATTTTCTCCCAGAGAAGGCGAGGACGGCAATGACGCCCAGCGCCTGCCCCGCCCCCCACGCCAAGCGCCGGTTACGTGGAGAACTCCCGCCTCCGCCAGGAGTCCCCAGCGCACCGAGTGCTACCCACACCTCCCGGAGAAGGGAGAGCTGTCCAGCGGATGCTCGATTCTATTTCCGGGTCGTTTTCCTCCTACTGACCCGGATCCGCTCCTAACCCGGGTCGCCGGGCCAAAGTAGCAGAAATCCACCGCTGCCCACGGGCCGGCCTGTTGTGTAGCAGTTGTCGCACCTCATTTTCGCATGCGATACCAGATAAAATATTCCTGTAGTAAGGTGAGTTCCTACTGTGACTTTTTTTTTAATTAAAATGGGGTTCCAAAAGAAAGGGGCAGGATCCCCCCCCACCCCCATGGGAAATAAAGTGATCATAGAGGAGCTTTTGAATCTGTTCTACCTATCTTCCTATCTTATGTCCCTCTGTTCTGTCCTTCTGTCTAATATCTGAAGTATCCACTCAGAAACAACCTCCTTTTTCTTTGGCATTTTATTCTGCCATCCTTTTTTTTATCCTTTGGCTTCTAGTCTGGCTTCTAGTCTCTAACATTTCTTTTCAGTGTAAAGTGATGTTGATTTGGGCTCAAGCAGCCTTAAATGAGAAGGTAGAGCTAAAAGAATAAACCCTTTCATAGTACCACTGCATTGCTACAGCTGAAGTTATGTGCCTTACTGCATGCAGCCCTGTTATAGACTGCCTTTTACTGTCTCTAAACCTAGCTGTGAAACTAAAATAGCCGAAAATTAATACTGTCTGGAATATGTCTGCACTGTTTGTGACAAAGCACTTTAGTTTTTGTTGACTGGGAAAGGAAGGCTAGGTAATTCTCTTTTTTTCAGCCATGTCTGGGAGGATAGAGACCGGAACCAATTGAAATTGATCCAGATTAAGCTGTTTGTGATTTTTTTTTTTTAGTGAATGGGGAAATTTGGCAAGGATGCTGGGGAAATTCCCCAATTCTTTTTGAGAAGTACTATGAGATCTTAAATATCTACTTAAACAACCACCAGAACAAGCAGATGGGACCTCGGTTTAACATCTCATCTGAAAGATGGCACCTCAGGAGTACAGCATCCCTCATGCCGTACCTGCAGCGTCAGTATTGGGTTTTATCCCAAGTTTCTGGTGTGGGGCGAGAACACCCAAACTTCTGATCCTCCAACCTCAGAGGCGAGTGTGCAACCTACTGAGTCTGCAGATAGCTCAACTAGCAAAGCCCACGCTATCTGAGAAATAAAGGCATAAGAAAAATACAGTCCTAAAAACCTGCTTAACTGATAAAATCTGTTGTAGATATGATATATACAGATTCATTATATGCCTGGTAATCCCCTTCTGATAGATGGTACAGCAGTTACCTTGGTTGTAATGTGTTAACTTTTGACAACTGCCATGTATAGTAGTTTGCAGTAGTTACAGGCTACTCACATTAAAGGTCTCATCCTGCTGCTGGATTTTCTTCCCCTTTCCTAATGCAGTTCCTTAGTGGTCTAGCTGGCCCTCATCTGCTCATCTTATCCCAAAGCAAATGGAGGTGGAGTTATGCAAATGGAGAAGTTGATCCCATAGCAGACTCCCACCCCTGTTAAGTGTTAAAACTGGACATCATGGGCAAGCACAGTTTTGCCTCTGCCTCCCTTGGATTGTGCATTGCCAGTTACCAGGTGTATCTGACCAAGTGTCAGAACCACACATGGAGAGAACTGAGTTGCATTGTCAACTGCATACGTGGTGTGCTGTGAAGGCAGATAACCTCACTTATGTGTGTGTCAAGGATCTGATACTGGTAAACAACTCCTTAACTCTGTGATGCCTCAGATGCCATAGCCAAGGCAGCCACCTCTGGCATTTGTTTAAGATGCTACTCCTGGCTCGGGGGTCACAGGTGGGTTTGCCCTGGATGTGCAGCAGTTTGTCTTTTAAAGGCACAAAGCTATATGGGCCTGAGATTGAAGTCATTCATGGTGAACTTAAGACCTTAATAAAAAATCTAACGACCCCAGCATGGGTGTGGCAGGAGCTCCTTTCCAAGAAGCTCTTACAACTTCCCTCTCCATGGCCAGAGATGGGGTATGCGCCCCATCAGCAGCAACAGCAGTTTATGGGGCCTCTCAACAAAGCTCCTTGATGTAGGAAAGGAGGCTGTAACCACCCCCTCCTTTCCCCTTAGGATTTTGAAACAAATTAGTCACTGTGGCTAAAATGACCCAAGACTGCTTAGCCACTACGCTTAGCCACACTGGAAAGCATGAGCCACACCATGATATACATTGCCAAACTATTTATTCTAAATCATGTGCTATACTTTTCTAAAATGGCATGAACAGGTTTTCACTTCTGTGGCAAGGGTAACTTCAGAAATAGTCACACAAAAAACATTTGATGGTGGTGACATGGTGAGTGGCAGGTGGGAACACAGCCCCACCTCCTGACTCCTTACCCCTTCACCAGATCTCCCATTGGAAAGCTTGGTGGTTGGCAGATACACTTTATTGCCTCACTGGCAGGCACTGACCACAGACAGATGGGTCCTGGACATTGTCCAGCACAAAAACAGTTTGCAATTGGTTTCATGGTCCCCAGTGACACCAATAAGGCCTTGCCGGTGCTACCTTGAGCATTTAACTGTACTAAGGGAAAAGGTGCAGGCATTGCTGCATGAAAAATGCCATTAAGCCAGTTCCACCTTTGGAAGTGAACCAGGGGTTCTACTGTGGATACTTCCTGGTGCCCAAGAACACTACGGACTTCCACCTGTCCTTGCCCTCACAGTTCTCATCAAGCATGTGGCATACAAAAAGTTCTGCTCGCTTTCTATGGGCTCCCTTCTCCCTCTTCTGTTGGAGGGGATTGGTGTGCACTCTGGAGAGGCAGGACACCTACCTGTGTGTAAAAGTCAGGAGGTGCCACAGGTAGATTCTTAGGTTTCATCTGAAAGGTGATATTACCAGCTCTGGGTCTTGCCCTTTGGGTTGTCTCTGGTGCTGCCTGTCTTTCAAAGTATTTTGCCCGTGGCACTTCACCAGGAGAAGCTCTGTGTCTTCCCATACCTGGATGACTGGATCCTGAAAGGACCATCGACAGCCAAAGTGGAGTGCACTTAGCCCCACACCAGACAGCTGCTGGATATTCTAGGGGTGCTGTTCAATGTGGAAAAATCTGTTCTGGTTCCTTGTGAGGCTCCTGTACATAGGGGCCATCCTGGACACGGTCCAGGTGAAGGCCTTGTTTCTAAGGGCGTGGATACAGTTCACTATCCACAGTCTGACAGTTCCTCTGGAAATGCTGATTCGTTGGAGATCTTTAAGCAAAGCTCCTTCCACCACCCAGGCAGTATATCCTCTGGCTCCGCCCTGTGACACCAGAGCTTTCTTTTCAGTGTTTGCAGCATTTGAGGTTTCCTATAGCACTTTTTGTGATATACTTCTTCGAAAACTTTGGTCACCAAATTCTTCGATTCAGTTCTTGTCGCTCCTTTCCGGCTCTGCCTCATTGACAGCTCTGCTTAGGAAGATGGAGGAAACAACCCCATCTCATAGTTTCAAGTTTTGTGTCATGTCAACAAGAAGATGTCCTGCCTCTGCTGTCTTGGATCATAGCACAATGTAGAGGGATGTGGCCTTTGTCAGGCTATGCTTCCAGTGTCACTGGAGGATAACATGGCCAGGCTTCTTCTTAGTCGACTGACTAAAAAGGACCCGAAGCGTCGACCAAAATACTGCAAAAAGGCCTTGGCTGAGGCCGAGTCAGCAACACAGCTGGTGGCTTTTGAGGGCGAGGCAGAGGCTGCCATGGTGAATACCTCCTCAAACTCAGTGCTGCTCCTAATTGGGGCCAGAGTTAGAGGGTCCTTCATGGATAGGTTCTCAGATATGTGCAGGGACCGCCAGGCTTTTGGGGAGAGCCCCGGTCACCATGGTAATAAGCTCAAGTGCCGCCGTCATGAGATTGGGAGAAACTGTAGTCATCCTGATCCCTCGACTCTCCTAACTGCTCAACTCACGTTGAGCTCCCTTTAGTCGAGGGGTTAGTCCACAGCTCCTTGGTGGTCTCATCAGGCTTGTTGACTTTAACATTGGTTGAGCAGTCCATCAAGATTTTTCGTGAGCTTGTCAACTAGATGTCAGAGGAGATTGACGAGGAGTCGATCTACCAGACCCTGGTTGGATCTACCAGACCCTGGTTCTTCTGGTCCTCACCCTAGAAGACATGGCCCACTTGGTGTCCTGACTGGTTCCACTCGGGACAAGCCTCAACCGGTGGTCATGCCTTCAAATCCGATGCTTGTAAATATGGCTCGGCATGTGGTCTACAATAACCCTCTGGAGGTTTCTCCTTGATGTTAGCCCTTGCATTGACAGTTGAGGTCGAAGTGCTATCATGCTTTCAATCCAGCTCAACCACTGTGACAGGGTTGAATAAGACTGTGTCCCATTTGTTATGCAGAAAACCTTAAAAGCAAGGATCTGTTCTATACTCTCCTTTTCTGTCTCTTGTCTGTCTGATTGTGCAATCAAATTTTCTTGTGAGACCTAGGAACTGATCACTCTGACAGTCTCACGATTCTCTCCACCCCTGCTATCTCCGTGCTGTCACTTGCTGTTTCTATCTTTTCTTCCCCGTTGTTTATCTGTGGTTATAAAAGGGAATCTTTATGTGAAACTGGGTTCTCTGTTTTGCAAATGTATTTAGTTATATTGTTGAAATGATTGCAAAAAAAACTATTTGGAACTCGGGTTAACCTTGAAATACAGTTTGACCTCCATAAGCTCATTTGCAGAGTTGTCAACAGATCAATTCTGAAATAGTGTTCTGTTTTGTTGCACTATAAGGAAAGAAACTGACAGAGTTTTAGGACATTGTGTGAAAATGGACATATGTATATGTAACACCCTATATGAGTGTGTATAATTGAGTGGCTCAATAATACCACTCCTGTATAGAGGCGACTGCTGTAATACAGCAGAATTCTGTATAGTGAGTGTGGCAGTGAACTATACTGCTTATGTCAGGATATCAACAGGTGTGGTCCCAGAACTCTGCCGGGCAGCCACTTGGCGTGGTAGCTGAGATGCAGCCTGTGGAGCCAGTGGACCCGAGTTCGGTCCAACAATGGAAAATAAAATGTTTCTCTTTAAGTCCTCTCTCCTGGAGTTGATAATATAATTTTTGGGGCATTTGTGCCGCTGTTAGTGTGAGGTGCTGTTAGGACTTGCTCTTATTATATATATATATATATATATATATATATATATATATATATCTATAGCAATCTTTTGTTGGGCAGTGTGATACTGAAATTTAGAATTAGAGATCCTCTCTGCTGAAGGACTTATTGTTGTTTGAACTACCTGTATAAGAGCTACCCCAAACAATTTTATTTTTATTTTTCATTTTATTGATAATAAAATGCTACTTGCAAATTTTATAATTGGTCCTGGTTTTCCTAAGCTTCCTGACTTGTGCCTCAGTAACAGATGGTCAGCACTTTGTTTTGTTTGAACTGCCTGTATAAGTGCTATCCTGAACAATTTTTATTTTTATTTTAATGTTACTGATGATAATAAAATGCTACTTGCAAATTTTATAGCTGCTACTGGTTTTCTTATGCTTCCTGACTTGCACCTCACATGACAAGCTAACTTGGTGCAGCTGTGGGCACTTCCGACCACCTCATTCTCTGTCAAGGAAAGGCACCACAGCAGGATGCACAGGGACTATGAGAAGCTCCTCTGGCAGCAGGGACCTTGTGGAGTAGGTTAGGTGTCTTGGTCACCTGGCATGTGGCGGTAATGACCATGCCAGTCCACCCTCTGCAGTTGTCTCCAGCATCCACCTCTTCACTTCAGCGGGTGGAGCTGCCTCCAGTGCAGCTTTTGGTGGAGCCCCTACTAAGGGCTGCCATACTGTGATTGACTTGGCTGCAGGAAATCACCCATTCTGAAGACACTAGGGTGTTCCATGGTGGCAAATGGTTGATGGCCATTTTCAAGAATCATGGATGGGTCTTCCATGTTATCCTGGAGGACTGGTACCTTCAATCAGGTTTCGTCGAACTATGCACATACCATCGGCTGATGTCATTTGTGACTGTCCTCCACTATATGTTGGAGTTCATGAATGTGTCCTTGGAACCAGTCCAGAAGTGGGCTAAACATCCCTGTATTGATATCCTGAACAAGGATGATTCCCCAGAGGATGCCTTTCCAATGGCTGAGGCCATTTTGGGGCTGGCCCTGGAGCTTTGGTAGCATCCAACATCCTGCCTGGCACCTTCCAGCCATATAGTCCACAAGTATGCAGTCCCTAGAGTTCCTTTCTCGGACCATCCCTCAGCTAAAGTTTCGGTCTCAGACTTGGCATTTGGAAGTCCAGCTGCCAAGAAGATTTGGACAAGCCCCCCAAAATACACAAGGAGTTGAGGAAGCTTGACCACGTGCCAAGAAGGTCTATGCTGCTACTTTTTTGGGCCTACGTCAAGCCAGCTATGCTGTCCTGATGGCCCACTTTGGTCACTTCCTGCTGGGAGTGCTGAATTAAATCCTCACCTTCCTGCCGACAAGCAGTTTCCAGTGAAATTGGTCAAGGAGCAGGGTCAACACTGGCTAAGCACCGGCTCCAGACTGCCTTTGACATGAGTGAATCCTGTAACTGTGCCATGGCAACGACCATCACAGTGCTTCGCAGGGCCTCACTGAGGCTCTGTCCTTTCACAGCAGATACCCAGCACAAGCTGGCCAATGTCTCTTTCTTGGACACTGAAATCTTTGGACCTTATGTGGAAGGACATCTCATCAGGATAGAGAAATCCATCACCATCCTAAACTCTGTGGCTTTGTCCCAAAACTTAGAAACATAGAGGTTGACAGCAGATAAGGACCACAAGACCCATCCAGTCTGCCCATTTCCTTTTCTACCTTATAATTGTGCAATCGCCTTTGCTCTGTCAGTGGCCTATCTATTCATACTCATCTGTATTGCTCCCTTATGCCTATCCCATGCCTGTTTGAAGTCCTGCACTGTATTCATAGCCACCACTTCCCTGAGGTAGGCCGTTCCATGCATCCACCACTCTTTCTGTGAAAAAGAATTTCCTCACATTCCCCCTTAATTGGCCTCCCTCTAATCTCATGCAGTGTCCTCTTGTCCTGCTATTTTTCTTATATTTAAACATGTTAGACTCTTTCACCTTGTTAATGCCCTTAAGGTTTTTGAATGCTTCGATCATATCACCTCTCTCCCTCCTTTGCTCAAGGGTATACATATTGATCTCCATTAATCTGTCCTCGTATGTCTTCTGATGCAGTCCCAGCACCGTTTTGGTTGCCCTTCTCTGAACTGCCTCAGTTTGGTTAATGTCCTTGTGAAGGTGTGGCCTCCAGTACTGCACGCAGTACTCCAGATGGGGCCTAACCAGTGTCTTGTAAAGAGGGATTATTACCTCCCTCTTACGACTTGTGATACCCCTACTAATACACCCTAACATCCCCCTAGCCTTACCTACTGCTTTAGAGGTCTGCTTGGATGATTTCAGGTCATCTGTGATGATGATGCCCAAGTCTCTTTTCTGCCTTTGTGACTGTCAGCAACTCCCTCCTAGCCTATAGGTGGCTTCAGGGTTTTCTTTCCTATGTGCATGATCTTGCACTTCTTTGCATTAAATCCCAGTTGCCACTCTTCTGACCATTTTTCTAGTTTATCCAGATCTCTTCTCATTCTGCCCACCCCATCTGGATCATCTACTCTGTTGCAGATCTCGGTGTCATCTGCAAACAGACAAGCCTTACCCTCTAGTCCATCTGCAATGTAACTAATGAAGATATTGAAGAGGACTGGACCCAGGACTGATCCCTGAGGTACCACACTTGTGACTTGCATCTCTTCTGACTGTATACCATTTACCACCACTCTCAGTTTTCTGCCCGTCAACAGTTTGCCACCCAGTTGACCAACTTCTGACCCATCCCATGTCTACCCAGCTTATTTATCAGTCTTCTATGTGGAACAGTGTCGAAAGCTTTGCTGAAGTCAAGGTAAGCGACATCAACTGCTCTGCCTTGGTCCACCACTCTGGTTACCCAGTCAAAGAAATCTATGAGATTAGTTTGACAGGACCTTCCTTTTGTAAACCCATGCTGTCTTGGATCCTGTGCCCCTATGGATTTCAGGTGTTGCACTATCTTTTCCTTAGGGTGCCTCCATAATCTTGCCCACTACTGAGGTAAGACTGACTGGTCTGTAGTTCCCTGCCTTCTCCTGCTACCTCTCTTGTGGAGGCGGGATCACATGAGCCCTTCTCCAGTCTTCTGGGATCTCTCCTGTGCTCAGAGACTCACGAAACAGCTCTGCTAATGGCTCTGCTAGTTCCACCCTTAGCTCCTTAAGTACCCTGGGATGTATGCCATCAGGTCCCATTGCCTTGTCCACCCTGTGCTTAGCGAGCTCTTGTAGGACCCTTTCTTTTGTGAAGGGAGTAGTGATCACCTCCCCCCCGCCCCGTGTCCATGGTGCTGAGCTGTGGGCCGTGCCCTACCTTCTCTTCAGTAAATACTGAGCAAAAGTATCTATTTAGGATAGATGCTTTTACAGAGTCCTCCTCCTCACATGCCCCCTTTTCTCCATTGAGTTTAGCAATACCCCCTCTGGACTTTCTCCTTTCACTAATGTATCTATAGAAAGTCTTGTCACCTTCTTCTACTGTTCGTGCTAGCGTTTCCTCAGTTTGGGACTTTGCCTGCCTTACTGCCTTCCCTGCTTCCCTTAGGGCAGTGTAGTATGCCTCCCTATCTTCGTCCCGCTGTGTTCCCTTATAATTCTTGAAGGCTAGCCTTTTGACTCTGACCTTTTCTGCTACTGTATTTGAGAACCAAGTGGTTTCCTTCTTCTTTTGCACTTCCTTTTCTGTCTAACACAGTGGGATGGTGCTTCAAGTATTGCATCCTTAATGCTTGCCCACTTTGCCTGTACCCCTCACCTGTGTTTCTTTTTGCTAGGGCTAGCTTAACTCTGTTGGCCATCTTATCAAAGTCAGCTCCTCTGAAGTCCCATATTTTTGCCTTGGAATGGGATGATTTAGATGTAGTGGCCAAATTGAACCATACCATGTGATAGTCACTGGCCCCCAGGTGACCTTCTACCTGGAGATCTGTGATCCCCAAGGCTCAGAAGCCTATAAAGAAGACCTTTCAGTATCTGTCCTTTCAGCCTCGGCAGCAGTAGCCCCAACAGAGGTAATACCAACCCTGATCCTCGAAGGCCAAGTTTAGTTGCAAGGAGCTGAAAAGAGGTGGGGCTAAGGAAGTGGTGCCCCTCCAAAGCTGCCCAGTGAAGAGTCGGGGACGGGTGTTATCTCTCCACCTGTCCAGTCTCTAACCTACCTCCCAGTGGTGGGTTGGCTATGCCACTTCTGGCGACATTGGTCCATCAACACTATATAGACAAGTGGGTATAGGGGTGGTGAGGCAGGTGTTGCCTCTTGGCGTCCGGGGCTGTCGTGCCTTACCGATTCCATGCTCCTCTGAAGTCCTCGACATCGCAGGACAGGTTGTCTACCCTGTGGGAGGGCACTGCTCAGCTCCTTGCAAAAGGAGTCGTGGCCAGTTTCCAGACACCCTGGCAAGTCAGGTTTATGTGTCCAGGTACTTCCTGGAGCTGTGAATGAGCTTGGTGCATCCAGCAGACAGACCTAGGTTTGATTTCCACTACCTCCATTTGCATACTGTGTGACTTTGAGCAAGTCACTTGACCTCCCCAGTGTTCCTGGGCCACCCCTGAAAACAGGCACCTGTGTCTTGTGGGCCTTATCCAGTTACCAAAGCATAAAATAAAACAAAAGTTCCTGCTCATGAAAACGTATTTGGGGGAGGGGTAGGCACACCATACTAGATCTGCATGATTAGAACCAGCTCATGCGGGAGCGCAACTTTAGGATGGTATCTCTGAGCCAGATTATACCACCCTTAGAGCAGGGCATGTGGTTCTGCTTCCTGAATCTCCAGGATGCTTTCTTCCACATCCCAGTCATTCTGTTCACTGGTGGTACCTCAGGTTCCTGGCAGAAGGGTTTCTGTCTCAATTTTAAAACCCGTCTTTCCACCTCTCGTCTACATCCAGGGTCTTCAGGTGCATGGTAGTGGTGGCAACCTCCCTGCAGCACAGAAGCGCCAGGGTGTATCCTACCTGGATGACTGGCTAATAGCTGGGCTGTCCAGGGAGGCCATAGAGCAGTCCAGAGATCTGACCCTGCAGACCTGCAGGACCTGGGCCTTTTGGTCAACTCCAACTGATCCTCTACTTGGGTGATCAAGTTCATGATGGCAAGTTTGACTCCTATGGGCCACGGCCCACCTCCCTACAGACCAAGCTCAGGACCAGCCCTCCTTTGCCTGATCATTGCAGGTTGGGCATTCGTGCCTGGCCAGGGTTCCTGTGTCTGTTGGGTACATGGCATCCACCACCAGTGTGGGTCTGTTGGGGATGCTGGTGGATGCACCATCTGCAGTGGAAGCTGGGTTGCTACTGGTCCCCATCGCCTAGCCCAAGGGAAGGAATCCATCTTAGATGCCCGGAGCTGACCATCACACTTACATTGGACACGTCTCTGGTGGGGTGGGAGGCCACCTGGGAGACCACAGAGTCCACAGGTTCTGGTCACCCAGGAAGTCCTGTAACCACATCAGCCTGATGGAGCTCCATGTAGTGCTCTCTCTCACTGGAATTTGCTCTCTGGTCAGGGGTCAGGCCATGCAGGTCCAGACGAACACCATAACCATGTTTTACCTGAACAAGCAGGGTGGAACTCACGCCCTTCTCCTTGTCAGGAGGCTCTCCGCACTGGGACCCATGTACAAAGCCTGGGTGCAGATCTCCTGGTGATTCATATCATGGGAGTTATCAGTCAGCTGGCAGATGCTCTCAGCTGGGTGGGAGAGATGTTGCAGAAGTGGTCCCTGCATCAGGAGGTGGTACACCACCAGTTATCCCCGCGGGACACCCCTCTGGTGGACTTGTTCGCTTCCTGGGATAACAGAAACCTGAGTCTGTTTTGTGCCTGCATCACACAGTTTAGGACACTGGGAGATGCCTTCTCTAGGCCTTGGACCCCAGGCCTCATGTATGCCTTGTCTGAAAACCAGGAAGTACCTCAGTGCTTAATGGTTTACCTGCAGGATCGTTCTGAAGGAGCCCACCCTGGCTCTAACACAGTGTGAGAACAAGAAGACAAAGCTCTGCTTTTACCAGGGAGTAGATGAAGACTTCTAAATTGTAATCCAAATGGCATTTTTTTTTATATAATTCTCCATCAAACATGTGACATGTAGTCTGAGTCTCATTTGGCTGTCCGCCCCTGCGCTACGCTCACTCCAGTGTCCTTGGGGGACGTGTCTCAGTTACAAAACTGCATAATTTTAAACACGCTTTTTTTTTTTTTTTTAAACTTTGTTTTTGTCCTCATTTTCACCTCGCCAGCTGCTGGGACCTCCTTCCACCTGCGCAAGCCTCCACCCACCATGTGATGTCCCAGATGATCCAGCCCAACACCAGCCTTTGCTCGACAGCCTTCCAGTTACTCCGACTGTAACCCATGGCTTATCCCCCATGGGCGGGACCTCCTGGTCCGCTTCAAACCAGGTGGAACATACTTCACTCAATAGTTTGGGCCCGTAGGGTGGAGCCAGCGAGGTGTGAGAGGAGTTAAGGAAACCCCACCATGGTGTGGGGCATGGGGAATGGAATGGGGTGAGCGTTAGGCTTGAGAAGCCCAGAGCACACCGCACACCTGCTGTCCTGCCTGGTTTGGGATGGGGGTGTTAGGAAACCCTAACACCTCATTTCCCAACTTTGTTGCTTTGACCCTAACTTGAGCATTAATAACGTTTTTGCAACTTATTTCCTTACTTTTTGAGATTGTATAATAGTATCATTATTTTACTTTGGGAGCGCAAGGTTCGAACCCTGCACTCCCATCCCTTGTAGATAAGTATATGTATGTAGCTGTGGAAGCACATGGCACTCCAGGCCTCATGCGATCCATTTATAGGACAGCAGTGACCAAGTTATCAGCATAGCTATCATATTACCCCACCTCCTGTACCCAGTACAGAACATTTTTGAATCCCTGCCAAAATATAATTCTGCACAACTGCAGCGCCATTCCGGGCCACAGGTGCGAAAACAAATTTTGGGCGGGATTTGAAAAATGACAGCTGGGACACACATAAGGTGGGGTAATAAAAAGGCTATGTTGAAAATCTGGGGTCAAAACATTTAAAATTTCAAAAGTTACAAGCAGGCATACTGAAATTGCAACAAACATTCATAACTTTGTCATTTTGTCGTATTTTGACCCCAGATTTTCAACAGTCTTCTTATGACCCTACCTCATAAAACCCCCTAGGTGAAAATGTTCAAATCTGTGCCAAAATGCCGTTCCGTTCCACAGGTGCAAAAACATGGTTCGGACAGGATGTGAAAAATGACAGCTGTACTGTACATGAGGTGGTGTGAAAAAATGGCTATGTTGAAAAATTGGACTCAAAATATTAAAAATTACTAAAGTTATGCGCGTACATAGAAACATTCCAACAAACGCTCGTAACGTGGCCATTTTTAGGAATTTTTTCAGCAAATTTTCAACATGACCTTTTTGGGGACCCCACCTCATGAGCATTGGTGGTGAAATTTTGTTGTTCGATCCCGAAAGGTGATTCTAGGAGCGTGGCTATGTTGTTCATCCACACTCATTGGCATGTTCCCTTCCACTTTAAGGTAGACCGGAAGTCTTCAAGCTGGCTCCTCCACCCACCCTGGTGGTATATACCTCTGCTCTGCCCCATGGCGCCCAGATCTTCCTTTCCACTGGAAGATTCAGGTTGCCTCCCTCGTGCTTACGCATCTTGTAGGCCCTGGCTTTCAAACCTTTGGTTATTCTGCAAATTCGCATTGTTCGTGTTAGTGATTGCAAGTACGCTGCTTTGCTTATGGAGAGACAAGTCTTCCCTGGTTTCATTAGTGCCCTTGCGGCCAGAAAATGTCACTCACCGATCCCCACATTGCATGCGTCTATTGCCTCGGTGTAAACCATGACACCTCGAAATGCGATATGTGTCTTGCCTTTCATCCCAGTGTCCTCGATGACCATCTCACATGCCTGAAACTGGGGAGGCCGGAGAAGAAGAACCCTCCAATGAAATCCAAGAAGGCTCGGTGAGCGGTTTCCTCGGCTGTGGGGTTCGCCGAGCAACTGGAACGCATGCAAGCGTTCAAGGAGGAAGTAACTCGTGCTGCACAGACTTCTCGGAGCTTCTTTGTTCCACTTAACCTGGGCTACACCTTCTTGGGTTCCTTCCGAGAGTTGTGCCAGTCTTTCCCGACCAAGGGTGAGACGCCTGCGGGCTCGCACTCCTCTCAATCCCGTAAGTGGGGGAAGGACCCGGGATCATCTTCGTCTTGACGGAGACGTTCTTGGGAGTGGGACAGATCTCGATTCCCAGGAACATGCGGTCTCGACCTCTGTCAAGATAGCCTCTTCGGCCGCTGGCTTTTTGGCCTTGCTGTCAGGTCAGTTGACCGAATCATCGATTGATGATGTTGAAATCATGATTGATCTGATTTCGCCGACTCCGGTCGACAAATCCCTTGATCGAACCCCTAATCTGGTCTTTACGGATGATGAGACCCAGCCTGCTGGGACTCCCATCAAAGAAGTGGTCCCTGATCCTGGGAAATCATCAGTCTTGCCGGCGTCTCCCGAGCATCCGAGTGGGCCCGTCCAATCTCGATTGAGGTCTCAGACCCCCTCAACCGACAGGTCGAGGAACAGCCATAAGCGCTCTAAGAAGAGGTGGTGCCATTGGTCGTCCTTGTCCTCCTCAGATAAGGAGAGGCTCCGGCGGAAACTCCGGCGCTACGAGGACCTCATGTGGCAACAGCTAATTTTGACCGGGCACAAGCCAACTTTGGCTTCTACACTGGCCATTACCTGGCTTTCGCCTCCTATGCCAAAGCCGACTCCTTTGGAGCCGAATAAATCAGTTCCTCAGCCCGCAGAGCCAGCAAAACCACCAGCTCTGCCTAAAACGATCTCTCCACCGATGGTGGTGGAACCACCACCCAAACATCCTGTGGGAAGGGCTTCTTCCAAGGAAGATAGACCAGACACCGGGCGTCCCTGGCGGTTGTCGGTCATGGTCACCCCAGACTGCCATCGGCAGGTTGAAGGTGACCTGGGTGGTCGGCCGTTATACCCGGATTCCTCGGATTCCGATGTCATTGGCTTGCATTCTCATCTTGGGGATGATGAATCAACCATCGACGTAGAAATGGAGGGATTCTTTGCCTTATCTCTGAATCTACAGGGATGCCCCTGGAGCCTATCCAGAAAAAGGCAGAGTACCCTCTTACGGACATCCTCAAGAGAGGGGATACCCTGACTGAGGCCTTTCCTGTGACCGAGGCTATTGTGGGCCCGGTCCTAGAACTCTGGCAGCGCCCTGCCTCTTGTCCAGCTCCATCTGCCCGCATGGCCCACAAGTATGCGGTGCCCATGGGGTCCCTTTTGGGGTTCACAGAGCATCCTTCGGCCGAGAGCCTGGTGACTGCCTCTGTGTTCAGGCGTACTGGCAGTTCTGCTGACACCAATCGACCTCCTGTTAGAGTCCAAGCTTTTGGGCCATTCAGTCAGGAAGGTCTGTGTGTCTTCCTCCTTGGGCCTTTATCAGGCAAGTTTGCCCGTCATCATGGCACAATTCTCCCATGCCCTTTTAGGGTTGCTAAATGAAGTCCTCCCACATCTCCCTGTGGACATGCAGACCACGATCAAGCAGGTCCGGGATCAGGGCTGAGCTGTTGCCAAACAGCAGCTTCAGACAGCCCTGACATTGGGGATTCTTGTACCTGCTCAATGGCTGCCGTGGTTGCCTTCCATCACAGGGCTTGACTGAGGCTCTCCTCCTTTCCGGCAGATACCCAGCACAAACTACTTGATGTGCATTTCCTCGGGACCAACTTGTTCAGCCCAGCAGTGGCCGGTCATATCCAGCGCATTGAGCAGTCCAGTTCCATCTTGGATGCCACTTCTGCCAAGGGTTCTTCGGGCAAGAACCAGCAGAAGAAAAATAAGTCTTTTTGGCATTCTTCCCTGCGGCTCAGCAGTCATCCTTTCAAGGTGGACAGCAGCACCAGCAACAGCAGCAGGCTCGGTTGGCGCCCGGCCCCAACAGGCCCATAAGGCAGACCGAGGTTCAGATCCTGGACCCTCTTCCTCCAAGCCTGCTCAGTGATGGCTGGGCTGCCAACCCCTCTCCTGTCACCTCAGCTCTGGGTCCTCCCATGGGGGCCAGATCCCACTTCCTTTCTGCCTGGTCTGTTGTCACTTGGACAGGTGGGTCCTTGAAGTGGTCGGTTGTGGACTGCCTCTGGAATTCGAGCAGTACCCCAAGCCGAGCCCGTGCCCTCGGAAGGAAAGAGTATCCACTCAGACCCAGTTGGCTGTCCTAGACTACATCACTCAGCTCCTCCTCAAAGAGGCAGTAGCTCCAGTGGTGGATCGTCCAGCAGACCCAGGCTTTGTCTCCAGGTACTTCCTGGTGCACAAGCGACGAGGGCTGAATCAATATCTCAGGTCACGAACCTTTCGGATGGTCACTCTTTCTCAGATCATACCATCCTTGGAGTGAAACATGTAGTTCTGTTCACTGGATCTGCAGGATCGCTTCTTTCACATCCCAACCGTCTGTCCTATCTGCGGTTCCTTCCACTTCAGGGCCAGAGGGACCCTGTATGAGTACTCCAGCCATGCCGCTCGGCCTATCATCTGCCCTGATGGTCTTCACCAACTGCATTGCAGTGGTGGCAGGCCATCTCGGGGGGGGGTGGGGGGAGTCGAGATTTATCCTTACCTCGACGATTGGCTCCTAGCAGGTTCCACCAAACAGGAGGTGGCAAGGACCAGGCACCTGGCCCTCCAGACCTTCTCCCAACTCGGCCTCCTGATCAACGAGGCCAAGTTGGAACTTGTGCCTTCTCTGGTGATGGACTTCATCGAGGCAGACAGGGCAGATTTTCTTTCCTCCTTTGCCCAATCATTTATGGTTGGGCACTTGCGCCCTGCCCAGGACTTTCTGTGCCTTCTGGGTTACATGGGGGTAGAGACAGGCTCAGTTGGCTCTCCTGAAGAGGCGACTCCGGAGGGGAAGGGGAGGATTAAAAAAAAAAAAGAAGATGTGGAATGCTCTCCAATGGTGGACCGCCCCAGACTGGTTGCAGGAAGGGATCCCATTTGTCTGCCCTGAGCCGACGATTGTCCTCACGACCGATCCCTCTCTCATGAGCTGGGGAGCCCACATGGGGGACAGAAGGGCCCATGGGCTGTGGACCCCCGAGGACTCCCAATGCCACATCAATCTGTTGGAGCTCAGAGAAGTCAGACTGGCATTGTCCGCTTTCACTCCTCAGCTCCGGGGTCAAGTGGTTCAAGTCCAGATGGACAATACCACGACCATGTACTACCTCAACAAACAGGATGCATGCACCCTGTCTGCTGTGCAAGGAGGTGCTCACATCTGGACCCCCTGAGCCGATTGGAGGCAGATCTCCTAGCCATCCATGTGGCAGGAGCCTTAAACCATCCGGCGGATGATCTCAGCCGCTTATGCCAGACATCCCACGAGTGGTCTCTCCATCCAGAGGTAGCTTACAGCCTGTTCTCCCATTGGGGCAGACCGATGGTGGACCTGTTTGCCTCCAGGGAAAACACCAAGCTGAGGCTGTTTCATGCCTGCCTCCCTCAGCGGGGCTCACTGCAGGGGGATGCCTTCTCGAGGCCGTGGACCCCAGTCCTCCTCTACGCCTTCCCTCCATTTCCCTTGATTCACAAGGTGCTCCTCAAGGTGAGGAGGGACAAGACAGGTGATCCTGGTAGCCCCAGATTGGCTGCGCCCAGTTCTGGTATCCAGATCTCCTCAGCCTCAGCTGCAGGCCCCGGAGCTGGCTTTGCACACACCGCATCTGTTCTCTCTCAGTCAGGGAAGGTATTCCATCCAGACCTTCAGTCCCTGCACCTTACAGCCTGGTACCTGAGTGGCTAGAGTTCCAGGCTTTGGGTCTTTCTGAAGATGTCTACACTGTGGTGGAAGCATCCAGAAAGGAATCAAGCAGTAACTGTTATGCTTTCAAATGGAAAAGGTTTTCCATTTGGTGTCAGGGCAAGGGCCTGGACCCTTTATCCTGTCCAGTGGCTAACATTCTCGACTACCTTTGGTCTCTCTGCAGAGGGGGGTCTACGGTCATCGACCCTTAGGGTGCAACTGGCACCCATCTCTGCTTACCGGGTGCGGGCCGTTCAGCCGACGTTGGCACAGGAGACAGTGGTCAGGCGCTTTTTCAAAGGCCTGGATCACATATCCCCACCGGTGCGTGAACCTCCACCTCCATGGGATTTACTGCTGGTACTGGCAAAGCTAATGGGCAAGCCATTCGAACCAATGCACAAGTGTGCCTTGTCACACTTGTCATGGAAGACGCCCTTCCTGGCGGCTATTACGCCTGCCAGAAGGACAGGGAGCTCCAGGCGCCTCAGTGGACTCTCCTTATCTGGTCTTCCACAGGGACAAGGTTGTCCTGCGCCCCCACCCGAAATTCCTTCCAAAGGTGGTGTCAGAGTTTCACCTTAACCAGGTGTTAGCCCTGCCAGTATACTACCCTAATTACACCTCGGAGGCTGAGTACAGGCTCCATACTTTGGATCTGAGATGTGCTCTCTCTTACTATAAAGAGAGGATGGTGGAAATTCCAGGAGAGGTTTTCCAGCTGTTTGTCTCCTACTCTGAATCTGCTTCTGGAAGACCTGCAGCAAAGCGGACCATTGCATAGGTCTGTGCTATGAATTGGCAGGCAAGGAGCCTCCCAGAGGGATAGAGCTCATTCCACCTGCCATACCGCTGCATCGGTGGCTGCTTCCAGGGACATCCCTATCCAGAAAATCTGTCAGGCTGCTACCTGGAAGTCAGCAAACACCTTCATCACCCACTACCACATTGACCTTGAGTCACACCGGGATGCTGGTTTTGGGGCCTCAGTTCTCCAATCTCTGTTCCCTAAGTAGGGGGTGTGCTCCTTGCCTACCTCCTCCCGGAGAACTGCTAGGAGTCTGCCAGTAAGTATGGATGAACAACATATCTATGCTCCTAGAAGAACAGGTTACTCACCTGTAACAGTAGTTCTAAGAGTGGTATATGTTTTTCATCCACACGGACCCACCCAACCTCCCCGGTTGCAGATGCACAATACCTGACTTCCAGCGGGCTAAGATCTGGCGTCATGGGGTGGAGCCGAGGTATATACCACCTGGGTGGGTGGGTGGGAGGAGCCAGCTTGAAGACTTCGGTCCAACTTAAAGTGGAAGGGACATGCCAACGAGTGTGGATGAACAACATATACCACTCCTAGAACTACTGTTGCAGGTGAGTAACCTGTTCTTTCATGCAACAACCGCATAATCACCTTGTGTGGGCCTGATTAACAAAATTACCATGCCAGTGTTTATCAGATGGGGTCCCAAAAGGCTATGTTGAAAACTTGGTGAAAAAATTCCAAAAAACAGCAAAGTTATGAACACAAGTTCAAAATGCCCTTAAAATGCATGATACGGCACTTACCTTGTTTGCTTAGTTCACAGTTTGGCTTTGAAGAGTGCAGACGTGTCTCAGTCCACAGAAAATGACAGCCTACGACCTCCGGTGGTAAGTGTAGGGTAAGGGAGGGGGATGTGATGTGGTGGGCCCCCAGTGGGAGGGTTGGGATGGGGAAGGGGGACAATAAGGGACTGTTTTCTTTTTTTCAGGTTTTGAAAAAAAAAAGACACTGGGGGACTATTTTCATTTTACAGGATTACATTAATAAAATATTTTGGGACATTGGGAGTGGGCTCCCCAGTGTCTCACACTGCTGGCTGGGGGTACTCTAACTGCCAATGCGGGATTGGGTTCTCAGATGTGAGCTAATAAAACAGCAAGCTGCATGGGGGGCATCTGATACTGGGGTAGACATCCTGGTGTCGAATTATATATAAATAAAATAAACACGGACTAGGGGATGGCAATTGAGAGTGGAGGGTGCCACTAGACACCAGGGAAGCATTGGGGACAATGATGGAAGGGTGGGGGTGCCACTAGACACCAGAGAAACATTGAGGACAAGGATTTAAGTGACACTAGACATCAGGGAATATATGGGGACAGTGATTGGGAGTAGGGGTGTCACTAGACACTGGAACAAAGAAGGGGCTCACACCTCACACTGCAGCCGGCAACAGGAGTTCAGCTGCGGCTGCATAAATAAATAAAATCCACTGTTGTCATACAGAGAACGCAGCGGAAGGCTCCTCTCGCTAAGCTGGGCATCCAGGATTTTGGGTGCCCAGAAAAAGTATTTCTGGCCCTAATTGTGAAAAACAAACACCAGAATCTTGCTAAATGGGGCCTGTTTAGCTAGGTTCTGGCATTTTATTTGTAAAATGATAATATTGTTATGTATTTTCCACGCTTTTTAGTTCGCGGAAACAATTAAACAAGATGGTGGCTAGTGAAAAAGGATTTTTTCTCTCACGAAAAAGGATTTTATTCTCACAAGAAAGGAATGGGTCTCTGTGGAGACGGAATCCTTTTTGCTAGATCAAAACTTTTTGAACTTTCTCCTCTATCCTGAAAGTTATCTCCATTGAAAACAATGGAAATGAAAAACTGAATAACTTTGCAACAGATTAATATGTTTTGGATAAAACAAACACATGCCTGTTCTGCTACCCTAGGTGTTTCTACCATAAAAATCACGCAGAATTCCACACTGTTTGGACGCAGGTGATGAGGGAAAAATTGCAGAAAATTTAGACTTTGACTTTTGCACTGTCTGGATCTCAGAATCTGTACATCCTACCGAGTGAAACTTGCATGACGCCAAGACATCTACCCCATAGGACCATGCGTACCAAATTTTATGCAAACTGCTTATCAGCTGCAAAGTTATTAAAGTGCAGAATTTGAGGTTTAACATTAAGCATGCTACTCAACCCTAACTATAGGGTTGTGACCGCACTCTCTATATTTTCTCTGTGTGAAAATGTTTTTTGAATAATCTTAAGATTTTTTAAGTGTTAATAGTATGTTTTTGTGTACTGCATAGTTCACTTTAACCTGTCATTGATGTAGACATTGCTGTCACAAAAAGTGCGTATAAATGATGCAGTTCTGTAACTGAGACACATCGCACAAGGAAGCTCGAGTGAGTGAAGCGGAGGGGTGGACAGCCTAGTGAGGCAGAGGTTGCATCTCACGTTTGATGGAGAATTATTTAAATAAACATGCCATTTAGCTTACAATTTAGAAGTTTCCGTCTACTCCTTGGTGAAAGCAGTGCTCTGTCTTCTTGGATTTTTACTCGTGTACGTCTTCCTCCCTTCCCCTTGATCCATAGCATAGTGGTCAAGGCCCAGAAGAACAAGGCACAGATTATCCTGATAGCTGCAACTGGCCCAAACAGCTTTGGTACCCAGATCTCCTCCCCCCTCAGCAACAGGCTTCCGTGGCAGTTACCTCTTCACCTGGACCTGCTGACCAGACAACAGGGTAAGGTCCTGCACCTGGATCTTCATTCCCTGCACCCCACGACCTGGTTTCTTAGGCCCTGTACACACTAGACTTTTTAAACCATTTTAAGCAAGTTAAGATGGTTTAAGAAGCACTTAACATTGTTTGTGGCACATTACATTTTTAAAAGCGATGCTAAAACACTGCTAGATACCTAGTCTCTAGCCTGGTTTTGAAAGCAGTTTAAGTTAAACATGCTTCGACTTACTAGTGTGGATGCGCTGAAGGGTGCTTGGCTTCTAGTTGTGATATGCACAGTATTGGAATTGCTTGGGCTGCTAGGATACTCAGCCATGTGTGGCATTGCACAGTTGTAGGCATAGTAAGTTTCACCCCCCAAAAAAAAAGTACCCAGTGTGGACAGAAACAGGGTTGAAGAACCATGTTTAAACACAGTTTCTTCACATTGTGGATGCTCTAACATAGTAAGACTTGAACTGGTTTTATAAATGGCTTTCAACTTGTTTTCACAAGTGTGTACAGGGCTTGAGTGACTAGAGTTCCAGGCCTTGGGTCTTTGCAAGCTGTGTTCCAGGTTGCAGAGGCCTTCTGAAAGGAGTCTGCTCACCAGTGCAATGCCTTTAAGTGGAAAAGGTTCTCCATTTTGTGCCAAGACAAGGAGCTTGTTCCCATTGCCTGCCCTGTGCAAGCATACTGGAGTGCTGTGGTCCCTCTCTCAGTTGGGACTCGGTGATGACCCTCAAGGTGTACCTGGTAGCCATCTCAGCATACTAGGTGTGGACTTGTATGCCAACAGTGGTCCAGGAGAAGGTGGTCGGGTGCTTTTCAAGGTTCTTGACCACCTGCCCCTTTCAGTCGTCAACCACCTACCATGGGACCTAGTGCTGGGGCTGGCTGTGCTCATGGCAAGCCTTTGAGGCTGTGTGCATACTGTATGTGTGAGAGGCCTCACCTGTCATGGAATACTGCCTTCTTGATTGTCGTAACATCAGCCAGAATCATCTGTGAGCTACAGGTGCTCTCAGTGGAGTCTCCTTTCCTGGTCTTCCAGTGCCCCCACCCAAAATTCCTCCTGAAGTTCGTATTGGAGTTTCACCTTAACCAGATGATTAACTTTCTGGTATACTTTACCAAACTGATCTCAGAAGCCAGTCGTAGGCTCCATGCCCTAGACCTGCGGAGGGCATGTTCTAATAAGGAGCACAGAGCTGGTGTTTTGGGGCAAGGCCTGCCAGCTGTTCGTAATATACTCTGAAGCCTCACCTGACAGACAGTCAGCAAAGCAGACAGTTGGCAGGTGGCTAACATCCTGCATCAACCTCTGCTGTAGGTTTGGCTGGTAGGGAGCCTTCCAGAAGGCTAAGGGCTCATTCCATCAGATATACCACTGTCTTAGTGGCTGCCTCAGGAGACATCTCAGTACAGGTAATCTGTAGGGTTGCTACCTGGAGGAAAGTACACACCTTCATTCTTGGAGTATGGATATGGTGTACTATCCACACTTCTGGCAGAATTCATTTCTTCTTTAAATCTGGCCGGAAGGTCTTCAAGCTGGCTCCTTCCACCCACCGGGGTGATATCCTCCTCGGCACTGCCCTGTGATGTCAGATATTTCTTTCCACTGGAAGAGACAGGTTCCCTCCATAGTGCCCTGTGTTTGTGTAGGCCCTATCTTCATTTCAAAACCAAAAAACTTACTTTGGTCTTCAGGTTGCTCATGGTTTCACCATGTTTGGCATCACAGACTCGATGACTTTGACGTCTGCACCCGGTTTTAAGCTTTATCCATGCTGACAGAAGATGTTGTACACAGACCCTCACGCTACATGCGTGTACTGCCTGAGCCAGGAACATGACTCTCAGGCTTGCAGCCTGTGCCGCTTGGACGAGCAGGATCCTCCTGTTTAGTCCAAGGACACCCACTGGGCAGTCTCCATGGCTGCAGGGTCTGCTGAACAATTAGAGGATTTTGAGGATGCTGCTGCCCAGGCAGCCACAGGCTCTTCTGTGGTTTCCACGCTTGTCACACTGGGCTTTGGTGCCTCTTACTGGGACGTTTCAGGACCTATGCCTGTCCCTTCCTACCCTTGGGGAGGGCTCTTCCTGTGGGTCAAATCCAGTGACTCCAAGACGAAAGCTAAAAAGTCCCATTGCATGTTGTGGGACTGAGAGCACTCTCAGGACATGGATTCCCACACCCTGTTTTGTCTACCTTCCTTGATGAATCAACTGCTGCCAATGCCTCGTCTAGGGCCACTGGCCCCACGGTGTCCCCATCGGGCCTATTGGCGAGACGAGGCCAAATCCAGCCGATCAAGATTTTTCTCGACCCAGTCGCCACATTGTCACAGGATGAGCAGGATACTTCTCTCACCAGGACTCCAGTCCTGACACCTCAGTCCCAGGGTGGGTCTGATCAGCCCCTGACCCGGTCCCTAACCCTTGGGACACTGAGCTTGCACTGCACCCCAGGCATCCCTCACCGCTTTCTGCCTCTTCTCGCCGTCCGATCCACCAGCGATTGAGATTGAGATCGAGGACCTGTAGCTCGAGGGTAAGTAGCCGTTGCCAAAGCCAGCAGTCTCGCTGTCACATTTGGGCAAGCAGTGTCACCACTGTAATTCCTCTTGAGGAGAGACCAGCTCAGCCGCAAGTTGTGATGGCACTATGAAGAGCTTATGTGGCAGTTCCTTTTGGGTGCTGGGCCTAAGCTGGCTGCTCCTTCCCCTGCACTCCCTTGGCTGCACGCTCTCAGCTTGAACTGATTTGGCTTGGCCAATTCCAGCCTCTGCCCATTTGGGTGGAACTCCGCATTATTCACCTGAAGGGACAGTCACCCATCCAAGGATGCCCATACTGTTCCCAGATTTCTCGGTGGCTGTCAGTCACGGTCACCAGGCCGGCTGAGCCGCATAAGGGTTAGCAGGGAGTGGAGGGGTTAGCTGGACTTCGGATGAATCCTCAGAATCAGAAGGTTCTTCCATGGACTCTAGGCCTGTCGATCTGGAGTCTGGAGAGGATTTGTCAACTATCCATGGTCCTACTTCCTTTGGGGCCATGCTTCATCTGATTTCAGAGGCAATGGGGATCCAAGTGGAGTCCATTTAGAAATGGTCTAAGTATCCCTCCCTGAAATCATCGACCGGATGACTCCTGGGGACACCTTCCGATGACCGAGGACATTCTTGGGCCTGCATTGGAGCTGTGGCAACACCAGCCTCCTGCTCTCACGCTGGCCCATATGGTCTGTAGGCACGCAGTCCTTATGGTTTACCTCTCCAGGTTCACTGAAACACCTCGCTGGGTGGTTTGATGGCTGACTCTTGTGTTCTGCTGATGGGCAGTGTCGGGGATGTTGACAAGCCCCCCTGACAAGGAATCCAAATTGGATCGTGCAGCCAAGAAAGTGTATGTGGCCTCATCTATCTGCCGTCAAATTCTATGTTTCTATGTTTTATCTCACGGCCTCAAGCAGGCTAGTGTAGCCTTGATGATGGTCCACTTCATCCATGCCTTGTTGGGTACCCTTGACGAGGTGCTCCCTCGGTGCCTGACTGACTTTGTTGATGGTCAAGCAAGTCTGGGACCAAGGCCATGCTATGGCTAGACAGCAGCTCCATACGGCCATGGACATTGAGAATTCTTGCATCAGGTCCGTGTCTTCAGCTGTGTGCCACCAGGCTTGGCTTTGGATCTCGACCCTTACGGCAGATATTCAGTATAAATTGGCAGATGTCCCCTTCCTGGGCACCGACTTTTTCGGGCCGGGGTGGATGGTCATCTCACTAGGATTGAGAAGTCCAGTGCTGCCTTGAACTCAGTCACCTTGGCCCAAAAGGACAAGGGCTCCAAACCCCAGAAGGAGTCCTTTTGACCCCACCTGGCCCTTGCAGCCAAGCCTCTCCAGACCCCGGCTGGGCATCAGCAGTCACGGCGTCACAGGCCTAAGTCAGTCGCTTCCATAGTCCAGAAGCCTGGCAGTCAAGTTCCAGCAGCGTCCTCCACCTTATATCCTGCCCAGTGACAGGGTGGGGGGTGCCCCCAACCTGCCCATCCTGTTTTACCTGGATCCTCCCATGGGGGGCCGGCTCTGCCACTTTTTCCTATCTGGTCCAGTGTTACCACAGATAAGTGGGTGCTAGAAGTGGTCGGTCAGTGCTTGCCTTGAAGATAGAGACTCTCCCTCCCAGCTGAGCCCGTGCCCTTGGGAGGATGTGTGTCCGCAGACATGTTGTCAGCCCTTTTGGAGGACATCATCCTGCTCCTCGAAAAGGAGGTTGTAGTTTGCGTCCCTGACCCACCAGCCGATCCAGTGTTTGTCTCCAGATATTTTCTGGTTCCAAATGGCCGGGGGGGGGGGAACTGGTGCCCCATCTTGGATCTGCATAACCTGAACAAGTTTCTGCGGTTGCGCACCTTCAGAAAGGTCACTGTGACCCCAATCATTCTGTCCCTGGAGCAGAACATGTGGTTCTCCTCCCTGGACCTGCAGGACACCTTCTTCCATGTCCCCATCCAGCCATCTCACTGGTGGTTCCTTCGGTTCCGTGTAGAGGGAACCCTCTCTGAGTTCTAGGCCATGCCCCTCTGCTTCTCCTCAGCTCTCAGGGTCTTCACCAAATGCATAACAGTGGTGTTGGCCTTCCTGCGGTGCCGAGGGGTTCGGGTGTACCTGTACCTGGACAATTGTCTGATTGCAGGCCCCTCCAGGGTGGAGGAGGAGTGGTTCAGGGATCTGGCCCTCTAGACCTGCTTAAGCCTTGGCTTCCTTGTCAATGAGGCCAAGTTGGAACTCGTCCCCTTGCAGGTGGTTCTTTTCATAGGGGCGGAGCTCGACTCTTGCTGAGCCTGAGCTCTGCTCCTAGCAGACAGAGCAGAGGATCTTTCTTCATTTGCCCAATAATTTCAGGTTGGGCAGTTGTGCCCTGCCAAGGACTTCCTGCGCCTCCTGGGCTTCATGACAACCTGCACCAGCGTGGTCTATTGGACCTGCTGGAGAATTTGCTCCATGCAGTAGGGCTAGCCTGTTTATGGTCTCCGCGTCAGGGCCACCTTGACCAGCTGGTCACAGTGATCCAGCAGATGTGGGATGCCATCCAGTGGTGGTTGGTCCCAGAACATCTACAGGAAGGAGTCCTGTTTGTCCATCCGAAGCCGATGTTCACTCTCACAACCAATGCCTCCCTGATGGGCTGGGGTGCCCACCTGAGGGAACACAGTGTCCACGGCCTCTCTGGTCCCACAATAGAGCCCCTGATATCGCATCAGTTTGGTGGAGCTTCAGAGCTGTTTGCCTGGCCCTGACTGCCTTCGCCCTCATCTCTGGGGTCAGGTCGTCCAGGTCCAGATGGACAACATGACGACCATGTACTACCTCAACAAGCAGGGTGGGATGCATGCCCTACCTCTGTGCAGGAAGCTCTCTACATCTGGACCGTTTGTTCAGCATCATGGCCAACCTGCTGGCCATTCATGTGGCTGGAGTGTCCAGTTGGCTGGTGTATGCCCTCAGCTGTGTTGGCAAACATCTCACGAGTGGTCTTTTCATCAGGAGGTAGTGGACCATCTATTCTCCCAGTGGGTCACTCCCTCAGTTTGCTTCCTGGGAGAACACCAAGCTGAGGCTGTTATATGCCTGCCACCCCTCAGCAGGATACACTGCATGGGGATGCCTTTGCAAGGCTCTGGATCCTGGGCCTCCTTTTTGCCTTCCTCCATTTCTTCTGATCCACAAGGTCCTGATGAAAGCTTAGAGGAACAAGGCACGGATGATCCTGGTAGCTCTAGGCTGGCCACGTCAGTTCTGGTACCCCAGTCTCCTCAGCTTCAGCAACAGGCCTCCATGGTATCTGCCACTTCGCCTGGACTTGCTCTCAGGGAAAGGTCCTCCACCCAGACCTTCAGTCCCTGCACCTGACAGCCTGGTTCCTGAGTGGCTAGAGTTCCAGGCTCTGGGTTCCTCTGATGAGGTCCTCCACATGGTGGGAGACTTCTCAGAAGAAGTTGACTTGTCAATGCTGTGCCTTGAAATGGAAGAAATTCTCCATTTGTTGTCAGGGTAAGGAGCTGGATCCCCTGTCCTGTCCCATGACTAGCATCCTTGACTACCTGTGGTCCCTCTCTCAGTTGGGCCTTCTTCAGTCACTGACCCTCAAGGTGCATCTGGCAGCCATCTTTGCATGCTGGGTGCAGACTGGTATGCTGTCGGTGGCTAGAAGAAGGTGGTTGGGTGCTTCTTTAATTACCACATTTCCTTTGGTGTGAACCACCACCACCACCACCTTGGGACTTGTTGCTGGTGTTGGCAATGCTCATGGGCAAGCCATTCAAACTAATGTACAGGTGTGTGAGATGTTTCACCTGTCATGGAAGACCACCTTTGTGGTGGCCATTACAACCACCACTGATATCAACATTCCAGTGGAATTGCCAGAGTGTGGATGTGAACTGTATACCACCCCTAGAACTATGATTACATGTGAGTAACCTATATTTCAAACCCCAGGAATCCCTCACTTATGCTTAACAACTTCAGTCATTCTTCTGGAATGAGCCACCCTGGAGCTTAGACGTTTATGCAAATTAGAGAATCTTACAATGAAATTCAAACTCTGCTGTGTGGCCATGCTCACCCTGACATTCTAATGGCAGATGTATTTCCTGCTTGAAGAAAGCAGTCACCTTGAAGTCTTCACTTCAGAGCCGATTACAGTTTATTGTTGTATTAGTTTTGTTTGTTTAGGTGTTCTTTGATAGCCTGTGTTAGGGTGTAGTTTAGCTTAATTTTTACTGATTCTCCGGTTTTTTATTGGTTCCCAGGAACCGGAGAAGGCCATTTTCCGGCACGGTTCCCTTCTTTAGGGAGCTGCTTCTTTCTATTAAAAAAAAAAAAGTGTATTGCTGTTTGAATTGCCGCTTTGCAGTAATTCTCTGATTCTTCTCTGTTCCCTTTTTCAGGAACCTAGACGATAACTGACTAAAAATTCTGTTTGAACACCATTAGATTTTGTTGGTTGTGAGCTTTGTATCAAGTTTTGCCGGGGGGGGTTCTGGCTTAGCAGTGGACCAGAGCAGATGTTCCTTTTCGCAGCTTCCGAGGTTTATAGCCTAAAACATCTAAAAATAAAGTCTAACCTGATTCCTTTGCCTTTGAAAGTCACTCTACATTCTTTGTGGGGTACCAGCAGCTGGACAATTGGCAAATCCCTAAATACAGCACCATCTGTTCACTTCGTTGGACCGAAAATCGGAAATCCATGAGGTACGGGGCCGTAACTGCAAGAAGAAGCCGCAGATGGTAGTAGGATCAGCCAGGATGAGGTTTCACTTTCTACAGTGAACCATACTCTCATGCAGCTTGTTAAAACCATCCAAGAGATGGACAAAAAACTAGACGCCCTGACTTCTTGAGTTAATAATCTGGAAACCTGAGTAGATCTACTGGAACAAACTGTGCAATGGGTAGAAGCTCCATTTTGAAGTCAGTCAATGCCAGTGCTAAACTAATTAGAGAACTCTGTCTCCAGCAATGATTGGAAACAATGGAAAATCAGTCTCGACAGAGAAATATTAGACTGATTCATGTACCTGAATCTGTGATGTTGAGGAGCCCTTATCCTTTAGTATTACCATGCTGCCACAACTCCGGGTTTATTGGAGGTGAATCCAGCTCTTGCCTTAGAGAAGGTGTGTACCAGATTGAGTACCTCTCTCGAGGGTCATGGCAGATGGTGAAGGAGGGCATGGTCCTGCTCATCGCCTGCAACGGGTGGGAATGAGAGACAGAAATTTGAGCTTGGCAAGAAGAAAGAAAAGAATCCGATATGGGGAGTCATGGATCTCCTGTTTCAGACCTCTGCTATGCTACCAGGCAGCATCACAAGGCATTTGAAAGAGTGTGAGGTGCCTGTGCCTTAAAACTACAGCACTGGCTGTTAGTTCGCTAAACTCAGTGTTATGGAATAGGCACACATATTTATTCAGTGACCCCAAAGAAGCAGCTAAATTGGTCAGCAGGATCAGAAACAAAATGGTGGGGACAGGAGGGGGACTCAGAGGGAGATGCGGCAATGCAGTAAGACTTTGCATTTTCTTTTGCAATGTTGTAGGACCCGTGAGTATCCCATGAACAGACTGATATCCTATGTGACCTTTTAGTTTGGCCATAAACAGTTCCATTGTCTCGCTCATAGATTATGGCCTAATCGTTTACGGTTCTGCCACCAACACAGCCATTCGCTGGATCAAAATGGTGTTAAATAAAGCTTGCCGGCTTCTCACCGGTGCTGTGCGCCTTATGCACACCTGTGCTGTATACTCCCCAGCTGGCTGGTTGCAGTTTAATGGGAGACTGAAGTATCAAACCTGCTTACTGGTGAGAAAAATTAGTTCAGGCATGATGCCTCCTGGGGTTCAGAGCCTTCTTACTCCACACCTGAATGCGAGAAGTACCAGAAGCTCTGGAAACCAGTTCTTCAAAACCCCATGCTGCTGGTTAATGAGCTTTCGCCTGCAGAGCTCCACTCTGGCACAGCTCTCTGCACACGGACATACTCTCTTCAACCACGCTTGAATCCTTTAAACAGTCTTCGTAAACAGTCTTGTTGCATGTGCCACCTGTGACTGCTCCAAGGGGGTCCCTTTCCTAGCCCTTGGTTCCATGCCAGCACTTGCATTTAACCAAATCCTACTGCCTTACCTTGGTGCACATCAGACACCTTTAGCACTTATCCTTGTCTCCTTTACTCTCCTTCCTGCCCCATCACTTTCTCCCCTCCACATTCCCCCATCTTTATCTACTCTATTCCACACCTCTCCTCTACTTTACCCCATTCTGCACTGATCCCACCCCTTAATCCATCCCTCCACATCCTCTCCCCCTCCCTTGCTTCTCATCTACGACAAGGCTACACAGACTGCAAAACTCCTTCCAATATGTTCCCTATTGTATGTTAGTAGCTGACACTATGACTCCGGCGCCCCTAATCCTGGTGCCTTAGCTATCTGCTTTTAATGTCATTGACACAACTTGTTCTTATACTCGCTTCGTTCTTCTGACACTGTAATTGCTTGTTTGCCTGGTGACACTGTGCCAGTCACCTGACTGTGTAATCTGACGTGGACCTATGAAAAGAGCTTCTGCTCAAGGTACTCACGAGATTTCAATAAATAAATAAGTCATTGAACAATTTTCATTAAGACTGTGATGAACTGACATGCACATGATTAGATGTTCCAGAAGGGAGAATATCAGGGCCTGTTTATGTGTTAGACACTTTGCCCATTTTGTATGTGTCTTATAACCCTTGCCAGATCTTTTTTTTATAGTTGCTTTATTAAGATTTTCCATGACATACAGTACATTATTATAGACTATTAATAATACATTCCATATCCACTCATCTTATGAGCTCAAGAACAATGAAATATGCAGAATTTAAGTTTCACTCCATGAGTCTAATTTCATGGATTTACAAGAAATGTTTATACATTAAAATAGAATTATAAACTATAAATAACTATACCAGGGTTGCAAGATAATTATAATTAATAATAATAAATGTTATTTCTAAAGCACCTTTCGAATTTCCAAAGCACTGTACAAACATAATAAAACACAGATAAAAACTTCAGTCTCAGAATAATACATCACAATCGATGATCTAAAAAGGCAGACTGATACAAATAAGTTTTTAAATCCCTCTTAAACTCCTCCATGGAGGTGCACTACCGCAACCGACGGGGTAGAGAATTCAAAGAGTTGGAGCACTTAGAGAAAGCTCTACAACCAGATGAATTTACACTCACTTGGAATCTCTAGCAACTTTCCTCGGGCAACAGCGGAGTACCGCCCGGCAGTAAGAAACCAGGAGATCTTTTAGATAAGCTGGACCCTGATCATGTAGGGCTTTAAAAGTCAATAAACAGGCTTTGAAGGTGATCCGCCACCTAACAGGAAGCCAGTGCAGATCGCAACAAGACCGGGAGATGTGGCAAGACCTGCTTGTCCCAGTCAAAACCCATGCTGCATTCTGCACTAGCTGGAGGCGGCGGATTTCAACCCCAGAAAGCCCAAAATACAGGGTGTTGCAGTAGTCCAAGCGTGAGGACACAAAGGCGTGACCAACGCTAGGTAACGCAGTCAGACGGAACAAGGTGTTTCACTCTAGCGATATTCCTAAGGTGGTAAAAGGAAGTCTTGACGACCGTTGACACTTGTGACTGTAGTGTCAGCCTGTCATCTAAGATAACCCCTAGGTTATGCACCCGTTCAGAGGTTGGAAGTGATACACCCCCAAGAAAAATTCCTGAGGGTGCACCAACAGGCAACCTCTCTGTCCGACAACCCGGATCCACAACCAAAACCTCTGTCTTAGAGTTCAACTTCAGCCAACTAGAATCCATCCAATCCTGGATTTCTTTCAGGCAGTTGTTAAACACCGAGAGAGCTCCATCCTGGTCAGGGGCAAAAGACAGGTATAGCTGGGTATCCTCTGCATAGCATTGAAACCTCAGCTTATACCGTCCTATAATGTCTCTGAGGGGCAGCATATACACCGCAAATAACATGGGAGATAGCACAGAACCCTGAGGCACCCCACACAACAAAGGAATTGGGCCAGAGGAAAAAATTCCCGACACAACTCTTTGTGATCTCCCAGTGAGGAATGAGGTGAACCATCCAAGGACGGTTCCTGATATTCCACAGATCTGCCTCAGGCGGCTAACAACACCACTTGATCCACGTGTCAAAAGCTGAAGAGAGATCAAGAAGAACTAGAATAGAACGCTCTACTGGTCTCACCTAAGAGGTCATTAAGCACCTCAACCAGCGCAGTCTCGTGCTATGTCTTTACGAAACCGGATTGAAGGGTTCAGTATATGTCATGGATGGTTAAATGGTTCTCCAATTGGACCGCCATACTTTCTCAATCACCTTCCCAATGAAGGGTAGGTTAGAGATGGGTCTGTAGTTTGCAAAACAATCTGGGTCCAAGGTAGCTTTCTTCAAGAGCGGTGTCACCACCGCTTCTTTCAGGGAGCTAGGAAACTCATCCGAGTCCAGGGAGCACCAGACTATTTGCACAAGGATTGGACCGATGATGTCACAACAACCCAATATTAGGGAAGTCGGTCCAGGATCCAAACTACAGCTCGTAGGGCGCATACCATGGATAATCCTCATGACATCCACGAAATCAGGTCTGCTGAAGGAACACCACGAAAATTGAGGGACTGTGAACTCACTCTGTTCAACTGCATCCACCTTAGAAGCTGCAGGATGCAGATTCGCCCTGATATCAGCCACCTTATTAGCGAAGAAGCGAGCGAGCTCCTCGCACTCTAATTGCGAAAAAGCTCTCTGAACTTGTGAGACAGGCTGGGTTGCACAGCCTGTCCACAGGTCGAAACAGCTGAGCCGGTCGGTCCTAGCAGCAGCAATCTCCTGGACAGGAATTCTGCCTTCTTATGGGAGATTGCAGATTAATAGAACAGAGTAATGGTCCATCAATTTAAGGCGGTCGGTATCACTGGCAGATCTGCGCAACAGCGTTCTAATCTTCACCTGTCTCCGCAGATTTCCTCAACGTCCCATCGAACCAGGGCCCTGGGACTAAGGGAGAGGGGCATACTTAACAGGAGCAATAGTATCCAGAGCCGAAGTAACTGCCCTATTATAGGCCGTCACCAAGGTCTCTGAACTACTGCTCGCCAACGCGGGGACAAGAGGTCAAGAACCGCTGCAAGGCCTTGGGGAGAAATATCCGTAGAGGCGGTATCTCGCCATCTCCACAGGCGAGGCCTTCTCAGGGGGTAATAAAATTGAACCCATGGTGCAGTGGTCTGACCATATGACTGGTTCCACCCCAAATCAGTAATATCAATCCCTAGGAGAAAGAATAAGTCCAGGGAATGTCCAGATTTATGGGTAGCAGTGTAAACCATCTGTGTAAAGCCCAAAGAAGTCATTAATTGGAGGAAGTGATTTAACAGAGAGTTCATTGTCGACCCAGGCAGTAAAGTCACCTGCGAACCATCAATCTGAGCACCCAACGACATGTCAACGATGAAGTCTGCCACTTCCTGTAAGAACCATTTCCCATCACCTGGTGGACGGTAGATGAGTGCGATTCGAACTCCAACACCCGCTACCACTGTACACTCAAAGGACTCAGTCACCCCCACAACTACACTCGTGAGGTCCAATTCTGTCTTAAAACAGACTACAACCCCCCCACCCCTGCGATCCAATCTCGGGCGGTGCATCACAGAGTACCCGGCCGGAGTCATGGCTTCCAACGTGGGGCCTGGGTTTTCATCCAGCCAGGTCTCGGTGATGCAAGCCAAGTCCACCGAACCGACAAGATCAGTAATAATGTCGGTCTTGTTTCTGACGGACCTAGCATTGCATAACACCGCCCGGGTTGAACGAACTTTGGAGGCTGTCAAGCCCATCTGTCTACCAAATTCTGTAGTGCCCTTGGGTATGGACACCAGACAGGGCAAACCATGGTCTGGATTCCATTTCGCCCCAGGGCGCCTTCTAGATCTCACTACCTGGATACGAAGGCCCCCCTCGTCCATCCTCCCTGGTTCACAACCCCCCCCCCTCTCCTCTCTCCTTCGAGCAATTCCCAATGCTCTACAATGCTGGTATATATCAAAATGGAGAGGGGAGGATAAAAGGGCGGAGGGCGTGGAGCAAGGAGGATGAATAGTGCACCACCATGGGGATTGTGGTCCGACACATGCCGCAATAATAAAACTAAACCAGAATAATAATGTAAAATAAAAACTTAAGTTAAATAAAACCCCCAAATAAATCTAATTAAACATAAATCCTAAACACAAACCAAAAATTCAAAGCAACTCAAATAATTCAAACATGAAAATACAAAACACATCCCCCAGTTCTCTCACAACCAGGGAGTAGAGGAAAACAATAAAATAAAAACTAATAAGAGGTTCACACTTAGTCAGTAAAAGTCACACAGTATCTAATCTGCACAGTCTCTTAAAAAAGCAGAAGAAAGCTCACGGCTAGGTGGAAAGGATAATAGTCTGGTACTTAAGTTATTCCCAGAAACAGTACAACAAAATATCCCCTGCACAACCTCTCACGAAGGCGGGTTTAGACTAAAATAGTAAAAAGCAAATTAACCAGGCACTCTCACTACCCGGAAAATTTGAAGTAAAAGGCTCAAATCAAACTACCTCTCACATAGAAGACAGAGCCCCAAGTAGTAGTAACAAAATAAAATACATTTTCACTGTTTCCAAAAATAAATCAAAGTCTGACCGTAACCAGTATCCAAAACTTTATCCGGGCAAATCTTCTTATGGGTCTTCAAGAAACTCTCGAAATATGCAGAGACCAAGTTCGTCAACCACCAAGAACGCTAGCAGGGGTCCAAATAATGTGACCCAGGAGAACCACCGCCAGGAATACTCTCCCGCTGTAACTTCGGTCCTCAATAAGAAACGGCCCACCAGCCGATTCCTCGAAGACCTCAAAGCCCCAGGCTAAGCCAAACTGCTCCCTGCTGGCAGAACCTCGACTCCTGCTCAACGAGAGATCCGGCTGTGAAACAACCCGGAACAGAATAGACCACCCGCTTCCACGTCAACAAATAATCAATAGTTAGCTCCAGACGTACAGGATAGTTTTAATATCATAGTCTCCGCAGCCCCAGGATGATCAAAAGGGCCTCCAGCTCTTCACCAACCAGATAATGAACCAATAGCAGCAAGAATTAAGAGCAATTCCCAATAGCCAAAAGATAACAAAACAGCTTCTTCAGAGTACTTCCTCTGCGAACATCACCAATAACCCTGGATTTCGTTTGAAAAGGGCTCCTCTTCTGACGTCCGTCCCAGACAGAGTCCAAAACGTTAGAAAGACAGGAGACAATCCCAGTACCTTCCCAAAAGAGAACTCCGCTCAGAACCATAGAGCTTATAGAACGGCACTCGGACCATGGACTCAGCATTAACAGCGTCCCACAAAGTGTTCCAACTGTCCGGGCTTCAGTGTTGGACTGAAAACAAGATAGTAAACTAAGAATAAAATAAAATATATAAAAGCAAAAAATGCTCGTGATGCACACATTCTGAGAAGAAACTCAACAGCAGATGGCAACCACACGTACACGCACTCACACTCACACGATCGGCTCGCCCAGCATAGTGGTCTCTCCCTCTCAGTTATAGATACACTGAGATATTAAATAACAGGTACAGCAATGGTCTAAATTCATGCGGACTAAGTTGAGACCAACATCATTAGGACACTGATATCCTTCTCAGAAAAATAGTTTACATCCCTTTACTGGTTTAATTCAAAACTCCATGTTAAAGGCCTCATTCCTTACTTTATCAATGATCTAATCAGTTTGCTTAAGGTCCCCATACAGTAGCCACCTTGTCCATCTGTTTTGGTAAACCTGAGGCTGATGTCTCAGGCCAAAAGTTATTCTTTCCATACGATGTACAGATTATATTATTGAGGACCACTCACTGGGGTCAAGTGGGATTTTGTAGCCACCTCCTAGTTATCAGTTTTAAAGCAGCAGCTACTAGGATCAACCATAAGTATTTAGCTTCTTTGCCTGCTATTTCTTTTGGTATTATACCTAATACTAAGTGCTGTGGCCCAGTGGTATGTGTATTGAGAAAATATGTGAAAGATGAAAGATTATCTCCTCCCAAAATGGTGTGAGTAATGGGCAAAACCAAAAGATATGGGCCTGCGTTGCTCTAGGCTCCCCACAGTTCCTCCAACATGTCAGTGGTGTTCCTTTATTATAGTGGGCAGCTTGTAGCGCTACTTAAAAGTAGCGGACCCTCAGCTTCCAACAAAAGCCTCTAAGAGAGGGTGAACTAGATGTTGTCCATGTACTGCGCCAAATTAAAGGCCACTGATATTCCGACAGTGAAATGTTCAAATCCTGTTCCAGCCTGCGCCTCAAATAATGGATCGAATGCTCTTGATCTGAAATATAATTAGTATATAGTAGGGTAATGGCATGTCCTGCCCCCGGTCCCAAAGTCTCTGAAAGAGTGAGAACTCTGCTAATGTCTGAATATCAGGGTTCAGCTTGTTAGTCTGTTTAATTAAATACGCCTCAGTTGATAATATCTGAACCTATCCTCCATCCTTAAACCAAATTTCTGTTTAACTGTTTCAAAGCTATGAGCCACATTACCTGTTAACATTTGATATGGCAAATGAAACCCTTTTTGGGTTTGAGCAAGGAACCATTTATCGAGTTGAGCAGGGACAAACTTTGAATCAAAGGCCCACCATTTATATTTTGTTAAAGGCCCGCCATTTATATTTTGTTAAAGGCCGGCCATTTATATTTTGTTAAAGGCCCACCATTTATATTTTGTTAAAGGCCCACCATTTATATTTCATCAAAGGCCCACCATTTATATTTCCCCTTTGTCAGATCTAAGATTTATAGGGGTCGTTTGTCTTAAAATAGCAGCTGAAGGACTTGACCCACGTGGTGGAGTAATAGCATATCATACTAGTTCGCAATGCGCAGAGTACCCATGGGTCTGGTTTTGGTAAGCAATTATTTCTTGTGGGTTTCTGTGTCCAAAATTAGCTTTGTCTGTTTCCAGGTACCTTTACAAGATGTATTCTGTATTACTGTTTAAGTGGTGGGGAAGTCTGTACCAAGTTAATCCCACAAGGTTGTCTATTTTTGACTTGAATCAAGTACTTTCTGAAGGCATAGAACATATATTTTCAGTGTTCTTATAGTAAAGGAGGCTTGACCTTGGGGGTTACAAGTTTCCACTCATTATGGGTGATGGATCTATGTGGGTTACTATTGCCGATTATAGGCATTATGGTAAAAGGGCATTTGAGTACTTTTTTACTCTTACTGTAACCCTATATAAGCTGTGTGATGGTTTCTCAGTCTGTCTCCATTGTCACCTAAAGGCTTTGAAGAGGGTCCAGCTTCTCAAAGTAAGCAGCAGCCCCTGGCAAAGAGGACAGATGAAAAAGAAAAGGCTGCTAAGGATGGTTCAGAAATCAGGGTGTCTGAATGGGGGAACCCTGACTCAACAACTTGGGAGGTATAGCTTAGTGGTTTGTGGCTCTGAGCTGCACATCTGGTGACATCCAGCAGACCAGATCTGGGTTTGAATCCCACAGTTTCCACTTGTATACTGTGTGACCCTGAGCAAGTCACTTAACTTCCCTGTGCTCCCAGGTCACTCCTGTAAAAAAGGTTTCAGCTTAGTGTGCTACTCCTGGTTAAACAACTAAATAAAATAAATAAATAAAAAATAGAAGATCCTCTGTGCAGACACTGGAGACTGTCGCTGTCCCTCTTTCTGAAGAAGGAAAAGAACTGTCAGCAGACACAAATAAAATGCCCTCAATAGAGGACATGACTAAAACTTGGTAATTCCCCCAGACATTCCAGACTATGGGGAATTTCATGAACATGCCTGCCCCCCCCCCCCCGTGCCTGTAAAGGAGGAGACTGAATTGTATTTTGAAGAGAAGGATGAAGAACCCATAGAACCAGATGGTACTCTTGAACAACAGTTTGGCCTCCTCCAAGTCCCTCTGATGACAATACTCACACTGTACTTTTGTGAGGCATATGGTAAATTCCTCAACATCACCTCATAGCAAACTGTAGAGGACGAGAATGGGATGAAATTTTGGATATGATCGGTGCAATTCCCATAAAAAGGCTGTTATTGCCCATTCACAAGTCCCTCAAGAAGGCCCGTGTAGAATCAGGTCAGCACCTCTTCAGTTGTTGGCATAGATAAGAAAATAGAGAGAAAAGTACCAGGTGGATAAACTGAGTTCTGAATACCTTTCTTCATATCGTGATCATGAGGGGAGTGGTCTAGGCTGCTGCCTGTGATAAGGCAAAGGTGACCCTTTCCTCTCAGCCTCCTGAAAAGGATCCCAAGAAGCTGGATAGTATGGGGGGGGAGAAGTTTATACTTCAGTTTCCTTGCTTTTAAGGCAGGCAGCATACAGTACTTGGCTTACACTACCCAATACCAGAAAAGTCCTCTGGATCTCTGTATTGGCAATGAGTGAGAAAGCTACTGGTGACTTGGCACCAGATTTGGCTGACAAAGCAAAATCAACTATTGGATGCCAGAGAATACCAGTTCCATATGGCAGTTGACACAGATGACACTGTATCCATGATCATGTCCTATGCAGTGTCATTAAGAAGGTTCATGTGCATAAAAAAGTAACGTAGTTCCCCTGTGAGGGAAATTCAGTGTTTGGTGACAAGACAAAGGCTAACATGAAAAAGGAAGATGAATACAAAACCACCTGCAACAGTAACACTGAGAAGGAAAAGGCTTCTACCTGCAGGTCTTCTGCAATGGGAGGTAGAGGTAGGGATACTTTCCTCTGCTTAAATTGCATATGACTTCCTCAACAGAAGGGTTTCTTCAGAGGGAGGGGTAGAAGGGCCACTGGGCATGCAGTTTCATGACTGGCCCCAAAACTCAGGCTAAGCAAAACCCCCTGACAGGTCTGCACAGGTTGCCATCCATTGCCAGTGGGGGGATGACTGTCTCACTGTTTTCAGAATTGGTCAGAAATTATCACAGATGAATGGGTTCTAGAAATAATTTGTTCCTGTAGTTTAGAAGATTCCCAAGACTGCAGAATTACAAGGGTTTTCACACTTACACTCCAGCAGAAAGACTCATGTTGAAGATGGAGGTAGAAACAATTGCTTCAAGTAAATGCAGTGGAAAAGGTACTTCCCTCACAATGGGGATAGGGACTTCACTCAAGATAATTCCTGTCCCACAAGAAAATGGGGATATCAACACATTTTAGACCTGAGATATCTGAACAAACTTTTAAAGGAGGAAACGTTCAAGATGGTAACACTGGGCTCAGTGATTCTATCACTGCAAAAAGGAGACTGGCTGGGGTCACTGGATCTGAAAGAGACATACTGTACATTCACATACCATTTAGGTCTAGTTACAGAAAGGTACCTCAGATTCAGATTAGGGAATTGCCATCATCAATTCACTGCCCTTCTCTTTAGCCTATTCTCTGCACCAAGGGTGTTCACAAAGTCCCTAGCTGTAGTGGCAGCACATTTACAGATGCAGGTGGTAATAGTTTTCCCTACCTGGACGGCTGGCTAGTTTTAAGAAATCTTATCAGGAGGCCAAGTCCTCCTTCTTCTGACACAAGGCATCCTGGTGGATTGGGCTTCCTATTAATGTACCAAAGTCACAATCTGATCCTGATCTAGATTCTGAACTTATAGGTGCAAAACTGGATACCCTGCAGGGCAAAGCATTCTTTCCTCAAGTAAGAATGGCAAATCTGATTACAACTGCACAGTCCTTCAAGGAAGGTCACCCAGACCTGAAAGTGATTTTGTGTGCTTACGAGGCCATATGGCATCATCCACCACAGTGGTGCCAGGTTCCAAATGAGAAATATCCAATACCACTTGGGGAAAAATTGATCCCAAAGGTGGAACCTCTTTCAAAACTAGTTCCAGTCACAAAATCCCTGCTGCAGGCTCTGGTATGGTGGAGGAAGAATGCAACCTTAGAGAGGGGGTTCCTTTCCTCCAACAATCACTTATGGTCATATTCACAACTGATGCCTCCTCCTAGGCTGGAGTACTCATCTGGAGGACCTCACTGTAAATGGCATGTGAAGTACACAGAAGATTCAGGAACACATAAATCTCCTAGAGCTCAGGGCAGTATACCAGCTCAGTCTGTCCAGCTCAGGACAGACAATACCACAACTATGTATTGTGTAACCGACCAGTTCCTGAGGTTACTAGAATCCCATCAGTTTCGATCAGGCAGATAGCTTGGGCATGTTAGAAGGCTTAAATGTTTGTCAAACATTACCTCATCATTTGCCTGGCTCTGCTGAGCAGAGGATGAGGTAATGCTGTTTGGAACTCTCACAGCAGCATAAGCCACACTTGGCCAGCAGCTGTGCTTTTGAGCAGTCAGTAGTCTTAAGTCAGTGTTCCGAGAGAATTCTATGGGCAAGAGCTGCCTGCTGGCACTCTTGTCAAGAGGGAAGGAGGAACCTCTGTTTGGTGCTTCTGTCATAGTTCAGTAATCCAAAGGCTGGTTTCTTGGGAAGTGGTGGCTACGAGATCCTGTGACGCTCAGAGGGGGTGAAGATTCTTCACAGTAGAAAGTGGAATGGAATTGAAGGTTCAGTGAGTACTTGGGGAGTCCCCCAACAGACTGTAGGAGCTATCAGCACTGCCCAAAATGTAGAGACTGTGTGTGTACAAGTTAAAGAAATTGACTAGTGTGAGATCTGAGGATTTCAAGTACTTTCCAAGTGTTCAAGTTTGGGGTTGTCTAGTGTGCGTCAGATACAGATGCCATGGACCCTGGAACAAGTGTGTGAAATGTAAACTGTCTAAGGGGTTTCTGGTGTCTGTTAGATACAGGTGCCATGGACCTGTACCCAACGCTTGTACAGTAGGATGTCTCTAGCAGCCCACTGGGGTTGAGAATCCAGGATTATCCTAAAGTAATGATGGAGATAATATAGTTTGTGACCAGAGTGAGCGATCCTCATTCCAGGTGCAAATAGATCTGATTGCCCAGAGGAAAATGTGTGTTTAGGTGTTAACTACAGTCACTTAGTGATGCTTTAAATGGGTACAGGAATCCTGTATAAGGCTGGCAGCAGTTTGTAAAAGTCCATGTCTCCTGAAATGGGTCTGAACATGTGTGGAAAATGTGTTCTTTTGTAAGTCCAAGGTCCCCGAAAAAGAGCTGGCAGTTCGTAAAAGTCCTATGTCTCCTGAAATAGGGCTGGACGTCTGTGGGAAGTGTTGTAGAAGAAACCAGTTTGCCTGCAACAAGTGTCATCTGTAAATTAAAATTACAAGCCCTGGGAACACCACCTTTATTTGCTGTTAACACTGTGTCAGGAATAAAAAGCCGTACAGTAAAATCCCAAATGCCTGGTTGTGGACAATCCCTCTTTGAGTGACCTGAGTGATGTTTTTGGGGCCCCACAGATAGGAAACATAGCATAGCTCTGACACTTCCCACCCCAACCTGGGTAAAAATAGAAATGTTTTATGCTTTGCCCCTGACCTGTGAGATGACGAGCCAGGTTTTGCTCCAATGCCAGGGCTGATTCCTATTTTCCGCCAACTTGTGGTTTGTTGCCTTGTCTGAGTAACAAGAAGGGGGTCAGGGTTACAGTTACATAAGCAGGGAGGAACAGGATCTTTAAAACTGTGCTCAGAGGCAGTGAAGATCTGACTGGCATGCTCTCTGGAGGTCCATCTTTTGGTAGTACACCTACCAGGGAAGGACAGTGTACTGGCAGATTCCTTGAGCAGGATCAGTCAAGGAAATCATGAATGGACACAGAACCAACAGGTGCTGGTGACAGTGTTCAGAAGGTAGGGTGGTACACCAGAGATAGACCTGTTTGTGTCTTGGGAAAACAACCAGCTCTCACTGCTTTGTTGTAGACCCCCATCAGTGGGTACAGTCCCAGAGGATGCTGTAGTCTTCAACTGGTCAGGAAAGTTTCTGCATGCCTTCCCACGTTTGCTGAAAGTACTTCTAAAACTGAGAAGGAAGTCTGCAGCAATTATTGTCATAGGTCTAGATTGAGTCAGACAGGGTACTCCCCTGCTTCTGTCCCTCTCAAGCAGACATTCTATCACCCTGCCCCTGAAATTAAATCTACTAAAATTGTTTTAGAGCAGGATAATATTTCCTGATCCAAGTAGTCTGCATCACGGAGCATAGTACTTGAAGAGCTAGTGTTCTGTGAACTAAATTTTTCTGAAAAAGTTATGGAAGTGCTTAAGGTTTTCAGGAAACAAGCAACTACAAAAATATACATCTCAAAGTGCAAAATATTTTCCCTTTGGTTTTATTCTAGACAACTAAGCCCATTACGGTGACTAGCTTCAGTCCTAGACTGCTTGGTCCACCTGCAGTCCCTGGGCCTCAGGCCCTCAACCCAGAAAGTTTGTCAGCAGTGCTAGCATACACTTCAGCTGGCAAGGAAAGGTCAGTCGCCTCGCAGCCTATTTTCAAGAAGTTCTTTAAAGGCGTTAGCCACCTGTACCCCCCAGTAAGAGGTCCTGTTCTTCCATGAGACCTGAATCTGTGCATTGCCCAGCCGATGGAGGCTCCTTCAAGCTTATGGCAATTGCTGCGTTGAAGGATGTCACCTGGGGAGTATTTTTCCTGGTGGCACTGACATCTTCCAGAAGGGTGAGTGAGCAGCAAGCCCTCTGCACAGATCCTAACTATATTATATTTCACAGGGACAAAGTAGTTCTAAGAACTAATAGAAAATTCCTCTCTGAAGTGGTGTCTGAATTTCACCTGAATCAGTCCGTAATCCAGCTCAGGAAAACACTCCACAGTCTTGATGTTAAGAGAGCTCTGAGCTACTACTTAGACCATACAAAGGATGTAAGGTTCACTCTTGCTCAGTTATTCATCACCTGTGGTAAAGTGGGAAAAGGTAAACCAGCATCCAGGAGAACCATTTCTTGTTGCAGTTTCCTGCATACAGTTCTGTTTTGGCAAAACTGGCAAATTGGCACCTGAAGACTTTAGGGCTCACCCCACAAGGGGCACCTCTGCCTGCGTGGCAGCATCAAGAGGTGCATACCTGCAGTAAACCTGTAAAGCAGCTACCTGGAAAACAGTACACACTTTCATAAAGCACTGATGTCTGGACAGTACAGTCCAGAAGGGAGCAGCTTGAGCACTGTTGTCTAGCAGAACCTTTTTCCTAAATAGGTTCTGTATCCAGCCTCCCAGGATACTTCTACGAGTCTGCAGTTGTCAAGCACAAGTGAGGGATTCCTGAGGTTTAATTAAAAAAAAAAAAAAGGTACTCACTGTAGTAATGCTGTTTCTTCCAAAGGGAAGCCTCTATGCAAAACAATTCCAGTGCCTACCTCCCCTTCCAGAACTTGAGAAAAGTTTCACACAAGAATCTGTTCTGTTTGCTTGAGCATTACTTTTTACAGTCTCTTTACAACTAATACTCCGTGATCTGAGTTTTTTATATTACTAAAAACATTTTTAAATTGTTCTGCAATGCTGAAAACCTTAAAAAAAAAAAATAAGTATTTTTGATGCATTTGTGGTAGCCATTTAGCTAGTTGATCACGGCTCATCCTAGTTTTAGAAATAAATCTGCTGTTAGAATGTGAGGGTGAGCTTGACCACACAGCAGAGTTTTGAATTTGCTTCTAAGATTCCCTAATTAGCATAAAATTCTAAGCTCTGGGTGGCTCATTACAGGGAATGATTGCAGTTGTTAAGCATAGCGAGGGATCCCTTTGAAAGAATCAAGATTACTGTGGTGAGCAATTTTTTATTCTTCACTCTCATTCTCCAGGACGTGGAATTTTCTGACACAATGCATTATTCCTCTGCTGGAACGGGAGATTCTTCTATACCTTTTCTTCTCTGTCACTGATTAAGAAGGTCCCTAATCAAGCTCAGGTAGGCTCATGACCCTGGTGAAACTCTTGTGACCCAGGCAGATCTGGTTTCATTTGCTGTGGAACTGGCAGTCAAAGCTCTATTTCTGTTGCCCCTCCAGCCATATCTTCTGAGCCAGAACAATATATCATATGTAGAGCAACTGCGTCTCTGTGGGTGGGACAAAGAAGGTGAACTTTATAGCTACAAGATAAAATTGCTAAACAGACTTGAGCCAGTCAGTAGCCTTCGAATCTGCTGTATTCAGTTTGGAGAGACCTCCAGGGAGTCCAGCACGGAAAGAGCAACTATCCAGCATGTGTGTAGCATCCTCCACAGCACCGCATTTTTACAAAGGACTTTCCCTGATGCCTCAGGCATGGTCGGTCTTGGCACAGCGGACCATTCTACATTTAAACCTGTTAAGCTTGCACCAGAGGCGGTGAGGGAGCCCAAAGCCAGGTAGTCTCTCGTCTAGTCTGTTTACAATATGGGAGTTTCTAGTAGTGGTAGATGCTTTTTCCCCAGTAGGTCTGCCATAGTGGATTGGTGATGTTCTGAACTGGATGGAAAGAGTGCAGCATAGTCCAGACAGTGCATTGTCTAGCCCAGAACAGTGACTTACTACAGCATTGTGGTCTCCACTCCCTGTGGCTCCATGCCTGACTCCTGAGGACGTGGAGATCTCTCGATTTGGGGTCTCAATCAAGGCTTCTGCTCTTCAGCTTGGAATCCTTTCACTAGCACATCTGCACTCAAAAGTGGAAGCATTTCACTGTGTGGTGCTAGGCACCATCCCTGAACCTTGTGCTGTGCAGCAGGTGCTAGACTACCTCCTATCTTTGTCACAGTCAGGATCGCAGTATTCCTCGTTTAAGGTTCCAGTGTCATCCGTTTTAGTTTTCTCTGCCCCTGTTGGGGACTTAGACTAGCCCACAGGTTCCTGATGGCCATGTGCGCATGGCCCTCTGATCCACAAGCCTATTCCATTTTGGGACCTGAACCTTGTGCTCAAATCACTGACTGCAGCCCTTTCAAACCAGTATCTTCCTGTGACACTAAGTGTAGTCCTAGAAGGCTTTATTCTGTGTAGCTATTACCTCAGCCAGGCATGTGTGAACTACAGGCTTTGGTCTGCTTAACCTTTGTCTGGTGTTTCACAGGAATAGTGTGGCATTGTGTACTCACCCCAAACTCTTCCCTAAGGCAATGTTTAATTTCACGTTAAATCAGTCCATTGATTTACCCATGTTCTTCCCTTTCCTCAGAACCTGGGCAAGGTACAGTTGAACTCTTTGTATGTTCACAGAATCCTTTGGTGGTATCTGTACCAAGGACTGTGATCAGTCCTCACAGCTCTCTGTTTGCTTTAACCCTAGCACCAGGGGTAAACCTGTCTCCTTAGTCGCTCTCAGATGGATCTCCTGCATTTGTTCTGTTACAGACAGGCAGGGCAGAACTCACAGAGTACCGTTACAGGGGGTATGGCAACCTTGGTGGCCCATTTTAATTTGATTTCAAGCAGGGCTGCTATGTGGCACACAATCCATACTTTTGCTAAGCATTAGAGTCAGTATTTGATTTCTTGTAGAAGGGCAGGATTTGGCCATGCTGTTTTACAAGGCCTGCCCTTCTTAGGGGTGAATACACCATTTTTGTCAGCCACCCAGGTGGGGTTAGTACTCCTTGGTAATCATCCAATGTCTTATTGCTCTGTGGAGATGCACTTCAAGAAGATGGGTTTACATAACCAATACCTTTCTCCATAGAGCTGTACCTATTCCCACTTGCTATCCCCTTGGTGTAGTGGATCTTTTTCTTTTGACTTCTTAGTATAGCACTGAATAGTTTGTTATTTGTATCAGTGTCGCTGCTAGCTGTGTGGTGGACAATGTTTTCTGGTCTCCTCCACCTTGCTGTGCTTGACTGGTTGGTGTGGCCCCAGTCCTGCTATTGGTGAATGATTTGGAACTCAGTTTACTGACACAAGGAAACTGAAGTGATTGGTGCCTGCTCACGTTATGTAAGTGACTCTGTGCACTGACGACATGCACATTGGTACATTAGTGTAGGTGGCCCCATCTTACAAAAGCTTCCTGCTAGGTCTTGATTCTGACAACTAACAGTCCAATGTAATACTGTTGCAAGTCCTCTCAAAGATTTCCTGTTACTGGTAAGTAATGACCGTTTAGTTAACTAACCTTTTCATCAACCTGGAAGCAGCCACAAGGTATGTATTGGGCTGCCAGTGGAACGACTTGGGAGGTAGCCCCTCTGCCCACTGTCTTGGGGTATATGGCATGGCACCATGTGTCTGTTGCTGTGTCATGTCCAGAAAGCTGCAAGTTTATGTGACACTGGGCTCTCAAAGTTCTAGAACAGGTTTGGGAGGCCAGTATCTCAGTTATACAGTCAAGATATCAGGAACCTATGGTTCTAGAGCTGAGATATGTTGTCAAGGGCTGATGGCCTGGATGCTGGAGTAAGAAGGTAAAGAAACCTATGTCCAGATTAGATAGGGATTTGGTAACTTCATGAAGATGGTTAACATTCATAGTACAGATTGCAAAGTGCACAGGAACAAATGACCACCGATCAAAATCTATATTTGGACGTAAAAGTTTATTTATGGTGCAAGCCAGAAAAACATCCCAAGTCCTACCAACGTTTTGGGGAGTCCACAATACCCCTTCCTCAGGGTGTAAGTTGTTTCTAGACACAGATTACAAGCACGTTTTCTTAAATCTCAAGTCTACTTCATTTTAAGCCTGTTACATATACTGTATCTATTGTGTTAATCAAAAAAGAGTTGCATACCTTATGACTAAAAAGACTTGCACTACTTGCTCCAAAGCTTACAAATTATTGTAGCTAAGAGTTCGCACCACTTGTAGAACGAGAATTGCATTTGTTGTTTTGGTATCTTCTGGGTTTTTTTTTTGTTGTTAATGCGCATCAGAGACACGAAACCATGTTTTACTGTCTTATCCTTAAAATGTGGTTTAGGTTTCCGTAATATGTGTTGAAACACCTCATTCTGTGGTGTATGGTGAGCTTCTGACCCTGTCAGGGTGGTAGCCTGAGGAGAAAGTACGCTTGCAGTGCACCCACGTGGCAGCAGACCACAGGTTGCTGAGTAATGCACACAGGAGTTTGATAGTTCATGTGTTTGTGAAGAGTTTTCAGATTATTACCACAAAGGTTATTAACCTACTTCTTAGCAACTGGTGATTATCAGAAATCAGTTGTTGCCTCAGAGCAGGGACTATACTTGACCCATTTTCTGCTCAGTGTTGCACCAGCACTGTGCATTTCTGCAAACTGTCTCTGTGTGTTTCTACCCAGCTCCAAGCAACTAGGTCAGGAAACTGTTATGCTGTCCTTTTCTGTCTTACTTCTCTTGAGTCTGTTTTGTTGGCTATAATGTTATTTTTCTAACAAGATGCCATACAAAAATGTATCGCTCCTCTCTGAGATGTTGCCTCGACTTTAGAATTTTGCTGTGGAATCAGAACTCCATTCAGATGTTGCTGCATGCTGGTACTCCCTGTGGTGTGCCAATGCCAGATTTGTTTTCTCTGCTGAAGAGAAGCGGTCGCCTGAAATCTCTCCCAAGTCCATTGTTTAAGTCCATTATTTGTAAAAGTTTCTATTAGTTTTCATTCTTAATATGTGGGTTAGTTAGATAGGTTATTTATATCTAACTTTGTTATTTAAGTTGTATTCTGTGGTTTCCTGGAAATGGAGAAAATGAATTTCCAGCTCCCACTTAAATGCCCTCGTGTAACTTTTTGTTTGTTTTTGGCTCAGAAATATTGAAAGAACCACTTTTTTTTAAGTTTAATTTAGTGGTTCACAAATGTTACTGGCAATACTTTTTGGCTAAATTCAGTCGGGTGGTATTGTATAACTGAAAGGCCTAAGAAAAGGATAGGGCCTACAGGATTTACCAATTTTGAATCCTGTCACAGGATCTTGCTAAAGGCAGACTGCCTCGATCTGTGTTTTGTTTGTTTGGGCCCTGACCATGTCATTGTAAAGTGTGATTTGTATAAACTTGTTTGCCCTAAAACACACAAGAAAAGGCAAAACTCTGAGAGTCTCTGTCTGCCACAGAGTGACCTAGCAGTGTTTCTAAAAGAAAATGGAAGTACCTCAGATGGTTGAAACCACACATTTTCAAGTATCTCTCCTCAAACAAAATTCTAAGGTGACAAAATGTAGCAGTCTGATTATAGACAGAAAAAACTGCCGTCAGCCATCCAGCTCAAATAAAGAGAACAGGGAGCCAACAGGGGTACCCCTGATGCTAAGGATGGCAGAAAGGAAATAAAAAGCAGATGCTCTGGTGCCATCAACACCAGCCAAGAAAAAGCTAAAGAATAGCATATTGATTGCACCCCCTCCCCGAAGGACCAGGAGCCAGCAGTAGAACAGATTGCTATGCCCTCAGCAGAAGATACCACAAATTTGTGGAAGTTTTCCAGACTTTCCAAGTCATGGGAAATCTTGGCACTGTTCTGCTCCAATTCCCCAGCCTCAGGCATTTTCTGAATCTGAGCTGGAGGAGGAAGAGGATGAAGGAGAACCAATGGAACTGGAGACGACCCCTGAACATGACTTTGGTTCACCACCCCGGGGGGGGGGGGGCTGTAGTCTTTTTTTTATATATAGGTATATGGTTGAGACTCCACATATCACCTCTACTCTGAGACTGAGGAAGGTACAGAAGAGGCAGAATTAATGAGTATGCTTGGGCTGACCATCTAAAAGGCTCTCTCAGTACCCATTCACAAATCCCTCAAAAAAACCAATAGCAAGGTTTTGGAGCATCCAACTTCAGCTCCTGGCATTGAGAAAAAAGTGGAAAAGTAATATCACAGGGGCAGAAGTAGTAGAGGGGCTAGACAGAATCAAGCACCATTTCCTAAGCCACAAGTAAAACAAAATCTCTGACTCTGTGCAAGCCGTGATAGAACCCCTAGCAGTTGGAGACCGCCTGTCTCATTACTTCTAGGAGTGGAAAACCACCACCACAGCCAAATGGGTGCTGGAAGTGGTGAATCAGGGTTTAACCCTTCGGTTCACAGGCCTCTCAAAACTGAAGAGCCCAAAACATTTTTTCTCCATCCCAGCTGCGGGGGCAGATTGGGTGACCCTGTTAGAGCTAGAGGTAAAGAAATTGCTAAAGATAAAGGCCATAGAAAGGGTCTGGTCTCTCATAGTTGAGAAGTGTCCTTGTTTCAAGATACTTTCTCACAAGAAAAAAATGGAGATTGCAGTCTATTTTGGATTTAGGATTCCTGAGCAGGCACATAAAAAAGGAAAAATTCAAAATGGTAACACTGAGAATTTTTATACCATCCCAGGGATAAAAATTGAGTTTTACAGCCATCTAGCCTGATACAGATTCTGTCAGCATTTTGCTAGTGAGCCGATACCAGTTTCGACGCCAGCCAGCCCTGCAGAAAGGAAAGTGGTTGGGACCACTGGATCTGAAAGATGCATACTTCCATATCCCTGTAAGACACTCCCACAGAAAATATGTAAGATTTAGATTAGGAAAAGAGCAGTATCAGTTTGTCACATAGCCTTTTGGCCTAATCTCTGCTCCAGAAGTGTTCACAGAGTGCCTTGCAGCAGTGGCTGAATCCCTGAGAAGAAAAGGAATAACAGTGGGGAGGACAGGGAGGTGAGGACAGGGAGGTGAGGTGCCTACCAGGTGTCACGGCATGGAGGGATGGAAGGAAGATACTGGGGATCACTGGGAAGGCAAGACAGGAGGGTGAGCTGGATGTCATTATCCACCTAGGTACTAATGACTTGGCAAATGGGGAGCCAAAGGAAGTTCAGGAAGAGTTTAGGAAACTGGGGAGGGGTCTCAAGCAAGTAGCTACTTCTGTCACTTTCAGAAGTACTACCTGTGAGAGGCAAGGAGAGCATAGGGAGGCATGCACCAGGAACTTTAACTCATGGGTGAAGAACTGGTGCTGTGAGGAAGGGTTTGGATTCATTGGTGACTGGGGACCCATCTGGAGGGATGGAGGTTTATTCAAGCCTGACGGCCTGCATCCATCCTGGAGGGGAATCCAAGCACTCAATGATAAGTTTAAATGCTACATTGACAAGCATTTAAACTAGCAAAGGGGGGTGGCAGGCCAGCAAGGACGGTACCTACTTGCTCACCCCCACAGCTAGTAATGGAACCAGTGAACCAGAGGAGTGCTATCTCTGCAAAGCAGTGTGCAAAAGATGGAGATTAGTGTCCAAAAGGTGGATAAGCAGAAAAGGGCAAAATTCAGCAGAAGGGCAGACAGCAAGGAGAACCAGGGATAAATGACAACCAAGGAAGGGGCTGAGTAGAACAGTGAAGCAGTCTAGGAGGTCATATCATGGAAAGCCATGTGTGCAAATGCCAGGAGGCTTAGCAACAAGATGGAAGATCTGAGGCTGTCATGGTACAGTCAGACCTGGACATTGTGGCCATCACTGAAACCTGGTGTAATGATAACCACAACTGGGAGATGGCCATACCTGGCTACAACATATTCAGAAGAGACAGAGCAGGCAGGAAGGGAGGAGGAGTGGCACTGTATGTGAAAAATGACATAAGGGCCACAGATCCAGGAGGAACAAAATGGGGAGAGATACTGTGGGTTAAGCTGGAAAGGAAAAATGGGGCCAGCCATCCGTGACAGGTGTGGTCTATAGACCACCAGCCCAGAGGAAGAAACAGATAGAGTTGATGCTAGCCATCCAAAGGATGGCAGACAAGGGTGAGGTGGTACTGGTTGGAGACTTCAATATACCAGACGTGGACTGGAGCATCCCAGCAGCAGCATCAACTAGGAGCAGATTTATCCTGGACTCCTTCAGGGTGCCTTCCTCAAGCAACTGGTCATGGAACCAACTCACAGAAGGCAATACTGGACCTTGTGCTCACAAACAGGGACAGTGTGATGGGGATAACAGTGGGGAGCACCTGGGTAACAGTGACCACCAGTCATTGTGGTTTGAAATCACAGAAAGAGCAGAACCAAACCACACAAAACACGTATCCTGGATTTTAGGGGGGACTTTGGGAAAATGGGAGATGCTTGAAAGAGGCATTAAGGGAATGGGACAGGAATCAGGGATTGAGGAACAGTGGGCAGTATTTAAAATGGGGATTATAAGAACAACAGAATTGTGCATTAAGCAGGTTAGCAAGAGGGAAAAGAAAGAGGAGACCATTATGGTTTTCCAAAGAGGTAGCAAAGAAAGTGAAAGCCAAAAGATTGCATTCAGGCAATACAAAAAAGACACAGGCAGAAGGGGATAGGAGAAGTACCAGGAGAAACAAAGGGAGGCAGGGAAGTCAGTAAGGAAGCCAAAGCTCAGACAGAAGAACACATTGCAAAATCAGTGGTTAAAGGGGACAAAACCTTTACAGGTACATAAGTGAAAAAGAAGGACAAAGGGAGGGATAGTGAGACTGAAGGGGAGGATGGGAGCCAGTGGAGGATGACAACAGTAAAGCTGACATATTGAACAGGTATTTCTGCTCAGTCTTTACTAAGGAAGAGGGGGTAATGGGTCTGAAGGAGTACAAGGGTGAGAATGGTGCAGAAATGGACACAAGTCCCTTTACACGAAAGGGTCCTGAAGGAACTGGAGGTAATAAGAGCTGATAAAGCAATGGGCCAGATGGGTGCAACTCCAGGGTCCTTAAAGAACTAAGAGAGGTGGTGGCTGAACCTCTGGCTATCCTGTTCAGCCAATCACTGAAACAGGAGGTACCCAAAGACTGAGGACAGCAGATGTAGTCCCCTTATACAAAAGTAGGAACAAAGAGGAAGCAGGGAACTACAGACCAGTCAGCCTCACCTCGGTAGTGGGAAAGATCATGGAAGCACTACTGAAGGAGAGATTGGTGGAACATCTGGTTGTCAATGAACTACAGGACCCAAGGCAGCATGGTTTCACCAGGGGAGGCCATGTCAGACCAACCTCATTGAATTTTTGACTGGGTGACTAGGAGGTGGATCAGGGAGGGCAGTGGACATGGCCTATCTGGACTTCAGCAAGGCCTTGACACTGTGCCACATAGAAGACTATTACACAAACTGGGGAATATGGGTGTGGGCAGGACAGTAGTGTGGTGGGTAGGTAACTGGCTGGGTGGCAGGACACAGAGGGTGGTGGTAAATGGCTGTCACTCCACAGAGGGAAGAGTGACCAGTGGGGTACCACAGGGATCAGTGCTGGGACCAGTCCTATTCAACATCTTCATCAGTGACATTGCACAGGATCTAGAAGGCAGAATTTCACTGTTCGCTGATGACACAAAGGTCTGTAACAGAGTAGACACACCAGAGGGTGTAGACAGAATGAGAAGGGACCTGCAGAAACTTGAAGAATGGTCAAGGGTTTGGCAGTTGAAATTCAATGCAAAGAAGTGCAAGATAATGCATATGGGGCACAAAAACCCTGGCACAATATATCAGTTGGGGGTGAGGATATAGCATGCACCAAGCAGGAAAGGATCTTGGGGTTGTCATCTCTGATGACCTCAAGGTGGAAACAGTGTGACAAGGCATCAGGTAAAGCAAATAGGATGCTGGGATGTAGGCAGGGGCATCACCAGCAGGAAAAGGGAGGTCATAATTCCGCTATACAAGACACTAGTGAGGCCCCACCTGGAGTACAGTGTACAGTTCTGGAGACCATACCTACGTAAGGGACATAGACAGGGTAGAGAAGGTTCAGAGGAGGGCAACAAAGATTGTGCATGGGTTGCATCACAAGTCCTATGAAGACAGGTTGAAGGAACTGAACATGTACTCCTGGAGGAGAGGAGGGGAGAGGGATATGATAGAGACACACAAGTATCTTACAGGGAGGAACAGGGGCAGGAAAACACTATTTTAAGCGAAAAAGATGTTTCAGGACTAGAGGGCATGGGATGAAGTTGGAGGAGGACGATTCAGAGGAAACATGAGAAAGGATTTCTTCACAGAACGGTGGTGGACAAGTGGAACACCTGCCAGAGGAAGTGGTGGGAGCTGAAACAATCACAGGATTTAAGAATGCATGGGATAGACATAAAGGAATTCTAGAGGTCAGGGGTAAGGGAAATAGACTTCTAGGAAAACAAACTGAACTTACAAGCTCAAATGGGCAGACTAAGGTGGGCCATAGGCCCCTTATCTGTCGACACTGTCTATGTATCTATGTATCTATGTATATAGTATCTGAGGCACTGTGCTCCATTGCATTCATGCAAAACACCCTGGAAAGTCTGGCCTTTCTACTAAATAGAGAAAGTCCCAGCTGGAACCCAGCTATTCCTCATAGGATCAGAGTTGGACACTACAAATGGGAAAGCATTCTTGCGCAGAGCATGTTGTCCTGGTCAAGATCTTACAAGCCAGTTGGGCGAGGCCAGCAAGGGACTAATTGCAGCTGCTAGGGCAAAGTTCCATAATTAGCATAAAAACATTCTGGGGCTGCTTATTCTAGGGAAATTATTGCATATTATGAGTATAACTAATAGATCTGATAGATTCTTTAGGAAGAAACAACATTAATACGGTGCGTAATTTGTTCATCACGTCTGTTGTAGAGATAGATTTAATTATCTGTTTTTGTTCAAAAATAACAAGCATGGTGACCACACTTTCTCAGACAGTTTGCCCTTTCCTGTTAAAGTATATGCAGTCCTTTCATTGCTGCAGTTCTACTTTTAAATTGTTACACCATTGCTGAAAGGAAGGTGGTATAAAGGATTTCCAGTGTGATAATTAAGCAATAAGCCATGAGGGGGTGTGGGTTATCAGGGGATTTACCACGGCTGGCGTGGTTTGCCCACGAGGCACAGCCGAGTGGGTAAATCCTCACCAGCCATGGTAAATCCCCGATAACTCACATCCCCCAAGTGGCTTATTGCTATTATGCCATCAGTGAAATATTTAATTGATTAAAAAAAAAAGCATCTTTTAAAAAAAAATAGTATAAGGCAGTTTTTATTACAAATAACCTTGCACAGTAAAAAAAAAAAAAAAATAGTCCTGGCCAAGCTGGTATCAGGAGGACTCGGGAGTTTGGAGTTTGTACTGCCGGTGTGATTTACCTTTTAGGTCGGGTGACCAGCTGTTGGATTAGTGCAGAATGCCAGCAGGCCGAGGGAGACGAGAGCAGTTTGTTGTGGTAAGTGCTCTCACACTTGAGTGCTGCTTGCGGTTTGGTTTCAGGAACAGACAGACATATTTATTTTATTTTGGCTTGGGGCAATCAGCTTGAATGATGTTTTGTTTTTTTTTTTCCCCGTAACTGTGAGGTATGAGCGAGGAGCTGGGAGGCCGGAAGCATACTAGTAGTGCAGCAACAGCGATGGAATTCGGAGGGAGTGGGCATTACAGGAACATTTTTGAAAAGGTTTGCCAGGTTTTTTTTAGGAGATATGCGAGCTTGGAATTTGTGTTTATGCCAGGCAGTTTTTTAAAACAATGTTTTTTGAGCTGGGGGAGGAGGCTGGGAGGGTGCCGTGCTGATTTGCGCTTAGCGAGGAAACGGAGATGGCGGCTCGGAATGATTTAAAATTTTTTTTTTTTTAGTTATTGAGATGCGGCTGGCTGGCACCTTTTGCGGTGATTATCAGAGGATTTACAACGGAGGTAAGGTGCCAGCCTGCCGTTTTCATTGGTCGGTGTCCGAGGTCCATGGTATAATAGTATTCTTTTAAGGGTGAGTACAGCTGCTAAAACCTAATATTTTGAGGGTTTACTTAAGTGCTCAGTTTCTGTAGTTATTCCCATAATAAAAACTTTGGGTGTAGGACTTCCGGTGACTTCAAGCGACCTAATGGCAGCATAGTGCAGCGGCTCTGCCCCTCCTCGAACAAAATCTAGCTCCATCACCCATAAAAACATGTCTTCACCGCCAAGATCAAGAGAAACAAAGCGGGTAAACCCCATCGATCCGCGCAGAAATTGTGAGAAATGATACAAGATGAAATCAGATGTGCGCCCAGGGAAGAGGTGCTGAGGGCCTACATCACTCGGAGACCATCTCAGACGAACCCCCAGCGAACCTGAAAGAAATAATCATACAAACGGCACGCACAGTTGCCAAAATAGATCAAACTCTGGGCGATCTCAAATCAGATCTGAGCAAAATAGATCATAAAACCGAACAACTTGAACTATGTATGACCCAAACTACTGAACAAACGGACCGCCATGATAGACTTCTGCTGTACCTCATGGCTAGGGACCGAGAACTCACACACAAACTAGACGACTTGGAGAGCAGAAGTAGAAGGCATAACATAAGAATATATGGGATCCCAGAAGGATCGGAAGACACCTACCAAAGCGTTATAAACTTTCTCCAGGCAACCCTTAAACAAATACTCCCTTTGCCACAAGAGTTGGACCTCACTATGGATCGTGCATATAGATCTCTGGTCCCGCGGCCCAAAAATCCAGAGGCGAGGCTGCGTTCCATCGTAGCAAGGCTGACTAACTACCAGGTAAAGGAGGAGATAATTCGAGTGGCCTGGAAGCAGGGAGCGCTCTTCTATGAGGGCCACCGAGTGAACATCGACAACGACCACACGACACGCGTCCAGGAGGCTAGAAAAGCTCTGTGGCCAGTAATGAAACAATTGCGGGCCCGCAATATTAAAGCACAGGTCTTGTACCCAGCTCGTCTTAAAGTTGTCACAGATAAAGGCTCGAACATTTTTCAGGATCTCCTCGCTGCCTCCGCCTTTCTTGAGTCGCTAGGGATTACTGTCCCACCCCTGCTGAAAGAGAAGCTGGAGAAGGATCTACTTACCTCGGCCTGGAGTGTTGCTCAGAAGGGGGCCCCCCAAAGAGGTTCTGCCCGGGGAACCCAACAGACGACCCTCTGTGCAGATGTCTCAGCGCTTGTTAAACAATTTGAGACCCTGCTAGATTGGATAAGAAGGCCTTGCATTTACATGAGGTGGGTGAGGGATCATCGCAAAGCAGTGATCTAGAGCACAACACGGAGACCTGAACATGGAAGGCAGGACTGAAAAGTTCTGATTTTCACACGACCCTCACTGGCCCAAGTCTGGCCCTCCTTTGGAATTGCCTTCCCAACTCCATGCTCGAGGCCCTCGCGATGGGGGACCCCCTTTCTCTTTCATTTTTTTTATTCTCTATTGGTCTCCCACAGGGTCTTCTCCTGCAGTTTAGAGACGTCCCTGACTGCTCCTGGTTTCTGAGCTTTATGCATCTTGCCTGCCCGCGACGAGACGAGCTTCCAACAACCGCTGACTGAAAGTCTCTCTGGAAGGGCTAAAGGACTCTGTCTGGGACCTAGTTGAAAACCTTCCTAACTGGGGGCACGAACTCTTCAGAATTATACCTGGACTGCCAACGGGAGAAGCTGCCCTCCTTTCCCCTTTTCTTCCTCCTTCCTTCGCAAACCTTAACCATGAAAACATTATGCTCTGTTTGGGGGCAGGGGAAGGGGGAATTTAAACAAATACAAAAGGTACTTTAAATCAGCTGATTGGGCCTTAACTTGGTCTTCGATCCAACTTTGGCTTCCACTGGACCCCATCAGCTGCTCACTGACTTAATCATACCTTTTTGGTCGTGGCTGTTAGGGAAGAGGTTCCCCATCAGGAGTTTTTCAGAAGACAATTCGGATTTATGCCTACGATGGAATTGAACACCTGAGACATTGAGCTATCAACTCAACTTATTTATGGTGTACCTTGGGCTGGGGGTGTTTTTTTTTTTTTTTCTTTCTGTCTTTCTTTATTTCATTCTGGCTGGTTATTCAGGAGCTTCAAGGGGTGATGATAAATGTTATATTGTTGATCTACATGGATCCTAAAACGAGGAGGGAGGCTTTGAAGCTTGCAGGTCGCTGATTGTAGGGTGTCCCTTCTAGGGGTCCTCCCCCCCGGAAGGAAGGGTGGAATCCCACTAGTCTGGAGCCCCCTTCTGAATATTGCCTTTGCAATTGCCCTACGGCTGGGGACCTACTGCCAGCCCTCCCTTGGAAGTACATCATCAGTTTTCTTAAACACGGATGAGAGAGAGCTAAGGGTCTCACTCACCCTGCTACCACTTATGCCCAGGCCCTCATGTGAGGAATGTCCTGCGCTTGTTTTCCGATCCCACGGTTGGGAATTACTGGTTTTACTGTTCACTGGTTTTAACCTTAATTTGTTAGAAAAGTTAAACGGGTACATCTACTGCTGGGACAAGGTGCGCTTATCAGACATGTTTGTATCAGTCCTCCTTTACTTAGATAAGTTAGTTAAGATAAATGCAAATGAATGATAGGAATATGAAAGTGCTCTCCTACAACATCAACGGCTGCTCCAGCCCGGTTAAAAGAAAACAAATCCAGAAGTACCTCACCAGACAAAACTGTGAGGTGGTATTCCTGCAGGAGACTCATCTGTCGCCACCTGAAACCTTAAAACTGAAGACCGAAGCACACCCCCATATGTTTTTTTCGTCCCTTGATGCGGGCCGTAAGAGGGGGGTGGCCATTATGCTCTTGGCTTCGTTTCCATTTGAGCATGAAGAGACGGTGACTGACCCTGGAGCTAGATACATTATGGTTGTGGGTAGAGTACAGGACACTCCCGTAACTCTAGTTAATGTTTATGCCCCTCCGGGCTCCCCCACAGCATTTTATGTATCGATTGCTCGATTGGTTGCAGAGAGGTCTAGGGGCCTGCTGATCATGGGGAGACTGGAATTTGATATGGGATAGAAATCTAGACACTACATCGAGGTTAGGCCACAGATCGGCACAAGGTTAGGAGGTCAAGCACGCCTGCACCAGGTGGGCTAGTGGATATCTGGCGAGAAAGATACCCAAGAGTGAGAGACTTCACCTGTTATTCCCCTCGTCACAAGGTTTTCTCTCAGTTGACACATTTTCACCTTTAAGGGCGGTGGGTGGCTTCCCTTCGATGTGGGTGGTACTGCCACCCTGTCGGACCATAGCCCCATCTTCCTAGAGGTGGCCTTCCCTGCCCAAGAAAATAACCCATTGAGGCTTATACTTCCTTACTTAGGGACAAAGAGGTCCTAAATAAAATTAAACAGCAGATCACAGACACGTTACAAGAAAACACTACCCCCGGGATGTCCCCTCAGATTATTTGGGACACATTGAAAGCTATAGTTAGGGGACAATTCATATGCATAGCCTCCCAGAAAAAAAAAGAATGCCTCCTGAGGCAACAAAAGTTGCTGACAGACCTGAGGGAGCTGGAGGCTAGACAAAAAACGGATTGGGATACGCAGAGAGATCGAGAACTTAGGTCCCTGAGGGCAGAACACCAGAAGCTGCAAAGAGAGGAGATAGAGAGAAATCTCTTTTTCCTCAAACAAAGATACTATGAGGGAGGCCTCAGGAGTACTAGGTTATTAGCGGCTCGCATGAGACACTTTAGAGCCAGGGCTACAGTAACTAAAATTATATCCCCGACTACAGGCCAGATGACTAATAGGGCGAAGCAGATTACAGAGGCTTTTGTCTCCTACTGTACTAAGCTATACACTCCACAGCAACAGTCATCCACCCAGGCGATTATGGATTATCTGAGGACCCTCCCCCTCCCTAAGCTCACAAGGGAAAAGGGCCAGTTTTTGACCAGACCAATTACACAGGCGGAAATACTAAAAACTATAAAGGGTCTGAAGAGTGGGAAGTGTCCAGGGCCAGATGGTTTTGGGGCCGAATTCTATAAGGCCTTTGCCACAGAAATGGCTCCTATTTTGGTGGATGTTTTCTCAGGGGTTTGGCAGGAGGCGCACCCGATTTCCCCCATCATGGCAATACGCCACAATTTCACTCGTCACCAAAAGAAAACAAGGACCCTCCGTTTGAATCATACCAACCAATTTCCTTTGAACTCTGACTATAAGATCTTTACCTCAATTCCTCGCATCTAGACTGAACCCAATCCTCTCAGAGCTCATCAACCCAGACCAGTCGGGATTCGTCCCAGGCCGACAGGCCCTAGATGGGGTTAGATCAGCGATCAATATAATAGATGCCATTCACCGCACACGCCTCCCTACCTGCCTCATGAGTCTGGACTCCGAAAAAGCCTTCGATAAGGTTTCCTGGTCTTTCCTGTTTGCGGTTCTGGAGCGGATGGGGTTCCCACAATCTTTTATTGACAGCCTGAAGTCCCTATACTCTGGCCCACAAGCGTGTGTCAGAGTAAATGGGGGTGTCTCGGACAGATTTGCCCTAAGCAGGGGCACCCGACAGGGCTGCCCTCTGTCCCCTTTGTTATTCGCCCTATACATAGAGCCCCTTGCTGAAGCAATTCTTACCTCTCCTGGGGTACAGGGAATCGAGGTCGAGGACAGCAGCGGAGAATATCATTACAGATGATGTTTTACTTTGCATATCACATCCAGAGACCTCGATCCCTCAGGTATGGTCAATCCTATCAGAGTTTGGCAAATACTCCGGGTATGTTCTTAATAAAACCAAAACGGAGGTTTTGTGCTTCTGTTACTCCCTCCTATAGGTTATGGAGTTTCTGCCACTTAATTGGCAGGCGGACAAAATGAAATATCTAGGAGCTTACCTTACTAAGCATAACTCCCATCTTTTAGGGCAAATTATGCCCCACTCTCTAACCAGGTGCAAAGAGACCTAGACAGATGGTCCCTGCTGAACCTCCTTTTATTCAGAATTCACTCCATTACTATGAATATCCTGCCCAAATTTCTGTACCTGTTTCAATGCCTACCACCTTTATATCTAGAACCCATTTTCATGACTGGCTACAGAATGATCACAAAGTTTGTCTGGAATAACAGAAAACCTAGAATAAACGCTCAGATTCTCCAATTGGCCAAGATAAAAGGGGGCAAATCCCTACCGGACCTTGAAGATTATTACCTTGCCACACAAATTAAGAGGGCGTTGCAGTGGTCTATTCCTACCTATACAGCCAACTGGAAGGAGATGGAAACACTGGAGGAGGAGGAACGGGGCCCAATGTTAGGAGTCCGCGCTATACAGTTGAGTTTGGCTAGAGCACACCCCCTTCACTATTGTCTGCCAGGGACACTTTAAAGGCCACCCGAAGGGCTTGGCAGAAATACAACTAAAAACTTCTATGGTCCGTGTACAGGTTGTCATGGGACATTGGTTTACAATCACCCTCTTAGATCATGCTTTAGAGCCTGGGATAAGAGAGGTTTAACTTATATTAGGCAATTTATGGTAGGGGGAGAGGTGGCGGACTTTAGAACTCTGAGCAGAAAACACAATCTGCGCAATGCTGATCATTTCAGATACCTTCAGGCAAGGGATTATATCCTCTATTGCCGAAGAGGGGATCTCCTAGGGGAAAGGGCGACCCCTTTCATAGAGAGTCTCCACACAATACTAACTTCACAGAAAACATCAGGCCTCATTTCTATACTTTATAAAGCCCTGATGGGACTAAGAAAGGATCCTTTGGATAGAGTCAAAAGGAGATGGTTAGAGGAAGGATGTGTGGGCCTACAGGGATTAATTGGGAGCCAGTATTTAAACTGGCCTCCAAAACTACCTGCTCACCCTTCTGGCAGGAATTCAGCTGGAAGGTGAGGATACGTTACTTTCTCTCTCCTCTGTCACTGAGTAAAAGATCCTTGGATAGGGATCCGAACTGCTGGAGAATTTGTGGAGAGACACAGGCGAATTATCTGCATGTGTTCTGGTCCTGCCCTCTGCTTGGGTCCTTCTGGGCGGAGGTGTCCCAGGCATTCGCAGAGTTGTTTACCCTAGACGCCCCCCTGGACTGGACAAACCTCATTCTGGGGAAACCCCCCCAAATCCTGACTGGAGCTGACACGTTGTATCTCTGGTCCCTCCTCTTGGCGGCGGCCCACAAAGCGATCACCAGGCTGTGGTTGAAAAAAGACCCTCCCAGCTTAGGTAATTGGATTGAATTGGTGCAGGAGGTTGCAGATATGGAAGAAATAACTTATAAGATAAACCATAAACTACGGTGTATGTTCGGAGATGGACGAGATGGGAGATCTGGCGGGGGACTGATGGGAGAGCTATCCCCGTCCGGTCGCCCTGAGGCTCCACTCACAGCTCGACACCAGTTAAACTTAAAGAGAAGCACCTCCCAAAACGATCTTAGGGTGGGGCAGCCGCTCAGAGGACGACCTACTAGGTTGCGGAGAGTGCTTGGTAGGACATGTCTCTTAATGACCCTGATGCTGTTGTCTTGCCATTAGAAATAGAATGATGTGGGTCACTTCCTTTTTTCTTTATGCCCTAGTGTCTGCATTTCTAAATGGACTATATATTTGTAAATGGAACTGATTCTGTCTGGTTCATATTAACTGTACCCGATGATTACCAATAAACTTAAATTTAAAAAAAAAAAAAAAAAAACTTTGGGTGTAAACGGGATCCTGCTATTAAATGCAGCCTCACAAATCTGATCTATTTCAGTGCAGATATTTAAAATGGCTAGAAGAGCTCATAGCATGTGTAGAGACTGGCATGTTCCCCATGGCATCTCCAGCATATGCCATTTGGAAGATAGTTCATGTTTTACAGTCTCTTGGGAGAGCAACAATAATAGTGAAGGATCTTAAATTGTGCTGTCCTATATTGAACTCTACAGCAACTATAGGCATTCTTTCATGTGTCTTTTATGAGAATGTTTTTAGTTGGCAGAGAAGATTAATAAAAAAAAAGACAAAAAAAAGATTGCTTGACTTGAGGACATCAAAATATTCTGCATCTCCTTCTCATTCATGAGCAGAAAGAAATTTTAGAGGACTTTATATGTACATTTAGGTTGGAGTCGAATGCTGCTAACTCCTTTCCTTTTAGGTCATGCAATTTCTGTCCACGTCTGTTGTTATTCTTAGTAATGCAGTCAGCATAGATGAGGTCATATATGGGATAAAATCATGTGGGTTTTATTTTCAACCATTTTAAAGATGTGGACTTCATCAGAGATTGACTGTAGTCTGGGAAAAACAGATTAGATCATATCTTTAGTATAAAGTGACCTGTTTTGTCCTTTTCTGCAAGATTGAATTTCTGAAATGTTGATGAGGTTCTTTGGTTTTCACTTCTGTAGCCTGAAGAGACTTTTTTATCAGTTTAAGCTTGGTTTCGCTGGTGTTTATTAAAATTACAAAAATAAAAGCCATGTTGCTTGTCAGCTTTCACAGGCGGTCATTTAGTATGGGCTGCACTTCTCTGTTATACTATATTGTATAGCATCTGTTATAAAAATATTAGAAGGCATTACATCAAGGCAAGAAAGAAGTAGATGGTCTGTTATAGGGAGGTGGGGATGTTAAGCATCCCATGCACAGGAGACGTAAGCAGGAAGTTAACTAGGAGACAAGGAGATTGAGAGTGGTTTAAGAATCCCTTAAAGTTACTACATGTTTGCACAGCATATTTATTCATACCTGCCTATTTATTTAGTAATGTGTTTATTTATATTTATTTGTTTGAAATTGTTTCACTGGGTGAGCAATACAGAGGGCTAACAGTGATGCGTGGTCTTATCCCCTGCTTATGAAGCAGGGGTGGCAGACATGATGCCAGGTGTGCTTTAATCATGCTACTTGCATTTTTTAACCTTTCTGTAATAACTGGTGACCCCCGTTATCAACCTGTTTTGTACTGTAAAAAGTCGTTATCAACCCGCAGGTTGATACGAAAAAATCTAAATACCACCAGCGGTAAAAATCCAGCAGTTGATACGACTTTTACAGTCAGCTGAGAAGCCTGCAGCACTCGTGATTCCAGACTAAACAGATTGTGGCACTACGAGACAGTTCTCCAAGCATAGATGCAAACTCACAGCACAGCCTCCATTTAAAATGAAATGTACAGATCCAAATCAGAAAGCGTAATCATTTCAAATGAAGTATTTACCAGCTGAAAAACTCTCCAATAAGCGTGTACTTTCCCCGACTCACCCTTATCATTTCCATTCCGGCATGAACTTTCACCTCGTTTCCACAGCGACTGGAATGACTCCTGACCCATCGAGATGAGGAAACAACACAAACTGAAGCCGAAGGACGTGGGCAAATGATTTAAACTGGAAAAAAAAAATGATTTCTAGTTGTTTGATATATATTTTTTTGCTTTATTTCAACCCGATTATGATTTACTTGGCTTGGCTCTCGAGGTTTCTCTATTATCACACACCTTGGGTGTGAAAAAAAATGCACATCAACCTACTACATATGCATTATTCTCTGTTTATATAATGATATTTGAACTTTTTTCCAAGTGTTGGAGGTGTTACTTAGTGTGGCATGTGAGCCTAGTTTTCTGCTTTTGGGCAGACATAATGAACCTAGTGTCCCTTCAGACCTAAAATTAATATGTAAAGTTCAAGTTCAACTGTATTGTGAAGGGATAAAATCCATTGAGCAAGCTCATTTGCAAGGAGGTCCCTTGTATAGGCAGTGATAAAGATAATACATGGTGCACAGTACAAAAAAAATACAATGAAGATACATATATAATACATAATAGAATGGCAGTTTCAACAATAGGTATATATAGTATGTACAATATTGCATGCTCAAGGAATTGGATCAAACAGAAGAAATGGTAGTTGTAGCATACAAAGTCCCAAGACTCCCAGGTACTGGCATCCCCCTAACAACGTCCTGTCCTCTTGACCCAGGCAAGAGGTGCAAATCTGGGTTGCCAGCATGCCACAGTCATCCCCTACTACTCAGTGCCATGGAGCTGGTTGCATCTGTATTTTCAGCTGCCAGGATCTCCACAACCAGTCTCTTATCTGAGTAGGTCTCCCTGCCTTATGCCTGACATGCGCATGTGTAACTCCCTAGGTGGCGCTATCCCAAAGGCTGCCTTGCCTGTGTGGCTAGTGACAGGTTAAGGGGCCTAGGTCCAATGATAGGTGCCTCCACCCAGAAGTCGGAGTTGGTAGTGGTTAAACTAACTTGGGCACAGCCCTCTGGGAAACTGTGACCCACTTACTTCCCACTAGTGACCCTTTTGACACACAGGAGAAACCATTCCAATTCCGTGAATGCATAACCCAATCACTCATATAGACACCACTTACCTTCAGGACTGGTTCTTCAGCACGCCTCTGAGGACACCTTTAAAACAAGGTTAGGCAATATACACAAACACAATGCAATGCTGGTTCTATATGTACTGACATCACAGACAGTATATAGTTCAATAACAACAAATCTGATTTATTCAGGGGACAGCAATCGGGTTGATTTGGTTTGGCAATATTCAAATCACAGTACTGTGCATACATATAGGGTCCAAAATGTCACACTCTCTGGGTACCCAGGATGGGGGGAAGCTAGCCAGGTCCGTTTGCCTGGGGTTGGCTGGCTGGTGTAGATGGATGGGGCCCTGCAGGAAGAAAATATATGCACAACACACACTTGTAATCTGGAGCCAGATGGCTCAGTTCATAAAAGGAAAACACAAAGTAATCAGGTGGCACACTTGTGATTAAATAACAGGTGCAGGTGCAGGGAGATACCCTGATTTGTACTCTCAATACCCCAAGCAGAGAACCAGATGGAGGATGGTCGCTCTGGATTGCCAGAAAAGCAGGGCAGGGAGACAAGACCCTCGTGACAGGGCCCAGCTGCCTTTGATTGCAGGCGGATTCAGTCTGGATCAAGCTGGATGCTGCTTTCAGGTTCTGTCCACAACTCACAGCAAGGGGAAGTAAAATCGCGATTCCCCACCAACAATAAGCACATTCATATGTAAAGGAAATTACTATACCAGGCCAGCTGCTCCTTGAACCCTAATCGCAAAACACTGCAAAACCTGGGAGACTCATAACAGCTTTAGTTCCTGACAGGCCGATCGCACTTCAGCAAAACTTTGGTCTTCTACAGGGCAAGCCTGGTTCTGCACTTCTTGTTCCTCTTCCAAAACTCGGGTTCAGCCCGATGCACACTATCTAACGGCTACAGGCCGACTTCAGGGCCTCCCATGCATTTCCTGCGCGAACTACACGCCGCAACAGCACAGAGCTACTTCTTCTCTCACAGTCACCTCGCATCTGGCCCGCCAGCAACAGTTTAGGGCATTTCCTTTAGGCTCACACAAGTTCGGTTGGTTGGTTCAGCTGTCAATCACAGCAGGGCTGCCTCTGTTGGTGCAAAAGGTGCCAAGATCCAAACTACATTCCCAGAGGCACCTGCCATATAACCCTATTATAGCAGGCTCCAGATGAGAGTCCAAGTGCTGATTCGTCCCAGCAGACTCCATTTTAAAGGTCCCCACACTGATTGGTCCAGTTCGGAGTTCAGGTCCAAAATGGAGGGGTAAAACAAACAGAGTTTAAGCTGTAAGAAAGGCAGGTTAGACAGACTGCATTTTTCCTGTCACTCCACATTTTCCTTCAGAACTAGTTATAGCTTTCAGTGGGCCCTCTGTGCTCTTAGTGACTGCAGAAACGGAGCACTTAGACAGCAGCCCGGGTGGGATTTAGGCATTGAAACACACAGTCCCCCCATACAAACTACTTAGGTCTGCAAGCAGACAGCTGTTAAAGAGACAGTACATGGAGGCTCTGAAAGCACTCACAGCGCCCACATTTAAATGGCAGTTCGCCGAACGCCAGCTAGGCAGGGAGCACTTAGGCAAGCTCCTGGAAGGCTTTTAGGAACCCCCATTTGCAGGGGGGTTACACATGCATGTGTGCACACTTGGAAAGGTATACAGCATTCCTGGCCCACTCTTACCCAAAAGGCCTTGTAATGGAAATCATTTTCCACAAGGCTAAACACAGTCTCCACAGTCCTCAAAGAAGTAGTCCAGGAAGCAGGCCCACTTTGGCTACAGTGTTTGCTTAGTAGCATCCACCGACATTAGGCAGGCCAGCTATTCTGCCTTGGTGGCACAGTATAGCCACAAACCCTTCAATTGACTTCAGACCTGTGGCCCCTCCCTCCCTCCCTCCTGAGGACAACTAAAAGGACCTTATGGACAGCTGTGATTTGGAGTGCTTGATTGCCAAGCATCAGCTCCAGTTTACCCTAGACTTGCCTAATGCTTTCCCAGGGTGTTGAGGGTTGCAGTAGCCATGAGTTGCTGGGTGTGGGTGCATATTTCTTTGTTCTATCAGGATCCAGTAGAGTTGCCGATATTTAATTCACATGCAAGACCTGTTTGTTCGCTCAGCTTTTTATCCTCTGAATTAATTTGTGTGGACTTCAGGTCAAGTAACCCTGTCTACTTGACAGTCGTGATTGCTTGATCCCCGCCATCCTCCAACAGAGTTTTGCATCGAGTGGGGCCCGGAGTGCCTGCAACCATCACATACACTGCATTGTGGGATTCCTCTCCTGCTGTTCCCCCACCATCCACCCACTAGATGACGCTATAACCACTAAGGACTACCAGTGCCAGATTTTATTTTGGGATGAGTAATCCTGTCTCCCCTGCTGTCATGAGCTGGGACCAGCAAGGGAAATCCATCTGGACCAGTCATTCTTTTTACAAAGAAAGGGCCCAATAGGCTGACTCACTCTCCCTTTACTAGCAGGAACTGGGACCAGCACAGGGAATCAGATGTCCTCACTTCTGTCTCCCCTCGTCAACAGGAGCCTGGACTGGTGAGGGGATTCTGACTAATGAGCAGTTTTTATGCCCATTATCACTTCTCTCACCAGCATGAGCCAGGACCAATGACGAGAATTCAACCTGGAACATTTTGCTTCTTAAAGGAAGGATGGGAACCCGCAAGAGGACTTCATCTAAGGCCAGTTTTTAATTTATAAATAATGGCCAGACTCATCTGTTCCCTCAGCAGAAGTCAGGACTGAGGAGGGGAATCCAACCAGGATCATTCTTTTTAATAAAAAAAGGGCTTGCTATCTGAGTCAACTCCCCCCCACCACCAGCAGCTGGGACTGGCAAGTGGAAATGCATTGGGAAAAGCTGCTCTTGTGTAATGGGTTGAGGCTAGTGTGGGACATACAGCAAGTAGATACATTGTCAGAATGGCTCTTGGACCAGACAGAGCCTTGGAGACAAAGTACAGTCTTTTGTTTTGATTTACTGCTGCGTTTGACCCATGGGACACTGAAGGGTATGGGGACAAGCAGATAATTTGCAGTCCACACTGCAAGTTAGAACAAGTCGGTTAAACTGGTACAGTTAAAACATTGTTGAGACTAGCTCTTGTGATGGTCACAGCACTGGTTGCTGTTGTTACAAGCACTGTTAAATTGGTTTAGCTTAGCGAAACTGGACTATAAAATGAGTTTCAAAAATCCTGTATTCTGATTTGCAAAATAGATCACCTGACCAAGGATTAATTCTCAAGAAACCTTCAGTTGGGTTGCCAGACTACAAAATCCTGATTGACAACAATGTGACGTGACCTAGTTAGATCACTCCACCAGAGAGACATGCAAAAAACTACAACTACCACATCCTCGTTAGGAAAAATCTACCTAGTGGAGAACTACAACTACGGCATCGTCAGTAGGATAAATCCATTAGGCAGAAGAAGTGTTTTATTACAAATGCATGTAAACGGTGTTTTTTGTTTTTCTAATACCTCTAAAATAAAGTTGGCCGTTTTATAAGCGAATTAACTTACTCCAGGGCATGGGTTTACTATGAATCAGTCCACGCATGGGTGGTTAAGTCACCGCCAGCTGTCGCGATACCCCCAATGAATTAATTCTCAGTAAACTCATGCACTGTCTTGGGTTAATCCTTACTTAACAGTGGCCAGGGTCACAGAGGAGAACAAGATGTAGATAAATATGAATTGTGTGTACTATAGTACTTTTACTTGGTATTATTTGGTATGTTTAGACAAAAGTAGGCAACTACCCATCTAGATTTTCTCCCATGCCATTTCTTCCTTTTTAAAATGGTTAAATGAATTCAGGAATAATCCACTGAAAAATTTTAGAATGTTAGGAATGCATTACTGGCAAATCATTTCTTTTTAGTTGTTGGCTGAGTGAAGGAAAGTTGAATCAGGGAGAGATTAATCTTGATGCTGTTGCAGAGGATGGAATCAGGGTGACTAAGTACCATAGCCATAGACAAACTGGCGGAATGGGAAGTATGGAGAGTAGATGGCTGCTGATGAGAGTGGGGTGGGTGAGATTATAAGTGCCAGTGAACTTGGAGTGCAGGAATATCAGAGCTACTAAATTAATGATTTGGATAACGAAACATTTTGAGTTGCATTTCTTAATGGATTGGGACAGAGTCTATGAAACGCTTTTGGATGAGGTTATATGTTCACATTTGCAAATATGCAGGAGATGTGCAGTGAAAGCTTGAAGGAGTTAGTTTGGTGAGATAGGAAGGTCAGAGTAGGGGCAGGTCCCAAAATAAAGTTTAGAAGCCTACAACTTAATTGTTTAGTGATTTATTGAAAGGTTTGGGCCTGGAAAGGCACACTAAAGGGGACGGACTCAATGGTAAAGAATACTGTTATGAGCTGATAAGGAGGACCATAGCCTTTTAATTTTTTTTTTTTTTTTACTTTGTATTTTTCCTCCTGCCCCAACCCCAGCGCTGTCATCCAGCTACCTACCTGCCGCTGCTTCTTCGCTCCCGAGGCTCCCCATACGGTGGCGGAGGAGGCCACCTCGAACCCCCACAGGCATCAAGTCTTTGTCCGTGCCCTGAGAGGTACTGCACCGTGTGGGTAGGCAGAGACCCTCTATAGAGTTTCTATGCCAGTGTCGTGCGGGAGGCATTTGTTTCTATGCACCCCAAGCATAGTGTGCCACACGACGCCATGGCATTACGGCATCTATTGTGCTCCTTCATTGGTCTGGTTAGGGGTGCCGGGCTGCAGTACCTCCTGGCTGCCGCCAGAGGCTAGTCCACCTCCAGGCCAAGGAACTCCTCCCTGGAGTAGCTGGAGCAGTCCGATGTATGCTCAGACTACCTCCCCCAGCCAGCCCTCTGGCACCCAGGTCTGCTCCCAAACCTGTGTCACAAGCAGAAATCCAACCACTACACCGACGGGCCTGCTTTTTTTATTTTTGTTTGATCGTATTCCCTAATTGTGCTTGATACTCCTACCAACTCTAGTCTGCTGTCCTGGGTCTCTGTCTTTTGGGTAGACCTTCCCTTTTTTATTAAATCTGTTTATTAGTTTATCATGTAAACAATATAGGCACGTACAAGACAGACAGTATACAGCTTATTAAACACTACTTTTATTTATTGAAATGTTTCACCAGGAGGGCACGCTGAGCAACAGATTGCTCGTCTCACGGTGCGACTTGGGGGAAGGGTACATGAGGATAGTCTACAGAGATTGATACATATTATAAAATTCACATTTGGAATAGCATACAGCTAAGAAACACATAGTCGGTATAATTTTTGCAATGACATTAATGACTATAAACACTCTAGGGTAGCACTGGCAATATATTATTCATGTTAACAGGTACATTTTTTTTATGTAATACAGCTCCCTACTGCCCATTACAGTAATTTTCTTTATGTAATACTTACAGCTGCCTACTGCCCATTACAGTAATTTAGCGTAGGATGAAGCAAATTGATTTAACACATAAACAGAACTAACAGTTAAATAATCGGTAACAACACTGCTGGACTCGCACTACATGCATCTCCCTTATCTGCCTGGTGCCTCAACACCATCATAAGTTCTATTTAAAAAAAGAACATTATCTCACACTGCATCTTACATTGTTTTATTGTCCTGGTCACAAAGTTAATCCTAAGCGCAACTTGGTGGGCTCTGCGGGGTTGGGGGGGGGTCACAGGTACCTCACACCCTCTCAAATAATCCCCTCCTCTGTCTTTGAACTCATATGTGGTCCATTCCAGAGGTAGTGTCTTGGCAACCACATCTAACCACGCACCTACCATGGGAGGCTGACATGATACCCATGTATTCTGTATACACTTCCTAGCCAGAACCAATAGAATCCTAGTGACCCTCTGCAGAAAATCCCATGACTTATCTTTTGAGGCATTCACCCCAAACAAGAGGGACTGAGGGTTATCCGCTATATATTTTTCCAGTCTCTGCACTAATTGCTCCCTATCTTCTGTCCAGAACTGCTTAAGTACCGGACAGCTCAATAAACAGTGCAAGTAGGTGCCCCACTCCTCCCACACAGAAGGGATACCTTTGGGATAAATTTGCTCACTACAACAGGTGGGAAGTGGAGTTGGACAAATTTTAAATTGGGCTTTCTTAAATTTATCACACCATAAGAGCCCCATTGAGACTCTTACATATCAGGGCTCAATTACCATTAGTAATTTCCAATCCCAAATTTCGTTCTCAGAGGCAGCGTATCCCACCCAACTCATCCTGGACCACCTCCTACAAGCATGAATATAAACTCGACATGGAGCTCTTGAGGTCCACCCTGACCCTCAGGATCTCCCTCTCCAGCCCCCTAATCTTAGCAACCCCTGGGTCCCATCTGTTCATGCCATGTAGGTGGGCAGAGATCTGTAAATATCAGAATAGAAACATCGAAGTTGACAGCAGATAAGGATCACAAGGCCCATCCAGTCTGCCCATTTATTCTACCTTATGAATGTGCCACAGGCCTTTACTCTGTCAATGACCTATCTATTCATACTACTCTGTATTGCTCCCTTATGCCTATCCCATGCCTGTTTGAAGCCCTGCACTGTATTCATATCCACCACTTCCTGAGGTAGGCCGCTCCATGCATCCACTGCCCTTTCTGTGAAAAAGAACTTCCTCACATTACTCCTTAATCGGCCTCCTCAATCTTCATGCTGTGTCCTCTTGTCCTGCTATTTTTCTTATATTGAGACATGTTAGACTCTTTCACCTTGTTAATGCCCTTAAGATGTTTGAATGTTTTGATCATATCACCTCTCCCTCCTTTGCTCTAGGATATACATATTGAGTTCCATTAATCTGTCCTTATATGTTTTCTGATGCAGTCCCTGCACCATTTTGGTTGCCCTTCTCTGGACTGCCTCCATTTTGTTAATGTCCTTGTGCAGGTGCAGCCTCTAGTACTACAAACAGTACTCCAGTTGGGGCCTAACCAGTGTCTTGTAAAGAGGGATTATTACCTCTCTCTCTCTTACGACTTGTGATACTCCTACTAATACACTCCAACATCCCTCTAGCTGTACCTACTGCTTTAGTGGTCTGCTTGGATGATTTCGGGTCATCTGTGATGATGATGCCCAAGTCTCTTTCTTCCTTGAGATTGCCAGCAACTCCTCTCCCAACCTATAGGTGGCTTCAGGGTTTCTCTTCCTGTGTGCATGATCTTGCACTTCTTTGTGTTAAACCTCAGTTGCCACTCTTCGACCATTTTGTCAGTTTATCCAGATCTCTTCTCATTCTGCCCACCCCATCTGAATCATCTACTCTGTTGCAGATCTTGGTGTCATCTGCAGACAGACAAACCTTGCCTCCAGTCCATCTGCAGTGTCACTGATAAAGATCTTGAAGAGGACTGGCCCCAGGACTGATCCCTGAGGTACCCCACTTGTGACTTGCATCTCTTCTGACTGTATACCGTTTACCACCACTCTCTGTCTTCTACCCACCAACCAGTTTGCTACCCAGTTGACCAACTTCAGACCCACTCTGACCTATCCAGCTTATTAATCAATCTTCTGTGTGGAACAGTATCTACAGCTTTGCTGAAGTCAAGGTAGGCAACATCAACTGCACCTCCTTGGTTCACCACTCTGGTTACCCAGTCAAAGAAATCTATGAGATTAGTTTGACAGGACCTTCCTGTTGTAAACCCATGCTGTTGCACTGTCCTTTCCTTAAGGAGTGCCTCCATAATCTTGCCCACTACTGAGGTAAGACTGACTGGTCTGTAGTTCCCTGCCTCCTCCCTGCAACCACTCTTGTGGAGCGGGATCACATGAGTTCGTCTCCAGTCTTCTGGGACCTTTCCTGTGCTCAGAGACTCACGAAACAGTTCTGATAATGGTTCTTCTAGTTCCACCCTTAGCTTCTTTGGTACCCTGGGATGTATGCCATCAGGTCCCATTGCCTTGTCCACCCTGAGCTTAGCGAGCTCTTGTAGGACCCTTTCTTTTGTGAAGGGACTAGTGCACACCTCCCTCCCCAATGTCCATGGTGCTGAGCTGTGGGCCCTGCCCTACCTTCTCCTCAGTAAATACTGAGCAGAAGTATCTATTTAGGATAGATGCTTTTCCTTGGTCCTCCTCCACACTCCCCTTATCCCCTTTGATCTTAGCAATACCCCCTCTGGACTTTCTCCTTTCACTAATATATCTATAGAAAGTCTTGTCCCAGTCTTTACTGTTTGTGCTAGTGTTTCCTCAGTTTGGGCCTTTGCATGCATTACTGCCTTCCCTGCTTCCCTTGGAAGTTTGTTATGCCTCCTATCTTCATCCCGTGTTCCCTTATATTTCCTGAAGGTCAGCCTTTGGCTCCTGACCTTTCTGCTACTGTTTTTGAGAACCAAAGTGGTTTCCTCCTCCTTTGTCCTTGCCTTTCTCTCTAACACAGTGGGATTTTGCTTCAAGTATTGTGTCCTTAATGCTTTCCCACTTTGCCTGTACCCTCACCTGTATTTCTTCTTGCCAGGGCTAGCTTAACTCTCTTGGCCATCTTATCAAAGTCCGCTCCTCTGAAGGCCCATATTTTTGCCTCGGAATGGGATAATTTAGTTCTAGTGGCCAAACTGAACCATACCATGTGATGGTCAGTGGCTCCCAAGTGGCCTTCTACCTGAGATCTGTGATCCTTTCCTCTGTGACCCCAGAATCCCAGCCCAGTCCAACTCCGTTTGAGGGTCAAGTGCAACTTGTCCCAGTAGATCCCCAAAACAAGCTGTACCCCAGCTTCTCCACTCTACAAAGCCCTGGTCTTCTTGGGAGTAAATATGGATTACCACGAAGAGGTACAAGGAGGATTTTTTTCCTGTTCTCCCTCCTAGAATTTTAGTAGCCAGTCCCCATGCCTCCAAAGTGTATATTACCACTCGATTCACCTCGCCACCAGCCTTCTGCTTGGGCAGCCCATCTTTATCTAGACAACACAGAAGAGTGGCATGTCTAGTACCCATCTCGAGTGTGGTCCAGCTCACCCCCCCCCCCCGTCTCCTAATATCCGTTCTCATAGCATTCAAAGTTGGGCCGCAACATAATACTGAAGATCGGGAAAGTGGAGCCTGCCCTTCCCGTGGGGCCCTTCAGTCAAGCCAGTGCCACCCTGGATCGCCTACCAATAACATTTCAGTACATCTGGCCTCAAAGAGATGAATGTCTCTCACCAGTAGGCCCATGGGTTGCATTTGGATGGGTGTAACATATGAGAGAGAACATTAATTTCAGTAAGTTAATATGTCCCATCCAAGATATCGAAGCGACTTCCTCTGGCCAAATCTCCTATGATCATCTTCAGTAGAGGGTATAGTTCAGCCTGTATGTGCTAGAAAGGACAGGGCCCACCTTAAGACCCAAGTAAGTGATTGAATTCAGTACTTGCTTAAATGAGTGGTGTCTGTACCTGCTCCTCTCCTCCCAACTGCATAATTTCAGATTTATCGAATTCATTTTATATCTTGAAAACCCAGAGAATCGCCTGCAAGTCGGATAATCTCTGACAGAGACTTTTGGGGTTTTGAGATGAAAAGCAGAAGGTTATCTGCATAAAGTGACACTTTATGGGCACGACCCCAATTCCCAGCTACACCCAGTATACAGACCCTCCAACATTTCATAGATCAAAATAGGTACACATCTGTGTTGCAGTGAATGGGGTCTCTCGCTTCCTAGTGGTTAGTTGAATTGAGTTGAGGCCATTTACACGATGTCCATTACATTACTAAACCCTCGAACTCCCTAAAACATGACAGTTCTGCTGCAGAAGAACATTTGGTAGAGGGAGCTGACTGCCAGCCCTTACATCCCCCTCCCACTGTGCACAGCCCCTTAATTTAAACCCCCTGGAAGCCACCCCGCCCCCAAGTGTTAGTTACCTCGGGGCCCATCCCAGCCAGTAGAGCAGATGCCAGATCACCCCCACGGCATTGTCGGATTTGTCTCGCAGACCGTACATCCCATGATCGGACCCATCACCTATTGTACTGAGAGATGATCCAGTGTCATCAGGAGATGTCTGTGGCTGCCAAAGGATCGATCCGTTGTTGGGGAGATCTAAATCATGTGCCTGCTGTGCCTAATTAAAACATTCTAACAATCCCAGAGGACTTTTGGAAATACTTAGCTATCTCAATTTGAGCCTTTGTTTGGGGAGGGAGTAGACCAAGACTCTCGCATCAGTTATTGACAACTCCCAGAGAGGGTGGAGGCCTGGGCCTCCCGAATTTTAAAAATTATTATTTAGCAGTCCAGGCGCAGTGGATCCTTAACTGGCTCAAGCAAAGGGAAAACTCAGGCTGGTATCAGATTGAGAGAGATCAGTTAGAAGGCTTTCCCATATGGGCTCTGCCCACGGCCAAGATCACAGGATCACTTTGGTCCAAGATAAGTAACCCTTGGACTAGGCACACAGTAGAAATATTAATAAAAATAAAGAAAAACTTGGGATCCCCAATGCCTTCCAACCCTTGTCCCTTATTAGGCATCATGTGGGTTTGTCCCCCACCATGGATAGGGGTTATGGGGTGTGGGAAAGGAAGGGACTTGTGTTTTTCTCAGTTTTTCAAAAGGTGTATGTATGAGTTTCACTAACTCAAGCAAAGATTTGGTTTAAGGAAGGAAGACCACTTTAGATACTTAAAGGTCAGGAGTTTCTCTTACAGGATAATCATCAACAGCTGGTTCTGAGACCTTGTACAGCCCTGGAAGACCTTTTTTTCTGTTGGATCTGGCTGGAAACTAAGCAGAGACCCATTTCCCAAATGTATAGCTTACTAATTAATCAAGGTCTTTCCTTTGCAGAGAAAATTAGAACACAGTGGGAGACAGAAGCTAATACACATCTATCACCTGTCACATAGTCATTAAGACTAGAGAAGGGATGGGTGGTCACTTCATCTCCGACATGGAGAGAGTTTAATTGGAGGATCCTTACTAGATATTTTCTGACTCCTAGCCGAACAAAACACTTTGATCCTTCAAGCACGGACAGGTGTTGGAGATGATGTGGGGAAACTGGTTCCCACTGGCACATTTTTTGGGGATGTCCCAGTCTGAAACCTTTCTGATAACAAATACATGCCTCTATTCAGTGGATTTTGCAGTTTTCCTATCCATTTTCATTCCAGGCACTAGTGCTTGGAGTAGAACACCCCCTAGTGAATGCAAGGGGAAAACACAGGTTGTTTCACATTTGTAGGCTGGTGGCCCTCAAATGTATCACGGTGCAATGGCTTTCCTAGATCCTCCAACTGTCTCATATTGTGGCTTGTGAAGATCTCTGAGTTGAATGCGTGAAAACTCATGGCCTCTATTCGCCTGGGCCTAGATAAATTACTATCTTCATGGTCCCCATGGCTCACTAGAGGCCCTAATCAAGATGAAGAATCGAGGCTGGAGGCCCTGTCTGAGGCGTGTACCTCTTCTTGCCCTGCCCCCCCCACTTGACTTAATATGATATTGCAAGTTCATTACTTGAGAGGATTGAAGCAAAAAGGAAGGCACGCTTTGATTTGTTTTTAATGGTGTTTATTGTTTTTGAGTTGATACAGAATGCTGGTAGGAAGAGATTGTGTTTGGGTGGTGGTGGTGGTGGTGGTGGTGTGGGTGGTGGCCTGTCCTGGGTGGTCGGAGTTCCGCCTTGAGGGGCACTGCTGATCAGCTGTTGGGCTCCTTCTCCAGCCGTGGTGGTAGTGTTATCCCATCACCGCTGAACAAAAAATACGGAACATAGAACGTTAGAAAATAATATATTGTACCCACAGTTTCTTCTTTACCTGTTGAAGTTACCATCTCTATTTGCAAGATGATTGAATAAAATGTATATTGTTGGGCTCGTGATGAGCTGATGATAATATGTAACCTGAGAATTAAAAATAAAGTTTAAAAAAAAAATTGTAAAATATCATACAAACTAATCAATCTCAGCTGATAGACCTTCTGTAATGATCTCTGGTGCAATATGTTGTGTCGTAGTACTGGAATTGATTTTGTCCTCTGTGTCCAGGACCATCTTGAAAATGAGCTTGCTCAATGATGTAATTGCCTGGTTAAATAAAGTTTGATTGATAGAAAAAGCAAGATTGAATAAATAGGTTTTCAGTGCTGTTTTGAAGCTCTCCATATTCTGGCACTCTCTAACCCGACGAGGTAGAGAATTCCACAAGGTAGGCGCTACGAACGCAAATGATCGAGCCCCAGATGTCTTCAGCTGAACCCTGGGAATATCTAACAGTCCCTCGTCTGCATGAGCAGAGTGGACAGGAAGGGCAATAGGGGTGAAAAAGCTCTTGCAGTCAGCTCGGTCCTTGTCTGTGTAGGGGTTTTGTAGCTCAGCAAGCTGACCTTAAAGGTGATCCTCCACTGAACTGGCAGCCAGTGCAGCTTATACAGCACAGGAGTAATATGGCTAGATCTAGAAAACCCAGTCACTAACCTGGCTGCCGCATTCTACACCAGCTGCAGACGGCGGATGTCAATTGTCAACCCCTGCTAGCCCTAAATAAAGGGCGTTACAGTAGTCCAGGCGAGAGGTCACAAAGGCATGGACCAGTGTTGGAAGATCATCAGGCAGAACCAGATGCCTAATCTGGGTGATATTCCTCAGATGGTAATAAGAGGTCTTTGGCAAATGGTGACGTACTGTACTGATGGGCTGTTGAACCTGTGTGTCTCATAGCAAGTGGGTTCTTGCCACTGAGAGCATAATTATGTCCTGAAGACTGTTGGCAGGAAGTGTTGACTGAAAATTACTGTAACATTCTATCAGCCTGTTACCCTTGGTTCTCCAATTGTAGGCCAACAAACAATTATGAGAATAATTGTTGCCAGCTCTGGATTTATTAATCTGATCTCAGACACTGAAATGCAGACCATGCCTCATATTGGGCACAGAGGTAGTGTAAAAGGCAACTGTTTGTGAAGCATCTTTGCAGCTGATGGCTTTATAGTCACAAAGATGACTTGTGGCCTTAAAACCATGTTTGAGCAAACAAGGTTTTCTCCTGCAGCGCCCCTATTGCAGGGTGCACTGTCAGCTGAATTTTCCTTTAGCTCGGGTCCTGGAAATAATTGAATAAAGGATATTGCACCAAATGTTGTGAATGCCAGATATTTGAGAAAATGTAGCATTTCTGAGTGTTTGTTGTTAATTATCAGGATACATCTGCAGCCTCACTTTGACTAGTGGTATGCATGTTGGAACCTTGGAAATATTCTTTTAAGTATAGTGTGTGTACCCATTTTTTTATGTTTCATGATCTGTTCCATTGAAGCATCACATCTCCAGGGCCCCAAGCAGGACATCCAGTCTAAAGATATTTATCAACCACTAATCAAGCTGGGATAGGCAGGGAGGGTTGTTGGGGTGGGGTGGGATCTGTGAGTGAATACCACCTGTCGAGAGAGAACAAAGTAACCCCTTCAGGCACTGTGAACTCATGCACATGTAGCAGACCCCCAGCAGAACCTAGGAGGGGACATGGAAGCAAAAACTAGAAAGATGTTTTCCAGGATAGAGGCCCCGAGGGTGGCATTCCTGTGGAAATGCAGGTCAGTGCAGCAATGGAAATGAGAAGAAGTAAGGATGCTAGGCTTGCACTTACAAAAAAAAAACCCAAAATAAAACAAACAAACAAAAAGTCTGCCTGCCCACGTCCATGGAAGTGTTTGCACATCTTGTGAGATGGGCTATGATGCCCTTGGGGGAGAGGGAGGGAGAGAGAGAGAGAGAGAAAGGATTTTAGTAATGAAGAATGCAAACTACTGTCATGGGATACTGTGTATTTAGAGAAGTACAAGGTTCCCTAGAAACCGTCCATCAGCACTCTCAAAAAAGCAACAACTCATTAGCCATGTAGCTCTTAAATGGGTCATTTCTTAGCAGTAATGAACTAGATTTCACATTCATTTCTTTTGCAAAAGCTCACTTACCTAATCCAGTTAGTTCAAAAATTCCTTTCAGTGGTTTTCCTCCCTTAGGCACCAAGTCAAGAAACCTTTCTCCATGTGTTCACCTTTGTGGTTCTTGGCGGCTTTTCTTTTTATTTCTGTAGCCAAATTGCAAAAGCATAAATAAGTATACAAGCGACCTCGGTTGATCGATGGCATAAAAAGCATGTTACAAGATGCATATGCTGAATACAGTCCTGAGACCCTTCATATGCATATTACAAAATGCATTTGCTAGATGCAGTCCTGTTACTTTCAAGACAACTCCAGTCGGTTCTGTGTCCTTTCTGCCAGTTGTTGTTTGCTGCGTACTCTGTTTCAAAATGACCGCCACTTTCCACATGACATGACGTGCTTATGTTTCGGAGCTTAAATGCTCCATCACCAGAGCCGAGAATCACAAAGGTGAACACACAAAGAAAGGTTTCTTGGTGCCAAAGGGAGGAAAACCACTCGAAAGGAATTTTTTTTAACTAACTGGATTAGGCAAATGAGCTATGAAAGAACTGTGGAAAGAAAAAAAGTCATTATGAACACTGACATACAGGGTCTGGTAGAGTGACATTTTTTCTTCTTTTTACTACTTAAAGATGTTCCCCAAAATGGAGCTTGTGCCAAAGAAATGAATGTGGAAATATAGTTCATTACTTCTAAGAAATGAATGTGGAAATATAGTTATTTACTGCTAAGAAATAAACCCATTGAAGGGCTAAATGGCTAATGAGTTGTACCTTTTTTTGTGAGTGCTGATGGGATGGTTCTCTAGGGAACCTTGTACTTCTTTATTTACCCTGCTATCAGCACCCAATAAATTCAAGTTTCCCAAATAGAGGCTCTGTGAGCGCACACTAATTTTTTCTAAAGTTACTGTGTATCTGGGAGGTGGGGCAGTGAAATATGTTTCCACCTAGTTTTCATGTATGTGTGAAAGTAGCTTTTGCATGTGTCCCGGTTGCTCTGCACTTGGTCGCAGCAATGCTCCCGATAGTCACAGTGACAGGAACGCTTTTAAAGCAGCCCAGCTGTGAACTGCAAACAAACACAATGTTATAGCTCCTGCTCATGCAAGTTGGACATGTAAAGTGTGGTTATGAGCAGATAAAGTAAAGAAAGGGCAAGTAAGGTAAGAGATGGTTAGATGGCTCATTTTAGTGGTGCAAGATATGACCATATTCCTTTTGGAAGTTAAAAGCAACAGACTGACTTATCAACTGCCTGTATTGTAGTACAAAGCTGTGTACAGCTGTGTTTAGGCAGAGTAGTAATTCTGCAGAATGAGTCCCATCAAGGCTTTCTACACTTGGGAGTTCAGGAAAATGTGTTATTGAAACTGCAATGACCCTTAAGCCGTAAAGGTTTTAATACGTGTTAGTAGTAGCAAGAACTGACACAACTCTCAAGATCTTCTTCGAGGATATTTCTTTCATCAGGCCACATCTATGGGAACTACAAGTCACCAGGTGCTAGGACTACATGGAAGCTTTTGCAAGCAGTCCACCAGGGGCTGCCCATGACTACGTCAAATGTTGGCTGCTACATAAATGTGGCAGCCCCTTTCCTGTTCAGTTATTTTCCTGCTGTCGACCATACTTGTTGGACTGCTGACAGAAACACCACTGCAACTGCCGCTGCCTTATTTTGTTCTGTATAGCGTAGTAATCACTTCTTCGAGTGATTTTTGATGCCTTGCATGTCGTCAAAGGAACTGTCTAAATTGTTCCAATATTGTGAATGTGGTGAGAAGATTTACACTGGTGATTCTCAAGATGTCTGTGTCTGTTGCCTCTGCTCAGACCACAGCATGCAAGCCTGCCCAGTCTGCAGGGGTTTCAATACTGGCACCTGACGATAATGAAAAGGGGCTCTAGAGAAGCATCTATTGAAGCAACAGGTAGCCCGCATGGAGAAGGATCTACAGCAGAAGAGCACCGCTGTATTGCTGGCCCAATCTTCTGGCTCCAGGGCCTCGAAATCCTGGGAAATGTCATCTGGGAGCCATAACCACAAGCACCAGGAGAAGGAGAAACCCTACCTGATGCATTCCAGGTCACCGCTCTGCACAGCAGACATGGCCTCTGCTGTGCCCTTGACCAATAGGGCAGCAGTGCCACTCGCTTCCCCTCCCCCCTGACATAACTCCCTAGTTGGGGCATGACGCTGGTGCTGCCAGGCCTACTGTGGCTGGTACGTTACCATTAACAATGGGGGCTCTGCCTCCCCATCGACTCCTACCGGTGCACCCTTCGATCAAACAGGTGCCGACGTCCAGGTGGTTATGTCTTCTTTCACAGACATGCTCAGACTCCTGCTGCCTCCTCCTTCCGTTCCGGGGGCCAGTCGACGGGGCTTTCTACCAACCCTCTGTGATGATGCAAACTAGAGCGTGCCTCAGCCACCTCTTAGGGTGCCATTGATCTCAGCGCCTTCCTGCTAACTGTTGACTAGGTCGTCAATGATTTTGAATATTGATTTTGAATACAATTCTGAGGTAGTAATGAAGGATGATAAGAAGGAACCTGAGGACTATGCTGAAAGCCCTTATGAGTGGGGCACCAGCCTACTGTGTCTACTCAGTGGTCCACACCCCAAGGTCCCCACCAGAGGACCCAACATTCTCACCATGATGCAGCATTTACAGGCTGTCAGGCTGTCATAGGTTTTGATTTAGAGGAGCAGGACACCACTAAGAAAAATATAATAGAGTTCTTGGAGTTACCAGATTCTCCCCTGTTGTGGTACAGCATCTCCTCCCTGCCCTAGAAGATGCTACCTTGCTGTCTGGTACAGGCCAGATGTCATCCTAGCCATATCAGGAAAGTGGACAAAATGTACATGACTTCTTCTGGGAAGCCCTTTTTCCACCCAGTCTGAGGCCGTCTCTGTGGTTATTAATGCCCATGATAGGTCAAGGGCACCTGAACACCTGAGTCCCTCCTCCTGATAGAGTCCAGAGAGTTGGATGTGCTAGGCAAGATTACTTTTGCTTCAGCTTCCCTGGGCCTTAGGAATGCTAACTATCAGGCCCACATGGTTAAATACCAAAACATACTCTGTAGAAAGACCAAGGCAGCTGCAAAATCTTTGCCAGAGGGTACCCTCAAACAAGAGCTCCTTAAGGCTTTCACAGCTGGGGTTGATGTAGGAAAGCATTTGCTTCGCATGAACTATGATGTTTCATATGTTTCTCCCAGGGCTATTGCCTCAGGCATCTGCTTAAGGAGGTACTGCTGGCTCAGTGTGATAAGGTTTGCAAATGATGTACAACAGTCCATTCTAAATGCCCCCTTTAGAGGATATAAACTATGTGGTTCTGATGTCCAAGACATTCTTTCTAACCTTCAGGCCTCAGGCAGGACCCTGAAGTTTGTGCACTCTGTCTACCATACCCAGTCAAGGGGTACGTGAAGAGTATCTTTTTGTCCAACTGGTACTAGACACTGTCCAGCCACCAGACAGCAAGGTAAGGGCAATTGAGCTGGAGCCTTGCCTACCCCAGGCACCACTCCACGTGCACATACAAAAGCCCCTAGAGGTGGTGGTGGTGCAGCAGGTGCCACCACAACTAGCTCTGTCAGACTCCTTGTACACCCTCATCACCATTACCTCCAGGAGTGGTTGTAGGGGGTCTTCTCTCCCTTCACTTAACCCAGTGGAAGGAGGTGACATCAGATGCCTGTGTTCTGGAAATCATAGTACAAGGTCATACTCTGTGGTACCAACTCACTAGCCTCTAGACCACCTTCCTCTGCTCTTGGAGGAAGTTCAGACTTTGCTCCAAAAGAACGCCATAGAGCCTGTATCCTTCGAACAGAGAAACACAGGATTCTGTTTACTACTTTCTAGTCCTGAAATGGACAGGAGACCTGTGGTCTATTCCAGATCACGGGGACATGAACTTTTTATAGATTATACAAAGTTCAGAATGGTCGCCTGAAGGCCTGCTCCCATTGCTGAAAGCAGGGAGTGGATCTGTTCCTTCGACATGAAGGATGCCTCCTTCATACTAAAATTGCAAACCCCACAGAAAGTATTTGAGGTTCCTATACCAGGGTGAACATCACCAATTCAGGGTATTGCCCTTTGGCTTGTTCGCTGTGCCATGGGTCCTTACCAAATGCTTGACAGTGATGGCAGCAGCCCTTTGCAGGGAAGGTCTCTTTGCCTTTCCCCAAAAAACACCGGCTTGTGCGCTACTGACTGAATGTGGAGCTGCTGCAAGATAGCAGAAACGACCAGAATCAACAAGAAAATGCAGCGCTACACACTAGGCTAAAAAAAAGCTGATTTATTGATGCTTCCACATAAAGATGAATTCCCCCTCTGTGTCTTTCCCCCACCTGGATGACTGGCTATTGAAAGCCCACTCCAAGGATCAGCTCCTGCACACCTTAGGAGATGGAGAGAGGATCACAGATGTAGAAGTGGGTAGCCATCTGGAAACTAGTGACCATAGAACAGTATGGTTCTCAATAAACACAGCAATAGAGTCAAGCCATACAAAGGCAAAAGTACTGGACTTCAGGAGGGCTGACTTTGCCAAAATGGGTGAGTGCCTAAGGAATGCACTAGCAAATTGGCAGGAAGGAGGGGTGGAAGAACAATGGGGAATAATAAAAACTGCCATCACAGAGGTAACAAGCCTTTGTGTGAAACAAATAAAACAAAACGATGTAAGAAACCACTATGGTTCTCAAAGGAGGTGGCAGTGAAGGTTCAAGAGAAAAAGAAAGCATTCAGAAAGTACAAGGAATCACAGAAGGAGCAGGACAGAGAATTGTGTCAGTTAAAGCAAAAGGAAGCTAGGAAGGCAGTCAGAACAGCAAAGGCCCGAACCGAGGAAAAGATAGCCAACTCAATTAAGAAGGGGGATAAAACCTTTTTTAGGTACATCAGGGAGCGAAGGAAGACTAAGGGAGGGATGGTGAGGCTTAATAAAGGGGAGGGGGGTTGGGCAGAGGGTGATGGTGAAAAGGCCGAGATACTAAACAAATATTTTTGCTCAGTATTTACAAATGAAGAGGGGGAGGTACCTAAAACAAACAATAGAAACACTCTGGATACAGAAGTTGATACCAGCCCATTTACAGAAGAAAGGGTTCTGAAAGAACTCTTAAAACTGAAGGTGGACAAAGCAATGGGGCCTGATGGGATTCATCCCAGAATTCTAAAAGAACTAAGGATAGAACTAGAGACACCACCGACTACACTCTTTAACGAATCATGGGAGGATGGGGTGGTACCTGAGGACTGGAGGAGGGCAGATGTGATTCCCCCTTCACAAAAGTGGGAGCAGGGCTGAAGCAGAAAACTACAGACCTGTTAGTTTAACCTCAGTGATAGGGAAAATGATGGAATCACTTCTGAAGGAAAGAATTGTCGAGTACCTAGAGGCCAGAGGGGCACAGGACCCAAGGCAACATGGATTCACAGCAGAAAGGTCATGCCAGACGAATCTAATAGATTTCTTTGACTGAGTGACCAAAGTAGTAGATCAGGGCGGGGCTGTGGACATGGCCTACCTAGATTTTAGCAAGGCATTTGACTCAGTCCCACACAAAAGATTAATATACAAGTTAGCCAGCCTGGGAGTGGGTCCCAAGATGATAGCCTGGGTAAAGAATTGGCTGGAGATTAGGACACAGAGGTAACAGTAAATGGAGTCCACTCGAAGAAAGGGGTTACTAGTAGGGTACCGCAGGGTTCAGTATTAGGACGGTCCTCTTCAATGTCTTTATAAGCGACATTGCAGAGGGACTGGAAGGAAAAGTATGTCCCTTGCAGATGACACAAAGATCTGCAACAGAGTTGATGCACAAGGTGGGGTGGAAAGGATGAGAAGGGACTTGGCAAGGTTAGAGGAATGGTCAAATGTATGGCAGCTTAGATTCAGTGCTAAGAAGTGCAGGTAATGCACCTGGGAAACAAAACCCAGGGAAGAGTACACAATGAGGGGTGAGATACTAACAACAACAAAAATGGAAAGGGACCTGGGGTAATCATATCAGATGACTTAAAGGTGGCAAGCAATGTGAGAGGGCAGTAAGGGGGGCTGGGGGGATACTGGGATGCATAGGGAGAGGCATCACCAGTAGAAAACAGGAAGTTGTTATCCCTCTGTACAGACAGCTGGTGAGACCCCATCTGGAGTACTGTGTGCAGTTCTGGAGACCCAATCTCCGCAAGGACATAGACAAGATGGAAGCTGTCCAGAGGAGGGCAACTAAAGTGGTGCAGGGTCTGCACCAGAAGACATGTGAAGAGACTAAAGGAGCTTAATGTGTATAGCCTCGAGGAAAGGAGGGAGAGGGGGGACATGATAGAAACTTTCAAGTACCTCAAGGCAATCAACAAAGTCCAAGAGGGTAGCTTCTTTCAAAAAAAGAGGTGTGCAAGAACAAGGGGGCACAATTTGAAGACAGAGGAGGGGTGGCTCAGAGGTAATGTAAGGAAGTGTTTTTTCACAGAGAGGGTTCTGGATGCATGGAATGGCCTTCCGGAGGAGATTGTGGAGTCAAAAACAGTGGTTGAATTCAAGCATGCATGGGACAGTCATAAGGCAATTCTAGGTGGTGAGGGTAGAAAGAGTAGGCTGCTGGTTAACTAGGATCTGCAGCTTATCCATTAGGTAGGAAATGGGCAGACTGGTGGGCATGTGGTCCTTATCTGCGTCAAATTCTATGTTTCTATGTTAGCTCAAACAAGGCCGATGTTCAATGCTCAGGGAGTCATTGTCAGCATACTCAAGTCTGTCTTAACAGCTTGTCAATGCCTGCAGTGGATAGGAGCAGTCTTGGATACAGCTCAGGGTTCAGCCTTCCTTCCTTCCTCCCTCTGGACAGGGCCAAATGACTGATTGCCCCATGACAGCTGGTATGTCTCAGCCAAGACATTCCTTCGCTCCTGAGCCTTATGGCAGCAGCCATTGTCACAGTACCTTGGCCAGGTTGCATGAAGATCCTCAGTGGACCCTAAGAGTCCAATGGGACTAGCTCAAGACGATCTAGAACAACGGGTTCTAGTAACTTCTCCTGGACACAAAGTGCTCAAGTGGTGGATGGAACCCAGTAATCTCTTAAAGGGAATTTCTTCCTGATTCCTCCCTCACCAGATTTTAACAGATGCCTCATGGATGGGCTGGGTGCACACTGGGGTCCCATCAGATGCAGGTAGATGGACCCCAGTGGAGAGCACCTTATATATAAATGTTCCAGAGATGTTAGCTGTCCTTTATGGGCTACAAGCCTTTCAGGCTTATTTGTCCCCGGGTCCTCTGCTACTACAGACAGACAACATCAGTGTGGTGCATTACATCAACAAGCCCCCTGTGCAGGGAAGCGATGAGAGTCTGGTATTGGGCTATGGAACACAGTCTAGAACTGTCAGGCATACATGTTCCAGGCATCCCAAACATCTTAGCAGACAGGCTCAGTAGGTCCCAATCCAGGAGACACAAGTGGGAACTGCTTACCTCTGTGGTTGAAGACCTGTTCGACAGATGGGGTCATCCAGAGTTGGACCTTTTTATGTCACCACACAGTGCAGAACTGTCGCTTTTCTGCTTGCTGTCTCCAGGACCTGGAGTTTTCTGGTGAGACACATTGTCCGTCTTTTGGAAAGGGATGTTCCTTTATGCCTTCCCTCTAATGCAGAGGTTACTACTCAAGCTCCAAATTTTTTACTTTTTTTATTTTTTTATTTTATTTATTTCACCAGGAAAGTGGATTGGATCCAAGGACCCTTTTTCAACCACACCTGGGGAAGGGGGTAACAAAAATACAAACATAACAAAATAACAATTAACATAAAATCACTAAAAATATTTATAGTATCACACTTCTGTACCACACACTATACAAATCACATAATTCACACAACTCTAATAAATAATATAAATTCATTGTTCAAATTTCATCATGTCCCCCCTACACACTTACTGTACATCTGGATACTGCAACCAGATAGCTCTCTAAAGTCTTGCTTTAATACAGGTCTAGTACTATCAATGTCCAAGTTCATATGCATTAGATTGTTTATCATTTTAGGGCCGTAGTTTATTATAGAACGCTCTGCAAGTTTTGTATTAATTTTATTTTTAAAATATAATTTTACCTGTGAAGCCCTCAGTACTAGAGTAGAATTTGTACGTTGAAATTGATTTGCTAACACTAAAGGAAACTGAGTATGACATAGATTATGAAGCAGCATATATGCTGTTTTAATAATTCTCTGCTTTGGCAATAAGGTCCCAAAAGAATAATACAAATTGCAGTGATGGGCCCTTTTATTTAGAAGTCATGTAGCGAACCTCGTGTTATTGAATGTCACTGTGTATTTATGAGTTAAGGTCTCAGGAACATTAATTAAAAGAATACTGTTGTATTCTAAAACTGGCAGCAGAACTTGATTAGCTATTTTTTTTAACATGTGCAATCAGACAATTTTTATTTCTATAAAGAAACCCACATTTTTTGTCAACTTTTTATGTCATTTTAGATACATGCTCGTTTAGAGTTAGACTACTAACATTAGTCCTAAATAATTAAATGTCCTAACCTGCTGTAACATAACACCATGCCTTCCCACAATATTCAGGGTATTACCCTCAAGTCTACATGCGACCAAAAATCATTGTGACTGTTTTCTTTTGTTAAATAAGATTTTATCAGCAAACCACCTTTGAAGATTCCAGTAAATAGGTTGCAGTTTTTCTTCTAGGTCTCTCCTGATCTGCCTTCACATTAGATTACTGTATCATCAGCATACATAATAATTGATGTCTTATTAAGAATAGTTGGTAAATCATTATAAAGACAGAAGACAGGAGGGACCAAGAACTGAGCCTTAGGAACACCTGTTTGAACACTTCTCAGAGAAGATACTACGGAACCAACCTTCACCTGCTGCCTTCTTCCAGACAGATAGTGCTCAAACCAAGGGATTGCATAATCCTGTATCCCCAAATGCTTCAGTTTGGATATCAGAAGGGTTCACCAGATCGAAGGCCTTGGTCAGGTCAATAAAAAGCCACCAGTTAACAAACACTTATCCGCTTTTATTATAGATGTCACTAGTTAACCTGGCCAAGGCTTTGTCGATATGCTGTACCTCCTTCTGAACCCATACTGGTTTTCGCTTAACAGACAGTTTTTTTCTAAATAATCGGTTAGTTATTTTGTAGCAACTTTTTCCAACAATTTAGCTAAGGCTGCTAGAACAGATATTGGTCTATCATTGGTAATCGTTTACTTGTCACCAGACTATGACCGAAATTATAGCGGTCTTCCAAATGTCTGGAATTTGATTGGTACATAATGATAAATTAAACAAATAGGTCACTGGTTCAGTCAGAAGCCCAGCAGCTGTCTTTAAGAATCTCAGCGGCAACTCATCATCCCTGAACCCTTAGTCTCATTTAATGAAACCAGCAGATCATGTACTACTACTTTTGTACTTTCATGAACAAAAGTTTGCTGGTTTCCAACATTTTCCAATGGTGATGAACTTATATAATAATTACAGTCTTTTGTACCTAAGTTCTGGGAATTTAAGCTTCTTTGATTCTTATATTGGCTCATGTCCGTGAAAAATTCATTAAATGCATTTGCCACCTTTTGATCAGTGTCCATTACTAATGGAGGGGGCAACTCTGATTCTCATTGCTTCCCTATGGCCTTTATAGATCTGGTTTTCCCTGCTACAACAGCTGATCGTGGAACCACCAGTGCCTCTACCCCTGTGCAAGGGTCTACTGTCACAGAAACAGGGAACCCTGGTCCATCCTGACTTGGTTCTCTTCATCTTCATGCATGGCTCCTGAAAACATAGCCATTGCCAGGTTTGGGGTTTCCCAAAAGGTGGCTGCCAGAAAGGCTTTCACCAGATCAAAGGCTGCTTTTCATCACTTGGACCCATTTACCTGTCCAGTTAACCAGGTTATTGAGTATCTGCTGTTCCCTCGCACTTCTGTCCACCTCTGAACCTATTAGCACTTGAAACTACTTGGCACTTGTTGCATTATTGTACTGTCTGTATTACCTGTATACCAGCTCAGTTAAATTGAATAATCTGTTTTCTCTACCTGTAATGTTCTGTTATATTTGCCTCCTCGTGTGCCCTTCCTTTGCACCCTTAATGTATAACTATGATGTCCACCAACTACTACCTATATATCGAATGCAATTGTTGTCCACCTCTATACTACCTGTTTTCCAACTATAAATACTGTTCTAGGATTGTGGATATGTTGTTCATTCACACTTATTGGCATGTCCCTTTCTCCTTTAAGGATCGTGAGAAGTCTTCAAGCTGGCTCCTCCCACCCACCCAGGTGGTATAACCCTCGGCTCTGCCCCATGATGCCAGATTTTCCTTTCCACTGGAAGATTCAGGTTGCCTCCTTCGTGTTTCTGCGTTTTGTAGGCCCTGGCTTCTAAACCTTTGGTTCTTCCGAAAGTTCGTCTAGTTCGCATTAGTGACCACGACTCTTCTTTGATTATGGAAGACAAGTCTTCCCCCGGATTTCGCTGGTGTTCGTGCAGCCAGAAAATGTCGCACACCGATCCCCACACTGCTTGCATCTGCTGCTTGAGTGTCGGCCATGACACCTCAAAGAGCGACTTCTGCCTTGCATTTCACCCTAATGTCCTCGATGACCGTCTCGCATGCCTGAAGTTGGGGAGGCCAGAAAAATGGAACACTCCAGGGAAATCAGAGGAGGCTCGGTGGGCAGTTTCCGTGGCTGCGGGATCTGTCGAGCAATTGGAACGTATGCAGACCTTCGAGGAGGAAGCGACTCGAGATGCGGAATTTGCCTCTCGGGTCTTCTCTGTTCCACTTAACCTGGGCTCCACCTTCTCGGGTTCTTTCCAAGAGTTGTGCTAGTCTCTCCCTAGTAAGGGGGAGGGTCCTGTGGCATGCATTCCTGTCGGTCCCGTGAGCGGAAAAAGGACCCGGGATCAAGGCGAAGACGTTCTTGGGATCGGGAGAGATCCTCGTCCAAGGAACTGGCAATCTCGAATTTGGTCGAGATCACCACTGGGAATCCCGTCGAGGAAGCAGTCCCCGACCCCGGGAAGACACCTGTCCCGCCGGTGTCTCCCAATCGACGGAGTTGGCCTACCCGATCTCGATCAAGGTCCAGGACCCCCTTGACTGACAGGCCACTGAAGAGCCACAAACACTCTAAGAAGAGAGAACGCCTTTGGTCGTCCTCATCCTCCTCAGATGAGGAGAGGCTCGGTGGAAACTACGGCGCTACAAGGTCCTCGTGGCAACAGCTAATTCTGTCCGGGCATAAGCCGACCCGGCCATTACCTGCGCCTCCCAGGCCGAGCTGACTCCTTCAGAGCCGATTAAGTCAGTCTCCTGCAAGCAGAGCCGGCGAAACCTCCAGTTTGGCCTTTACCAGTCTGTCTACCGATCCTGGTGGAACCGCCACCCAAGCAGCCTGTGGGAGGGGATCTTTCCAAGGGAGATCGACCAGACACCAGGCTTCCCTGGCATCTCTTGGTCACTGTCACCTCGGATCACCCTCAGTGGGTCGAAGGTGACCTGGGCGGTCAACCGTTGTATCCAGAGGGAGGCAGTATAGCGCAGTGGTTTAAGGCTGTGAGCTGCAAATCTGGTGATATCCAGCAGACCAGACCTGGGTTTGAATCCCACAGCTTCCACTTGCATACTGCTTAACCCTGAGCAAGTCACTTAACTTCTCTGTGCTTCCAGGTCGCTCCTGTAAAAAAGCTTTCAGCTTAGTGTGCTACTCCTGGTTAAACAACTAATTACAAAAAAAAAAATATTCGGAGGAGGCTGGCCTGCATTCTCATCCTGGGGATGACGAATTGGCTAGTGTGATAGAGACGAAGGTTGGTCCTTCATCTTTTCAGAGCATTCTTCTCCTCATCTGTGAATCTACAGGGATGCCCCTGGAACCTATCCAGAAAAAAGTGGAGTACCCTCTCACGAACATTCTCCAAAGAGGGGATACCCCGACTGAGGCCTTTCCTGTGGTTGAGGCCATAGTTGGCCCGGCTCTAGAACTTTGGCAGCTCCATCTGCCCACATAGCCCGCAAGTATGCAGTGCTCATGGGGTCCCTTGCAGGGTTCACAGAGCACCCTTCAGCCAAGAGCCTGGCGACCGCCTCTGTGTTCAGACGTACTGGCAGTTCTGCCGACACTGACCGACCTCCGGAAAAAGAATCCAAACTCTTGGATCATTCGTCTCGAAAGGTCTATGCGGCCTCATCATTATGCCTTTGTTAGGCAAGTTCAGCCGTCGTCATGGTACACCTCTCCCATGCCCTCTTGGGGTGTTGGGATGAAGTCCTCCCACACCTCCCAGCAGACATGCAGACCATGGTCAAGCAGGTCCAGGATCAGGGCCGGGCTGTTGCCAAACAGCAGCTTCAGACAACCCTGGACATTGGGGAATCTTCCTGGACATAAGTCTCCACCACTCATTCACACTAGTGGGATTGGCGCCGGAGGCACTAAGACCCATCGGGAGCAAACTTTTTGCTGGAGGGTCGGCGCGAGAGACAGCGCCGCGAGACACGGTGCCGCGAGCAGCGGCTCGAGCGGTAATGACCATCTCGGCGACGACCCTCCAACCGCCTCAGTTCCTTTTTTCCCGCCGTCGAGTGCGCTTCAGTGACGACGTCGCTCGCCTGTCGGGAGTCAAACTTCAAACTAGCGCATAGTTTTCAGTTTGTTTTTTTGTAACTTTATCTCGATAAGTAGTATCGCTTAATTTTATTCTATTTTCGTTAAATTTTTCTAATATTAAATTTTACTTGAAGAAGTCTCGGCCTACTGGACGGAGTCGACCATGAGCAGGTCAGGTGACGGTAGGGAGACTCTGTATGAAAGCTGTTCAGTCAGCCGGGCTGGATCCTGTCAGCCTCCTTCTCCTCAGCGGGGTTCCGACAACGGTCAGTCCGATGCCCGGGGGGATGGGCGGTCCCCCGCCGGCATAAAAATAAGCGATGCGCATTCCGGCACCGTTAGCGTGGCTCTTCTTGCCCCTGGTCAAAAAAGAGAAGGTATCACCGAGGTCGCTTCTCTGTATGTCTGGGCGTGTCGGCGCTCGTTATCGCTGCTAGCTGCCGGTCTTCCTTCTTCGGAGCCGCCAACTTCCGGTAATCGTCGTCCTCGACATCGGAGTCCCTCCCCGCCTATAGGTAGGGCTCCAGATGAGCAGTTTCATCAGTGGGCCGCTCTTATGGAGCAATGGGCTCGGAGGTTGGTTCTTCTGCCTGGCTCGGTTGCCTCGGGCCCTCGGGCCCCTCCGGTGATCAGGGTAGGGCGGTTGGACCTTCCTAGTCGCTGCGTGCTGCCTCGTGCCAGCGACTCCGCTTAGGTGTTCCCCTCACATGGCTGCGGGCGCAGGGGCCTCCACCGATGCCCTTATCCTGGTTCTTTCTCTTCTAGCTTTCCAGGTTCCTGAGGCTTTTCCAGCGCCTTCGGCAGGGTCTGTTGGCTTGTCGGCGCCTGCTTGCTGGCCCGCGGCGCCGGCCCGCGCGCCGCGGTGGTGCTGCTGGATAGGGCGGCGCTGCTCGTGCGCCGTCTGCTGCGTCGCCCGTCGGCCGCGCGCGGCGCCGCTGCTGCGGCGCCTGCAGCGTCCGTCGCGCCGAGCGCCGATGTCGCTCGCGGCGCCGCTGGGGCGCTATGGGTCAAGCAGGTCTCTTCGGGCGCCATGCGCCCTCGGTGCCGCCTTTCAGTCCGCTTTTGCTGCCTCGCACCGCAGCCCTTGGGGACTCTCCTTGTTTTTCTGCTATTTCCTCCTCTCCACTTTTCACTCCTTTCCTGTCCAAACAGTCCTTTCTGGACCATCAGGAGATGATGTTGAGCCTGACCCAGACCTTCGGTTGGGTGATGAAGTGAGGAAACAGGATCTTTCTTTGCTACAGAGCCTGTGGTCGAGGACCTGTCCTTAAGTCTCTGTTGAAGAACCTGGGATCCACTCTTTTCTCTCCAGACTACAGACATCGATCCTGGGAAGATATTAAGACTCCAGTATCTTCATGCTTGAGATCCCTCACGATTTGACTCCTCCAATCCAGCCTTCCTTCGAGACGCTGTCTCAAATGGTATGGAATAATCCTGCTCTTATTCCCTCAGTGGCTAAATCCATTGATAAGAAGTATTCAGCTCCCAAGGATCGCCCATTTTGGCATCCCAAGCCTTTATGGATCCTATTGTAGTCCTGGCAGAGAATGACAAGGTCGTTTTCCTCAAACTACTACAGCTCCACCTATTAACAAAGAGTCTCATAAGATTGATACATTAGGTAAGAGAGTCTTTGCTGCCTCCACTCTAAGTATGCGTATTGCCAGTTATCAAGGCTATTTTTCTCAGTATGAGTATATCCTGTGGCACTCTATGAAAAGAATGGTTGAAGCTCTTCCAGATTCGATTCCAAGTCAGAGCTTCTTCTGACCGTTATTAGAGGTATTGAGTCCAATAACCAACAGGTCAAAGCCGCCATGGACGCTGACACTGCTTCTCGCTCAGCAGCGCTGGGATTTGTACTGCGCCATTCCTGGCTGCGATTCTGGCTTCACGAATGATGCTCAGCAGCAGGTGATGGCGCTGCCTTTGATGGCCTTTTTTTGGCCTCAGGTGCAGCAAGCCTCAGAGGCCACTCAGAAGACTAGATCAGCTATTAGTTGGCCAGACTCCTGCCTGCCCTCCTCGGGCATGTGAACAGACGCCAGTTTCATAGTCGCCAGTCCTTTCGAGGCAGAGGTAGGGAAGCTTCCATAAAAGCCAACCTGCCCAACCTCAAAAGAAGACGCAGCAGAAAGCGAGGGGCCCAAAGCTCCCAGCGCTACCTTATGAGTCGCTTGGCCCAAGTTCCATCCACTCTGCCCGAGGTGGAACTTTCTCCTCCGTGGGAGGTCGCCTGATGTACTTCTACAACCAGTGGAAGTCCATAACTGACAAATGGGTCCTTGATAATATGAGGGTTATTCTCTCATTTCTTGAAACCCCCGATTGTCCTCCCAGACGACAACCCAGGTTGTCGGTCTCTCAGTCAGACCTCCTCACCGGAGATCCAGGGCCTTCTGAACAACAGGGCAATAGAACTGGTGCCCCAAATCTGCGAAACACAGGGTTCTACTCCCATTACTTTCTGTTCCAAAGAAATCTGGGGATGCGCCCATTCTAGACCTCAGAAAGTTAATCAGATTCCTCCCAGGAGAAATTCAAGATTTCTAGGTACCCTGTTACCCTTGCTGCATCAGCACGACTGGCTGGCCTCTCTGGATATGCAGGATGCTTACCAGCATATCCTCGTCCACCCGACCCACCGCAAGTTCCTCAGGTTTGTAGCTTTGGGTCAGCATTATCAGTTCAGAGTCCTGCCCTTTGGCTATCCTCGGCGCTTGCGAGTTTTACAAAGTGTTGTGCAGATCTCAGGCGCATCTCAGGAAAGTCGGACTCGAGTGTTTCCCTACCTGGACGATTGGCTTCTAGCAGGCCCTTCCGTCTAAGGGACTTTGGAAGCCGTGGAAACGACTTCGCCTTCTCTCACGCCCATGGGAGTTCTGCTGAATTTGAAAAATCTCAACTGCAACCTCCCAGAGGCTCCTGTTCATAGGGACGCTTCTAGACACCTCTTCAGCGAAGGCTTTCCTTCCAGAGGACAGAAGACTCGACATCCTTCGAATGGCCCGTTACATCAGGGAGAACCAATCGGTTACAGCTCTCTCGATGCAACGCATGTTGGGTCTCATGGCGTCCTTGGTCTTCACTGTCCCCTGGCCCGACTGCACATGAGAACCACCCAATGGATGCTCTCCACTCAGTGGTCCCCGACCTCTCACCCCAGTCTTATCCCATCAAGGTGACGGAGCCCTCTGTAGTCTCTCACCTGGTGGTCTCAAGAGAGCAATCTCCTGGAAGGATTCCCTTTGCTCCCCGGATCATCAGATCTCCATCACCACAGACGCATCGCTAATGGGATGGGGAGCCACTGTCTCTCCCTCCACACTCAAGGTGTATGGACTAGTTCGAAACTCATCTCCACATAAATGTCCTGGAGATGAGAGCGTCCTCTATGCAATCCGAGCTCTGAAGGATGTCCTTTGTCACAAGAACATTCTCCTTCAAACGGACAACAAAGCAGTGATGTATTACATCAACAAGCAAGGCGGTGCTTTATTCTTACTTTGCAGGGAAGCAATGAGGGTGGGAGTGGTGCTTGGAGCACAAGTCTCTGATTCAAGCGGTTTATCTGCCAGGTATACAAAACGACCTAGCAGATCACCTCAGCAGAACGGAGGCAGACCCTCACGAGTGGTCTCTCGATCCAGCCATAGCTCGGTCCCTGTTCAAAGAGTGGGGGACTCCAGACCTGGACCTTTTTGCATCCCCACTCAACGCAAAACTGCCTCTCTTCTGCTCCAGAAATCCAGGGCCTGGCATTTTCTGTCAGGATGCGTTCAGGCTGCGGTGGACAAAACGCTTTCTTTACGCCTTTCCACCGCTTCCTCTAATCCAGAGAGTACTCCTCAAGTTCGAGTCTCAGGGACCAAGATGATTCTCATTGCTCCTTCCTGGCCTCGGCAACTATGGTTTCTCTACTCAACAGTATGTTGGCAGCCTCCAAGACCACTTCTTGCAAATCAGTCTTTTGACTCAGGGTTCGTTGGTCCATCCAACCTGAAATCACTTCACCTTCATGCTTGGCCCTGAAGAGATAGAAGTGAATCGGTTCAACGCTCCTCGAGAGTCTCAGACATCCTTCTGGCTGCTCGGAAGCCAGCCACCTAAAAACGACGCTCCAAATGGAAACGTTTTCTCCTGGTGTGCAAAATCCTCTTGGAATCCTTTTCCTGTCCTCCTGGCAAGGTTCTGAGTATCTTTTGGACCTGTCAAACTTAGGTCTTCAGTACTCCACAGTTAAAGTTCACCTTAGTGCCATCTCAGCGTTCCATGAGCCGGTTTCTTCCTTAACTCTGGCTCAGTTACCTATGGTGAAGAGATTTCTTAAGGGATTCTCCATACCAGACCCCTGTTAAGCCGTCCAGTTGCAGCCTGGGACATTAACCTGGTGCTGGACATGCTCACTGAAGCCTTTCGAACCCTTAGCTACCTGTGAGCTAAAATTTCTTACCTGGAAGACTGCTTCCTGGTGGCTATTACCTCAGCCCGCAGGGTCTCTGAGATACATGCCCTGGTTACGGACCTCCGTGATACTGTATTCCATAAAGACAACGTAGTTCTCCGTACTATCCTAAATTTCTTCCCAAGGTTGTGTCAGAATTCCATCTAAACCAACCTCTGGTACTTCCCGCTTACTTCGCTAATTTCCAGAATGAAGGGGAACGAGCTCTTCATTCCTTGGATGTTAAGAGAGCCTTGCGGTTCTATTTAGATAGAACCAAGGATGTTCGCAAGACTCAGCAACTGTTCGTTTCTTTCAGCGACACCGGCTGGGTCAACCTGTCGCTATTAGATGCATCTCTTCATGGTTAGTGGCATGCCTTGTCATTGCTATTCCATGGCTCAAGTTAAATTAGAGGTAGAGTGTCGCCACTCTACTAGGGCGGTCGCGGCATCCCTAGCGGAAATTGCAATGTTCCAATTGCAGATATATGCAACGCCGCCACCTGAGCTCAGTGCATACCTTCATAAGCACTATGCACTGGATGTTCATGCTATGACATTCCGCATTCGGCAGAACTATCCTTAATGGGCTTCTATCTTAGACGCTGAGCTCTGGCTCTCCTGCTGCCCTTTGGGGATTATCAGCTTGTACTCTCCACTAGTGTGAATGAGTGGTGGAGACTTATGTCCAGGAAGATAGGAAAATTACGCACTCACCGTAATTCTTGATCTTCTTGGACTAGTCTCCACCACTCATTCACACGCCCACCCTCCATCCCCCGAGCTCACCGCTGTATTGGTCTTCACTCCCTCAAATCTTTAGGCCGTGAGGACTTCTTTGCTGACCCTTCTTACACGGGTCATACGGACTATCTTATGTCCGTTTTTTAATGTTGGGTTTACTCTTTACGTTAGTTGCGCTGCACCTCCTTGGTAAAAAAGGTACTGAGGCGGTTGGAGGGTCGTCGCCGAGATGGTCATTACCGCTCGAGCCGCTGCTCGCGGCACCGTGTCTCGCGGCGCTGTCTCTCGCGCCGACCCTCCAGCAAAAAGTTTGCTCCCGATGGGTCTTAGTGCCTCCGGCGCCAATCCCACTAGTGTGAATGAGTGGTGGAGACTCGTCCAAGAAGATCAAGAATTCACGGTAGGTAATGCATTTTCCTTTCTGTGCCCGCTGATGGCAGCCGCAGTTGCCTCTCGTCGCAGGGGCTTGGCTGAGACTTCCTCTTCCAGGCAGATGCTCAGCACAAACTAGCAGATGTCCTTTCCTGGGCACCGACCTTTTCGCCCAGGGTGTGGCTGGTCATCTTCAACATATTGAGCAGTCCAGTGCCACCTTGGATGATACTTATGCTAAAGGTTTTTCAAGCAAGAAACAGCAAAAGAAGAAGCCTTTTCGGCACTCTCCCTCTGCGGCCCAGCAACCCTTCTTTCAAGGAGGACAGCAGCAACAGTAGCAGCAGGCTCAAGCTTAGCGCCCCCGGCAAGCGTCATTCCAAGATAAAGATGATGGCCATGCAGGGCCAACCATCAGACTAGTGCTGTAGTAATTACTTTGTTTTAACTGTTTTGCCCAAAAATTTTAGCATTATTGTAACTGGGTTAGGTTGCAAGGTGTAGAGGCGTTTGTGTTAGATGAATTAAGCGATTGAGAAAGGTTAGGAGTCGGTTTTCTTTTTTTTTAAGTTTAGGAAAAGTGCTAATCTGATTCTCTGGGAGTGGAGAGGAGCTTCTGGCAAGTGGCGGATAAGGAGCCGCCTTTCGGAGCGGCGCTGTGTGGATTATCCATTCCCGCATGAAGGAATGAAGCTGATGTTTGCTGCTAGTGATTGATCCGAATGGTGGCTTTGTGGAGGTCTTTTGCCTCGTAATGTCTGGAGGATTGGTTTTCTAGTGAGACTGTGTGTAGGAGGGCCTGAAGTGCTGTGAAATGGGCCCTTCTTCGACAAAAGATTTGGAGGAGTGTTGGTCGATAGTTCATTTTGTGGGCCAAAGTCGGGACAGATTCATTGGTCTGTTTGTGGCTGTTGTTCCTACGGGGGTGTCTCTGTGTGAAGATTGACTGGACTGCTCGGACACTGGTGAGAGCAGTGTCAATAAACTTTGTGGGACCGGAATGGGTAAGTCTGCACTATTGTTTGCTCCCATTGGACAGCCCCAGCAATAGTGAGAGTTTGCTGGAGCAGGGAGAAAATTTGGAATTTTGCCATCCCGGAAAGCACTCCTTGAGAATATAGTTGACTGTGAGGGCCATTTGATTGTTTCTTCCCAGTGGTTGATGACTTGGGAGAAGCCCGGTGCGCTGCTGGCGATACGACAGCTCGAGGAGGTAAAGATGAACAGGCAATTGCCATCCTGAGCTCTGAAGTGCCAATTGAGCTGTGGAGGTGACCGATTGGTAGGAGGTGGGAGCTCCGCTACACCCCTGGAGAACCTCGTCTGACTCCGAAGTAGGAGTTTGATGTCTGTGCCTGTGGCCTAGGGAAGAGTTTGAAGCTGCAGTGGTGTGCTGGCGGGGGTGAGAGGTGAGAATTATCTCTGTAAAGAGTTTGGAGCAACTTTGGACTAGCTGGAAGAGCTGAAGATGTTTGTATAATTCCCTGGGAATGTGATACAGTGTGAACAATGAGGGAGATTTTGAACTGTGATAATCTGATTGAGAACTGTATTGAATTGTTGATCTTTAGTACATTAATAATTGTATGGTGCTATATTTATTATATTGCTATTGTTTATACTTGTTGGGTGAACTTTCCTGTTAGTGTTAATTTTATTGGAGAGGAGGGTTGGGTGTTAATGTGTGTGTGTGTGGGGTGGATGGTTAAGGGGAAGAGTTATTTAGTGGATGAGATATATTTTGTTTTTAGGACTGATAAATATGTGTCGGGGGGGGGGTGTCTGGCAATTCAGAGTGGGCTAGGGTCGTGTATGGGGTGTCCCGGCTTTATGACCTGCAGTCCTTCACCACCCTCCCGGTATCTAGTACTACAGCTGGTCGTTGCCGGGAGGTCAGAATTAGAAAAAGACGCTCGGGCAGAAGCTGGCAGGGCAACCCCGTGCACAGTTGAGGGGAGCAGGATAGAGGTGGTCGGTGCAAAAGACGCCCTGGGATTCGATGGGGCTTGGAGAGATGCCAGACGTGTTTAATACCTGTCCCCAGGGTTCTCATGAGACCAAGTGGGCAGGCAGCAAAAAGGGCTGTATTGTCCACCAATCCCCTGAGGGTGGTGCTATGCAATCTCACGTCGATCAATAATAAGACTGCAATTATTGCGGATCTGATTTCTTTGGTCAACCTGGCTTGCATTATGGAAACCTGGTTGAGGGACGATGCTGGGCCAGTGTTAGAGGCTGCCGTCCCCTCTGGGTACTCCATTGTACACTGCCCCAGAGTGGAACGCGGGGGCGGGGCTATTTGTTTTAGAGCTGAACTAGGCTTCACCATGCACCCAGTGAGAACACCGGGTTCTTTTGAATGTGTGGCATTCATGGGAGTCCAAGCGCAGGTTGCAGGATTCTCCTGATTTACCATCCTCCTGGGATGGCAGGAGAGTTCCTACAGGAAGTAGGTGACTTAGTCGGTGAAACATTGGAGTCCCTCAGATGTTTGATTATGGGGGACTTCAATGTTTGGGCCGACGACGAGTCATCTAGGTTGGGTTATCACTTCCTTCAGATGATAACATCTCTGGGCCTGTCGCAAGCAGTTACTACCATGACCCACCTGGGTGGCCACATGCCGGACCTGGTCTTCTCGCTGGGGCTTGAGATTGAGAATCTCAGGATTGATTGGATCGTTTGGTCTGATCACTGCACAATGGAGTTCTTGCTCAGGACCCCACACTGAGATCCCTCCCCTTGCAGAGATGGTAAGCTACCACCCATTGAGGGGGTTTGACCCCGGAGGGTTTTTTTGGCAGAAGTAGATCTAGTGTGGACAGTACATACAGTGGAGGTGTGGGTGAAGCAGTTGCCACCTGTAATAGGTAGATGACTGAGGCACTTGACTCCCTTGCACCGGTACATGTACAACCCAGATCTTCTCACTTGAGGTCCACATGGTTTGATGGGGAGCTCAAGACATTGAAGATCAAGGGTCGGAGGTTAGAGCGCTGCTGGCGGAGGACCATAGTGGAAGTGGACACACTGGCCCTGCATACACACTATAGTGTGTACCAGGGGGCAATCAACCGTAAGAAGGCAGTGTTCCTGTCCAGGGAGATTGCTGCCAGGAGAAACCGACCAGCTATGCTTTTTCGGACTGTGGACAGGCTATTACATCCAGCCTGTGTACAGCTGAAAAAAGTGGTTTCTGAGGCCTTGTGCAATGAGTTTACTTGGTTTTTCTTGGACAGAGTTTCCGCCATCAGGCTGGAAATTCCTCCAGTGAGCCATGTTATGGCCGACAGTGGTCGCCTGGATTGTTGACAAGACACTCTGCCTGGTTGGGGGGAGTTTAAACCAGTGGAGGTGGCAGATGTCATGGAGGTGGCCTCAAAACTGAAGCACACATATTGTGAGCTGGACCCGGTGCCGACAGGTTTCTTAATGGGATGTGTCGACACTGTTGACCTGATGTTCGCCTTGATTGTCCAGTGTTCTTTGTAGGAGGGGCTTCCCAGATGCCTTGAAGGAGGTGCTGGTGAGGCTCCTTCTGAAGAAGCCATCATTGGACCCTGATATCAAGATGAATTACCGACCGGTCTCCTACCTGCCATTTCTGGGAAAATTGTGTAGAAGATTGTGGCGCAACAGTTGGGGGACTCCTTGTGGCATTTGATATCTATGAGCCGCCTCCAGTTGGGTTTTCATGCCGGACATTCAACAGAAACCGCATTCGCTTGGGTAATGATCTCCCAGGGTGCGGATCGAGGTGAGGGACAATTTTCATTTTACTCTATCTCGCCTCAGCTTTTGACATGGTGGACCATCATTTGTTACTCGACCACCTGAGGGACTTTGTGGACTCACTGGCACTGTCACCTGCTGGTTTGAGTCTTTTTTGACAAACAGAAGGCAAACAGTGGTGATGGGGAATTTCTCCTCGTCCCCGAGCCTTCTGTCTTGTGGGGTACCTCAGGGTTCGGTCTTGTCACCAATATTGTTTGCCATGTATATGCTACCCCTGGGTGAGATCATTAGGAAGTACAGCTTGGGGTTTCATTGTTATGCAGATGATACTCAGCTGTACTTATCCTTTGCCCTTGGGACATCCAGTGCGGTGGAAGTATTAAACAACTGTCTGACTGAGATCAATGGCTGGATGGCGTCTAGCTGGCTGTGACTGAACCCTGATAAGACAGAGGTACTGGTGGTGGAGTCAAACAGGAGGCATGATAGGATGGCCTCTGGGGCAGATACTGGACTAGTTCTAGGTTCTGTCCCATGGATGGCCTCCTCTAAGGTGCGCAGTCTTGGCGTGGTGCTGGACAGCGGTTTGACAATGGAACATCAAGTGTCATCCATTGTCAGGGTTAGTTTTTTCCATCTGAGAAACATTGCCAGGATTAAGCACCTGATTCCACCCCTGGACCTCCCCACCTTGGTGCATGCATTTGTAACATCTAGGCTTGACTACTGTAATGCGCTCTACCTCGGGGTCTCTGGAGGCACCCTCCATCGACTGCAGCTGGTGCAGAACACAGCTGCCAGGTTGTTGACTGGACAGTCGAAATACTGTCATGTCACCCCAGTGCTGCAGGATTGCACTGGCTGCCAGTTCGATGGAGGGTGCTTTTAAGGTGGTCATGCTCACCTTTAAGGCCCTACATGGACTGGGCCCTTGCTACCTGGTGGACCTTCTTAAACCTGCTGCCTCGGTCTACTCCCTGCGATCCTCCACGAGGGGCCTCCTGGCGATTCAAGGGCGAGGTTGAAAACTGCCGATGGAGCTTTAGTATTGCCAGCCCTGTCCTGTGGAATTCACTTCCACCATTGGTGAGGGAGGCCCTTCTGTGAGGCATTTAAAGCCCGCTTGAAGTGTTATCTGTTTAGCCAGGCTTTCTCAGGTACTGGATGAGAACATAGATTCAGTCCCTTTTTAAAGTAAATAGGGTGGTTATGTATATGCAGGACATTGCTTATTCGGACATGTGATTGTTTATTATATTGTAAGATGTTATTTTTTAAATTCCTGTGTGTTTGTACGGTGCCCAGAACCCCTGGGATTGGGCATCAGTAAAATAAAATTTGCCTTGCCTCCCAGGCCTGTAAAGGAGTTCGAGGTTCGGATCCTGGATCCTCCACCTCCAAGCCTGCTCAGTGATGGGGCGGGGGCTGCCACCCCCTCTCCCGTTATGCCAGCTCTGGGTCCTCCCATGGGGGGCTGGCTCCGCCACTTTCTTTCCGCCTGATCCGTTATCACCACGGACATGTGGGTTTCGGAAGTGGTTGGTCAGGGACTGCCTCTGAATTTGAGCATCCTCCAAGCCGAGCCGCGCCCTCTGGAGGAAAGAGTATCCATCCATACTCGGTCGGCTCTCCAAGACGATATCACTCGGCTCCTTTTCAAGGAGGCAGTAGCTCCAGTAGTGGATTCTCCAGCAGACCAAGGCTTTGTCTTGAGGTACTTCCTGGTGCCCAAGTGGATAGGTGGCTGGCCCCCCATTCTAGATTTGCACGACCTGAATCAGTATCTCAGGTCATGCACCTTTCGGATGGTCACTCTGTCCCAGATCATACCATCCTTGGAGTGAAACGCGTGGTTCTGTTCATTGGATCTGCAGGATGTGTTCTTTCACGTCCCAATCCATCAGTCTCATTGGCAGTTCCTCTGCTTCAGAGCCGAAGGGACCCCATACAAGTTCTAAGCCATGCCATTTGGCCTGTCATCGGCCCCATGGGTCTTCACCAAATGCATTGCAGTGGTGGCAGCCCATCTCAGGCGCTTGGGGGTCAGAATTACCCTACCTCGACGATTGACTCTTAGCAGGTCCCACCCAGCAGGAGGTGGAGAGGTCCAGGGACCTGGCCCTCCAGACCTGCTCCCAACTTGGCCTCTTGATCAACAAGGCCAGGTTGGAACTCATGCCTTCTCAGGTGATATGCTTCATCAGGGCAGAGCTTGCCCGTCATCAAGCCAGAGCTCGGCTCCCGTCTGACATGGCGGAGGTTCTCTCCTCCTTTGCCCAATCATTTCTGGTTGGGCAATTGTGCTCTGCCCGGGATTTTCTGCGCCTCCTGGGTTACATGGCAACGTGCATCTCCATGGTCCATTTTGCCCGGTGGCACATGCACCCCCTCCAATGGGAGTTGGCCGCCCAGTGGATACAGTGCTATGGTCATTTCAACCAGCTGATCACTATAACCCAGAAGATGTGGGATGCTGTCCAGTGGTGGACCGCCCCAGACCGGTTGCAGGAAGGGATCCTGTTTGTCTGCCCAGAGCCGATGGCCGTCCTCATGACTGATGCCTCTCTCATGGGCCGGGGATCCCACATGGGCGACAAAAGGTTTTGGACCCTCGAGGAGTCCCGATACCACATCAGCCTACTGGAGCTCAGAACAGTCAGACTGGCACTGTCAGCTTTTGCTCCTCAGCTCCAGCGACAAGTGGTTCAAGTCCAGACAGACAATATCACAACCATGTACTACCTCAACAAACAGAGCAACACGCACTCCTGTCTGCTTTGCAAGGAGGTGCTCCACATCTGAACCCTCGTCAGCCGTCTGGAGGTGGATCTCCTAGCCATTCATGTGGCAGGAGCCTCAAACCATCTGGCGGATGCTCCCAGCCACTTGGGCGAGAAATCCCACTAGCGGTCTCTCCATCCAGAGGTAGCTTACAGCCTGTTCTCCCACTGGGGCAAACCAATGGTGGATCCATTTACCTCCAGGGAAAACATCAAGCTGAGGCTGTTTCATGCCCACCCCCACCCCCATTAGGCTCACTGCAGGATGCCTTCGGAGGCCATGGACCCTAGGCCTCTTCATACGCCTTACCTTGATCCACAAGGTGCTCCTCAAGGGGAGGAGGGACAAAGCAAAGGTGATTCTGTTAGCCCCAGTCTGGCCGTGCCAGTTCTCGTATCCAGATCTCCTCAGCCTCAGCTGCAGGCCCCTGGAGCGGCTTCCAGCATTTACGGATCTGATTTCTCTCAATCAGGGGAAGGTATACTATCTGGACCTTCAATCCCTGCACCTCACAGCCTGGTACCTGAATGGCTAGAGTTCCAGGCTTTGGGTCTTTCTCAGGATGACCGTGGTGGAGGCATCCAGAAAGGAATCGATTAGGAAGTGTTATGCCTTAAAATGGAAAAGGTTTTCCATTTGGTGTCAGGGCAAGGGCCTGGAACCTCTGTCCTGTCCAGTGGCTAACATTCTTGACTACCTTTGGTCTCTGTCTAATGGGGGTCTTCGGTCATCAACCCTTAGGGTGCACCTGGCAGCCATCTCTGCTTACCGGGTACGGGCCGATCAGCCATCATTGGCGCAGGAGACAGTGGTCGGGCGCCCTTTCAAAGGCCTGGATCACATATCCCCTCCGGTGCGTAAACCTCCACCTCCATGGGATCTACTGCTGGTACTGGCAAAGCTCATGGGCAAGCCATTTGAACCAGTGCACAAATGTGTGTTGTCACACTTGTCATGGAAGACGGCCTTCCTGGTGGCTGTCACGTCTGCCAGAAGGACAGGAGAGCTCCAGGCACTTTTGGTGGACTCCCCTTATCTGGTCTTGCACAGGGGCAAGGTTGTCCTGCACCCCCACCCGATATTCCTTCCAAAGGTGGTGTCAGAGTTTCACCTTAACCACGTGTTACCTCTGCTTGTATATTTCCCCTGATTACGCCTCAAAAGCTGAATACAGGCTCCATAACCTGGACCTGAAACGAGCCCTCTCCTATTACAAGGAGAGGACGGTGGAAATTCAGGGAGAGGTTCGCCAGCTGTTTGTCACCTACGCTGATGCTACTTCTGCAGACCTGCAGCAAATGGACTATTGTAAGGTGGATTACATCTTGCATAGTCTGTGTTATGAGTTTGCGGGTATGGAGCCTCCCAGAGGAAAAGAGCTCATTCTACTTGCCATACCGCTGCATGGTGGCTGCTTCCAGAGGGCATCCCTATCCAGAAAATCTGTCGGCTGCTACCTGAAGTCGGCAAACACCTTTCAGTACCCATTACCACATCGACCTTGAGTCATGCCGGACGCTGGTTTTGGGGCCTCAGTTCTCAATCTCTATTTCCCAAGTGAGTATCAGTGGGGGTGCACCTTGCCTCCCTCCTGTACTCCTGCTAGAGTCTGCCAATAAGTGTGGATGAACAGTATATCCACGATCCTAGAAAACAGGCTACTCACCTGTAACAGTAGTTCTAGGAGTGGTATATGTTGTTCTACATCCACCCAGCTCTCGACCTCCGTGGGCTGACAACCTGGCTTCCAGTGGGCTATGATCTGGCGCCATGGGGATACGAGGTTATAACACCTGGGTGGGTGGAGGAGCCAGCTTGAAGACTTCCGGCAATCCTTAAAACGGAAAGGACATGCCAGTAAGTGTGGATGAACAACAGATGCCACTTCTACAACTACTGTTACAGGTGAGTAACCTGTTTTTTCTGTAATATTGTATATTCTCTGCTGTTCCACCCTCATTGTACTCTCTCCCCCCAGGTCGCACCGTGAGACGAGCAACTTGTTGTTCACTGTGCCCTCCTGATGAAACATTTCAATAAATAAATAGAGTACAGGCCTGCAGTATTCCTCAATCAAAGTGCTCTTGGCTGCAATTTCAGCTTTCTATGTGCCTATTGAGAGTCGTACAGTTGCTCAGCTGGATGTGGCCCATACATTCTTTTTTTTTTTTTCACTTTTTTTATTTATGGATTATAATAATACAGGCATATGCACAGCATGTGAAACAAAATTAGTACATATACAGTAACAGGCTTTAGTCAGCATCTGGTCAACATAACATAGTCAATAAACTGTATGGTTGCTGGCCCGGTGGCACTGAGGGTTGAAGCGCTGGACGCCACACTTCGCGCTACGCCAGCAACCCAGGTTTGGGAGCGAACTCTGGCACCAGGGGTCGACTGGGGAAGGTTGAGGATTGAGTTCTCTTGTGAAGCTCTCCTCCCTGGGTAGGAGGGGTTGGTTGGTCCGGCGAGCCAGCAGCCCCCAGTGGAGATTGGGGGCACTGCAGTGAGCTGAGCAGTACATAGCGTGGCCGACGCAGGCAGGGTTGCCGTGAGCCAGTGCGTCAGAACGTGCACCATGCAAGGGGGGGAGACCACAGAACAAGGAAAAACCCGGTCCTTGGGGTAGGTGATGGCACCATGCCCACTGCCGGGTCTGACCTGGCTGGCCTTTCAGGTTCCTCCACCAGGGACCCCCACCCGCGGCTGGAGTCTGTGTATGCAAGTACACCCAGAGGGGTCAAGCTGGGGGTGCCAGCTGTGAGACGGAGGGGAGGAGAGAGGAGGCTCAGTCTGGCGAACTTCAGGCAGGGCAGGATCCGGCTGGATGCCCAAGAGAGGCTCCTTGGACCGTGACCAGGAGGGAAAACGACTAAATTTTTTTTTTAACTGTATGGAAAAAAAAACTGCACTCAGATAATCAGCCTTCTCCCTATTAAAGGTCCAGGATTATAAAGGGCTTGGAGGAGTCTAGCCGTAGGATATGGCAATCTTACCACAGAAGGTTCCAGTTATCATCTATTTGCGGATAACCCTCCACCCGCAGGACTAAACATAAAGGTGGTAAGGCTGTGCACCTGTAAAAAGACGAGGATTATTGAAGATTGTCTGAGCTCAATGTTAATTGTTCACCTTTGCACATCAAGGTGACCTATGAGGCACCATGCAGGGGTCAGGCTATCTGAAGGCAAATTATGTAGTTCACAAACTGAGCGGTGTATCCTCATACACCAGAAATCGGAGCTTGTCCATTCACAGTAGGAGAGAACATATCATGCACAAAACTATTGAATGATACAGATTATTAACCATAATTCAGAAAATTAAACTGTGTGCGTGAAATAAACATGAAGAGCCAACGTGGCTAAATAAAGAGTTAATAGCCCCTCAGCTGGTTGCAAACTTCCCTGCATCATAGACAGAAAAAGCACAGGTGTTATCATTCACGGTCCCCATTCGAAGTCGATGCTGTGGCCTCTTCAGTGGCCTGGGAGTTCAGTTTTTCTAGGAAACTAGAAGCAGCCTGAGGATTTATAAAGACGTTTGATTCTAGGTAAGTAATGTGCAGCTGAGCTGGAAAAAGGAACTGTGCCTGTACTCCTTTCTCCAACAGACTGTTTTTAATCCCCTGTAGTTGCTTCTTTCGGTCCTGGGTCTGTGAAGACAAATCTGGAAAACAGTCTGCAGCCCTCCCAGAGGATATCTCCTTTATGACGGCTTCTTGTAACAGAGGAATCCATGCCACAGGGGTAGAAACTGTGTAATAACAGTAAGTGGCAGTCCTCAAACTCTGCATGGATCGGAATGACAAAAGCTTGGAACACCTGGGTACCAGAATCTCTGGGCGACAATGCCAGTTCATCAAAAATCATTCTGTCCAAAGTCGCCAATAGCTCTGATCACCCTGCCAACCGAGGAGGGAAACCTACAATACGCATGTTGCACTGGCAGAGCCCGTTCTCAAGAGTTTCTACTTTAGCTCTTAGGAATCTGGCATCTTGGATCAGGCCTGTGTGCACCACCTAATGTGTTTCCGCGGTGGTATGTAGCCCCACTATGACATTTTTATTTTTATTAATTGCAGTGTCCAGATCAGTAAGTTTGCTTTCCACAGAAGCTAGCTGCCGGTTAGTCTTGTTGCCAGTCTCCTGCAGCTTGTTCAGAATTTGAGTTATATGTATGAGTTCCAGGTCACTGGGTAGGGTCGGCCCACTAAACTTAGCTGACACACTTGCCCCCGGAGGTGCAAAGTAAGTGTCCAGATTCTGTGGCGCTTGTTGTTGATGCTTTTTCGGCCACATTATAAAAGCGCCAGCCATGACCACTCTAACCAGGGCGAAAGATAGTCCAGTAAACCAACTTCATGACAAATAAGTGCTTTTAAGGTCTAGCCCAGTATGGAGCTCAGAAAAACATGTCTGCCATGTTGTCTGCTCCGCAGCGCCTCCGGTCCATACATTCTTGAGAGGCATTGTACACCTGAAGCCTCCTATCTGCAATCCAATCCTGGCTAGGGACCTGAATTTTGTGTTGAAAATGCTTACATTGGCTCCATTTGAGCCAGCTGTGACTTGTGACTTCTTCCTTGGAAAGCATTGTTTTTAGTTGCAGTTACTTTTGCTCGAAGGATTTCAGAGCTACAAGCTCTAATGTGTGAGCTTCCTTATTTGATTTTTCACAAAGACAGGATATGTCTGCATACTGATCCTAAGTTTTTACCAAATGTGGTGTCTGAGTTTACTTTAACTCAAACCACTTGCTAGTTTATTTTCCTGGGCATGCCAATCTAAGGGAAACATTGCTCCATTCTTTAGATGTACATAGAATACTCGGGTGCTGTATACACAGCACGAAGAACTGTAGAAAGTCCTCACAGCTTTTTCTTTAGTTCACCCCTGGGAAAGTGGGCGACCCAGTTTCTAAACAGTACCTGTCCAAATGGTTAGCAAACTGTATTACTTTCTGTCACAGAAAGTACTGTAAGGAACATCCTGGGGTTGTTCATGGTCATTCCAGTAGAGGCATGGCCACATCTGTTGCCTGTTTGAAAAATGTGTCTGCTGTACACATCTGTACAGTTGCCACCTGGAGCACTGTCCACACTTTCACAGAACACTGCAGTCTGGACATTGCCTCTCGGAAAAGTGTTTGTTTTGGCCTTGCTGTGCTTCATGGCATGCTTTTTTAGCCCTGTAGGCTTCAGCTGCCCAGACTGTTTATGGTCAGTACTGCTTGGTACTCATTCCATAGGTGTGGCCTGATGAGAGATATCCTCCAAGAAGCTAGAACAGTTGCGTCCTTACTGTAACAGTAGATCTTCAAGAGAATCTTCTTCATCAAGCCATGCAGTCCCACCCTCTTACAGGGTCCTGAGACTCTAAACAGTTCTGTCTCCTTCTTCCTGATGATCTGCCTATAGCTGTCTGCCTTGCCTGGTTGGCAGAGTCCTAGGTTCTCTCCTGGTTCCCTACAGAGGGGTCCTCTGAGGATGGATCACCAGTGAGGAACTGAGGAGGGAAGGGGCCGCACGCACTTATGTAGCAACTGACATCTGACACCATTGTAGGTGACCCCTGGTGGACTGCTTGCAAAAGTTTTTGTGTGGTTCTAGTGAGTGGTGGCTTATAGTTCCACCAGGAGTGGACAGCCAAAAAGATGGGTAGAAGGGATTTCAGTTTAAACCGTCACCCAAGGGATGGATTTATTTATTTATTTGTATTTCGGATGACACCTTTGAGCCGAGGGCTCCCTTTACAAAGGTTCCACGTCAAGGCAATAAGGTACAAAACATAACATGATCATTACAATGGAACTTACAAAAAAAAAAAAAGAGACAAATAAGGTTACAATAATAGCAGCCAAATGCACTGTCAAGGAATTGTGTTGCGAGTTAATTATACAGTACAAGTCATAGATGGCTCAGTGAAGCTTTAAGAGTGGGTTAGTGGGAAAAGAGAAAGAAGAGTGGTGGTGAGGGGGTGGTATGGGAGACAGAGAGAGGGAGGAGGGGAGAAATGAGGAGGGCATTGCGTTGGATATGTGGTAGATGAGAAACAGCAAGGGAGGAGGAGGAAAGGGGGGGGATGAAAAAGAAAAGGAGACTGATTCATCCTATACCCAGTAATGGGGGGTAGGAGAGGGAGGAGGAGCTGAGGCAGTGAGGAGGGATGCTTGAGGGGATTATAAGAAGCAATCACAGAAGGCACTAGCTACGAGGTGTTGACGCAGTTCACACTTACAAGCACCAATCATGGCAATGTTGGAGATTTCTGTAGGTAGCAAGGTAGGTAGGATGGATGGTTAATCGATTGATTTGTGTACTTGAAATTTTTAACCAGGAAAGGCACACCGTTTATTTTATTTATTTATTTTGTTTTTGAAAACCAGGTGGGTGCATTATACAGTAAATGTTCCTATTTTCAGGTACAACTCTGGAGAGTACAAATCAGATAGAAACAATCATGACACTTGGAACAGGGAAACAAAGTGAACAATGCAAAAGGTAAAGCTAGTAACATAATACCTACAAAGGTGAATGAAGGAAATACAGGGAAATGAGGAGAAATCACAAACTAGTAATAAAAATCTAAAACATAATGCATTATAGTAGAAAGTACAACATAGAAGGCTAAGTAAATGCATCTTCAATAGTGGTAAGGACTTAAGTATAGTATAACAGGGAGGAAAACCAGGGAAGACCAGTAAAACATAGCGGTGCAACAAAAGCAAAAGTGGCAGTATGCATAAGTGCACTAAGTTAGGTAACAGAGACGAGCAGCAGTTGTGTGGTGCAGACAAGGCAGTCAAGGAGGGAGGAATCCGGCACAAGGTTAGAGTCAGGAGGTAGGAGTAACTCCTTTATGAATTGGGCATGAGAGGAGGAGAACCGGATGGATACCGGCAGGGAGTTCCAATAGGTGGGGGCAGAGTAGGAGAAGGCCTGGGATACCATAGTTGTGCTGTGTCTAGGAGCAGTTAGAAATGGGTAGTTAAGGCTTGGAGAAGACAGTAATAAAAGGCTAGAGGGGAGGGCAGTCCAGGTCTATTGATATTGTCTGTTAGGGTGCCAAGAGTGTAGAATCAGCTGGCTTCAGGGGATAGCCATTTCAGATTGCTATAAAGCTGACAGTGGTGGGTAAGCTGATGAGATGCCAGAGTCGGCGACAGATGTTATTATAGGGCGTGTCCCATTTGTGCAGATTGACTTTAGAAGCACGCTCAAATGTGACAGCTCTGTGAGGTGAGGGTGGGAAGAAGTACCCCCTGAGCAATGGCAACTCTGGCAGAGGGTGTAAGGGCATAACTAGGTTTAAAGGCCAGGCCAAACTTGCAGGTAACAGCTTTACAGAATTTAGAGATGTGTTGGGCAAAGTACAGAGAGGGGTCTAGTGTAATTCCAAGGTATTTAAAGGGGTCAGGAAATTTGTGCCAATTGGCAACTGTTCATAAAGTTCTTATTCTCAGAAATGATATGCATTCCCTTAAATTATCCAGATTTAATTGTATCCAAATAAAAAGTGATATGAAAAACTGTATGTTGCATTGTTTTGGCTTTATGGACAGCATTTTTTTTTTATTATTTATTTATTTTTTTTTTTAAACCCATGTGAGACACACTAAGCTGAAAGCTTGTTTCTAGGAGCATGGATTTGTTGTTCATCCACCGGAAGTCTTCATGCTGGCTCCTCCCACCCAGCCGCCCGGGTGGTAAATACCTCGGCTCCGCCCCATGACATCAGATCTTCCTTTCCGTTGGAAGATTTAGGTTCCCGCGTGTTACTTCTGCAGTACGTAGGCCTGGATACTAATTGGCGGTTTTCACTGCGGTCGCTTTCTTTACGAAACTGTCACGAGGTTTACAATTTCGATCCAAGCGCATCGGACATGGAGGACAAGTCATCCCTGGGTTTCGCCGCGTGTCCTCATGGACAGAAAAAGTCATGTACTGATCCCCACCTCTCGTGTGTTTATTGTTTGGGTGTCATACATGACACCTCTTCGTCCACCATCTTCTTGACCTTCCATCCCAACATTCTGGGTGACCGCAAGTCGCGCCTTAAGCTGGGGAGACTGGAGCTTTGCAATCCACCGGTGAAATCAAAGGAGGCAAGGTGGGCGGTTTCTGTGGCCACGGGATCCGCCGAGCAGCTCGACCAGATGGCGGCATTTGAAGAAGCTGTCGAAGCCTCGGTCAGCCGAGCTTTTTTCATGCCGCTAAACCTTGGCTGTACCTTCACAGGATCCATTCGGGAGCTGTGCCAGTCTCTCTCCACCAGGGGTGAGGCACCCTCGAGCATGCACCCCTCCCGCCCTAGAAAACGGGACAAGGAGCCTAAGTCTTCTTCTTGGAGAAGCCGTTCCTGGGATTGAGAGAGGTCTGAATCCCAGGACCTGCGGTCTCGGCCTCAGTGGAGATCACTCCTTGTCCGCCCGGCTCGGACCGTCAATCAGGCCAAGGTGCTGAGGCAGAGGAGCGGCCAACCGGCCGAGATATTTCTCGACCCGATCAAGCTGTTTTCGCCGACCCCGGTCAACGACTCATTGGGGAGGACACCTATCCTTTCCTTCCCTGACAAGGAGACCCAGCCCTTGGGTATCCCGATCGAGGGACAGGAGCCGGAACCTTGGTTTTCACTGACTCCGGCCTCTTCCGATCGAACAGGCCAACCCAGTCAGTCTCGGTCGAGGACCAGGACCCCTTCGGTCGAAAAACTGAAAAAAAAGTCACAAACACTCTTGGAAGAGATGTTGCCACCGATTCTCATCCTCCTCGGATGAGGAGAGACTTTGACAGAAGCTCCGTCAGCATTATGAGGACCTTATGTGGCAACAGCTAATTCTGACTGGTCATAAGCCGGCTGCACCGGCCATTACTTGGCCCCAGCCTCTTAGGCCAACGCCAACCCCTCTGGAACCGAAGACTCCGGTTCTTCCTCCGGTAGGACCGGCACGCATTCCTGTTCGGCCTGTTCCGGTCTCCTGACCAATTTTGGTGGAGCCACCGCCTAAACATCCTCAGGGAGGGGCTCCCTTGAAAGAGGACCGGACAGTTACGGGCGTGCCCCGTCGTCTATCCATCACTGTTGTTCCCGATCACTCTCAGCTTATTGAAGGGGACATAGCCGGGAGACCCATATATCCTGACTCTTCGGACTTGGATACCACTGGTCTACACTCACACCCCGATGATGAGTTGTCTGTGACAGGCTTGGAGGAAGGTCCTTCCTCTTTCCAGGGCATCCTCCGCCTTATTTCAGAGTCAACCGGTATGCCCTTAGAATCTATCCAAAAGAAGGCGGAATATCCTCTCACGGATATCCTTAAGAGGGGGGATACCCCGACGGAGGCCTTCCCAGCGGCCAAAGCCATTGTTGGCCTGGCTCTGGAGCAATGGCAGCGCCCTGCCTCTTGCCCGGCTCAGTCTGCCTGCATGGCTCATAAGTATACTGTACCCATGGGGTCCTTGGGTTTCACAGAGCATCCCTCAGCCGAGAGCCTTGTGACTGCCTCTGTGTTTAGACGTACGGATAGCTCAGCGGATACTGACCGCCCTCCAGACAAGGAGTCCAAGAATATGGACAGTTCTGCCCAGAAGGTGTATGCGGCCTCATCCTTGGGCCTTCGTCAGGCCAGCTCGGCAGTAATAATGGCACGCTTCTCTCACGCCCTCTTGGGGTTGCTAGATGAAGTCTTCCCTCATTTCCCAGTGGACATGCAGACCACGGTTAAGCAGGTCTGTGACCAGGGCCGTGCTGTTGTAAAACAGCAGCTCCAGACGACCTTGGATATTGGAGATTCCTGTGCCCGCTCACTAGCAGCCACAGTGGCCACTCGCTGCAGGGTCTGGCTGAGGTTATCCTCTTTCACGGCGGATACTCTGCACAAGTTAGCTGACATGCCTTTCCTTGGCATCGATCTCTTTGGTCTGGGAGTGGCAGGTCACATAGAGCAGTCCAATGCCACCTTGGATGCCACTTCTGCAAAGGGTTCTTCAGGCAAGAACCAGCAGTAGTGCAAGAAGAAGCCTTTTTGGCACTCTTCTCCTGCAGTTAGACAACCCTCCTTCCAGGAAGGTCAACAGCAACAGCAGGCTCAATCTTGGCACCCCAGGCCCAAGCAGGGTCTCCAACAGCCTCGCAAAGGAGGTCGAGGTGCCGGTCCAGTAGTCTCTCCTCCTCTAAGCCTGCTCAGTGACCGGTCAGGGTGGCCACCCCTACACCTGTCATGCCAGTTCTGGGTCCTCCTTGGGAGCCGGCTCCGCCACTTTCTTTCCGCCTGGTCCGTATCATTTCAGATAGATGGGTCCTGGAAGTGGTTGGTCGGGGACTACCTCTAGAATACGAGCAATACCCACCCTGCCGAGCTTGTGCCCCTCGGGAAGAAAGGATCTCAGTTTGCACTCAGCCCTTCTGGACGACATTGCTCAGCTCCTCCACAAGGAGGTGGTAGCTCCAGTGCCAGATCCTCCTACAGATCCAGGCTTTGTGTCCAGGTACTTCCTGGTGCCTAAGCGGACGGGGGGTTGGCGCCCCATTCTAGATCTCCACAATCTGAATCAAAATCTCAGGTATCGCACCTTCTGGATGGTAACTCTGAATCAGATCATACCACCTCTGGAGCAAAACATGTGGTTCTGTTCACTGGATCTACAGAACGTGTTTTTCCACGTCCCAATCCGTCCATCCCAGCAGCGGTTCCTCCACTTCAGGGTGGAAGGGACCCTGTACGATTCCAAGCCATGCCATTCAGCCTGTCATCGGCCCCTCGGGTCTTCATCAAGTGCATCATAGTGGTGGCGGCCCATCTACAGCATCAAGGGGTTCGGATATACCCCTACCTCGACGATTGGCTCCTGGCGGGTTCCTCCCTGCAGGAGGTGGAGAGGTCCAGGGACCTGGCCCTCCAAACCTGTTCCCAATTAGGCCTCCTGATCAACGAGGCCAGGTCGGAACTCGCGCCTCTCAGGTGATGGGCTTTGATCGGAGCAGAGCTCGGCTCTCATCAAGCCAGAGCTCGCTCCCTAGTGGACAGGGCAGAGGTTCTTTCCTCCTTTGCCCAGTCATTTCTGGTTGGCACTTGTGCCCTGCCCAGGACTTCCTGCGCCTTCTGGGTTACATGGCGGGCACCTCAGTGGTCCATTGGGCCAGATTGACATCGCCCCCTCCAGTGGGGAGTTGGCCACCAGTGGACTCAGAGTCAGGTCATTTTGACCAGCTGGTCACTGTCACCTAGAAGATGTGGGACGCCTCCAGTGGTGGACTGTCCCAAGTCATCTGCAGGAAGGATCCCATTTGTCCGCCCGAGCCGACGATCGCTCTCACGACTGATGCCTCTCTCATGGGCTGGGGAGCCCACATGGGGACAACAGAGCCCATGGGTCTGGACCCTGAGGAGTCCCAATGCCACATCAACCTGCTGGAGCTTAGAGCAGTCACACTGGCACTGTCAGCTTTCGCTCCTCAGCTCCGGGGTCAAGTGGTTCAAGTCCAGACGGACAATACCACGACCATGTACTAGCTCAACAAACATGGCGGCATGCACTGCTGTCTGCTATGCAAGGATGTACTCTGGATCTGGACCCTCGCTGGCAGGAGTCTCGAACCAACTGGCAGATGCTCTCAGCCGCATAGGCCAGACATCCCATGAGTGCTTTCTCCATCCAGAGGTACCTTACAATCCATTCTCCCGTTGGGGCAAACTGTTGGTGGACCTGTTTGTCTCCAGGGAGAACACCAAGCTGAGGCTGTACCATGCCCGCCCCCCTCAGCAGGGCTCGCTGCAGGGGGATGCCTTCTTGAGGCCGTAGACCCCAGGCTCTTCCTCTCCCTTCCCTCCATTTCCTTGATCCACAAAGTATTACTCAAGGTGAGGAGGGACAAGGCGAAAGTGATCCTGGTAGCCCCAGATTGGCCCCACCAGTTCTGGTATCAAGATCTCCTCAGCCTCAGCTGCAGGGCCCCGGAGCGGCTATGTACACGCCTGGACCTGATATAATTGAACCAGGGGAAGGTATTCCACCTGGACCTTCAACCCCTGCACCTCACAGCCTGGTACCTGAGTGGATAGAGTTCCAGGCTCTGGGTCTTTCCGAGGATGTCTACACAGTTGTGCATGCATCTCGTAAGGAATCGACCAGGAAATATTATTCCTTCAGATGAAAAAGGTTTTCCATTTGGTGTCAGGGTAAGAGTCTGGACCCCTTATCCTGCTCTGTGGCTAATATTTTAGACTGCCATTGGTCTGTCTCCAAAGGGGGTCTACGGTCCTCGACACTTAGGGTGCACCTGTCAGCCATTTCCGTTTACCGGGCATGGGCCGGTCAGTCGACATTGTCACAGGAGGCAGTGGTCAGGCGCTTTTTCAAAGACTTGGATCACATATCCTCTCCGGTGCGTGAACCTCCACCTCCATGGGATCTTTTGCTGGTTGTGGCAAAGCTCATGGGCAAGCCATTCGAACCCATGCACAAGTGTGAGCTCACTTGTCGTGGAAGACTGCCTTCCTGGTGGCTATCACATCAGCCAGAAGGATAGGGGAGCTCCAGGCACTTTCAGTGGACTCCCCTTATCTGGTCTTTCACAGGGACAAAGTTGTCCTGTGCCCCCACCCGAAATTCCTTCTGAAGGTGGTGTCAGAGTTTCACCCTAACCAGGTGTTAAGTCTGCCGGTATATTACCCTAACTACACCTCGGACGCCGAGTACAGGCTCCATACCCTGAACCGTGGACATGTTCTCTCCTACTACAAGGAGAGGACCGCGGAAATTCGGGCAGAGATTCGCCAGCTGTTAGTCACCTACGCTGAAGCCGCTTCTGGCAGACCTGCAGCTAAACAGACCATTGTAAGATGGATTACATCATGCATAGGTCTGTGCTATGAGTTGGCGGGCAAGGAGCCTCCCAGAGGGATAAGAGTTCATTCTACTCACCATACTGCTGCATTGGTGGCTGCTTCCAGGGACATCCCTATCCAGGAAATCTGTCGGGCTGCTACCTTGGAGTCAGCAACACCTTCATTACCACATCGACCTTGAGTCGCGTCGGGATGCTGGTTTTGGGGCCTCGGTTCTCCAATCTGTGTTTCCTAAGTGGTGGGTGTGCGCCTTGCCTCCCTTCTCCCAGACTACTGCTAGGAGTCTGCCAAAGAGTGTGGATGAACAACATATCCACGCTCCTAGAAAAACAGGTTACTCACCTGTAACAGTAGTTCTAGGAGTGGTATATGTTGTTCATCCACACGCACCCACCTGACCTCCCTGGCTTTAGGCGCATCACCTTGCTTCCAGCGGGCTAAGATCTGGCGTCATGGGGCAAAGCCGAGGTATTTACCACCCGGGTGGGTGGGAGGAGCCAGCTTGAAGACTTCCAGCCAGATGTAAGGGGGAAAGGGACATGCCAAAGAGTGTGGATGAACAACATATACCACTCCTAGAACTACTGTTACAGTTGAGTAACCTGTTTTTACAGGTGCTACCTGGGAGCTCAAGGAAGTTAACTGACTTGCTCAGGGTCACACAGTATGCAAGTGGGGGCTGTGGGATTCCAAACCCAGGTCTCCAGGTTTGCAACTTAGAGCCTTAAACCACTGCGCTATACTGCCTCCCAGACTATTCTGTTACAGTTCTCTTCTTGGAACCAATAACTTGGAGTTTTTACTATGTCGCAGTTTGTGCACAGAATGCTAATTATGAGCTGTTGACCTATCAGAACTATTCTTAGAGTTCTATACACAAACTATGACATAATTAAAAATTCAAGTTGTTGGTTCCATGAAGAGAACTGTATCAGAATGCTGCCCATGAAAACAAAACAATGCAAAATACAGTTTTTCATATAACTTTTTATTTATGTACAGTTAAATGTGGATAATTTAGGCAAATGTGTATAATTTCTGAGAATGAGAACTTTATAAAGAGCTGCAATTTAGAAATGATTTCCTGTCCTCTTTAAATGAACTTAAATTTTCAAGAATAGAATCATCATGGCTAGAGAGTGGTTCAGTACACTTTCTTAGCCTGGGAGCAGAACCAAAGAGAATGGAGTAAGTTTTACTGGAGTTTAGTAATAATTAGTTTTGGGAGAGCCAAGACTGGATGTTGTGGAAGTTAGAGAAAATGATGGTGTTAATGACCGCGAGGCATTTAGAGCTATAGTAGAGGACTAGGTCGTCTGCATAGAGCAAAATGAGGTAGTATGGGATAAGTCAGTTATGAAAATGGTAAAGAAGAGTGACCAAGAATAGGATCCTGAGGAACACCAAGGTTAATGGAGAACAGGTTGGATGTAGCAGAGCTGAATTTAACAGATTGTTGCCAGTCTGTGAGGTAACTGTTGTACCAAGTAATCACATCAAGGGAGATGCCAAGGGATGTCATTTTAAATTTAAGAAGAGAGTGGCAACTAATTCAAAGGCCTTTGTTAGGTCAGTGTAAACTGCACCAGTTAGAAAATCCTTCTCCATAGCAACTTTGGTATCATCGATCAATTTGAGGAGAGCTGTAGTGGTGCTATGGCCTTTCCTAAAACCATGCTGGGCACCAGAGAGGAGGTTATGGCCATGAAGATAGTTGATGGTTTGGGGTGAAGCCAATCTGTTTGAGATGTTTGCTCAGAACAGAGAAGATGGCTATGGGACGATAATTAGTGATGTATTTAATGTCATCTTTCTTAAATACAGGTACAATCTTGGCAATCTTCTATATATTGGGAACAATTCCTGAGCAAAAGGATAGGTTAAATATTCTAGTTAGAGGGGAGGTAAGGAGAGGGGAAGCAAGTTTTAGTAACCTAGGTTCGGGGCCATCTGAACCAGTACTACTGCAATCAGATATGGAGTTAAGTAACTGATGCACTTCTATCCTGGAGGTTTTGTGAACGTGGAAAAATGGGGTGGGATGGGGAGTTTCTTCTGTGAGGAGAGCAGAGGGTGGACAGGTGTAGTTGGAAAGGTCAGAGATGTGTTATTTGAAATCATTGGTGGTAGTAATGGGACTGTTGCAGTGAATTTATTTATTGCATTTTGGTAACCGGGTGAACCCACTGAGACCAGAGGTTCCTTTTTCAGGGGTGACCCGGAGTTAATTACATACATCATTTATACAGTTCACATGTATCCCACATAGCTCAGCAGTTCACAGTACACATTGTGAATGCCCTCAAGCACCATGTCATTAGTGGATTGAGCAGACTTGCGGGGCGCTCCCCCCCAATAAAACATCTTACGTGATTCCAGAATTATTTTGAGTCACCAGCAGCATTGAGCAGGAGGTTTTTACAATAGGAACATTTGGCCAGCTGGATGGCAGTACTGCTACTACTACCACCACCAAGCAGTATAGTCTCATTTTTGCCAGTCGTGGAGGAAGAGTGAGAGAAGAGGGGAATTAGTTTAGACCTGCAACTCCCCCTTTGGGAGGGTTATATGCACAGAAGCTGTGATAGCTTGTTTCCAGGTGAGTCTTGGTGCGCCCTGGAGGGAGGGTTACATGGGCCCATTTTATTGACTGGGGGAACGTTGGCCATGACAGCGGGGAAGTTCCCCTCCTCCTCTTCATTTAGTGCCATGGGATCTTTAACCATCACCAAGACAGTGACCAGAGATGGTCAGAAAGAACTGCAGCTTAGCATCTCATCAGTGCCCCCAACCGTATTACATTAGTGTCCATTATGGGTATTATAAAATGTTTGATAAAGTGAAGCTGTATGAAACAAGCTAATGGACAAAAAAACTGAGAATTTTTTACCTCTAGATTTCATGCACAGGAGTTCACCCCCGAATGCCTGGCTTTTTCCTCTCAGCCTTCACCCAGATTCTATCGGTATGTCATAAAGTAGTCACTTGAGGCTGTTAGTTTCTTGTACTTAAGTAGAAATTCTTTGTGCATTATTTATTACCTGATGTTGAGGCAGATTTCCTTGTGAACTGAGGTGTTTGGTTAAGAATTGCATGTCACACACACACACACACACACACACACACTCTCTCACTAACTACTATCTCTCTGCCAAGTCTGTAAAACTGGCATTGTGGAATATAAACTGCAGATAATCTGGTGATCAGTAACTAAAGGTTGTAAATAAAAGCAGTGATCTTCTGCTGCATCAAATACAGCAACAGCTGCAGTTTTAATCCAGTTTAGATCCAAATCTCTGATGTGGTTGTGCTTGGCCCTCTAAGAAGGCCTTTTGGGGAGGGGAGGGTGGGTTTCAGGAAGAAGTGGAATTTGTGTTACAAGAATTTAGCTTACAGTTTCATTAGTGACCAACATGAGTTGTCAGGGGTCCAGATAATTGTTAAGGCTGGGAAGTATTTGTAGTATTTTTTTTTTTTTGTATTCTCTTTTATTGATTTTCAGAAAGGAAAATTAGATGGAGAACAGCAGTATTACACATAATACCATAGTACACAGAGGTCAATAAAATAGCTTCAGCACATTCATATAAAACAACATCTCATTTTTGTTAGTTATGGAGGAAGAGTGAGAGAAGAGAGGAATTTGTTTAGACCTGCCACTCCCCCTTTGGGAGGTTTATATTATAAACAAGTGCATAAAAAGTATATATAACTACTGGTGACCCCTTTATCAACCAGTTACAGTGCTCTGTCAAACGCCATAATAAGCCAAAAACTGGTTATTATGGTGTTTTGTCCCCTTTCTGTCTGTAGCACTATCCTCGCGTTGCGCACTGCTGCTGGAAGCGGGAAAAGCGAGTGGCTCATCTTCTCCGTTACTGAGGAGCCACACTAGTAATTTATTTACTTTTTTTTTTTTTTTTTTTTTTACTTTGTGCAGTATTTATCTGCTTGATCCTGCCTTTACATACTGATGTTAAAGAGACTGCTACAGTGATTGGGAACAGACTACCAATAGCGCTGCTATTTCAGCACGCTTCCACACAGTGAGTTAAAAAAAAAAAAACAGTATGTGTAATGGACACAAAGGGAGAGAGAGAGTTACAGAGCAAAAAAAAGTGTGTGTGTGTAGCACAGAGACTCAGCAACTGTCAGCAGAGTTGATGGCAGAAACTGCTTCTGAGACTTTGTCACACTCCTTGCACCAGAAATTATAAAAAATAAAGGATAGGCAAGTGTGTGTTGATGGATGTTTTTAACCCACTTACACACCCTCTGTGTGTGATGACTTCATAAACCTCTTGAGGTTTATTGGTCATCACACACCTCAGGTGTGTGTTAAAAAAAAAAAAAAAAAGGGGGGGATCCATAACACACACTTGCCTATCCATTATTCTCTATATAACCAACTTCACCAACCTATGTACATCAGATCCATTACAAGTAACCAAGTACTCAATAAGGGGTGTCAGGGGAAATATTAAAACAAAAGTCAATCAAATGGCAATACACAGAGTGGGAAGGGACACCCTCAGAACCAGGTAGCTAGGAAGAAAGAAAGAGCCCATAACCTCAAGGCATCCACCCCTCCATCCCATCTAACACACCTGCCCACCTGTGCCATTCTCTACCGCAGTGTTTGAGCCTTCGAGGGCGACAAAGAATTCAAAAAGGGTTCCCACATTGTGGGCAAACACTCACACTTGCCCTTCAAAGCAAATAACAGGCATTCCAAGGCTAGAGTTTGGATAGTCAAAGCTCTCCAGTGTCAGGTCGTGGGCTGAACACATGATACTCATGTATTCAATATGCAGTGATGTGCTAGCATCAGTAAGACCTGGATCCAGCGAGGAAGTAACCCCCAGCCCTTCTCTCCCAAATCCTCCATGCCAAAGAGCAAGGTGATGGGTGTCATAGTGATCTGATGCCCCTGAAATAGCCAAGACTGCTTGTGTCACTGATTTCCAGAAAGTCTGTAGGACCGGGCAGATCCAAATATAATGTACATATGAGCCTGACGTTTCCTTACATCTCCCACACAAGGGGGAATCACGGGGTTATATTTGTGTACGGTCAGTGGGGGACAATATAATCTGTGAATAAATTTAAATTGAGATTCCTTATACCCATGTGAGATCATAAGAGCAGCCCCTAGTCTTCCTCTTGGATAGGCATCCCATGGTCTCTTTCCCATAGCGCCTTGCTTTTCTTGGAGAGATCGGGGAAGGATTGCCTATCTTGGTGTACTGCTTTTCGTATTATACCCTTATTGTCTACTTTAGCCGCATAAACCAGTTGTTCAGTTTGGACCAATGGTGATGCGGTGACTAGGTCCCGCCCATCCCCCTCCCAAATGCATGAACCTGTAAATAGTGGAAGAAATGGGATTGTAGCAGTCCTGTGTCTCCCTGCAGGTCCGCAAAGGAGCCATGCATACTATCCTCATAGTCTCCCATTCCTTGAACTTTCCATCAGAGAGGACAGGCAAGAAGGGATTCCATGCCCAGGTACCAGAAGTGTCTCATCCTCCAGCACCCCCCTGCGACACCTCAACTGATCCCAGGCCTCCAACACCCATCCCACCAAGGGGTTGGACCAGCCCAATTTAGTATATGCTTTACTTCCTCCTTTACAAGGTTAGGCAGACAGCCGGCCAGGGCAGCTCTCCTCCTCCAGGTCCAATCAGCCAGCCTCTGGTGGTTGGTTCACCCAGTCTTGTATGCGTCTATGTTGAATTACTAAATAATAGCTTTTCAAGTATGGAAAATTTAGTCCCCTTTAGAGATGTCTGCCCTGAGGTGCTGTAAACTCATCCGGGGTCACTTGCCTTGCCACAAAAATGTGGCAAACGCCCCTTCTAAGCTCTCAAGTCTTCTTTCATGAGGCCTATCGGGAGCATCTGCATCACATACAGGATCTGCGTGATACGTTCATTTTAATAAGATTTTTTTTTTCCTTTTCATTTTTATTTTTATACTTGTAAGTAAGATGAGCAATTCTGCCCATTTTCACAAGTGACAAGTCTTACAAAAAACCTCAGGGCTGGATGGAATTCCCCCTAAATTCCTAAAAGAGCTCTCTGTAGTTCTACTTGGGCCCCTTACACATTTATTCAGTGCTTCCCTCAGTGAAGGAATGACTTTACCGGAATGGAGGGAGGCAGTTGTAACTCCTATATTTAAAAGTGGTAATAAGGCGAAGGAAAACAAATACATGTCTATAAGCCAAACCTCAGTTATAGGAAAAAATACTTGAGACTGCTCCAACAAAGAATAATCAGTCACATTAACCAAAAAGGGCTAATGGATATATAGCGCAACATGGCTTCTCCAAGGGTAGATCGTGTCTTACTAGTTCTTCGAGCCTATGAGTGCAGCTCTTGACAAGGGAATGCCAGTGGATGTCATTTTCCTGGATTATTCCAAGGCCTTCGATACTATATCGCATAAAATTCTTGTTGAACAACTTATTAATATTGAATTGCATCCCAAAATAATAAATTGGAATATTTCCTGGCATAACAACAGAACACAGAGGGTTGCTATAAGGGGGCTATGCATCTCCCAAGGGAATAGTCACTAATGGAGTCCCACAGGGATCAGTACTGCAACCTACGCTGTTTAATATTCTAATCTCATCCATGCAGACAAGCAGTACTGCATGGATGTGCAAATATGCAGATGACTGCAAAATTGGTGCAATCGTGACCGATCCAAAATCCAGAGAGGAATTTCAAGAAAATATTAATCTCCTAGGCAACTGGGCAAAACAAAATTGTATGAAATTCAACGAGGGAAAATGTAAGATCTTGCATCTACGTAATAATAACCCTAAGTTTTCATATTTTCTGAATGGCCATCTACTTCAGACAGCAAAAATGAAAAGACTTGGGGTTGTGTAACCAGTGATATATCATTTGATACACACCAGATTTAAAGTGAAGAAAGGTCATAAAATAATGGGGTGCACATTAAGCAGCATTAAAAGTAGGGAGCCTGAGGTTATTCTTCTACTGTACACAAGTTTGGTGAGATCACACTTGGAGTATTGTATTCAGTTTTGTTCGCCACGGACAGTGCGAGGTGAAAAAGTATAGAGCAAATTCAGAGAAAGGTTACAGAAACAGTTAAAAACATGTATTAGTTCAGTTACCAGGATAGATTAACTAGGCTGTGCTTATATTCGGTGAAATACAGAAGAATCAGAGGAGATCTCTGTCTTGCCTGTAAAGCTAGTACAGATTCATCTTTTATGGAGACAGTAGGGCTAATCACCCATACTAAAGTGAAGGAAACGAGATCACATAATATTAAGTTGAAAGGAGAAAAGAATAAAACCATAAAGAGGAATAAATGTTTCATCCAGAGAGTAATAACAGTCTGGAATAGTTTACCTCACTGTGTAGTAGAAAGTGATATTAACATTTTCAAAAGCAGACTAGATAACTACATGGGAACTAGAAAATATGAATACCACCCTTAAGGATATAAAGGTGGCAAGTTCTGAAAAGGTGAAAACCTACTGAACTTGAGCACAGCCTATGAAGGTACAAATACACACAAGCAAGGATACTTAAAGAACTAGAGGAGGAACTGGCTGCTCCCCTGGCAGCCCTATTTAATCAATCCCTGGATACAGGGGTAATACCAGGAGATTGGAGGACGTCAGAAGTGGAACCAAGCAACAAAAGTGGGAACAGGGAGGAAGCGGGAAACTACAGGCTGGTGAGCCTGACATCAGTGGTGGGGAAGGTAATGGAGGCATTAATAAAGGAAAGGATGGTGGAGTACCTGACTAGCAATAATTTGCTGGATCCAAGACAACATGGCTTTACAGGAGGAGATCATGCCAAACGAACTTGATCGAGTTCTTCGACTGGGTGATGCGAGTTGTGGATGAGGGGGGAGCAGTGGATGTGGCCTACCTGGATTTCAGGAAGGCCTTTGACACTGTGTCTCACAGGAGGCTAGCGAACAAGTTGTCCAGTCTAGGGGTGGGGATAAAAGCGGTTAATTGGGTGCAGAACTGGCTTAGCAACAGGAGCCAGTAGGTAGTAGTAAATGGGGTGAGATTGGAGAAGGGGGAGGTGATGAGTGGGGTACCACAGGGGTCAGTCCTGGGGTTGTTGCTATTCAGTGTCTTTATTAGTGACATTGCAGATGGACTAGAAGGTAAAGTATGCCTATTCACAGACAACACAAAGATCTGCAATCGGGTCGACACCCAACAGAGAGTGGATAGAATGAGGGGAGACTTAAAAAAAACTTGAGGAATGGTTAAGGGACTGGCAGCTGGGTTTTAATGCCAAAAAGTGTGAAGTTATGCATATTGGGCAGAAAACCCAAGCGTGACATACCAACTAGGAGGTGAGGAGGTGGCAACAACTCTGCAGGAAAGGGATCTGGGAGTCATTATAACAGATGACCTCAAGGTGGGAAGTCAGTATGGGAAGGCAGTGGAGAAGGCAAGCAGGATGCTGGGATGTATTGGGAGAGGAATAAACAAGTAGGAAGCAAGAGATAATCTTACCCCTCTGTAGATTATTGGTGAGGCCCCACCTCGAGTACTGTGTCCAGTTCTGCAGGCCCCATCTGAGAAAGGACATAGACCAAGTGGGAACAGTGCAGAGAAAGACAACCAAAATGATCCAGGACAGGCATCAGAAAAGCAATGAGGATAGGCTCAGGGAGCTAAACATATACTCACTGGTGTTAAGAAGGGAGCGGGGGGACATGATATAGAGACATTTAAATATGCCAAAGGAATTAATTATGGAGGGGAGAGCAGCTTTCTGCAGAAGAAGACCACTAGGACAAGGGGTCATACAATGAGGCTAGAAGGGGAAAGACTCCGAGGAAACATGAGAAAGTACTTCTTCACAGAGAGAATGGCTGAACCATGGAACAGGCTACCAGAGGCAGTGGTAGTGGCAAATATGACGAATGCATGCGATAAGACACAGAGGGTTAGCGACACCAGGACAGAGTGGTACTATGGACACTGGTCTAGCAGGACCTACACTAAGGAAGTAATGAGCAAATTGGAACAGGGTAGACTAGATGGACCAGGTGGTCCTTTTCTGCTGACAACTACTATGTAACTATGGCAGATTAATAACAAACATATTCAAAGACAGTACAAAAAATATCAAGGCTGAATAATTAATTATTTAAGATGATGAGCAAGATTAATGCGGCCCAACCATGAGATAGGAAGTGCCCTCCAGCAAGTCAGATCCCCAAGGACCATAGTAATAAGGCGTGTGTAGTTCAATAGATAATGAGAGCCCAGGTCCTTACCAGTCTGGATTCCCAGATATTTAAAGGAGCCAGAGATCTCCCGCAATCCCAAAGCACTCCCAAGTCCCATCCCCTGAGAAATTGACAAAGTCAGAAATCACTTGTAGCAATGCTGGTATTGACTGATGCCGCTCTGTGATGTACAGTAAAAAAAATCGTCCACGTACAGAGTTATTTTGTGAAGCCACCTCGATTTCCCCTGCCCCCCCTGTATATCAGGGTCATATCAGATTCGAACCACCAGTGGCTCAATAGCCAATGGGAGAGGGGAGAGGTGGCAACCCTGCTGTGTCCCTCTAAAGAGAAGGAATTTATTTGTGAGGGTCCCGTTGATCAAAATACATGCCTCTGGTGCTTTATATAGTGCCTGAACCAGGCCCACAGACTCGTCACCCAGACCAAACCGCCACAGGACCTCAAATAAATAGTCCCACTCTGTGGTCAGAGGCCTTCTCGGTGTCCATGGACAGCACACATGTGTGCCCTGGGTGCCGAGAGGCCCACCACACTACATTCAAAATCTTACGCATATTGTGGTAAGACAGACATCTGTGCACGAACCCGGTCTGATTTGGGTGGACCAAATACAGAAGCAGCTGCTCCAAGCGATTCGTCAAAATTTTAGCTATAATTTTCAGGTCACAATTTAACAAAGAAATTGTGCAGTATGAGGCACAATCACTGTGGCCTTTACTGGGTTTTAATTACACACAAATGACAGCCTCATAACATGTGGCTGGAAGAACCCTACCTGGCATTCCAGCTCCTTAAGTTGCCTCTCCAGAGTGGTCTACTTTTCATGTTTCTCTTTTTTTATATATCTAGAAACATAACTTATGATGGCCCCCCTCATGTATGCTTTACCCGCATCCTAGAACACACACATAGTTGGGGCTGAGACATAATTCGTCTCCTTACAAATCCACCATTGCTTCTTAAGGTAAGTACGGAAATCTTGCCTTGACAGCAAATAAGTGGGGAACCTCCATGAGGGTGGACCCTCCTGCTCCTCCACCAGCACTAAGAGGAGGACTACCAGGGCATGATTTGACACGTGAATGGGGCTCTGCCAAACCTTTACCACCCAATGATACTATACACAAGGCATATAAATATAGCCCAGTCTAGACCAAGTTTTGTGTGGGTTGGAATAAAAAGTATATTCCTTGACCCCCAGGTTTGCCATGCACCAGCTGTCGACTAAGTCCAGGTCACAAGCCCCAGACTGCCACTGCGACGTAACATTCCTATGGTGACCCTTCCCCTCAGAATGATCCAACTCTGGGTTCATCACACTATTGAAGTCTCCACCGAGTATCAAGCCGGGAAACTGTTCCCGTGTAATAATATCTAAGATGGACTGGTAAAATGTGGCATCAGATACAGCTGGGGCATATATACTGGCGTAAGTAACCCACTCCCATATAATTCCCCTTCAACAAATATACAACACTCCTCTCGGGAGTCAGCTACTACCCAGTGGACCCGCAGGGGGAAGATGCTTATGAATCAAAACCACCACACCTCTTTTGTTTGAAGAATATGATGTTGCATAACAGGCTCCTACCCACCCCCGAACCAATTTGGCATGTTCTCTGTCAGTGAGATATGTTTCTTGGAGCAATGCTGTTTGCGTGTGCTGTTATTTAAGGACTGTAAGTATGCAAGTTCTCTTAACCGAGGAAGACAACCCCTTGACATTCCATGAAACGATTGTGATGTTGCTAACATAACCCATCAGACAATCCAAAAGGTATACCATCCGGGGATGCCCCTCCACCCAGCACAGCCAGTGACATGTCTCCCAAATTTCCCCCATCTTGCGAGAGTTAAAAGCTAGAATGGACCATGAATCAATGTAAATCAACAATTAAAATCAGAATAGATAAATATAACAATACAGAACTCCCCCTCCTCAGTAACAAATATTAAACTTGTAAAACACGAACACTAGCTCACATATGAACCCACTATATCTGCACAAAATAGTAAAGTTATCTTTGGTCACTACGCTATAGGCAGTCAAAAATTATCCCTTGCAGTAAACTAACTCCCCCTTCCCCAAGTCCCCCAGAACTGACTATGCTAGAGTAACTAGATTTATTTAAAATTTTGGTAACCGTTAAAAGCACACTGAGCTGAGGCTTGTTTCCAGGTGCGACCTGGGGATGGGGTTACAAATGAAAACACATGGTACAGTACAAACAAAAAATATAAATTTCAACAGCATACAGACTTGGTTTGTAACAGGCATCATACAGGTTCATCATAGACTGAGCAGAAATCAGAATGTACATTGACATCAGAGGTGTTTGTTGTTGGGATCATGATGACTTACTGCCATAACCTTGGCTATTATGCTGTTGGTGCATGAAATGTTTAGGCATATGTTCAGGGGAGGAACAAGTGCTGCTTGATGGAGGGTGGGAAAGAAATGTTCTGAAGCTGGGGTGGCTGTAGGTTCCATAAAGCTGGGAGCCTGTAGGAGAAGGCGGCTTCACCAGTGGAAGATGAGGGGCTGAGAAGGAAGAAAGTACGGCATCCCTTTTGCATAGATTGTAAGGTGAGCTAGCTACAGGGGATAGTATTTCTGATAGGTAGGGTGGAAGAAGGCTGAACCAGTATTTGGCTACAGTAGAGAGGGAGTGGATAGTGCTGCTGTGTGACAGCGGTGCAAGGCCAAGGAGGAGCAGCAGTGGCAGTGATGAGTCCTTGGGGGAGTAAGCGAAATGGCAGAAGATTTAGAAAAGTGTTAGGCGGGAGAGCGGAGGCTGGGGCCGTGATACCCAAGAACCAAAGGAAAAGTAGTTGCCCGATGGGGCAACGATCGAGGGCCCCCACCTGCTACTCCAGCAACCAAGCCCCGGGCAGAAGGAAAGTACTCCAAGACACCAGAATCAGCCCCACCCACCTTATGCACACCCTTACCCTGTGCTTCACACTAAGCAGAGCCAGCAGTGCATGGTAGGGCCTCAGACATAAGACCTCCCCGACCCTGTACCCCCTAAGCCCGGACACAGCTGAACTAGCACTGCAGGGCAGGACACCATCTTTCCCATGTTAACCTGACTAGTCCTTCCAGCACCCACATGAAGGAGCCACCAGGTGCAAGTCATTACCGCCCCCCCCCCCCAGCACTAGGCCGCCAGCATAGTCATGCTTACAAAAATGGCAGCAGGCAATCCAGTCCCAGTACTTCTCCAGCCCCATCTAAATTAACCTATAAAAAAGATATGAGCTGCCGCCAGTGGCCCCTCCACATATCTGAGCCAACTGGCTGAACCCCTTAACCCCCCCAATGTATGCTTGATGCGGGCGGCACTCTCTCACTGTGTGCAGGCCATAGAGAAAGTAACTCCCCACCACAAATAGCCTAGGTACAATACCAAACATAGGACTGACGCATCAAGAGCAAAGTATAACAACACCCGTAGAGGGATACACCCCCCCCCGTCCAACCTCCCATCACTGGGCTAGTCAACCAGCGGCTCAAAAGACAACCCCAGCCTCCTCAGAATGGTAAGTATAATGAAGAGAAAAAGTTCCCCAAACAAGATTTAAAAAAAAGTCCACTACACCAGCCATTAGTAATGCAGCCCAGGGAGGCTGGGCAGGAGATGCGGGAGGAAGACACGCGGCTCACGGCTCCCACGCACAGCATCCATCCCTGCCCTTGCCCCAACCCACCTCTACCATCCGAGGCTCGCCTGGAGATGACCACCATATCCTCCAGATAGTGCAGACGATAATCGCTGGCAAAATCCAGGAGATAGTGTTGCAGCAGTGTATACAGTCATCCACCATTCCTGCAACTCTGCCACTGTCCCAAAGCCCCATGTTAAACAACCTGTTTTAACATTCCAATCCACCATAAGCAGGGCAGGCCTGTGTCCATATAACTCTACGAATTAGGATGCATCTACATGGGGAGACATTAGTTCAGGGCAGGGAAATGAGGCGGATACATCCAGCGGGGTAAGCAGGGCTCCCTGTCCTCACAGCAGTAGAAGATTAGGAAGTCAGTCTGGCAGCCAGCCCATAAAGGCCATGTTCAAGTTCTAGTCTAGCCATTGATAAGATCACTGAGTAACTTTCCTCTGCAGTTCTTGGAGAAAGGCAGATGCTTTGTCTGCTTATCAGAAAGAGTAGGTTGCACCTTCATGTTTTTTTTTTTTACTCTTCTTTATTCTTCTCCATTCAGCTGCCCTCATCTGACCGACCCCCCAGCCCCTGCCTCCCACAGTAGCCGGCCTTACCTTGTACTCCTGCCCAGGAGCAGAGTCGTCACCATCCTGCTGCCGCCGGGTGTTTTTTTGCCTTCGGTTTTCGCCAGAGTAGGATTGCATGCGCGTGAGGCGCGCATGCGCCCACGGCCTCGTTACAACCCTTCCCCCACCCCATGGCCTAGCACCTGGCTTCCACTATGCCCATGCCACTCCTGGCCTCCACTAGGGTCACTATCGGCCGAGAAGAGGCCACATCACCAACCCAGAGAGGAGAACCTGCCTATCGGCAGCTCAATACAGTTCTGCCCCCCTCCCACTGCCGACCTCCGATGACCTGAGCTCGTTCCTGAACCCGGGTCGTTGGCGTGTCACGCGGTGAGGTGTCCAGCGCCTTAGCCTTCAGTGCCACTGCCCGGCTTAGCACCTTCATGTTTAATTTTTAAGAGGGCTGGATAAGTGAAGAAGAAATCCACCTTGAGCTCTCGCAGCTTATTCATTATGGGATAGCATGCTCTCCTCTTCTGCAGCCATAGGGAGTAATTCTGGAAAAGGAATAGTTGGCTCCCCTCATAGCATAGCTCTTTTATATTCTGATAGGCATTCAGGACAGCCTGGCGATCTCTAAGGTTATGAACTCGCATGATGATTTGGCGAGGGGGCTGATCAGCCGCAAGTTTTGGCATAACAGCCCTGTGAGCTCTCTCCAGTTTAAAGCTACCACCTTTTGGTGTCAGGGCCAGAAGAGCAGGCAGAGTCGTGGCACAGAACTCCTCCACACTGGAGCCTTCTTTACCCTCTCGTAGCCCCCTGATGTGAAGATTCAGTCTCCGGTGGTAATTCTCCTGATAGTCAAAGAGGTCCCTGAATTCCTCGAGTTCTCGTTCTAGGCGGGTCACCTTGTTGGGGAGAGGTCCAGCGATGTCTTCCAATTGCCGATATCCTTTGCTCAGCCTCATTAAGTCTGGACACGTGAGTAGCATTTTGCTCGTTATCTCTTGCAGTGTGTTCTCTAATTTGTCCAGCTTAGGATTTCGTGCCGCCGTAAATTATTCTTGGACTGTGCAGCCTAATGTAGTCATCTCGGATGCCAAGAGTGAGATTAGGCACATACCCTCCATTGACATGGTCGGCTGCTGCTTCTTTACATTTTTCACTGCCATTCTTTATAATTTACGAGCATTTGACACCAGAAATTCCTCCATGGTGACAGTGTATAGATCTTGATAAAGTGCTGTGACTCAGTACTGATGTCCTTGCACAACCACATGGGGCACCTTGGTATAGACAGAACACTTGACTTGGTGAGATCCAGATTCTATTGGCCTAAGATGGGGGCTGATGTGGAGCAACACATTCGAACTTGTAGTCGCTGCTTACAGAGGAAAGCTTTGCCCCAGAGGGCTGCCCCCCTTGTTAACATCACCACCAGTGCACCCATGGAGCTGGTCTGTATTGATTTTCTGAGTTTGGAGGCAGATCAAAGAAATATCAGTAATGTGCTGGTGGTCACTGACCATTTCACGAGATATGCCCAAGCTTTCCCCACCAAAGACCAGAAAGCATCCACTGTGGCCAAAGTACTTGTAGAAAACTTTTTGTTCACTATGGGGCTCCACAAAGAATCCATTCTGATCAAGGGAGAGACTTTGAGAGTCGCCTGATCAAAGAGATGCTTTCTCTGTGGGGAGTCGAAAGTCCAGAACCACTCCTTACCACCCCCAGGGGACCCACAGCCTGAACGTTTCAACTGCACTTTGCTAGATATGCTAGGCACCCTGCACCCAAAGGACAAGCTCTAGATGGAGCCAACAAATTAGCACCCTGGTACATGCTTATAACTGCACCAAAAGTGATGCCACTGGTTCTCCCCTACCGCCTGATGTTTGGAAGAGAAGCTCGACTACCGTAGATGTGTGTTTTGGGGTCTCTCCTGATGGGGTTCAAGCTGACAACTATTTACAGTATGTGCAAAGTTAAAGGCCCAGCTAACTCATGCGTACTAACTGGCTCAAACCATGGCTGCCAAAAGAAATCTGGCCAACAAAGAAAGGTATGATAAAAGGTGAAAGCACAGGAACTCCAGGAGGGAGATCGGTATTGCTAAGAAATCTGGGACTGCATGGCAAACACAAGATTGCTGACAGATGGCACCATCTCCTCACATTGTAGTGGGCAAACTAGATGATCTGCCAGTGTACAAAGTAAGGCCTGAGAATAATTCAAAAGATGTCAAAACAATGCATAGAAATCATTTACTGCCCATTGGACAAATCTTGATTGAGTCTGAGCCCCAGAAGATGCCCCTCTGGACCAGTGACTAGAGCTGCTGCTAAGAAAAGATCAAGAAAGCCTGCACCTACAGAAGCAAAGTTAAAGTGTTCCCTCCACAAGTCCCAGTTGAGCATGACTGTCAGTCCATATCAGAAGAAAGTGAGAGTGACTTTGAATACTATCCTTCTTACGAACTGAGTCAATTGTTTCGGGGCAATCCCTAGTCAATACTGGAGACGAAGCTGGGCCTTCTGGACTGTCTAAGCCCCAGCTTCGGTCCCTGGAGCCAATGCTCCCAGAAAGTGAGGTGCAAAGCATCAGATCAGATGAAATGGAATCATTGTGCATGGTTGAACTGTTTGAGCTTTCAGGGAGGAAAATGATGGATTGGGGCAGACTGGTGATACACATTGAACCAGAAGAGTGTTTTGAGTGCCCTGACAGTCCACTGCCAGTGTCCGAAAGCTCTCCATGCAAGCCAAATGTTGTGGACTCAGAAACTGTAACTCCTGGAGCTGAAAGTGCCCCAAGTACTAGCCTCTCTACCCCATGGAGACCCCTGACAAGTGAGGACAATGCTGAAAATGAGGCTCAGAGTGCAGAGACTGTAACAGTTCCCTAGAAAGACTGGACGAGCTGTAAAGCCTGTGGTGCACCTCAGTTATGATTCACTTGGGAGGCCTGTGGACTTGCCTCTCAATGTTGTCCATAAAGGAGTGTATGTGTCCCCGAGCTCATTGCCCAAACTGAGGTCAGTGCTAACTCCAAGTTACTTGTGTTGCCCTCTCATATGGTGCCCTTGCCCGTCCAGCCCAAGGTAACTGATAGGAAGGGGCCCCTTTCTTCAGGTTTCATGTACAAGAGGTAATAACTTGAGTTATGGTACAATGTGTGTGTAATGCTATGTAAAGAGTGACGTACTGCAATGTTTCAGAAATGTGTTCTTGGTAAAATTATATACTGACTGACGATTACATGTGTGAGCCTAATGCAAATGTATATGGTTGCAGTTAAAACTTATGGGGTACTTGCTTGACGCGGATGTCAAGCTTTCCCAGGCTAGGAAGGTGTAACCCCTGCAAATGGGGTTTCCAAAGACTTCCAGGAGCTTGCTTGAATGCTCCAAGCCTGAATGGTGTTTGCTTTGGCTTATTTATCAGTGAGTGTTTTAGAGCCTCTGGTACTGTCTCTTTAAGAGCCGCCTGCTTGCAGACATAATTAGTTTGTATGGGGACTGTGTGTTTCTCTGTTTGAGTACCACTCGAACTGCTGCCAATTCACTCCATTTTGCAGTCACTAGAGTGCAAAGGAACCTATCTGAAAGATGTAACTGTTTGCCAGAAATAATTTAGAGTAATAATGAAAATACAGTTTGTCTAATCTGTCTTTGCAGTCAGAACTGTGTTTGCCTAGTTCCCCATTCTAGTTTTGAACTGCTGAACTGGACCAATCAGTGTGGGGTAAGCTAGCTCTAAATGGTGCCTTGGACGAATCAGAACTTGGACTCATAATCTGAGCCAGCCACAAGAGGATTGTATGGGCAGTGACTCTGGGAGATGTAGTTTAGACTTGCACCTTTTGGACCAACAGCAGCAGTCTATTGTGAGTGACAGCCAATCCAGTCAAGAACTGGGAGGAACTCAAAGGAAGTGCCGGTTTTGTCTGTTGGAGTTTCAGTTTAGATCTGGCAGTGAAGGGGAAAGAAACCCTGTGCTCCTTCAGTCACAGTTTCAGTCAAAAACGTGTAAGGCCCAGAGTTCCGGTCTGCAGCTTGTGTAACTGCTTGTTAGGACTGAACTGGCCCTGTGAAGAGAATCAAAGGATCTCTGAAGAGTAGAAACCAGGCTCACCCTGTAGAAGACTGGAGAAATTGTTGAATTGCACTCGGTCTGTCAGGAACTGAATCTGCTGTGTGTTCTCCCGGTATTGTGCAGTAATTGCGATCGGATAGAGAAGCAGCCTGCCTGGTATAGTACTTTCTTTTTTACCATATAAATGTGAGGAGGCTTGCAGCTCAAGTGAATCCTGCTGCCATTAAAGGACTTTGCCTGTGACTGTTTACCATATAAATGTGTGAAGAGTCTCGTGGAGCTCAAGAGTAGCCCTGCTGACGTTGAAGGACCCTATCTTGTTTGGAGGTCGTGAGTACTAATTCAGGGTCGCTCCTGTTGAATTGCCACATTAAATCCAAATGGAATCACTGTACTGCTGACTGTTTAAACTAATTTTTCTTTTCACTGTGTGAAAGGGCCCTCACCAGCTGCCACGGTTTGGACTAGCTACTAGGGCTTGGGTACCCAGGGACAGTAACTGGTAGGGATAGGCCTGTGCACAGAGCCATAGGTAGATAGTAAAGTGATAAGCTAATTAACCTGATTTCCCATGTCCTTGTTATATTCCCCTAAATAAATCAGAGCTGCTTGTTTCAGCAAAGTTATACTGCCTGAGGTATTTGTCTATGTTAAAGTATTGTACTGTGATTGTTGCACTGTATCTTATTTTACAGGAGGTCCCAGTGCCTGAACCAGCCCTGGGGTAAGTGTATACTGTGAAGGTAATTCTAATATATTGTGTGGGCCACTAGTGGGAAGAAAGGGGGTTGCAGTGTCCCAGAGGGCTGTGACCAAGTAGTTTAACTATTGCAAACCCTGACCTCTGGGTGGAGGCACCCGCCATTGGATCCAGGCCCCTCAACCTGTTAGTGGCAAATCAGGCAGGGGTAGTAGCCCCTGGGATAACGCCATCTAGGGGTTACACTGTGATGTTGCCATTTTTGTGATATAAACTGTTTTTGTCACTTAAACCATTTTATCATGCACTGTTTGGCATTTAACTAGGTTCTCATGCTTTTTTGCTGCATGCGTCTCGTATACTTCCCCACAGGTGTGTAGTGCCAAGTTAGAACAGTCCTTCTGCAAACTTCTGATGTGGTTTACTGCACTGTACTGACACTCTTCTCTGTCCCCATCCCTGCTGCTTCCACCCTGTTTGTGTGTGGAGCCATGATTGGTAGCATTGCATGCTGCTGCCAGTTTTGTGCATGTGTACCAGCTTTCAGTGGATACTGTAGTCTACATCCCCCATCTCAATTATCCCTTGAACTCCCCTCCACATCCCATCTGATAACGCCTTTAATTATTTATTCAATTTTGGTAACCGGGTAGACCCACTGAGCCCCGAAGGCCCCTTTTTCAGGGTCGACCCAGAATTAGTTACATAGAGCTTGAGGTAATAACATTTGCTTAAAACAGTACTTAAGAGCAGACCACATTTGATTAGTATCAGGAAAGTGCCCAGTGGGGGATCAGACAGTCACCAACAGATATTTCATGTTTCTGTCCCAATGAGGTCTATAACAGGGCTGTAAAAAATACCTAGTTAAGACAGAGCAAAACAAATTATAACTTTTTCTCTTTAGAGGTTTCCAAGGTCTTGTTGAGTTCTAGAGAAGGCTAGATTTTTGGTTTTGTGCTACTGTGTTCAGGTGCAAAGGCATGTGCTTTTTTTCTAGCAGGTGCCAACGAAGCCCCTTGCGGAAGATACTCAGTGAGGTAGCATCCTGGAGGTGAATGGGGAACTTATTCCAAAGTACATGAGCTGCATAGGCAAAGGATTTGCTGCCTGCCATGGATCTTAACCTGGGTTCTTTCAAGAGATTTCTCCCAGTAGTGTGGAGCTGTCTACCTGAGCGGTTTGGAACCAACATTTCAGTTAGGCTTACTGGGGGTAGGTCATTGATGAATTTATAGGTGCTGCATTTTAGGGGGTACTCTAGCCATTGGCTCGGGAGGCCAATGCATCGCAATGATAGCGCCTCGGGTGTGACATAGATGCAAAGCTAGTAATTTTATTGCATAGCGTTTTCATCCTACTGAGCTCCTGTTTTGCTAGGCCCTGCATTACAGGTGCAGTGTAGGTGAAGGTTGGAAGTAGAATGCGTGTAGCTATGGTAATCCTGGTCTCAGGGATCAACTGGGCGTTCAATCAGTAGAGTAGGCCTAATTTTTGGTATATGTTTTTGGTTATTTGATCCACATGGGGTTTCAGTGTGAAGCCTTGGTCCAGCATCAGCCCCAGGTATTTAAAAGGCTTCACTACCTCTATTTGAGCACCAGATGAGGAGACCAGGGGGAGTAGGGGGCTTCTATCCTGACCCAGGGTTCTTGGTCCGAACAAAACTGCATTTGTTTTGTTAGTATTCAAAACCAGTCTGTTTTCCCAGAGCCATCTTTCTAGGGAAGCAAAGTCCGATTGGAGTTGCAGTCCCAGGTCAGAAGTGTTGTTCGAGGTTCTGCAGATGACAGCATCATCTGCATATTTGACCACAGAGCTTCCTCCACAATGATTGCTTAAATCATTGACGAACAGTGAGAACAGGAGGGGGCCCAGTACAGAACCTTGTGGCACCCCCTCCTTGAGAGGGAGAGGTGCAGATGTGCCGCCTCTCCACTTGACCCATTGGGAACAGTTGCTCAGGTAACTGGTGAACCAGGTTAGGGAGTGCTGATCAAGGCCAAGTTTACCCAGTTTTTTTAACAGGAGGTTGTGATCTACTAGATCAAAGGCCTTGGTCAGGTCTATACAGATGGCCACAGTTGGGGTTTCTGTGTTTAGAGCGGTGAGGACATCAGTGGAGAATCTGATGAGGGCTGTGTTGGTCCCATGCTTTCGTCTAAAACCATCTTGGGTGTGCACCAGCAGCTGGTTAGCCTCCAAGTGGTCTTGGAGTTGACAAAAGACTAGCCTTTCAAACAACATGAAGTCTTGCTGTATTCTGACATATGCAGTAATGTCCAACCTTTGAACTGCCCCGGAGAGGAAAGAGTTAACCTTCCATGCAAGGCATGGAATGCTGAGCTCGAGCTTGGTTGAGACTCTGTCTGTTGTTGTTTGAACTCAAACCGCCAGATTCTTTACTCTACCTCACTGAACAGTCGCTCCGGAGATTTCTCTTTTGCTCGGTTCAATTTAGTCGGTTAAAGTGTCGTTTTCCTCGGTTTCAACTGTATTTAATCCGTTTAACCTGTCGGTTCAGTCTCTGTCTGTGGTATCGTGAGTACTAGATAGGTTTATTTTTGTTTCTTCTGTGTGGAACTTGTAAACGTTGGATCAGTTCGGTTAGAACCGATCAGGTTTGTTCAAAAAAGTTTGTTCTACTTTTAGAGTGTGGTAACCGGTCCTTATCGGTTCTAAAAAAAAAAACGGATTTCATTACGCTTTTTTCCACGACCCATAACACGGTCAGGAACCAATAAGGGTGTCTTGCCTGACGGATTGCTGAAAAAAGGGTAAGTTTGGTTAGGACTGGCCATGTCTGAGAAACCCAAGAGAAAAACCGGGTCCACTGGGTTTCAACACTGTAGTGTGTGTGGGGAAGCCTTTGCTAAGGCTGACCCCCACACCACCTGTGTTTATTGTCTGGGGTTTGACCACCTCGATTCAGACTGCCAGATTTGCAAAAATTTTCCCTCAGCTACCCTGGAAAAGAGAGTTGGTAGGCTCAGGGAAAGGGAGGCCAAAAAGTCCACTGACCCGATGATAGCCTGGATACGGTTCCAACCAACCAGAAGGAGTGCCTTCTGACCAGGACGTAAACTTTGGGCAAAGGAGAACCGACTCTGAGGAGTCTGTTCCGGTTAAAAGAAAAAGAAGGGATAAATCAGCCGGTTCGGATCCACAAGTTCTTTCTCCGACCGCTGATGAAATAGACAAAGCGATAAGGATTGTTCAATCTCTAACCTCGGTTCTGACTGAACCGGCACCATCGGTTAGCGGCTCGGTTCCCCCGGTTCCAGATTATAATTTAGAGGATTTTTATGAACCGGAGGAGGAGGAAGGAGAGTATGAAGATGGTGATGGTGATTATGTAAGTCTAGATGTGCCCATTGACCCGGACATCTCCCCAGACAGACCTTCAGGGGTTTCTCCTCCTAGGCTTTCTGAGTCCCCTTCCCATTTTATGTTTTACAAAAAAGTGGCTGAAACTCTTCAGCTTCCTATGGAGGAAGCACAAGAGGATCAGGAGGAGCCTGATTACGTTGAGATGATGGACATCCCAGAGTCCAGGAGGCTGTCTATTCCCCTCCATAAGTCTTTTGGGAAACGGACAATAAAAATTTTAAAGACTTCTAATTCTATACCTCCTGTGGACAAGAGAATGGACAAGAGGTATACTCTCTCAGGTTCAGATACAGAGTTCCTTACCCAGCAAAGCAGCCATGTTAGTAGTGCAGGCTGCTGCCTGTGATAAGGCAAATATACCCTTGGCTTCACCCCCAAGATAAGGACTCCAGGAGGATTGATGCCATGGCAAAGAAACAGTACATGGCAGCATCCTGGGACTCAGGCAGGCTAATTATATGGCCTATACAGCTAGATACCAGAAGTCTAGATGGGACACTGTTATGGCTCTGGCTAAACAGGTCCCTGGCCAGCTTGCCAAGGAGCTGGAGTAGGTGGCTGCAGATGGTATTGAGGCATCGAAGGTGCAATTTCATGCTGCAATAGATTCCAATGATGTTTCATCTAGAGTCATGGCTACATCTGTGGCCCTTCGTAGGATGGCTTGGCTCAGATGTATTAGCCTGTCTCAGGATACCCAGACTAAGGCCATGGATTTCCCTGTTGTGGGTAATTCTCCGTTTTGGGAGCAAACAGAGAACTACATGAAGAAAATGGATGAATACAGGACCACCTATAGGAGTGCTCAGGCCAAGGAAAGGCAAGCCACTCCCCAGAGGCAGCATTCCAGGGGCAGGGGCAGGCCTTTTCATAGGCCTTTCTACCAAGCTCAGGCCTCCTCTTCCGCCTTTGCCCAGAGGGGGTTCTTCAGAGGGAGAGGCAGACGGGGTACAAGCAGGCCTGCTACCACCCCTCAGCCTAAAGCCCCTGCCAAATAGGCACCCTGATGGGTTTGCCCGGGCCGATTCTCCACCACCTGTAGGGGGCAGGCCGGCTTACTTTGTCCAGGACTGGATGTCTTTAACATCAGACAAATGGGTCCTGGAAGTAGTGAGCCAGGGACTGGTTCTCAGCTTCAAAAAATTTCCCAACATGAGAACCAGATCCTTTCCACCTGCAGATCCTTCAGAGGCACTTGTCCTAGAAGCAGAGGTCTCTTTCCTCTTGGCTCTGAGAGCCATAGAAAGGTTTCCACCCCTACACAAGGGAAAAGGATTGTACTCCAGGTACTTCCTAACTCCCAAAAGACAGGAGAATGGCAGCCATCCTGAGGTCAGATATTTAAACAAGCACCTTTAAAGCCAAAGTTCAAAATGGTGACTCTGGGAATAATTCTACCCTCTAAGACCAGGAGACTGGCTAGTTTCCCTGGACCTCAAGGATGCCTATTTCACATTCTCATTAGAAGCTCCCACCGAAAGTACCTCAGGTTCGAGTTGCCCTCAGGCCACTATCAATTCAGAGCAATGCCCTTTGGCCTGACTTCAGCTCCAAGGGTGTTCACAAAATGCCGGCAGTAGTGGTTGCTTTCCTAAGGAGAAAAAAGATCTCCATCTTTCCATACCTGGACGACTGGCTCATAGTAGGTCAGTCTCCAGACCAAGTCAAGTCACACCTACAGATAACTCAGCAACTGCTCACTTCTCTAGGATTCCTTCTGAATCTTTCAAGTCAGTTCTAGAGCCTGTGCAGTTCCTCACCTTCATAGGGGCAGAGCTGGATACATTAAAGGCAAGAGCCTTCCTTCCCCTGGACAGGGTAAGGACCCTTGTTACACTGGCCTCTTCATTCACCCTCCAGGTGTCTCGACCAGCAAGGCATTTTCTGCAGCTCCTGGGCCACATGGCTGCCTCGACAGCAGTGGTCCAAGGAGCAAGATTTCAGATGAGGGACATTCAGTTCCACTTGAGAGCCTTCTGGTCTCAGAGAAAGGATCCTCTGTCCAAACTAATCCCAGTGACTCGAACTCTGATCCAGGCTTTGCAATGGTGGCAGGATCAGGACAACCTAAGGCAAGGAGTTCCCTTTGTCACTCAATCTCATTCTCTAATCCTTACCACAGATGCCTCCCTCTTGGGCTGGGGAGCCCACTTGGGGGACCTGACCACCCAAGGGTTGTGGTCACCTCAAGAATCTCTGCTTCACATCAATCTCTTAGAACTCAGAGCAGTGTTTCTAGCACTTCAAGCTTTTTCCAAGTCTGTTCAGAACAAAGTAGTTCAGATCAGGACAGACAATACCACCACAATGTGGGTACGTCAACAAGCAAGGGGGCACTCGGTCTACGGCCTTGTGCACAGAGGCAATGAAGTTGTGATCTCTGGCATTCCCTGAATACCTCTCTCATAGCAGTGCACCTCCCAGGGAAGGACAATGTCCTGGCAGATGCTCTCAGCAGGATATCTCAGGGCCATCACGAATGGTCCCTAGATCCCCTGATTTTGAAGGTGATCTTCTCCAGATGGGGCACCCCACAGATAGATCTTTTTGCAGCCCCAGACAATCACCAACTTCCTCTTTTTTGCTGCAGGCCCCCAGTGTTGGTCTCAGTCCCCCTGGATGCCCTAGTTCTCGATTGGAAAGGGAAGTTTCTATATGCTTTCCCCCTTTCCCTCTCCTGTTCAGGGTACTAGTCAAAATCAGGTGTTAATCCTGCAAAGTGATTCTGATTGCTCCAGACTGGACCAGACAGCCCTGGTACCCTCTCTTGCTGTCCTTAGCAGTCCACCTTCCCCTGTCTCTTCCCAGGAATTACACCCTGTTAACATGTTCTCAGGGGAGGGTCTGGTATCCGAATCTCTCAATCTCAAGGCCTGGCTCTTGAGGAGTCAGAATTTGCAGATTTGCATCTCTCACAAGGTGTTCTGGATATTTTAAAGGCTTCTCGAAAGCCTTCCACCAGAAATACCTATAACTCAAAAATGGAAAAGGTTTACTATTTGGTGCTCTGGGAAGCATATTTCTCCAGAGTCTGCTGGGCTGCCTGCAGTCCTTGACTATATGGTTCATCTCAATAGCTTGGGACTCAGACCAGCTACACTTAAAGTGCATCTGGCAGCTGTCTCTGCCTTCTTGTCAGCAGGCAAGCACTCTTCCCTTTCAGCTCATCCTGTATTCTGTAAGTTCTTCAAGGGATTGCTGCATACCAATCCTCCCTTCAGGGACCCTGCCCCTGCTTGGGACCTTAATGTTTGCATTGCTCAGCTTATGCAACCCCCATTTGAGCCTTTGTCCTCAGCAGAGCTTAAGTACTTGACTTGGAAAACTGTGTTCTTGGTAGCCATTACTCTGCCAGACGATAAGTGAGTTACAGGCCCTCAGTGGAGCCTGATTTTATCTCTTTCCATAGAGATAAGGTGGTCCTCAGGACTAATAGGAAGTTTTCGCCTAAGGTGGTTTCAGATTTCCACCTTAACCAGTCTATGTCTCTTCCTGTTTTCTTCACTGACCATTCCTCCTCTGGGAGAGAGGAGGCTGCACAGCTTGATGTGAAAAGGGCCCTTGGCTACTACATAGAGCACACCAGGGTCACAGGTTTGACTCCTCCAACTGTTCCTCACTTACGGTGAGGTTGGTAGGAAAACCTGCCACTAAGAGATCTATTGCCAGGTGGATTGTCTCTTGCATACAATTTTGCTATGAAAAATTAGGTAGGATCCTCCCTCAGGCCTGAGGGCTCACTCTACCAGAGGTATAGCTGCTTCCTGGCTGCTGCCAGGATATTCCTATCTTAGAGATTTGTCAAGCAGCCACCTGGAAAACAGTACTTACTTTACCAAGCATTACTCTCTGGATATCCAGGCTAGGAGTGATGCTCAGTTTGGCACAGCAGTGCTTCAGAGCCTATTCTAAGTAGGTTCTGTCCCTCCTCGTGGAGGTACTGCTTGGTAGTCTGCATATGTCAGAATACAGCAAGACTTCATGTTGTTTGAAGAAAAAATTACTCACCTTAGTAATGTTGTTTTTCTAATGGAGTCTTGTTGGTATTCTGACCTCCGCCTCCCTTCTCAGAACCTGGGTTTTGGGATGGGTGGCAGCAACAGTGTTGGCACTCTGGAGTGACTCCTTTTCTCACCCTCTTGTTTTGGAGGTGTGTGTTGTGTTTTGCTTTATTTTGGGGGTTCCTGACTTGAGTCTTTGCCTTGGAACCAAAAATCTTATTATTTTTAGTAGCCAGTTGGCTAGTGTAAGTTTACAGTTTCCACACAGGACACCCAGTGAGTATAGCTCGTAAAGATCTGGCGGTTTGAGTTCAAACAGACAGTCTCAACCGAGCTTGAGCTCCGCATTCCATGCCTTGCATGGAAGGTTAACTCTTTCCTCTCCTGGGCAGTTCAAATGTTAGACATCACTGCATATGTCAGAATACAGCAAGACTCCATTAGAAGAAACAACATTACTAAGGTGAATAATTTTTTCTTCTTGTATTTCGGCTAGGATACATAAAAGGGAGAGAGGCCTATACTTACCTGTTGGTTTCCTGGGGCCTCCCTTGTGTATGGGTATCATGTAGGCTTGTTTACGGATGTTGGGTACTGCCCCTTCCAACAGGGACCTGTTGATGAGCCAGGCAACTGGTTGCGCTATGGCCGGGACAGCAGCCTTGAATAGTCTTGGGCCATGGCCATCTGGACCTGCTGAGCCTTTTGCTTTAATGGATTTTAGAAGGGGAAGAACTTCTTTTGGACTAACTAACTGTAGGTGAAATAGTGAGTGTGGAAGATTCAGTGCCTCTGAGCTAGGTTGCTCTGGATGTTTAGGGGGAGGTTGGCTTTGTAGTCTTCTAGGTTGGTAAAAAACTTGTTGAAGGCTGAGGCGGCCTCCTGTGCTTTAAGCATTTGGCCGTTGTAGTCTATCGGGCCTTTGGTTGATTTACCACTGCCCTTTAACAAAGCATTAATGTGCGTCCAGAAAGACCTAGCGTCAGTCAGGTTGCTCTGCTGGAGTTTCCTAACGTACTCCTTCTTTGCAGTCTTTGCGGTTTGTTTACACTAATTCCTTAAGGTTCTATAGGTTACCAGGTCCTTTGGAAGGGTTGACTTCTTACGTTTTTTCCAGGCCTTGTCCCGACTGATCATCATCGCCTTCAACCCTGGTGTAATCCACTTGTAGCAGCGACCTTTTGTTCTGAGTCTCTTGAGTGGGGCGTATATGTTGGCTGCAGAGATTAAAGTATTTTGGAAGTACTCCAACACTTCATCTAGGCTAGGTAGTAGTTGAATAGGGCTCCAGTCAAGACTGCCTTGGTGCTCCTGGAAGACATCAGCAGAACATTTGGAAAAAATCTCTGGCTGTGAGGAGTCTTGGAGGAACCCTGGGTGACCTATTTTTTCATATGCAGAATACTGGTGAGTGGTCACTCAAGGAATCCGTCATAGTGCCAGCCACTTGTATGTTTAATGGATTAGAGACCAGTACCCAGTCTAGTGTAGAATGGTTCCCAATGTTGGCATTTTGCCTAGTGGTCCCAGTGATGACCTGAGTTAGGTTTGCATCCTGGAGTGTAGCTTTCAGAGCCTGCTTTGTGTCAGATGCCCAGTTCAGGTTAAAATCTCCCAGGATTAACAACTCAGAGGGAGCACTTTCTGCTAGAGCTTTGGTTAGCACCTCCAGAGCATGGGGGCAGCCTTTGAAGGGTTGTATAGGCAGCTTATTGTTAGGTGCTTAGTAAGACCAAGAGTAACCCTAACGAATAGTGACTCACAGCTAGTGCCTCCAAGATGGGGGAGGGAGCTAGAGAAGCATTCAGAGAGTCTTTAACATAATAAATACGCCACCCCCCTTTTTTGTCCACCCTGTCCTTCCTGAAGATGTTGTAGTCATTAAGCTCAGTCTCATGGGTTCGGATGTGTGGCTTCAACCAAGTTTCTGACACTGCCAGTAAGTCTGGCTTGTACATATCCACCCAGCTTTGGAACGCTTGAATTTTGGGACACAGACTGCATATGTTCATGTGTGCAGTTTTTACACCCTTGGAGGAGGCCCAGTTCAGGTCATGAGGGGAACCAATCATACAGTTAACCACAGGGTATCCGGGGTTGGGCTCAATGTCTCTAGTCAGGAGGATTAGCAATACAGAGATTAAGCTTAGAACTTCTGGAATTTTTAGGAGCGAGTCTCTTATCCCATTACTCCTTGAGCCAAGGAACATTAAGTAGCAGGCCCCTTTTTATGTTGGCTTGCGCATGAGTCAACATATTGCAGTAGTAGCAGATTTGGAGGTGCGGTCACTGGGCGAATGCAGGGGACGCATCAGTAGGTGCGTCCCTCATTCCCTAATCAGCCAGCATGCAGGCGCCACACCAGCAATTTGGAATGGGACCACCAGATCTAAGAAAAGGTCCACTGCAATGAGAAGCAAGCTTCTCATTGCAGCGGCACAATAACATGCCTCCCGACGTAAACATGGCAGCACTGACTGCCGCTGCCTGACTTCAGTGGTGCCCAAACCCCCTGTCGCATGCCCCGACCCACTTCATTTGCCAACTGGGGAGCACACCTCGCTGGCATAATGACCTCCCCCCTGGCAAGCCCAACCCCCAACATCATACGCCCCCAACAGTCTTTTCTACAACGGGGCCCAATCCCCATCAGCTACAGTCCCTCTTTCCTGTTTATTTTGCAGATGGGGAGTCCACCCGCTGGCATAATGTCCCCCCATCTGTTGTATGCCGAGGTGCCCAATCTCCCTCGGCTCTTGCCCTTTCATATGTGCCACAGGGTGCCCAATCCCCCGTCGGCTACAGCCCTCCCTCCTCAAAGCAATCAGGTGGCATGCTGGGAGCCCACCCCAGTGTGCCATATGTCCCTGAAAAAAAAAGTCCCTTGATGTTCCCTCCCTCCCCACCTGTAAAACAGAAAACTCCATTGAGAAGGACAGGGTGTGTGGACTGGGACAAAAACCCAGGACAGTTCCAATCCCTGAGTCAGCAGTGCAGATGGAGGACCGCTATGCAGCAGGCAGCACAGGCGCACCTCAACCCCTGATTCCGCTCCGTGTTGGTGGAGGGGGAGGGAACCGGCAGCAAGAAATCTTCCCCACTACCCCCCCAGTGATGCAGCAGTGATCTCCGGTGGCATCTGCTCGCAAGCAGGTATCCATGCGGCTTTTAAGTGCTGGGCCGGCTGATGCCTCTTGCTCAGGTCCTTTGTTCCAGCTTCAAATTTAGGCTTCAGTGAGGGGCTTCAAGCTGACTGGCACATCGTTCGGTCCACTGGGCAGACCAGGTCGAAGTCTCCGGTGTGGCAGCAGAATTACAGTACCAATTCCCTGTTGCAGAGTAATCAGGCAGGAGAACAAGGAGAGCAGGTCCAGGTCTCATTCCTCCGGTGTGGCGGTGATTTAAAAGAAAAAAAACTGGACGGTTCCGATCCCCGAATCAGTGGTGCAGAGGGAGGACTATTGTACAAGAGGCAGCACAGGCGGACCTCAACCCCCGATTCGGTTCTGTATTGGTGCAGGGGAAGGGAACTGACAGCAAGAAATCTTCCCCTCTATCCCCGATGATGCAGCAGCGATCTCCAGCAACGTCTACTTTATATGCATCCTACTTCATGACAAACTGGATGGACCTATTGTCTTGATCTGCCCATAAAATTCTATGATTTCTTTTTGAATCCTGCTGTTATCTTTGCCTCAACAACCTTGTCATGATACTCTTTCCACTCTTCAAGCACCCTTTCCATGAAGTAATACTTCTAATGTCCATTTTGACCCTTGTGGTAGCACTGCTTCTTAATTTTGAACAGATTAACTGTGTCCACTCTGTTGTACCCTTTCCTGAACTTCAAAGTCTCTGTCATACTAGCTCTTCATGAGAAGGTTCAAGTTCCTCTTGAGAAGGTGACTAACTTTAAATGTTTGAGTGTTATGTTAGACTACCATCTCTCCTGCTCTGGCCATATTGCCTGTGTCTATTGTCACCAGTTAAAGGTTGGGGACAGCATATGGGCAAAAACAGTACCTTACTGCTGTGGCCAGTTGCTGTCTGCTTCATCTTCTTGACTATGACTCTTCTGTCTTTTTGAACACTGCTTCAGCAGATCTAAAGCAGATAAATATGACCTATAATAATATTTTCTGATTCACTTTTCTTGCCCTCTTTAGAACGCACCACTTTGATCTGTATTCCAACCTTACTTGGCTGCCAGCGAATGCTCCTTAATTGACAGAATACTTTGTGACCCCCAAAACTCTCCATTAGCTGAATGTTTGTCTTCTATAAATAATGTTAGGACCATAAGATCTTCAGATCAGTGTTCTGTTGAACAACCTCTTGCCTCTTCAGCTGTGGGCCAGAGATCTTCTCTTCTCCTAGGCTGTGGAACAATTCTCCCCATTCTTTGCCAGATGCTCCAAATCACATCTTATTTAACTACCTGTGGCAAACCACCCATCCAGGGCCCCTTTCACCCTCGGCTGATGCAGACCTCCACCCTGGCTCATCTCGTACTATGTTCTGCACCCACACTTGCCTCTGTGCGACAGTTGCATGCCACAGGCACCTGAATTCTGATCCCAGTCACCAGTCCCCAGCTGCTCAGTCCAGGTGGAGTGTGAGTTTCTTATCAGACTTTACCCAAATCACATCCTGTAACAGGAAGTATTGAGGTATTTCAGTTATTTAAAATGGGTTAGCATGTCGCCCAGTGGCGTGATTGTTGAGGCATCTGTGCCTTACTTCCTGCCACGCTGGCGACACTTGTTTGCAGTGCCAGCAGGCCGTTGGAGGTTGTCTGGGGAGAGAAAGGATTGAGCATCTGAAGGACTGCTCTCCTCTTCTGGGGAGGGAGGTTTGGTGCTTCCGCCGGATGACTGCCCCCGGGTAGAGGCCCAAGGGCAGAGCGGGTCTACAGGGAGCCAAGGAAGGGAGGGAGGGTGCTGTGGGACTTCCACAGACGTGTGCATGCCTCCACGTATGCACATCTGGTGTGTGTGCCCCAGCAACAGGGAAGGGAGAAACGGAGGAACCCCCCCCCCCGGCTGCGGATGATGACCAACCCTCTGCAGGCTCCGCATCCGGCGACCGGGCAAGAACTCTGGGTAAGGCCCAGAGACACCAGTGTGATGGGACTGGAGGGGTTGGTCAGAAGGGGTCAGCGAGGGACATAAGGCGATAAAAACCTATGTGGGAAAAAAAAATAAAATGGGTAAGCGTGTCTCCATGGTATGATGACTATCTCAGAGGTTTACAGTAATCTATTTGGACAACATAATGTAGGAGGCCTATAAGGTGTCCTGTGAGAAGAAAATAAAATTAAAATAAAGTGTCAGCATGGCTCAGTTGGTAGAACAACTGCGCCAGAAGGTCATGGGTTCTGGTCCCATACAAGGGTGGGGCTCATCCCATAAATGACGGGTCCAAGTGCATTACACGGGGTGGGTACTGTACTGTTGGGGTGTGCCATTCATCGGATGAGAGGTTAAACTGAGGTACCATCTTCATTTCTGGGGTTCAGGTGGTGTTAAAGAGCCCATGGCACTTCTCAAAAAGAGTAAGGGAATTTCCCTGGTGTCCTGGGCAAATTTCCCCTATTCTCTGATAGACCATTAACACCTCAGTCCAGTTCAGTTTCAGTTGGTTTGCATGTATATGCCTTACTGTGTAGCCCTACTTTCCTGGTCAGAAAAAGATGAAAATCAGCCTGGCAGAACTCTGCTGCACTATATTCCTTTCTTCATTATGAAAGGCTTTTTTTTTAAATATGAAAATGGGATTCTAGGGACATGGATATGTTGTTCATCCACACTCATTGGCAGGTATCCTTGCCGCTTTAAATCTTGCCGGAAGGTCTTCAAGCTTGCTCCTCCCACCCACCCGGGTATAACTCCTCGCCCCCATGACGCCAGATCTTCCTTACCGCTTGAAGCTTAGGTTCCTCCTTAACGCCTCGCGCTTGAGACTGGTTCCTATTTCTCCGCTTATGATTTAAAATAAATTTTTGGAAAAAGACTTCAGTCTTCTATCCCTCGCGCCGCGATGGACAAATCGACTCGGATTTCGGAGATGCCCATGCCGGCAGAAGATGTCTCGGACGGATCCACACTCCACGTGTGTCTACTGCTTAGGCCTTGAGCACGACCCGCAGGCTTGCGACCTGTGCTCATCTTTCTCGGCCTCGTCCCTCGAGACCGTGTCCCGATGCAACTGGGCCGCCCCGAAGCGCTTCTCCGTGAAGTCCAAGGAGGCCCGGTTGGCGGTGTCGCAGGCGGCGGCTCGGCGATCAGCTCGAGCGGATGGTCGCCGCGAAGAGGAGGCGGCGCGGTCAGATCTTCTCGGCCGCGGCATTTATCCCGCCTCTCTGGGCTCTTCTTACACGGCTTCTTTTAAGGAGCTTTGTCTGTCCCTCTCCACTAAGGAGAAGGGCTCTACGCTCGTGGACCTTATTCTCGGTCCAAAAAGAGGGACAGGGTAAGTCCCTCCGTCGACGCTCTTGGGAGCGGGAAAGGTCCCTCTCCCGGGCCGCCCAACCGTCCGGCTTCGGCCTGACTGCTCGGCTTCGCCACTGGCCCCACGGTGTCCCCCGCCAGGTCAGTTGACCGAGACTCCACCGGCTGAAGTCGAGATTTTCTCGACCCATTGGACAGGCTGTCGCCTTTAGCAGCCGAGATTCCCTCTCCCGTTCCCCGGGAGGAGTTGAGGATCCCATGGGCTCGCCTGTGCCTCGGTTCCGGAGCCCTCGGATGGACCATCCGAGCCGAAGGGAGTGCCGGTTCCGGCCGACACCTCCCCGCACCGACCTGGAAATTCGGGACTCTTGGTTCGGTCTCGACCTCTTGCGGTCCAGCCGATCCCACCGGCATAGGCGGTCTCGGTCTCGGCACCGCTGTAAGCGGCGCCGCCTGGCTGCCCTCGGCCTCCTCCTCGGATGAGGGAGGCTTTCTGCAGAATTACGCCGACGGCACGAGGACTTATGTTGCAACAGTTTCTCCTGGCCGGGAGTAAGCCACCCCGCCGCCTTCCTGCCATTAAGTGGTTGTCACCGAGCGGCCGACACAACCCCTCGACTTATCCGAGGAGCCTATACCCAGGCCGGTTGTTCGCCAAACCAGCTGCTCCACCGATCTCGTGGAACCTCCGCCCACAGCCACCACACTGGGGCTCACCAAGGACTCTCGGTCGGCTAAGGGTCTACCCATCGGCTTGTCAGTTACCCTCACTCCGACCGACCTCGGCAGGTGAAGGGTGGCTCAGGCCAGAGGCAGTTTTTGAGGACTCTTCCGAGTCCGAAGATGATTCTCCTTTTCTCCAAGCGACTGGACTTGGAGTCTTCAGGAGGTCAGTCAATTGGACGATAGCCCGTCGCTTCCTAGGACTGCTTGCTCATCTCGGAGTCCACCGGATGGAGCTCAACCCGCTTCCAACGGGCCAGGTATCCCCTCACGGAGATTCTGGACCAGGATTCTCCGACGGAGGCTTTCCGTGGCCGAGGCCATAGTGGGTCCGCACTGGAGCTTTGGCAGCGCCTGCTTCCTGCCCTGCGCCTTCAGCCAGGATGGCCAGGAAGTATGCGGTCCCCTACCGTTCCTTGTCCGGTTTGAACACCCCTCTGCTGAGGGGTTGGTTACCGACAGCTTTGCCACGGCCGGCAACGCCAGGGATGTGGACAACCTCCTGACAAGGAGTCCAAGAAATTGGACTATGTCGGGCTAAAAGTCTACGCTATGCCTCTCTCGGCCTCGTCAGGCCAGTTCGCCATCCTCATGGCACATTTTCTCATGCCCTGTTGGGCTCCCTGGATGAGGTCATCCCTCATCTTCCCGCCGATCTGCAGACCACGGTTAAGCAGGTGCGGGACCAGGGCAGGGCAGTGGCCAAACAGCAGCTCCAGACTGCTTTGGATATAGGGGACTCATGTGCTAGATCGGTGGCGGTCACGAGTGGCTATGCAAGGTCATGGGTTTAGCAGGGATATCTCCACCTTTACTCGGATACCCAGCACAAGTTGGCGGATGTTCCCTTTGGGACTGACCTCTTCAGCCCTGGGTGGAAGGTCACTTGCAGAGGATCGAGAAGTCCAATGCTACCTTGGACTCAGTCTCTTCTGCTCAGAAGGACAAGGCGCAAACCACAGCCTAAGCCCTTTCGTCCTTCTGTGCCCTCGGCGCCTCGACCCAGCAACGCCAGGGCCAGCAGGCTCGGCCTTGGCATCCCAAACCCAAGCCGCCGGCCTCTAACAGGAGACAGGGAGGAAAGGCCCAGGAGGTCCTCGGCCGGTCCCTCCTCCAAGCCTGCCCAGTGACGGGCTGAGGGTTGCGCCCATTCCCGCTACCTTACCCTGGTCCCCCGTGGGGACGGCCCGCACTTCCGTTCCGCCTGGTCCGCTGTTACCACGGACAGGTGGGTCTTGGAGGTGGTGGGAAGAGGCCTGCCTCTGGAATTGACAGGCACCACCTTCAGAGCCGCCGCCCTCGGGGCTTCGAGATCCCCAGCCTCACTGGCGGCCTGTCGAGCCGACAGCGCCTCCTCCTCCAGAAGGAGGTGGTAAGAGAGTGGTGGACCCTCCTTCAGACCCAGGGTTTGTGTCCAGGTACTTCCTGGTTCCGAACGGACGGGGTTGGCGCCCATTCTCGACTCCACACGACCTAAACAAGTTCCTAAGGTCTCAACCTTCAGGATGGTCACTCTGGCTCAGATAATACCATCCTGGAACGCGCGCGGTGGTTCTGCTCTCTGGACTTGCAGGACGCGTTTTTCACGTCCCTATCCGTCTGTCTCACCAGAGATTCCTTCTGCTCCGAGCGGAAGGATCCCTCTTGAGTTCCAAGCCATGCCCTTCGGCTTGTCTCCAGCTCCCAGGGTCTTCACCAAATGCATGGCAGTGGTGACAGCATTCTCGCGGCCCGAGGGGTCCGGTGTACCCTTACCTGGACGACTGGCTGATAGCAGCTCCTCCAGGAAGGAGGCGGAGTGGTCCAGAGATCTGGCCTCCAGGTCTGTTTCAACTGGGCCTCCTATCAACGAGGCCAAGTCGGAACCTGAGTCAAGCAGGTGATTCTATTCATCGGGCGCAGCTCGACTCTCTCTCGAGCCAGAGCGCTGCCCCGGACAGGGTCAAGTTCTTCCTCCTTTGCCCGATCATTTCTGGTTGGGCAATTGCGCCTGCCGGGACTTCCTGCGCCTCCTGGGTCTCATGGCGGCCTGCACCAGCGTGGTCCGTTGGGCCCGCTGGAACATCGTCCCCTTCAGTGGGGACTGGCCAGCCAGTGGTCACAAGCGCTCGTCCCTTGGACCAGCTTAGGCCGGTGACACAGGGATGTGGAACGCCTCCAGTGGTGGACCGCTCCAGATCATTTGCAGGAGGGCATCCCTGTCTGCCTGCCCCGAGCCGACGGTCTCTCTATCGACCGATGCCTCTCTGATGGGTTGGGGTGCCCATCTGGGGGAACACCGGGCTCATGGCCTCTGGTCCCCGCGGGAGTCCCGATGCCACATCAACCTGCTGGAGCTCCGAGCGGTCCGCCTAGCTCTCACCGCCTTTGCTCTGTTCCTCCGGGGTCAAGTGGTCCGAGTCCAGACGGACAATACCACGACCATGTGCTATCTAAACCGCCAGGGCGGGACGCGCTCCATGCTTCTATGCAAGGAAGCTCTCCGCATTTGGTCACTCGTGCGCAGCCTGGAGGCGGATCTCCTAGCCATTCATGTGGCAGGAGCCTCCAACACCCTGGCCGATGCCCTGAGCCGGATAGGGCTGCATCCACAAGTGGTCTCTCCTGCCGGAGGTAGTCAGCATCTGTTCTCCCTTTGGGCACACCTCAGGTGGACCTGTTTGCTCCAGGAGAACGCGGTTGAGTCTGTTCCATGCCCGCCTCAGCAGGGCTCGCTGCAGGGGATGCCTCTCGAGGCAGTGGACCCCGGCCTCTTTACGCTTTTCCCATTTCCTTGATCCACAAGGTGCTTTCTAGGCGAGGAGGGACAAGGCGCAGGTGATTCTGATAGCCCCAGACTGGCCTCGCCAGTTCTGGTACCAGATCTCCTCAGTCTCAGCTCCAGGACTCGCTGGCAGCTTCCAGCTCGCCCGGACCTGCTCTCAGTCAATCAGGGGAAGGTGTTCCATCCGGACCTTCAATCCCTGCACCTGACGGCCTGGTTCCTGAGCGGCTAGAGTTCCAGGCCTTGGGTCTTTCCGACGAGGTCCTCAATGTAGTTGAGGCGTCCCGTAGAGAGTCGACCAGAAAATGCTATGCCTTCAAATGGAAAGGTTTTCCATTTGGTGTCAGGCAAGGGCTTGACCTTCCTCCTGTTCCTTGGCAAGCATCTTGGACTATTTGTGGTCCCTTTCTAGTCAAGGGCTTAGGGTCGGCTACAAGGGGCACCTGGCAGACATCTCTCCTTGCAGGCGCGGGCCGGGAAGCAGTCGGTGCGCAGGAGAAGGTGGTCTGGCGCTTTTCAAAGGCCTTGATCACATTTCCTCCAGTCGGGAACCCCACCTCCGTGGGATCTACTGCTGGTACTGGCAAAGCCTGCGGCGCTTATCTAACCTATGCACAGGTGTGTCTCTCTCACCTGTCGTGGAAGACCGCCTTCTTGGTGGCTATCACGTCAGCCAGAAGGATGGGAGAGCTCCAGGCGCTTTCCATCGAGTCTCCTTACCTGGTCTTCCACAGGGACAAGGTTGTCCCTGCGCCCACCCGAAATTTTCCAAGGTGGTGTCGGAGTTTCACCTTAACCAGGTGTTGAAACTGCCGTGTTCTACCCCAATCACCTCGGAGGCTTAATATAGGCTCCATACTCTGGACCCTAGAAGGCGCCGCTTATTATAAGGAGCGCATAGCTGAAATTGGGAGAGGTTCGCCAGCTGTTTGTCACCACGCTGAAGCCGCATCTGGCAGACCTGCAGCCAAGCGGACGATAAGCAGGTGGGTAACCTCTGCATAGATCTTCGCTATAAATTGGCGGGCATGGAGCCTCCCAGAGGGATAAGAGCTCATTCCTACCCGCCATACTGTTGCAACGGTGGCTGCCCAGGGACGCCCCCTATCCAGGAAATCTGCAGGGCTGCTACCTGGAAGTCAGCAACACCTTCATTACCCACTACCACATCGACCTTGAGTCACGCCTGGGATGCTGGTTTTGGGGCCTCGGTTCTCCAGTCTCTCTTCCCAAGTAAGTATTGGGGGTGTGCGTTTGCCTCCCCCTCCCGAGAACTGCTAGAGTCTGCCAATGAGTGTGGATGAACAACATATCCATGTCCTAGAAATACAGGTTACTCACCTGTACAGGAGTTCTAGGAATGGTATATGTTGTTCATCCACACGACCCACCCGACCTCTCGGCTCGACGACAACCTGAGCTTCCAGCGGCCAGATCTATGCCATGGGGCGGAGTCGAGTTATACCACCCGGGTGGGTGGGAGGAGCAAGCTTGAAGACCTTCCGGCAAGATTTAAAGCGGCAAGGATACCTGCCAATGAGTGTGGATGAACAACATATACCATTCCTAGAACTCCTGTTACAGGTGAGTAACCTGTATTTTTCTACCTTCCGGTTCATCTACAGCTCAGGGTTATTCTGGAGTTGATGCCACAGTGCCCGTCTTGTGACATCAGTCATTTCCACAGCAACAGACTGTGATGTCTAAAGCAGTGCATTATGATGTCAGCTCCGGTCTCTGCCATAGCTGTAAGTTACAAGGGACAGAGATCTCATTTTCATGTATGTCCTTAATAATAATGAACAGAATGGCTGGAAATTTGAATAACTGAGTTCTGGTGATTCAGCCTGTGAATTTTGCTTTGGTGGTAACCAGAGCCCCTGAGTCACATGAGCTAAGGGCTTAGGAATGAATTTTGTTGGTGAAGGCAGCCAGTGCCATCCTTGTGGTGCTCTTTTTATGTCAAGGCAAACCATTTATTGTGTTATAATAACTAGGTATCATTTTTGCACTAAGTGAAACCTGGTGTGTAATTTACCATTATAAAGGAGTGTTTATAATAGCAGACACGCACCGTTTCCCTTCTCTTGCGTATGCGCCAGCTGCTTCCCTATCTTAGCGCAGGAGCCCTGGCTTACTGATGGAGACTACACCACCACTCGGACTCGGCGGTATGTCCATGCAAAAAAAAAAAAAAATTGCCACCTAAAAATGTTTAAACTGGACTACATTTAAAAAAAATTAAAATGTAAACAAAATGTTTCTTTCAGCAGCCGCATCTGACCACAGACCTTGCTGAAACCCAGTTGGACCGTGGCTGCACAGACGTCTTGTTATTTTATATAATTGTTGTGGCGAAAAAGGGATACTCAGCAATTATATAAAATAAAGTATGGGGTTGTGTGTAAAACTCGAATTTTACATTATTACCTTCTGGTGTTGATAGCTTAAATAAACCCCTTGAGGTTTGCTTTCGGGGTTTGTGTGGCATCCAACAGCTCGGGTGTGTGTTTTAAAAAAAAAAAAAAAAAAAAAAATCGTGAAGCATACAGCCCCATTTATTTATATCTTTGGTAACCAGGTAAGTGAGCTGATCTAAAATTAATCTGTATGTCATACCTTGGCTACCTATAACGGCTGTAGGGATTACAGTGGTGCATCTTGAATTTGCATGAGATTACTGATCGGCTCTATTGTTGAACAGAGTGCCTAATTTCTGGAACACTGTCTTGGTGGATGCATAAAAGACAAGGTCCACCAATCTAAGAAAGGAGGGAGGAATTGTTGGCCTTCACCTGTTTACTTGTTTATGCTCCAAGACATAACTTTGAGCTATACATGCAGCTTAACTTTGTATCAGTAGAATCTGTTTTATTGATGTCGTTAAATCTATAGGATAAGAATGGGTTTAACCAGATCTCATGCTTTAGACAACATTGTGTCTGTTCTATAGAGACACTGTGCGCTATTTTGATGTCCATGGGGTGAGGGTTAAATTGTGCAAGAGCCCACAGACCTTCAGTTCCACCACCTCTTAATAAACTGTGTGACAGTTCCCCTGTCTCTGTTATTTTTCATCATTGACTACTATAGGAGAGTTTGACCACCTATAAATCTAGATATGAGTTCCCCCACCTAAACACTGAGAGCACCCATTTTATCCGTCTTTTGGTTGAGACATTAAACCGAGGTCCCATCTGCGTGTTCTAGTGGTTGTTCAGGTGGACGTTAAAGATCCCATGGCACTTCTCAAAAAGATTAGGGGAATTTCCCTCGTATCCTGGCCAGATTTTCCCCATTCACTAAAAATACCACCAACAGCTTAATCTGGTTGTTTCAGTTGGTTACCATCTGCATCTCCCCCCTCCCCCGGGACGAGGCTGAAATAGGCAGAATTGTCTAGCCCTCCTTTCCCGGTCAACAAAAACTAAATAAATAAATGATCTTCCTTTCCTATAGAAGTTTTTCTTCCTCGCCAACCTCACGTCACCTTTTTCAGGACTCTGACAACTGCCTAGTCCTTTCAGCCACTAACCAAGCCGCTGCTGCTTGTACCCATCATGGTTCTTTCCTCTGTGGCATGGTGCTGTGGGAATTGCCAGCCTTCCATCAAGGTACAGTTCGGAGGATCTGGTGACATGTGGCTGACTGGGTCTCAGAGTACTGCCCATCCGTCATTCAGATGAAGGATGGGAACTTCTTCTCTGTCCTGCCAGCCCTATGGCATGTGCCCCCCACACACACACACACAAATTAGGGTTTACTAAAATGCCTTCCTGGGCTCCTAAATGCCCACTGTCAGGATGAAGTCCTGTTTTGCAGTAGTTCTGTTTGTATGCATGAAAGCGCCTTAGTAAGCCTCCGTGCCTGTCTCTTTAAGAGAGTGTCTAGCCTGTGTTTTGGAAATCATTCTGGACTGGGTCTGAGTAATTAAGGCTTGCGACCAGCCAGATAGCCTGTTATATTGCTCCATTCTGCAGTCGCTGTTAGCGCAGAGGGAACCCTGTTAAGAAATAAGGGATATACAGTGGTGAGCTGTCAGATAAATGATTTATCTACACAAGTGCTGTTTTACCTCTTGTAACCTCATGAGTGGCGTAAACCACGAGTGAGATGTCAGAGGTTAACAGTACGAGTGTAGATAAATCATTTATCTGACAAATCACCATTGTATATTTCATTTATGCAATAAGGATGCTTTCTGTCAGTGCAGGGACATTTGCTTTTGATTGTTTATCTTTTTTTGCATATGTTTGTCAAAAAAGTGAACAAAAATAGCATGTTCTGCTCTTTTTTGCCAATTATAAAAAAATCTATAAGGTATCTATAAATGAAATACAGGTACCACTCATTTTATAGATGATTTTGTGCCGAACAACTTTCATGCTCACAGCACTATGCTATCTTTTTTCATTTTAAAGTTATTTGCATTTGAATATAGTTAATACTGGTACTGAGGCTGAACATTCTAAATAAGTTCCGGAGTGATTGTGACATATCTACTATGTGTATGAATCTGTGATGATGTGTCTACTGTGTGCATAAATGTAAAATTTTGAATTTTATCACACAGGATTTATGTCAGCGCCTATTGCATAAATGTGGTTATTTACTGTTTATCTGTTAGAATAATAATGAAAAGGAGTTTGTCTAACCTGCTTTCATTTGCCACTTGAGCTTTTGAATAGAAGCCACCATTTTGGTTTAGACTGCCAGTATTGAGCAAGCCCATCTCTGGGGACTTAAATGGAGACTGTTCCTAGGGTTGTATGGAGAGAAATTCTGTAGTATTTGTAGTTCTAGGTGTTTGGCATCTAAATGGAACTGTAGGGGAGCTCCTATTGTGACAGACAGCTCTTTCAGCCAACCTGAACCTTGAGAATTACAGGAATACCCAGAACTGCCTGAAGCAGTGTGTCAGTCGAGAGTGGAAGTTGGAGAGTGAACAGCTTGAGGAGCATAGGAGAATCGGTGGAAGACTCTGTTGCCCTGCCTGCCACATTCTCTGGCCTTCAGAGATTGTCTGTTGCTAAAGCTGAACTGTTCCAATTGCCGGCTTGGACCTGCAGCAGAGGAGAGAAAGTGTGTCAGTACTACTGCTAAGTGGGACCGAAGACTTACTCCATGAGTGATCGGCCTGCCTGAATGAGAGAGATAGCCTCGGGTTGAAAGGTTTGCACAGTGAAGCTGTAATTGGCAAATGGGCTTTATCGAATTGTGGCTTAGAGAACTAGCTGATCTGAGTGTGCTGAATGTGTTTACGTGGGTGTGCAGTTTGGTTCCCCACGGTGAATCCTGTTATGCTAGCTGGAGGCTTTCCAACAATAGATCACAAACTTTTTCCAGGATTGTTCCACCTGCTTGGGCCTTGCCATCTGGACCCAGCTCCTGCCATAATCCAGAGATCATCTAGGCAAAAGACCGACTTGGGATCGGCCTCCTGCTCAACTCCGTTGAACAGGTAGCGACCACCAGGAGGGAGTCGTGTAGGCCCTGCTTCCCCCAGCACACCGCATCAGCACCATGAGGTCTTCATCTCTCCTGTCCTATATCCTGGTCCGGGTTGTGTGAGTACAAATCAGGGTAGCTCCCTGCAACAACAGCTACAAAGCATTCTGTGCCATCTGATTTCTTGTTTTGGATTATTGCTAACGGACTGAGCCATCTGGTTTGGGATTACAAATATTTTGGTTGTGCACATGCTAACTTTCTTTCTAAAGGGCCCCAACAGCAGCTGCAACACCGGCCACTCCAGGCAATGCTTCAAGCTAGTCTGTATAAGATCTGCGTACCCAGGGTTGCAAGACTAATCATCAAGGATTTACAGTGCATGCTGAATCAGCCTAAAGTAAATCAGAATGTCTATCATTTGACTAAATTGATGCCCCTCCCTTGTTAACTGACCCTGAATAAACCTGATCATTTTTTCATGTTTAACCTGGCTAGCGTCGTATTCTTAGTTGATCCACATTGAAAGGTTTTGCACTGTGTATCACTGATCTTATTTTCAGGGGTCTCCAGGGCAGTTGCAGCAGATCCAGCCCTGGTGGTAAGTGTAAGGGTGTGAGTATATTCTTATTGGTATCCAGTGTATGCAGATTGTTCTATAGTATTAATGTTTAGGACACTAGAAGAGTTGGTGGGTGGTTATAGCATCTGGGAGGCTATACCAAAGCAGTCAAGCTACCCCAGTACCATTCCTCCAGGTGAAGGCACCCGTTTACAGAACCCATGCCACTTAACCTGTGCATATTCCCACAGGCAGGGGTAGCAGCCCATAAGATAGCGCCACCTAGGAATTACACATGCTGACTTGACTGTTGGCCACACTCCCCCAGCATACCTTTGCTGGGGGAGGAAGCTCCCTGGCCATCATTCGGGGATCACTGGGGTGGTGAAATGTGTCACAATCCTGCCAAGCTGGGAAGTGCTGTCATAGGCAGAACTGTTCACAACATACTACTACTTGACAGCTTCCAGGTCCGCTCCAGGACCAGGGTTGCCTTTCTTGGTAGCACTTTATAATGCTGCTGAGGACTCAGGTGGTCATCCAGGCTTTATTTAAATTTTATTTCAGAGCTGAATGGACAGTAGCACAAAGTGACATGCTGAAGATCACACAGTAAGTTACTGGTGGGATTCGAACCTGTTGATTACTGGTAGTAAGGGTACCACAAAGTGTTCCTGTTAGTGAAATTCCACTTTTTTGTTTGGTAGCTTGCAGTGTAAATGTGTCTGCTGGATTTAGAACGCAGGTTGCCTGCTGTGTAGGTGTGCGACAACCACTTGGTGACAGTGAAGTACATTCACTGTAGTACGGCTCTAGCTCAGCAGATTTTTCAGAGGGTTAGGAAGCTTATGTTTCAGTCATCACAGAAATCTTACATTTTTTAATTTATTTTTAAACTCACCTTTATTAGGGAAATCAGAGCGTATTACAAGTTGTGTAGTCTTCAGCATTGATATACATGTAATACATACTGTGCATGGAAATGACAGAAGATATATAGGATAAAGTATGGGAGAGTGTTTGCGAGAATTTAACACACCTGAGTTGTTGGTTGGCACGCGGCGGTGAAGCCTGAGGGGTTTATGAATGCATCAACAACGAGGGTGTGTGTTAAATTCTAGTTTAACACACTTTTCCCCATATTTTATTTTATATAATTGAAGGGCTCCGTTTGAAAAGTCTGAGGTCGCTTTTGTTTTTTTGAATTGTGTTGTGGTTTTCCTGCTCTTGTCTTTCAGTTTCGTTCGGTGTTTGGAATCTGCTTTTTTTTTTTTTTTTACTTCTAGGCTATGTGAGGCTGCTGGAGGCTATTTGGTATTGAGGCAACCCCCGAGAAGTGTGTATTTCAGTCAGTGCCGCTTGAGGTGACAGGGACAATTTGAATGTCGCTACTATGTTTAGTCTTGAGCTTTTGTTGAAAACCTAGAGTTAAGAATGCCGTAACACCTACTCAGGTGTTACGCCTACTTAACACACGGGTTTGGCAGTGGGAGAAAACGGAGACCATTAATTATAATACTGTAATGCATGCTTTAGTACCTTGGTATTAAAGACCTGGAAAATTAAACTTCTTTTACTATGTCAATATTCTACCTATGGAGTTGACTGTCCCTTCATTATCTCCACCTTCCCACGACTAGCTGTTCATCACAAGTGCAAATTGGCCAACTATGGCCACTGAATTCAAGGAAGTAACCAGAAACAAAGAACAAACATAACCATGCATTGGTGTTGTAACAATTACTCATTAATGTTCCCCACTGTCTATAGCTTCTTACAGAGGCCTCCAAAATATTGCATATTACCCTATTTCTTTGCATCTTATGGAGTCAGCATCCTTTTTCCGGGCTGTTCCCCCTCCTCCATACCTGCTGGTCTTGTCTGGCCAGTCATCTGTTCCACAGTCTGTAAGCCACAGTTCATTGTTCTCATCAACTCATAGTCTGAGCTTGACAGTTAGACTTTCCATTCATTCTGTATTTGCTACCCTGTGGACCCAAGACTCGCAATAGGGGGAGGTAACACTCAGCCAGTTTACTGTGATTTCCTTTTGGGGTGCTAAGCAAAGGATTCTGAGAAGTTCTTGTGACTGAGGACTACTACTGGGACCTCATGGCCCAGAATCAGATGTTGGAAATCTAGTGGAACTGGAGTATCCCATAATGTGGAGATTTCAGAATGTACTTTGGTTCAGAAGTCCACTAATTTTAGAAAAGTCCAAAATATTTGGTGATGAGATCCCACCTGACCACAGCCCCTCCAGCACTGAGCTGAGTTACCTACCGAGAACTGTCTGTTAATCGTGGGGGTATGGAAAAGCCCCGTCATGCACTTCCACTTGAATTCTCTCCAACCCCAGGAAGCTGTGACCCTCCAATCCTGCTCCTAGACCCTCTTCCAGCTTTTTCTGGGATAGGAGTTCCTCCACCTCCCACTTATACCGAGACCCCCAACACCTAGCCACCTGATCCCACAAGGGCTTTGTAGGCCTCTGAGATAGTTCCATTGGTGCCCTGAAGCTTAGCTGACCAGTAAAACAAAGTCTCCAATGGGGTCAAGTCTCTATCTATTTTTGGGACGAGTTGGTTTGACTGCATGTAATGCCTGACTTAGAATGTCTGTGGAAATCTGAGTGGGAAGGCACGTATTTTGTTTGGAGGTCTCTGAAAAACTGCCCAATTTTGCTCACTAGATCCAGGGCCTGGAGTTTTCTGGCGGCTTGCATTGTCCATCTCTTGGAGACAGAGGTTTCTGTATGCATTCTCTCCATTTCCACTGATACAGAGGGTGCTGCTCAAACTACAAATGGAGGGGGCCAGCAAGATCCCGGTAACTCCATTCTGGCCTCACCAGATGTGGTTCCCTCTGCTTCAGCAGCTGGCAGAGGCACTTCTGGTTCCCCTACCTCTCTGCAGGAACCTGCTGACCCAGGATCGGGGGACCTTGGTCCATCCAAACCTCAGATCCCTCTCTCTGCATGCATGGCTCCTCAGGACATAGCCATCGCCAAGTTCGGAGTTTCTAATAGGGTAGCGTATGTACCAGTGGCCGCCCACAAGCCTTCCACCTGTACCACTTATGCCATGAAGTAGAAGCGGTTTGCCATCTGGGTTGCCAAGCATTCCCTGGAGCCTTTCTCTTGTCATGTGAAGCATGTCCTGGACTACCTGATTTTGGTGTCTGACTTGGGTCTCCAGTGTTCCTCCCTCAAGGTCCACCTTTTGGCCATTTCGGCTTTCCAAGAACCCATAGGTGATTGCACTATTGCTCAGCTGGATGTCTCTCGCACCTTCCTTAGCGGCATCCTGCATCTGAAACCCCAGTCCTTTCCCGGTCCTGGCTTGGGTTTGAATTTTATTTTGGAAAAGTTGACCATCTCCTTTTGAACCAGTCGCAACTTGTAATTTTGTGCCATCTCTCTTGAAACGCTCTTTCTAGTTGCCATTACTTCCGCTCAAAGAATTTCAGAGCTTCAGGCCCTCTGGTGCAAGCAGCCTTATTTGATTTTTCACAAAGACAAGGGTATTTTTGTGCACCAATCCTAAGTTTCTACCTAAGGTGGTTTGTCCACCTTCCTGTTTATTTTCCCAAGCGTGCCAATCCAGGGGAAGCAGTGCTCCATACGTTAAATGTGCACAGAGCTTTGAAGTATTATCTGCTCAGGACTAAGGAGTCCAGCAAGTCTAAGCAGTTGTTTGTTTTGTTCACCCTGGCAGAGAGGGTGCCTCGGTTTCTAAGTAATATTTATCCAAATGGTTGGCAAATTGCATTTTGTTCTTCCCTCCCTTGGACCCCCAATCGGAGCTCAGCCCTGCTCCGCCGCCCGCCCGCCCATGCTCAGACTTGCCCTGCTGAGCAGGGCTGCTGGGCGGGCACCCCCTCCTGATGGACACTGGCGTAGGCAAGACCCGGCTTACCCCCCGTGTCGGGGACACGGGAACTGCCCCCCTGATGGACACTGGTGGGCAGCTGGGATCGTGGTGGAGCTGGCGTCATACATGAGACCGGCTTTTTCCTAATGCTAAAGCCCTGGGAGCAGGGACATGCAGTGACATCCAGTGTCTGATCTGCCCCTCCCCCATACGTGATGGCACCAGCCGTTGTGGAACCCCCGGCCTCTGCTAGAGTCTGTAGTGTGCTGGACATTCACCCCTCCCCGGAGAAGGAGGCAGTCCTCCAGACACTAACTATTTCTCCTCCGGCCGACCCTCTGACTCTCGAGTCCATTCCGAACCTGGGATGTCGACACTGTAGGCGACGCCTTGCATCTGTACTGGCAGGCTGGCTGTATTGTGGTGTTCTACAACAAGTATGGCAAGAGTTGCCTGAAGCTGTCAATGCCCATCCACCAGAGGTATGGCTACCTCAGTGGCTTGCTTCAAAGGGGTCTGAGCCGCTGACATTTGTGCAGCTGCCACCTGGAGTACAGTCCACATTTTCACCAAGCATTACAGTCTGGACATTACCTCAAGAGCCCGTGCTGATTTGGGCAGGGCTGTGCTGCAAGGGCTCCTGTCTTAAGTTTATGGAGTCCCTTGACAGGTTTAGTTTGCAAGGTCTTCTGTCTTAAGTTTATGTTGGTCTTTGACTGGGTAGCTTTTTCAATTCTCCTGTCTTAAGTTTATGGCGATCCAGCCTCCCAGACTGCTTGTTCCTTCTGTCACTGCTTGGTACTCATTCCTACGGTGGTACCTAATGACTGAGATACCCCCGAAGAAGACAGAACAGTTACATAAGAACTTACCATAACAGTAGATCTTTAAGGGGATATTGGTCATCAGGTATTCTTTCCCTCCCACTTTTCCCCTTCTGGGGATGTGTTCAGGACCTGGCTATCTATTGTTTTGATTCTTTTATCTAGGGTTGGGTTCCTCTGTCTCTCCTCGGTTCCGCAGGATATGCGCCTTGTTCCCTTTATCTCCGGGGGGGGGGGGACTGAGGAGGGAGTGGGGCTGCCCATGACTATATAGGGTTGGTGATGTCGATAATGTGGGCAGCCCCAGTTGTACTGTTGAAAATTTTCCATGTGAATTCCCCATTCGCCAACAGTGAAGTCTGTACAGTGGTACCTGATGACTGAGATCCCCTCGAAGATCTACTGTTACGGTAAGTTCTTAAGTAACTGTTCTTTATCTTGTTGTGAATCAAAGAATGGTATCCAATCAGTGCGCGTTGATTCCATCTGCACATTTTTGAATTTGAAAGGTAAAAGGAAACAGTTCATACCTCTAAATGCTTTCCTGTTGCCCCTTTAGTGTTAATCCAGTATTCTGATATGTTTGTACCATTTTCATTAAATTCATAATTTAATTTTGTTGCCTTTTTAAGTGCACTGAATTCTCTCCTCGGCAGTTGCTGCTCTCTCTTTTCATACTGCATGAAAATGTTATAACATCAACACCAGCATTTCAGGCCATTCAGATGAATAGCATGGAATGGTGTTATTAATGTCATAGAATGTCTTAGAAATATGAAAAGGAAGACCAGTAGCTGGAGAGCGGACTGGAACTCTGTGTAGCTCTGAGGGCACTCAGAAGCTAGATTTTTAAAAAAAACAAATTCAGAGCATATCAGAATACATAACTGGCATGGAAAGGAACATGAAAGGGCAGTTAGCTATGTAAACATAATTTTCTATCTCCTTTAAGCAAGAGGTCAGGATTCAAATCTTGACAAGAACTTCAGTGTTTTATTTTCAGAATGTTATTTTAGATCTTACTTTGAGGGGGTTTCTGCAGTAGGTCATTACTTATAGGACTGCACCTTTTGGCATCAGGACCACATGGCATGCTTTTCCAGCAGTGTCTGGCGGGGGACTGCCCACCTGACGTCAAGTGATGGATGTCAGCGTGATCCTATATAGTGTGCGGTCCCCACGCTCACCTTCCAGTTCTTTCCCACTGTTGACCAGCGCTAGTACCTCGCGGCAACTCCAGAACCTTGTCGATCACCTTTTATTTTTTTTATTTTTTACCGATTTCAGTCCAAAATTCGTGGTATGTCTTCTCCGTCACCGCCTCTCAAGGCCAAGAGGAAGTGCACCAATACCACACAAAGATAGCCACCATCTCTGCCTCCTTTGTCTCGGCCCGGACCACGACATTGTGGCCTGTCCGACTGCCAGCCTTTCAGCCAGGCCACCACAAGTGACGCCAGCAGGCTTTAGAGGCCCATCTCCTAAAATCTGGGATGGCATCCCTGGAGAAGGAGATGTAAAGATCCAGGACTCAGCTTCTTCCCCTTCGGACAAACAAAGAAGAAGAAGGACAAGAGAGGCACAAAAGAGAAGGAGCGTCATGAGGATCGGGATCAATCCTCATCCAGTAAGCCTTCGACCAACAAGGCCTCTCCCGCCGCTGACCCTCTTGGTGACTCAGGCAGTTTCTGGAATGACCTCCAGTGCCACAGTTTTTCAGTTGATTTCCACTGATAAAGGCGAACACCTGGTACGCGACGATAAGTTGGACTCCGGCTTCTCTGGGGCCCGCCAGCCCGCTGATAAGTCAGAGCCTGCCCAGAAGCAGTCTAAGGTCTGCCCGGCTCCGACCGATAAGTCGGTCGAGGGTCCTACCCTCCACCACCCAGTCGCTCTTTTGCCTGGTAAGTCTACCACCTCTGGTGACTGCCCAGGCATTGTTCTCTCATCAGAGGCTCACGCCATACCAGCTGACATCCAGCATAGTGGTCTGACATCTTCCAGTCAGCGCTCCCCCAGGCCTTACCCGACTGAGAGACTTCCTCACCACCTTCCCCGGTGGTTACCCCTGACCAGCAGCCTACACCTGGGACAGAGGAGGCTCATAAGGCGGTCCCTCATGTCCCCACCTGGGGATCACCACCCTTCCCCAGTTACTCTGACGTCTGGTCTCCTTGCGCCTGCTGCCCCTATCCTCACAGTAGCAGCAGCATCAGGTACCTTACATCAGCCCCCTCCGGGGCCTATCGAAAGGCCTTTCACACAGGGTCTGACTTTGTTAGGGCTCATATCAGTTACTCTCCGCTCATGTACTTAGACATTTGTGCCTTTTTGTCAGCTTCCTGATGCGGCTATCGCGTCAACTATTACAACGTCAGGTATTTATTCTGGTCCTCCCAGATATTAGGTCAAGACCTACTGTCTGGTCATTTTACTGGGCACCAGGCCTTCCTCCCTCTGCTGTCTGGTCAGTCGATGCCAATTTATTCCCAGGGTCATTTCCAGGGATATCAGCAAGGGTACCCATATTATCAGAGTACTCCCCTCATCAGTTTACGGGTGCAGGAGCTCCCTTTTACTCGCATCCTGCTAACCCAGCTCCTACTCCTCCTCCCCTACCAGACTTCCAGGCTATCATCCAGTCTTGGTGGAAGGATGTGAGGTCCCAGTTCTTTACAGATCTGGAAAGTAGGCTCCCTAGTCCGGGGATGGTACCCCCTATCCCACTGTCCCCTGCACCTCGGTACACGGTGTATGTCTTGGGTACTTCCCCCAAACACATTCCTCTCTCGGACTTTGAATGTCCAGAGGGTGAGGAGACCCAGGATTTGGACGTCAATATGTCAGAATCCTCATCTGACGAGCTATCCTCCCCCCCTAGGTGCAAGGACTCTCCAAAGTCCCCGCCAGAGGACCCTTCCTTTATAGAACTCTTCTGTATTATCCAGCAGGTGAGCTAGAACATGGAGGATCTGGACCCCATGTGAAAACAGCCTGGCAGAGCACCTCGATTTGGAGGCTGCCACCCCTATTCCAGTTCCTCCCTGGATAGCTCCTCATGAAGATCTAATGACCACTATCTGGAAACTGCCTGACTCTATTCCTGCTGCCCCCAAAAAGACCGACAGGATTTACCACTCTCCAGAAGGAGTTCCCTTTCTGGACTCATACCCTAAGGCAGATCCAGTGGTCATCGCTGCCTCTCATGATCACTCGGCTAACCCCAAGCACATGAGCACGTCCTCTCCAGACAGTCCAGACAAATGGAACAATATGGGAGGAAGGTCTACTCCTCAGCCACTTGTGCCTTATGCTCGCTAAATTACGTGGCGTCTTATCAAAAATCCACTTTGGCCAGGCTGGAGGACAGGATCTCCTCCCTGGAGGATTCAGACCTAAAGACGGAGACCGCAAAGGACCTCCGTCTTTCAAAAGTTTCTTGTAGGCACACCTTAAGGGCTACCTACGACTCAATAGATGCTGTGGCCCGCTCCTCTGCTATGACCATCAGCCTCGGGAGGTATGCTTGGCTTCGGATCTGAGGCCTTTCAAACGACATCCAGGCAGCCATTCAGGACATCCCCTTCAGGTGTTCATTCCTCTTTGGAGGGGATACAAAGGATCTGATCACGGGCCTCCAAGACAGTGGCCAGGCCTTTAGATCAGTCCGCTCTATGTACAGAGCTGATACCCGTAAAAAGCAGCCCTTTCGGTGTAGCACCAAGGAAAGCAGGCAGCCACCAAAAAGCAAAATAAAAGGAGAGCAGCAGGCTCCTCCTTTCCTCTCCACTAACCCGCCAAAACCCAGAGACAGGCAGGGCGTCCCCACCCCTCTGCCTCGTGACTCGCTCAGTCTTCCCTCCCGTCCACTAGAAGTGTGGAGCCAGTGGGAGAAGATTCACCTATCACATCCAGGTATGGGAGGAGATTACCTCGGATGCATGGGTGACTTGAGCTCTTCTCACAAGGAGACACACTCTAGTTTCTGGAGCTTCCTCCAGACTTTCCTTCTGGTCATTCACATTACTCCCCACACCAATCTCTGCTGGTCGAGGAGGCGATCAGGTCTGTGGTGCAGAAGGCCACTGTCGAACCCATGCCTATTGCCCAGAGGGGAAAGGGATACTACTTCCACTTCTTCCTGGTCCCAAAGAAGATGGGCAACCTCAGACCCATCCTGGACCTCAGCAGACAGAACCTCTTCATTGAGTCAAGAGGTTCTGCATGCTGACTGTTCAGAGCCTTCTGCCACTGCTACAGTAGAGTCAATGGCTCTGTGCCCTGGATATGCGGAACACCTGCCTACATATCCTGATATTCCCAGGCCACTGCTGTTTCCTGAGATTTCGCTTGCAGGGGGAGCACTTCCAGTTCATAGCCCTCCCCTTTGGCCTGTCCTTGGCACCCAGGGTCTTTACCAAATGCCTAGCAGTGGTGGCAGTGGCTTTACGCTGCCAGGGTATGGCAGTGTTCCCATACCTGGACGATTGGCTAATTTCAGCCCCCTCTAGGGACAGCCTTTTGGACTCTATCTCGGTTACACTGGACCTCTTTTCTCAACTGGGGATTACAGTCAGTTTCCCCAAGTCATCCTTAACCCCTTTCCAGAACCTGCAGTTTGTAGGGGTGGTTTTGGGCATGGTCCAGTGCAGAACCTTTCTCCCCTCAGACAGAGTGGAGACTCTCTGGGAGCAGGTCACTTTGGTGGTCTCGTCTCGATCTCTTCTGGCCAGAGCATTGCTACGCTTGCTGGGCCTGAAGGCAACCTCTGTCTCCACAGTTCCTTCAGCCAGGTTGCATATGTGGATAGCCCAGTGGACTCTTCGGGGCCAGTGGGATCAGTGTTTGGACAATCTGGACCACCCTGTTCTGGTCTCCAGAGCAGTTCAGAGGGATTTCCAATAGTGGCTAGACCCTCTCAGTTTGGTCAAGGGATTTCCATTCCAAAGTTCCCCCTCCCTGTGGACCCTCACCATGGATGCTTCGTGCCTGGGTTGGGGAGTGCACCTGGGGGACCATCGGACTCTGGGTTCATGGTCCGAAGCAGAGATGTCATTACACATCAACATTCTGGTGATGAGGGTGGTACTGTACACCCTGCAGGCTTTTCAGACCCTCCTTTCAAATGGAGCACTGCTAATCCAGACAGACAATATGTCAGTAGTCTGGTACATCAACAAACAGGGAGGCACCCGTTCGTACCCCCTATGCAGGGAAGCGATGTGGGTGTGAAATTGGTCAGTCCAGCGCAACCTGTTTCTCTCAGCTGTGCACGTTCAAGGCATTCACAACATCCTGGCGGACAGCCTCAGTTGGACGTCGTCCCTCGCTTACGAATGGGTATTAAGCCAGGAAATAGCGGACGCCCTATTCCAGAGGTGGGGTCATCCAGAAATTGATCTGTTCGCCTCTCCATCCAATGCAAAACTTCACAGCTTTTGCTCACTCGTTCCAGAGCCTGGAGCTTTCTGGCACAGTGAATTGTCTCTGTGTTGGACAGGGAAGTTCATGTATGCCTTCTCTCCATTTCCCATTCTTCAGAGGGTACATCTCAAACTTCAGGCAGAGAATGCTCAAATGATTCTAGTGGCTCCTCCCTGGCTGAGGCAGATTTGGTTTCCACTACTGCAGCAACTTTCAGAGGAATTCCTAGTTCCTTTACCTCTCAAACACGACCTGTTGACTCAGAATCAAGGCAGGTTGGTACATCCAGAACTCGGGACACTGCATCTTCATGCATGGCTCCTTGAGACATAATAAGAGCTCACTTTAGGGTCTCTCACAAGGTCACTCAGGTACTGGTGGAAGCCAGAAAACCATCTACTAGATCCACTCATGCCATGAAATGGAAGCGTTTTTCCGTTTAGGTAACTTCCAAAGAGTTAGATCCCTTTACTTGCTCTGCTCCTCAGGTCATGGAGTACCTTCTTCATCTGTCCAATTCGGGTCTGTCATACTCATCCCTTAAAGTCCACTTGTCTGCCATTTCAGCCTACCACATGCCGGTGGAGGGGAAAACCGTAGCTCAGTTGGAGGTCTTTTAAGACCTTCTTGAAGGGGATCCTCCATTTAAAACCTCCCATTCGTAACCCCACTCCACCTTGTTGTTCGAACTTTGTTTTGGAGAAGCTCATGCTTCCACCTTTTGAACCAGCAATGAGCTGCGACATGCGCTACCTTTCTTGGAAGGTGCTATTTTTAGTTGCCATTACTTCTGCTTGTAGGATTTCCGAGCTTCAGGCCCTGATGCATAAGGAGCCTTATTTGATTTTTCACAAGGACTGGGTGGTCCTGTGCACAAATCCTAAGTTTCTTCCTAATGTGGTTTCTGAGTTCACATTGAATCAAACTGTTGAACTCCTGGTTTATTACCCTAACCATTCGAATAGGGGAGGGTCTCCTTCACACTGTGGATGTTACTTAGAGCCCTCAGATGCTACATTCACCGTACTAGGGTGCAGTAAATCTGATCAGCTTTTTGTCTCCTTTGCCCCAAATCCTTGGGATCGCAGTTTCTAAATGGTGCCTTTCTAAATGGCTAGGTAACTGCATTCGCTTCTGTTACCAGAAGTACAACAAACCTCTTCCAGGGGAGGTCAGAGGTCATTCTACTAGAGGAATGGCTACCTCTACAGCATTCCTGCGCAATGTTTCTGCAGCAGAAATCTATGCGGCAGCAACCTGGAGTTCTGTCCACGCCTTGACGAAGCATTACAGTCTGGACATTGCCTCTAGGCATAGGGCCGGGTTCGGCGTTGCCGTCTTACAGGGCCTACTGTCTTAGGCTGGTCCTGTGCTGTCTTTCTGTTGCTCCTCCTCCTTCCGTGACTGTCTGTCTCTGTATGAGTGACTGCTTGGGATTCAGTCCTATAAGTAATGACTTACTACAGGAACCCTCTTGAAGTAAGATAGTACAGTTACGTAAGAACTTACTGTAACAGTAGATCTTCGAGAGAAGTTCCTGCAGTAGGTCACAATTTCCCTCCCTCCGTCCCCCAGTTCTTTTGTTTTTTCTTTCGGTCATTTTGAACAGGGCTCCAGGATTTCATCCTTTCTCCTGTCCTATCCTCCTTGCATCTCCAGCGGGAGAACTAGAAGGTGGGCATGGAGACCACCCACTATATAGGGTCACGCTGACGTCCATCACATGACGGGTGGGCGGTCCCCCCGCCAGACGCTGCTGGAAATGCTTGCCGTGCGGTCCTGACACCAGAGGGCACAGTCCTATTAGTAATGACCACCTGCAGGAACCTCTCTCGAAGATCTACTGTTACGGTAAGTTCTTATGTAACTGTACTTTCTTGTTTCAGCAGAGTGGGGATCCCTGGCAATTTAGAATTTAAACAGCAAAATATTTGTATGGGGGAATGTGTGTTGCTTTTAATTTTATATTTGCTGATATTTTCTACAGTTTAACCTGTTATTTTAAGTTCTAATGTCACCAGACTAGTAATCAATGGTGACTTGTGACAGAAGTAGTAGATTAACAAAAAAGAAACTACTTATGAACAGTTCTTGCGGAGAAGATTTTTCTATCAAGAAATACCCCTGACAGGAAAGTGTTGTGGCACTTACCTGGGACAGTTCAGTGCTCTAACTACTACTTCTTAATAGTGTGCATGAGTGGACTGGATGTTGCAGCGTCAAAGATTGGCACCATAATTGTGGTACACGATGGAAGGTGGTTTCACATGGCATCTCTTGGAAAACTGGAAAAGGAAAAACCACATAATTTTTGAACCAGTGTCCCTGTGTATTAGAGTTCATCACCTGCTTTGGCTGCTTATCTACAGCAGTCATCATCATCATCTGCTTGTGACATCAATAAGCATTTCCATAGTAACAAAGTATAATGTCACCAGCAGAGGATTATGATGCTAAGTGTTAATAAGGAAGCAGCTCAGGACTGAGGACAGTAATCCTATTTTCTTGTTAACGTGCAAAGTTATAAAGAAAAGTTATAAAGAAGTGCAGGATACAAAATATGGAAAATTTGTAAACTTTTAACTTCAGTGTACCTGAAAATTGTGTTTTTCAGAGTATCCTTAGAGGCATCAGGGGCTCTTAAAATTGAACATCTTTACAGCCATGGTCAAGTTCTAAAAATATAATGCATTTCAGCTGATGGCACTGAATTAGGCACAGATCCCAGAAGGTCCTAATGTAGCCCCATCTGTTGCACTGCTGCTTTTACATATGAAAAGAGAGGAACACTAGTGTTTTCAATTTGGTTGAATTCAGAATGAATTGCTTTTGTTGTCTTATTTAAACAAACCACCAAATGTTTCTGTTTCAGACACGGCACCAGATGTGCAGGGGAGGTTGCAGCAGTGGCCAACAATGGTATCTGTGGTGTGGGGGTGGCTTACAAAGCCAGGATTGGAGGTTGGTACCTAGCAGGATATGCAATGATACAGAATATTTTCTTCTTGGAAAAGCTTGTAAGAGGGTGCAAGATTGTGATGGATGGATGGATGGATGGATGGACGGACAGACAGACGTTTCACACTCAAGCCCAGGATGCCAAGAGATGAAGCTGGCAAGGAGGATGCAGTGTGTCTGCATGGACTCTCTTCCTGGTGGGTGGGCTGTGTGCCACACACCCCTCTTTGATCAGCACATGGTGTTGGCTTAGTGGGGATACTAATGGCAGCGGGACTACACATTGTCTTGTGCTTCTCTTCCTCCCCCCACCTCCTGAGGCATTACGCAAAGGGAGTAGGGTGAGGAGAAACCAGGGAAACAATCCACAATTTGAGACAGAATGGCTTTTTTATTTCTTTTTATTTATTTAGTTTTTGTTGACCGGGTAAGGTGCGCTAGCCATAACAGTGACTATTTTTAGACACGACATGGGAGTTACAGATACAACACAATTGATTTAACATTTGATTAACAGAGGTAGAAACAAATACAAAACAGTAAAATACAATAAAGTAAAAGCATAGACAGTATAGTAATACAAAGTATTCAGCAAAGAAACATAATACAAATAGCATCAACAATAACATGGAGTGAATAAGAGAGCAAATACAATATATAAACCATTATGCAGTAATCCAGGTAGAGAAAATGGTATAATAAACAAAATGCCCCGAAAATTATAATTATACAAGGACAGAGTAGAGCCAGGTTATGACTAGGGAGGAGATGCAGTGGAAAGGGAGAAGGATGGGATAGTATAGAAAGAAAGGCAAAAGTAGGGGGATAGGAACTTGGTATACTAAAAGTGCAAGTAGATGACTAGATAAGTGTACAGTGCATTTTTCTTCACTCATGTCCACTGGGCACTCTGAATAAGCTCCCTTCCTGGTGACCATGGCTTGCCGATCCTGTTCTTTAACCTAAAATATACTGAAAAGTGGCAGCTGGAACCCTGCCTCAGGGGCTAAGCCAGTTGACAGGATGTCGTGGTTCAAAGGAGCTAGCTGCAACAACTAGGAAGAGACTGTGGATGTCAAGAGTGTAGGCAGGCATACTAAGTGTACACATTTTTGTTCAGTTTTATAAGGACCCAGACCATATTCCTTTTTCTTACCACTGTCATTCTAATTTTGACAGGAGTGTATGCCACTGTTGTAATGGAAGTGACAGTTTATATTTTGATGTTTGGGGCATGGATAAATCAGTTTTGAGATTAGATTAAATATTGTTCTTTAATTGTGCAGTCAGTTCAAAAACATGACATAAATCTACTGGTAAGTTTAACAAGCTTAATTTATTTTACGTTTGACCCAGCTCCTACTTCATGTGTTAAATTACCAGCACTCAGATCTGGGAGGAAGGGCAATAGTTGGGCAGAGTGTGCAAAATTAAATGGCTACACTTATACTGGATGGGAGGTGGCGCACAGCACCATCAGGTATACACGCACAATAGTAATAAACAATAGTAATTAACAATGGTAATAAAGTAAATTAAAACAAATACTGTTGCAGAGACCTGTTACAGTTGTGTGAGTGGCATCGTGAATTCGTGAAGGTTTGAGAATGATTCTAATACCCTAAGAATGCAAGTGAGATCACTCTTCATCTCTGCAGCAATATTAGCATATTATTTATATTAATTTGAACAACCTTCCGTCAGTGTAGGGATGTCAGGATACCAATGTTTCACAGTAAACTGTGATACTGGAAGTCACAGTACTGATAAGAGTGGCTGATTTCTGATACTATGCTAACCGTGGTTCTCAGTATGCTGTGGTTTCAGGCCTTTGAACTATTTTTTGCAGTTGCTTTTAAGAGCAGCTCTCCTTTGTGCCAGCTCTCCTGATACAAAAGTTCAGAAATTTGTACAAAATGACTTCTGTAATACCCAGTATTCACAAAACTACTGGATTAGATGTCATTGTTATCATACCATCATAATTTGATACCTTGACATCTCTACTTCAGTGAGCCCATTTACAGGGCACTTTCACATGAGACTCTCTTTACAGAGAAGAATGTCACACACAGGAGAAAGAGCTTCCTCTATCTACAGTATAATTCATTTTAATTGGGTGATACAGCCAGAGGGTTCGAGCACCCAGCTATGAACTTGGAAAAAAAACAAACAGACTGGTTTGAAACTCTCAACGACCACTTGCATACTGTGTGGCCCTGAGCAAGTGTCTTAACCTCTCTGTGCTTCTAGGACACACCTGGAAACAAGCTTCAGCTCAGTGTGCTTATTACCAGCCCATGCATTCTAAAATAAATGTTTTAAAAATGATCTTTTTTTTTGGCAAAATCTATTTATTTTTACAAGCAAAGCTTATAAGCAGGTGACCACAACTCGTAGAGATCAGCATAAACTGGAACATTTAAAGACTTACATTAGGGTACATAGCTATTCCAGTGTACAAAAACACATTTTGGAGGTGCAGCAGCATGTCCAGCTGTGGAAAGAAAACCAGCCTTATACCAAAGGATACATTACATCATACCATCTATAGTGCCAACCATAGGGAAGCCCATCTAAGACCTATGTTATACATCTGAACATAGGTTTTAATGCGTAGCCTAGGCTTCCTAGGAAGGAAGGGCTCCTCATTTGCAGAGACCGCATAATCTGTGGTTATTAGTAGCTGTATAGTCCAGTGCCTGAAAAGGAAAAGTTCACAACATTGACTTCGTGAAAACAAACTGCTTTATAAGATATAAAGGAGGCATTAACTAATAAGAGTGTAATCACCAACATATAGAGTGGAGCTAGGCAAATAGCGTTACTCAGTCCTAGCCTGTAGTATCGAAATAATTAATGTACCTGGTTTCCCAGGGGGAAAATCGATACTAGCAAATAAGTAGTCAGGTAAATTGTAGAGCATTGTAACATAGCTGCTTGTGAAACATTAGAGACTCTGTACAGCTCAGTGAGCATAGTCTTGCATGCAGACAGATCACAACAATTAGCCCTTGCTGTGCCATGGACTGATATGTCAGTCCAGAATTCCTATATGTTCTAATTCTTTTGGCAGCCTAAGGGTTAAAAGGACTGACCATCTGGGCTCTGCCACCACTAATAGTGAAAGTAAAGTCATATAGCAGTCTTGTAACAGGTTTGGCCTAGAGATACTAGAGGGAGCTGTAGAACGGGGGAGGGGGGCTGGTGGGCAGACAGGGAAACTCCACACAGTCGACACTATCTTAACCCAACCTAGATGTATGCAGTAGGTAAACTAGATTTCCTAAACAGATCAAACAGGCTACATTTTGGGGAGATACTCTTCCCCAAGATTAGAGTATAGAGCTCTCAACATTTGTGCCACCGGCTCCCCAGAGAAACCTCACCTCCAAAGGCTACCATGCTAAGTCCATAGATGATACATAAGTCCAAGCATTTAAAAGTTTTCAGGTATTATTTTCCACACCATCCACCTCCTGTGTGCCAGAATTCCCTTTAATTTTTAAAAGCAGCTTACCAGACCTCTGGGAGTCCCCAAAAATATATTATTTGTCAGGATATACGAGTCTAAGCCATTCCAGATACTGCTGAGTGAGTTATCCCCAGAAAGTGCAGTTCCAAGTGGATTGCGTCAGAGGACCTCTGGCTGTCCCTGTTTTCGTAGCTGAGGTCTAGGTATATAGATAATTTACCCCATCCTCTGTCTCCAAGTGTCCAGCCACGAGCTGATTCCAAGATTCTGTCCCGCTTGTGGGCACCACCAGAAGCATGCAAGAGTGTTCCCTGCATCCGACCATTTCCATGGAGTTACTCAATAGGCCTGATACACTGTCGGCAGAGGCTCAAATTTCAAATTGTGACCCGGCTGATCACACAAAATCCTTAGCATCATCCCCTCCTAATGTTTCTGGGAGGCCAAGGATTTTCATGTTGCTGGCGCAGGCATGGTTCTGTAGTGTCTCCAGCCAGTTTCATATAGTCCAGTTGCCAGCATCGCCAACAATGTGGAGCCCCGCAATGCCATGCTGGCGCTTCTTGAAGCTGCTGCCACAGCAGATTGCACTTCACAAGCTTGCAGTTTGCCATGAAAGTTGGTAACTTTTTGTCTAATGCAATAACCTGTAATTCCAAAGTCTTAACAGCTTATAGGACATATCGTTGGTAGCACCAGCACCCATCTCTGCTGTGCTGATCCCCTAGCCTATCTGATTCTTCTTCCCTCCAGTTTCAGATGTCATCTTTTTGGATTTTCCATCGTGCAGTACATCATCTAGTCATACCCAGGTCACTGTGCAATGATCTGGTACACTCAAAACTCCAATGTAATAAACAGAATACACTTTAATGATTGCTCACATTCTGTAAAGATTGCTGATGTAATTGGTTGTTTGATGTGGATTCCATTTTTGTTTTTAAAAGTGAAAAACAGACTGCCCACCATACTGGAGTTACCACACCAAAACATGTTTGTTTACATTCCTTGACCAACTTCCGCTGCATCTTTCCTGGACATGGAAATAGTCACACAGTCTAGCCACTTGTGATACAGTGGGAGGAGAGGAGACTATTGCAAAGTGAGTGGCTGCACTGTCTTGGGTGTGTTTTGTAATGTTCAGGAAGTATGAACTAAGAGTTGACTGAGGATTTCAAACAAAACAAGGTTTGGTATAATTACACTATTACCATGCATTTCATTTCTACCGAGAAAGAAAGTAGATCAAACAAACAGCAACATAAAAATCCTTCTACTATGACTTTCGGACCAGTTTGACTCTCAATGGAAGAGACTGGAATTCCATTTGAATGACATGTATGATATTAAAAAAGTAATTTTTTCATCTCCATGGAAAACCCCTCCTTTAAAAGATTTTACAGTCATTACCTCACAGGTCTTAAAATATGGTTCAAAATGCGTGAAAAGCGCACTTCAATTAATTAATGAACATTGTAAGTTAATTTCAGAAGACTATCTCTTGCGCCGGCTCATAATGACTTAGCATTCTCCCGTTGGCGTAGGCTGGGACTGGAACAGGTTTTCCAGTTTCTGGGCCCAAATGGAATCCTATCATTTGAAGAATTAAAATCAAAATATAATCTCCCAAATGCTGACCAATTCAGTTACTTCCAAATTAGAAACCATCTTCTACGTAATAGAGTTATCCAGGTTAAACTGAAGTCTCCCCTCCCCCCCTCCTAAAATTATTTATTGACCACTCTTGAGGACAACATTGGAACCATTTAATTGGTAACTTATACAAAATGATGCGAGATCAATCAAAAGAATCAACAAACTCAATTCTAGAAAGTTGGAATAAGGACTTGGACCTCGTGGTGTCCAACGAAGAATGATCCTCTTCATCTCTGAGGTGGTCAAGATCACCAGATCTCACGTCTGGAGGAATATTCCTGGAAATGTAGATCTAGATTTTTCAGATCACCGGCTAGCCTGACTAAATATCTTCCAAGGGAATACGGGGTCTGTTAGAGAGTGCGGAGCAGAATTAGCTGACTTAGCACATATAATGTGGCTGTGCCCACGCCTAATGCCTTTCTGGCTAAATATACAAAATGAAATTAGTGAGGGCCTAGGTGAAAATGTGAGCTCATGGCTGAGATGGTGCTCATGGCTGTCTACCGGATCGCCCCGGACTAAGACCCTGCTTCCCATTCTGCTGTTGGCAGCAAAAAAATCTTTGACAAGGAAATGGATGATGAAAGTAGTACCAAGTATACAGGATTGGAGACAAATTGTATATGCTATATACCAGATGGAAAATATTACAGCGAAACTAAACAACCAAATAGATAGTTTCATCACCCTGTGGAGGAGATGGTCAACCAATCAGGCAAGGGCTGATCCCGATTTCTGCCCTTAAGGGGTAGGCATTGAGAGGGGATGAAGAGAGAAGTGAATGGGGGCAGGGATTGGTCTGACTGTATACATAATAAAGATAGTTCAGTCTTAGTCTAACTCTGTAACCAATGTAAAAGATATCTATGCACTGTTCTTCTGTATAATAACAAATCTGAAGTCATCATAGAAAATCCACTGTTTGTAGAATGTCTCCTGATGTAAAAGCAAGAGAAAATCTAATAAAAATCAAATAAAAAAAAAAAATAAATAAACAGCAACATCAATGAATTTCAGAGAATGTAAGCAATCATAAAATGTGGGTTTTAATGTAGAAATAATATGATGCAGAATGGGTTGACAGTGTCCCTTTAAAATAAAGGTTTTAATAAATTCAGCACAGAGCTAGCTGTAAACATGTCTGCTCTTGCTGGCAGTTGGCGCCGTCCCCTTTAAAGTTAAATTTTTTTTTTTAATTATCTTTATTTAGAACCCCTGAGAGCTCTTTATGAATATACTGTAATAGGTGGAATAACACAGTTTAGGTTGTGAAGTGTGCTGTCATCACTGCACTTTCTGGTGGTCCAGGGTTCTCAGCTGCCCCTTTTGTCTCACAACCCACCCAGAGTGTATAGTTAAAACAGAATCACCCACGCACCCGGTTGTGTACTTTTCCTTACTTAGGGCCCAATCAGTAGTCTCCCAGCCCCTCTGCATGTGTGTAGGGTCAGGAAAAGCAGTGGAGAGCTCTTCATGCAGGATGCTCGCCTGTGGAACACTGCAGGCTACCCACGAAGCAGGATGTGTGCCTCCCTCAACACCAGACTTTATTCCTTATGTGCATTTCTGCACATGGCCATGTCACTGTGGACCTTGAGCCGGGAATATGCATCCGCACTATCTATGGCGTGATTTCTGCACATTTAGGGTGTTAAGGGCTGGTGGCATTATGTGCCGGGTGGCTGTTGTAATGCTTGCTGACGTGGTGCACATGTCAATTGTAGTACCATAGTACAAAACCAGGCCATGTTCAGCCCCTTTTCTGGCTGGTCCAAGACCTGCAATCTGGCTTATAGGGCTAGGAGCTGGTATTGTTTTTATTGTGGGTGGGTGTGTTCAGATTTAGTATGGTGGGATATGGTCAATCCTTGGAGGAATTCCATGTCCAGTGGTGTCACACTGGGGCCGGCCCACCAGTGCAGCGGTAGAGCTACCATTCTTGATGCTGTTGACCCTGCCTCAGGAGGCAGAGCCCAGTTTGTCAGAGGGCGGCCAGGGAGGTGAGTGGAGGCGTCAAGTGGATGCTGACCACCTTGGGGCCAGAGGGTGTACAGTCACTGGTGCACTACTGCCACCTGGTGACCACAGGTGATGGTACAGCCAGTGCTGTTGGCAGCTGGGTGGGAGGACACCAGACTCACTCCATCACATGTGCACTGGGCAAGCCAGGGTGCTAAGGAGCTGAAGTAAGTCGCGAGAGGTGGATGACCGGGCTGGGCTTAGGAATAAGGAGGATGGTCAGTCGTGGGAGGGATAAAAGCACAGTAATATTAACAAAACAAAAAAACAATGGTGGCACACTCTGAATGAAACAGCAGTGTCAGGGGTGTGTGTGGCACCCTATTGAAAGTCCTGCCATACTGCTAGCATTCCACCTGACATGCTGATGTGCACCTGCATGCTTGTGTCCATGAGAAGGGAGGCTGTGAATTCAAGTGGCCGTAGTCTTTAAGTCACACCAATGCTCTGTACCTCTGCAGTGCAAAATTGGCACATACCAATACTGCCTTTGTGAATCAGGCTCTTATACTGTAGTTCACCAATCGACCCACTGGGAGGAAAATTACCTTTGCTAAGAAAACTTGGACAAGAGGTGGTAAGCCATGCAGTAATAACAATGAATTCAAGGGCTCAAGAACTTCTGCGGGAGCATCCGTTTCTGAAGCACCTAATCTGTGACTTCAGAGACTACACTCCTCTGGCCCTGTAATATATGTTAATGCGTCCCCTGGAGCCACTCATTACTGTATCAGAGTGGTTTCACCTGCCTTCGGCTGGTGTGAGAAAAGCGATGCTAAGCTGAGCTGTTTTGACTCAAGCTGAAAGCGAGAGCATCTCAATAATATATTTTTAAAATAATTGTTCCCCGAATGTGCCTGTTTCTAGGGCATCTGCGCATGAGACGCTCTTCACATAATAAAGTGTCTCATGCACGAGAAAAACCCTCAAGTTGGTCAGGTCGCTCCTTGATCTTTTTCTGGGGGGTGCCGATAGAGAGCTGTGGTCCCTCCCTCGGAGGGACTCGTTTTCCGACCCGATGGTTAAGTCATCATAGACCCTGTCGGCTTCCGATTTAGCTGTTTTCCCCTGGGCCCACGACCTTACAATGGGCAGAGCAACAGGCTGCCTCTGTGGAGGCAGCCTAGCACTCTGGACTTGGGTCCTTTGCGTTCTTGGCAGCGTACCTGTACTGACACCCAGTCACCACTGAGTGTCAGTCTGCAGGGTGCCATGCGATATCCCCCTTCCCCTGGGGAAGGACAGCTGTCTACGGACACTCAAACCTTTCTCGCCCCGCTGACCCCCAAGCAGGTGGCATCCAGCGCTTCAGCCCTCATTGCCACCGGGCTGGCCAGCGCTGCCTTGATCTATAGCATAAAAATGAAGTTCACACTGAGTATGGACTGGCTTGGTGTGTGTGCTAATATTTTAAAGCTTAAAATGAGCCCACTTTGTATACTGGAATGTAAACTGATTTAAAAACAGTAGAACAGAGGTAGACAGCTGTGACTTTTATAGTACGTAAACAGTAAAAACTGGCAGGCAGAGTCCGTCCACTTCAAACCTCTAACCCAGACAGTTATTAACTGCCATTAAGTGTCCTAAATGAAGGTCAGTATTGTTGTGAGCTGTGTGTTGTCTTCACCATTTAATGTCCTTATGTTCTGACACTGCATGGTTTCTGCATTCCCAGGCTGTGAAGAACAGAACCTGAGGTTCAGCTGTGGTGGGGATATTGACAGTAATGCCAGTGTACATTGAAGCTTCTGTTTCTGCCACCGTACTGCTCAACTGTTTGTTACTGATTCAAAAGTCAAAGACCCTCAAAATCAGGGATACATCAGGAGATGAAAGCTCTAAACACAAAATACTGTGAAAGCAGTGCTTTTATTTGCTATAAGCTTAATTTTTCTTTAGCATCACAATATGTTAACTATTTTTGCTTTAAAGTCTGAGTTTACAGCATTTCTTATGTGAGGAACACCTTTTCAGTATGGAACGAATATGGGACAGAGCACTTATGTTGTGTAAAATGAGGGGCATCCCTCGTAATAAGGGACAGTTAAGAGGTATGTCTTCCACTCCTGTAGATATAGGTTCTGAAATGAAGATATCTTCTCCTTCTGTTGGTTGTTGTTTCTCATTATAAAATGGCAAGAAAAAAAATGGTCTCTAATTGGTCAGTGCCCAGTTTCGACAGTGATGTCCCAGCATAACATCACGCCTCTTAAAAAAGCAACTAAAAATGTATTCTAAAATTGTATCTTTTCATCTTTGTTTTTTTTTTTTTCACCAACAAGTCATTTTATAATTGCAGTAATGTACTCCAGGACATTCGTCGTAGGAATAACACCACTTCTTAGGTGCCTCCTGCCCAACCACCAAAGCGTGGTATTATCCCAACACGACACATGCCCTGTCATGCATTATTACTAATTACCAGTGAAGTTTATTTATTTATTCTGAGATTTACCAGATAGGCATACAGAGGGTAAACCGCTTCGTTTCAGATGTGACCTGGGATTGCATACATAAATACATAGATCGCATATACAATGCAATATAACGGATGCAAATGATACATCATTATTATTTATTGGAGGACAGTTTGAAAAGGCAATGCTAGTAACTACTTTGGGGAAGGCAGATTTTGGGGGATTGCAGAATTCCAACAGAGAATCCTGAACTCCACGGGTGACATAATGTTTGTATGTGTTTGTTTTAGGCCCCAGCCACACTCATACATATACACGTACAGAACACACTGTATCTTAGCAGCAAAGGTTGTACTCTGTCAACCTTACCCAGTTACCAAAGACTAAAATAAAAAATCTGTGGCAATGCTGTGGCCAGTCACATGGCACTAATGCTTGCTGCTTGACAGTAAAATCTGTGAGAAGAAAGCCTCAATAAGACTGAACTTACTAATATCCACAGAACTGTTTAGTATCATATGGTAGGTGTGTTGTGCAAGTTGACAGTTGGTCCAGACTGGTGAGTGTGGGGATTTGCTGATGAGCTGTCCCGTGACAAAATAATTAACACGACTCTTTGGTTTCAGATGACACTTGAAGCAGATTATTGCTCATTTCAGCCTTTGGAAACTGGTTAGGTGCTTATCTCAAGTTTAAAGACAGCACTGTTATCTTCAGTGCTCATTCTCAGGTTAAGGTTTAGAATCGGAGTGAAATTTAATGCATGATTAATTTTCTTTCTGCTCTATGACATGCCTTTATTTAGCTCCATCATAGTTCCTGCCCAGTAAGGTACCAAAAGTGATCCTTTTTTTACTTGACCAGGATTGCTCATACTGTGTCATTTCTACATCACTAAACATGCATGCTGTTCCGCCGACTATGTCTGTACATTGGTCTGTCACATGTGCAAGAATGGAAATGCCACTGATCCTGGATCTAGGGATCTGCAGTTTTGTCTAGAACTACACAAATAAATACTTACTAGTCCGATGGGGACCTGGGAATCACAGGAGCCTTTTATAAAATGCTATGGACCTGTGTGTTTATCATATTTTTTGTTTAATTCTAGCTTAATAATCCTTCCATGTAACTGTCCTGGAGATAAATAAGGAACATGTTGTCCCTGCATGTGCAGGATGTGCAAGGAAGTTTGTGTGGTAGGGATTGCTGCTATATTAAACTGAGGGATCACATAAAGATTGTGACCTATATGTCCTCAGTCATAGTCCATGTGAATTGTGATTACATTTGAATTCTTTATCTATTCTCCATAATTTGTGTAAGACCGAGGCGTATATTCTCAGAATGAGGATAAATTGCTAGCATGTGCCATGCTCCTAGCAATGTGGAATAAAGAACCCTTCATAACTGTTCTCGATTTTGCTGAGTATTTCTTTAAAAGACAGCTTTGTTGGCAAAATGTGCTGATGGGTTGAGAGATAAGTCTTCAAGTTGCTGCCCACATTGAGTGCTACAAAAGTTTGAGTGCTAGTTGGGAGACGTCACCCCGTTGTGAATTAGTGGGAAGAGGGCTACATTAGTAGAGTACAGACTAAAGCCAATGTTAAATAAAACAGTGGTACTGTAGTTTGAGATTGTTTGCAGGTGACCTGTTGGGATCAGGGCCTTGCATCTCTTTTTAGGTACCGATTGATGGAGCAGCTGAGGCAGTGGTTGTCTTGATTCCTTTACTTTTCACCATTATAGACCTGGGTTCAAATCCCTGCTCTTCTCTCTCGTGATATTGGTTGTGTGGCCTTCATTCATATCCTGGCACATAGCATTGTAGCCCTGCCGAGTTACAGAAGCCCTCCACAGACTGGCCATTCAGAAATGGGTCTGCAGAATATATCGTGATAAGGACTCATAATCTTCTCCATAGCAACAGATTGTGATATGGCAAACCGAGCATTATGCTGGAAAAGCAGAAGGATGAAAATAAATCTGCTGGACTAATGCCATCTTTTAATGCAGGTGTCATCAGTATTAAAGAATGAAGGAGACAAATACGTTCAAATAAACAAGATGGACTGCAGTGAGTTATTCACATTGAGAGATAATATGAGCATCAAGGGAAACTCCATAAAACTGGCAGGGGAGGATAAGAAGGCTGTCAAGAAGTACTTTTTTTATGGAAAGAGTCGTGGCATACTGGAGCAAACTTCTGGAAGGAAACATGGAAGTAATCTGTGCTAAGACAGTGGGAGTGGGTATTATGATGTTCAGAATGTGGTGGGACAGGCACATTTGGAAATGGCGATCTTCTTTGGGGATATGCGTATTTCCCTCCAGTAAGCCACATCTGTGAAACATCGGCATTGGACCTACCCGGAGACTTGTGCCTAGCGGGCTTCCCACAATTGCATGCACATGCGCCGCTTTTATAACGCAGTATGGCTCAAATCTCCTCAGTTGTTTTCTGCCATTGACTTCACATCAGACTGAAAAACTCCTTCCTTAGACTTTGTTGCTGTGTTCATCTGCCTCCATCTTCATATGGGCCTGTTCTTCTGCTTTTGCATGGGCCTTGCTTCCTGTGCTGCTGACGCTGCCTGCTGCCTTGTCATCACTGGATGTTGGCTGTTGATGGTTTTCCTTTTCCTGGCTTCCTATCAGTCTTCTGCTGTTGCCTGGGTTCCCACTGCTGGCTCGTCATCCCACCCTTTCTGGCATGGGTCTGTGCTGGTGGCTGCATTGCTTTTTTGGAGATGGTGAGTGCTGGTCACATATGTGGCCTTTACTGATATTTTGACCGTCTTGAGATACCATGGTCAGTTTCTAGCTTGATAGCCCAACTGCCCATTACTGGGGGGTTTGTGGCTCCCTTCAGCTCTGCCGCCTGGCTTTGCCTCGATGATGGCTTTACTCTTTGGGCTGAGATCACCATTTTTTTTCAGCGTTCCCTTTTGTGCTGGTCGTCACCTGGCTCTGCCTCCTCGAAGTTCCTGCTTTGTTTCCAGTCCTCTTCCTTGTGCATGGTTGTGTTCATGTTTCCATTGTTGGCTTTGCCTTCAGCTTGACATTATACATGGTCATGCCATCCCTTGGGGTGCCTCGATCAGTTCCTGGCTTCCTGCCTGGCACCGCCGTTTTTTGGGGCCAGTGGTTCCCTTCAGCTACGTCTGTGGTCCCGCTGTTGTGTTGGGGTTTGCCATTTTTCCTTGCTGTACCTTTCTGCTGGTGTTTCCCCGGCTTTGCCTCATTATCACCCCCACAATATGTTCAGTTCACTCTGCTTTGTGCATGACTGTTTTCACATTTTTCTGTCATTGACTTCGACCTGACTTTTTGCATGATCTGGCCATTCTACAGGATGCCTCAGTCATTTCCTGGCCTTGTTCCCAGACACCGTTTCCACAGGGCTTTTTTAACCAGGAGAGACATGCTAAACTGAATCTTGTTTACAGGTGCGACCTGGTAACACAAGGAAGTTAAGTGACTTGCTCAGGGTCACACAGTATGCAAGTGGGGGCTGTGGGATTCAAACCCAGGTCTCCAGGTTTGTAGTTCAGAGCCTTAAACCACTGCACTATCCTGTCACTACTGGTGGTTCCTTCTGGTTTTGTCTCCATGGACTTGTTTCATCAACGTATTTTCTGCCTCCCTTGGTGTTGCTATTTATGGCATCTCCATTTTCAGCTGGCTGCCACTGGGCTTTACCTCTTTGGCATGCCTGGTCCTCTGCTTTGGGCAGGGCTATTTGCATGTTACAACTGTCAATTTTACCTTTGCCTTGGCTTTCTGCTGTCAATTCAGCTGTTCTTTTAGGACACCTTGGTTGCTTCCTGGCTTTATTGCCTGGCCCCACAGAGCTCATTGCTCTGTGTAGCTTCAGCCTGCCTTTGCCTAGTTAATGAGTTTGTGCTATTTGGGATGGGGAGTCACCATTTATCAGCATCTCTCTTCTTGCAGTTCATTGCCTGTCTTTGCCTTGCTGGCACTCTCCTTGGCTTCTTACATGGCTGGTTCCCTGTGAGCCAAGGTCAGTTTTCCTGTTGGCTATTATTTTTGGCTGTTCTGCTTGTCCTTCGGGCTTTAACGCTTGGTTTCTGGCCTCTGACTGTTGGGTGCAGTCACGTGGCTTTACATCACCATATGTTTCATGCTTGGACACTGCCCAGCTTCGCCTTGGCAGTGTTCTCTGTCGTCGGGTTTCCCATCAATGTTGTGATTGTTCACAGGGCCTGGTCTCATTGAATTTCTGTTTTTACCTGATCTGTGTGTGTGTACCCTGGCCATGGTGTGTGTGCTGTCAATGCTTTTTTTTTTTTTTTTGCATTGTCCGCTGTGCTTCTGGGTGTCTTGCTTCCTATAGTCTGCTGGGGTCACACTGTTGTGACTCCTTTTTTTTGTCTTATGGAACTTTGACTGGCATGTTGGTTGGCTCATATGCCTTCCTGTTGGCCCCCCATCCCACCCTGTTGTCTGAGATGATGCTTGGAAATCATTCCATAGGTATGGCTCACTGGAAGGAGATATCTCTGAAAAATATAGGTCAGTTACTTACCAATAACAGTAGATCTTCGGGGGAATCTCCTCCAGTGAGCTGCAGCACACCCTTCCACCTTCCTTATTGTTTTTTTGAGGTCTGGTGTGGATTTTAGGCATCGTCGTTTCACCCTGTTTACCCTGTACTGAGTTTTGTTTGCTGATAGTCATCACTCCCTTTTGGTCTTAAACTTGCCTGTCTTTGCCATTTGTCGGTTTGGCATGATGATGTTTCTTTGTCTTTGGTAAACAGGCAGAATTGAGGAGGTTTGGTTCTGCCCATGATAGTCTTCGAGGACATCTCTTGCGGCAGATCACACCTTAGGAACTATAGCCGTCAGGCACCAGGACCATACATGTTTGCTAGCAGCATATCTGGGGCCCCCTTTGTCGACATCATCACGTCAGTATCCTCCCTGTGTAGTTGTGGGTGGCTCCATGTCCTCTTCAGTTCTTTTCCCACCATCGACCATCACACTTTGGACTCCACAGAACACCATCGCTTTAGCCAACTGCCATTTTTCGGGAATATTCCATTTTTTATTTTCTCATGTAACCCCTAGATGGCGCTATCCCAGGGGCTACTACCCCTGCCTGATTTGCCACTAACAGGTTGAGGGGCCTGGATCCAATGGCGGGTGCCTCCACCCAGAGGTCAGGGTTTGCAATAGTTAAACTAACTTGGTCACAGCCCTCTGGGACACTGCAACCCCCCTTTCTTCCCACTAGTGGCCCACACAATATATCAGAATTACCTTCACAGTATACACTTACCCCCAGGTCTGGTTCGGCACTGGGACCTCCTGTGAAATGAGATACAGTGCAACAATCACAGTACAGTACTTTAACATAGACAAATACCTCAGGCAGTATAACTTTGCTGAAACAAGCAGCTCTGATTTATTTAGGGGATATAACAAGGACAGGGGAAATCAGGTTAATTAGCTTATCACTCTAATAATCTACTATGGCTCTGTGCACAGGCCTATCCCTATCAGTTACTGTCCCTGGGTACCCAAGCCCTAGTGCTAGTCAAACCGTGGCAGCTGGTAGGGCCCTTCACACAGAGAAAAGGAGAATTAAACAGTCAGCAGTACAGTAATTCCATTTGGATTTAATGTGGCAATTCAACAGGGAGCGACCCTGAATTAGTACTCACGACCTCCAAATAAGATAGGGTCCTTCAGTGTCAGCAGGGCTCACTTGAGGTACACAAACTTCTTCACACATCCATATAAAAAAGCACTATACCAGGCAGGCTGCATCTGTATCCGATCGCAATTACTGCACAATACCCGGGAGAACACACAGCAGATTCAGTTCCTGACAGACCGAGTGCAATTTTCAGCAATTCCTCCAGTCTTCTACAGGGGTGAGCCTGGCTTCTACTCTTCAGAGATCCTTTGATTCTTTTCACAGGACGGATTCAGTCCTAACAAGCTGTTACACAAGCTGCAGACCGGAACTCTGGGCCTTACACACATTTTTGACTAAAACTGCACACTGAAAAGCACAGGGCTCCTTCCTTCTTCACTGCCAAAGCTCAACTGAAACTCCAACCGACAAAAAACGGGCACTTCCTTTGAGTTCCTCCCAGTTCTTGACTGGATTGGCTGTCACTCACAATAGACTGCTGCTGTTGGTCCAAAAAGGCACTGAAGTCTAAACTACATCTCCCAGAGTCACTGCCCATACAATCCTCTTGTGGCTGGCTCAGATTATGAGTCCAAGTTCTGATTCGTCCAAGGCACCATTTTAGAGCTAGCTTACCCCACACTGATTGGTCCAGTTCAGCAGTTCAAAACCAGAATGGGGAACTAGACAGACACTGTTCTGACTGCAAAAGAAAGCAGGTTAGACAAACTGTAATTTCATTATCACTCTAAATAATTTCTGGCAAACAGTTACATCTTTCAGATAGGTTCCCTTTGCACTCCTAGTGACTGCAAAAATGAAGTGAATTGGCAGCAGCTTGAGTGGTACTCAGAGAAGCACACAGTCCCCCATACAAACTAATTATGTCTGCAAGCAGACAGCTCTTAAAGAGACAGTACCAGAGCTCTAAAAACACTCACTGATAAATGGCTTAAATGCCAAACACCATTCAGTCTTGGAGCATTCAAGCAAGCTCCTGGAAGTCTTTTGGGAACCCCCATTTGCAGGGGGGTTACACCCTTCCTGGCCTGGGAAAGCTTGACGTCCGCGTCAAGCAAGTACCCCCATAAGTTTCAACTGCAACCATATACATTTGCATTAGGCTCGCACATGTAATCATCAGTCAATATATCATTTTACCAAGAACACATTTCTGAAACATTGCAGTCGTCACTCTTTACACAGTATTACATACACATTGTACCATAACTCAAGTTATTACCTCTGTACATGAAACCTGAAGAGGAGGGCCCTTCCCTATCAGTTACCTTGGGGCTGGATGGGGCAAGGGCACCATACATAGAGGGCAACACAAGTAACTTGGAGTTAGCACTGATGCTCAGTTTGGGCAATGAGCTCGGGACACATACACCTTTATGGACAACATTGAGAGGCAAGTCCACAGGCCTCCCAAGTGAATCATAACTGAGGTGCACCACAGGCTTTACAGCTCGACCAGTCTTTCTAGGGGGAACTGTTATAGTCTCTGCACTCTGAGCCTCATTTTCAGCATTGTCCTCACTTGTCAGGGGAGTCTCCATGGGGGTAGAGAGGCTAGAACTTGGGGCACTTTCAGCTCCAGAAGTTACAGTTTCTGAGTCCACAACATTTGGCTCGCATGGAGAGCTTTCGGACACTGGCAGTGGACTGTCAGGGCACTCAAATACTCTTCTTGTTCGGTGTATCACCAGTCTGCCCCAATCATCATTTTCCTCCCTGAAAGCTCAAACAGTTCAACCATGCACAATGATTCCATTTCATCTGATCTGATGCTTTGCACTTCACTTTCTGGGAGCATTGGCTCCAGGGATGAAGCTGGGGGCTTAGACAGTCCAGAAGGCCCAGCTTCATCTCCAGTATTGACTAGGGGATTGCCCCGAAACAATTGACTCAGTTCGTAAGAAGGATAGTATTCAAAGTCACTCTCACTTTCTTCCGATATGGACTGACAGTCATGCTCAACTGGGACTTGTGGAGGGAACACTTTAACTTTGCTTCTGTAGGTGCAGACTTTCTTGATCTTTTCTTAGCAGCAGCTCTAGTCACTGGTCCAGAGGGGCATCTTCTAGGGGCTCAGACTCAATTAAGATTTGTCCAATGGGCAGTAAATGATTTCTATGCATTGTTTTTACATCTTTTGAATTATTCTCAGGCCTTACTTTGTACACTGGCAGATCATCTAGTTTGCCCACTACAATGTGAGGGAGATGGTGCCATCTGTCAGCAATCTTGTGCTTGCCATGCAGTCCCAGATTTCTTAGCATACCCGATCTCCTCCTGGAGTTCCTGTGCTTTCACCTTTTTATCATACCTTTCTTTGTTGGCCAGATTTCTTTTGGTAGCCATGGTTTGAGCCAGTTGTAGCATGGAGTTAGCTGGGCCTTTAACTTTGCACATACTGTAAATAGTTGTCAGCTTGAACCCCATCAGGAGAGACCCCAAAACACACATCTACTGGTAGTCGAGCTTCTCTTCCAAACATCAGGCGGTAGGGGAGAATCCAGTGGCATCACTTTTGGTGCAGTTATAAGCATGTACCAGGGTGCTAATTTGTTGGCTCCATTTAGGCTTGTCCTTTGGGTGCAGGGTGCCTAGCATATCTAGCAAAGTGGGTTGAAACGCTCAGGCTGTGGGTCCCCTGGGGTGGTAAGGAGTGGTTCTGGACTTCGCACTCCCCACAGAGAAAGCATCTCTTTGATCAGAGCGACTCTCAAAGTCTCTCCCTTGATCAGAATGGATTCTTTGTGGAGCCCCATAGTGAACAAAAAGTTTTCTACAAGTACTTTGGCTACAGTGGATGCTTTCTGGTCTTTGGTGGGAAAGCTTGGGCATATCTCATGAAATGGTCAGTGACTACCAGCACATTACTGATATTTCTTTGATCTGACTCCAAACTTAGAAAATCAATACAGACCAGCTCCATGGGTGCACTGGTGGTGATGTTAACAAGGGGCAGCCCTCTGGGGCAAAAGCTTTCCTCTGTAAGCAGCGACTACAAGTTCGAATGTGTTGCTCCACATCAGCCCCATCTTAGGCCAATAGAATCTGGATCTCACCAAGTCAAGTGTTCTGTCTATACCAAGATGCCCCATGTGGTTGTGCAAGGACCTCAGTACTGAGTCTCGAAAAGCAGTGGGCAGCACTAGTTGTTGTTTGTCTACTTGTCCCCCTCTGTCTACTGTTTCTCTGTATAACAGTTTATTGATCAGTTTCAACTTAGGACCTTCTTTGTATAACAGTGCAGTTCTCAAATCAGTGGAGCGTAATTTGGACACATCTTTTCCTGCATAGAGGGCTTCTAAAGCTGCTTTGATCATGGGATCGCGGGATTGAGCCACCGAATACTGTCATTGTCCAGCTGAGGCAGTGCACCAATGTCTATTGCAGAAAAGTGGCAATAAGCAGCAGGTATGCAATTCTCAGAGGCTCCCAAGCAATCCACCATGCAGTCCACTGCGTCCGTGGACATTTGTTCCTCCCTGTCAAACTTCGGCAGAGTGCCCGAATGTCAGGTTTTGCCAATCGGACCCAATCATTCTGGGAACAGGCCTCGGGAGAGAGCATCAGCATCTATGTGGTTCAGACCTGCTCGGTATTCAGAGAGCATAGTCATATGTAGATAATGCAGAAAGCCACCTATGGCCAGTGGCATCCAACTTAGCTGAGGTCTGCACATAGGTCAAAGGATTATTGTCAGTTTTTACTAGTATTTTAGCCCCATACAAGTACTCATGGAATTGGTCAACAATAGCCACTTCAAAGCTAGGAACTCTAACTTATGTACAGGATAGTTCTTTTCAGATGGGGTCAGGCTTCTACTGGCAAAGGCCACTGGTCTCAGGCCATTCTCGTGCTCTTGGTACAAACAGCCCCCAACCCTTGCAAGCTAGCATCAGTGTGCAGGACGTAAGGTTTTCTTGGATCGGCATAGGCCAGCACTGGAGCATGGGTAAGTTGATATATGATCTCATGAAAAGCAGTCTCACAATCAGGAGTCCAGCAGGCCCCAAATACTTCACTCGGATGAAAATACACTCTTTCAGTCTTGAGGACGCTGACTTTTGGTATTTTTGTGGGTTGGGGATACCCTTGAGTAAGGTTAAGTAAAGGGCGGATCACTCTTGAATAGTCCTTGATGAGCGCCGATAATAACCACAGAATCCCAGGAATCTTTGCAGTTCTTTTTAGATTTTGGGCTGTGGCCAGGTGGTCAAGGCCTCAACTTTACTTGGGTCGGTCTCTATTCCTCGGTGGATACTATGTGTCCCACATACTTTACTGATGTTTGAAAAGAATTGACACTTATCAATGGACAGTTTAGGCCAAAGTCCTCCAGTCGGTCCAATACCTTAAATAATCTGCTCTCATGTTCCTCCAGTGAGCTGCCAAACACAATAACATCATCTAGGTATACCAGGCACTCTAGTAAGTTCATGTCCCCCACTGCACGCTCCATCAATCGTTGAAAAGTGGCTGGGGCACCTGAAATCCCTTGAGGCATCCTCATGAATTCATAGAAGCCAGCGGACAGATAAAGGCGGTCCTTCTCCACGGTCCTCTGGGGCCATCGGGATCTGGTAGTACCCACGCGGAGATCCAGCACAGAGAACCACTTGCTCCCGTTTAGGCAGTCCAAAGCATCCTGAATGCGGGGCATTGTGTACTGATCAGGGATAGTCTGCCGGTTTAAGGTGCGATAATCCACACACATCCTTACTGTTCCATTCTTTTTCCTCACTACCACAATGGGGGAAGCATAAGGGCTACTGGATTCTTGTATTACACCAGCAGCTAACATCTCTTGCAGATGCCGTCTCACATTATCTATGTCAGCAGGTGCCAAGCGTCGAGACCTCTCACGAAATGGTCTTTCGTCATGCAGCCGGATATTGTGCTCAGCTCCTTGCACGCATCCTACATCCCATTCCTTTAAAGAAAACACCTGGTCTCTCTGGGCAAGCTTCTCACTGATCCTCACTTTCCATTCAGCTGGAAGCGGGGAGTCGCCGAAATCAAACAAGTCAGGCGTTACTCTGTCATTCTTCCTTGAACTCTTGCTGCTGGGTAGCACTGCAGTGTCTGCACAATGCACATTAGCCAGGATGCAACCTCTGTTTACTCGAATGTCTCTTTCAGACACATTATGAACTTGGACCATTACCCTTCTGGCATAAGCATGGGCTCTAGCGGGCAAAATACTAGGCTTGACCAGCAGTCCCTCTGGCAATTTTCCATCGCCTGGTGCATCCAACATTAATATTTTATTCTTAACATCCTTTCTGATACGGACCTCTCCTGTAAGGTACACTGGGCATTTGGCGCCAGGATCAGAGACTCAGGATCCTTCTTCCATACAATTCCGACCGGTTCCTCTGGTTCTGTTTTTTCAGCATCTCTCTGTGCCTCATAGGCCTTCTTAATTAAAGCCGGAACTCTTAAAGCTCTACTAGTCTTTGACCCCTGTTTTTCATAACACAACTGTGCCAGCCTTCCGAACATATGAGCATTTGTTCCAATCAACAAAGGGACACCATCATACAGTCCAGTGGGGGGACACACTAAGGCTAGGGTCTCTACTTGTTCGCCACTCCAGCCACGGAGGTGGGGAAAGACAGCCAAATTCGGATATACCCGAATAGGGTAGGCCTCTCACTTAACCCCCATACATGCAGTCCTTCTAATGGTTGTAAGGCACGTCTGACAAATGCTTCTGATACCAATCCTGGAACATAATTGTCACTTGGGAGCCACTGTCTAATACAGCTCTTGTAGACACTCCATTCACCTTTACAGTGGTCTCCATGGAGGGACCCACTATTCTGGACCAGTCTGGAGGGCGGTAGTGGGGGCCTGGGCAACTGACCTTGCCACAAAGGACGTGAATTAGCATTTTGGTGCCCTCACTGGGATCATATCGTGCACCTCTTAACCACTGATTTCTTCTCGAAGCTCTCCTTGTAGCCTATATGCAACTTTGTCAGTGTCTTTTGGGGACTGGCATTCCCTTTTCATGTGCCCATCTTTCCCACAATTATAGCAAAACATACTTTCTGGAGTTTGAGCTGGCCGAGGCGCCACACTGGGAGCCAGGGCGGGGGTATTACTAACTGGAAACCTGGGTGCCATCTCTGTCTGCAGCGTGATAAGCATTTGGAGACATCTCGTCAGTTTCTCCACTTCCATGGTCAAGGAATTGAGTTTGGAGCTGTTATCAGCAGGAGATACATGGGTGGGTACCCCCACCCCCATAGCAGATGCAGTCGGATATAGGTCAGGGCCCGTACTTGCAGGCGTGGCCTTCATAAAGGGACTGTTTTTGAATTCCCGGATCTCTCTCAACAGTTCGCCCCATTGTGGCATATCTTTTTCCTTGTCAGAGCACTCATTGACTGTCAACCTCTGCCCCTGAACTTCACTTGATGGGTCACCCTCAGTCACTCGGGTTGTAGCCACAGCTGTTGGTGCAGGTACCTCCCGAGGTCGCCTTTTCTCAACTCCTCGAATTTCTCTCATTAACTCATCATAGGAGGTGGGATTCAGTCGATTTGCCAGGCGTAACTGAAGCAACAGCAGTTCTGAGAAGGGCAGACTTAAGGATTCTGTCAGTCTGGTTCGGTCCAGTTTAATCGCTGGCAAACTACCCTTTCTGGAGGCATTCTTGCAACAATTTTTCCAGCCGAGACATACACAGACAACAACTCCCCTTGGTACTGTTGTGCATTTCTTACTCTCCACCATAGGTCCTCATCAGAATCTGGGCTCCCATACACATTCTCCAAGGCCTCAAGATAGGCCTGTGCAGTCGCTTCAGGGTTACTGGCCCGTTTAGCACGGATGGTAGCCAGGGCAGGACCTCGGAGGCTCTCACTAACCCTCTTTGCTTTCGCCTTCGAGCATTGCCATTCTAGCACTTAGGGGCAACATAGTCTATCCAGGTCTCCCAGTCATCCTCCCTTGGGGTGGGAGGTGCCAGAGAGATCCTCAACCTTGGTGAAGAGTCGTGACTAATGGCAGGTGCAGAAATAGGAGTCTGCATTGGTTCAGCCACCATTACGGGCACTGGAGCAGGAGAGGTGTTGGGGAGGAACACCCCAGGTGGCAAGAATAGTTTCTTCAAGTCCTCCACAGTTTTCCCTCTCCCAGCAACCATTCAGCAATTTCTCCTCAAAAGTTTCAGATAGTGGTGGGGCTGATTCCCCAGGTCTTTACTGTCCTTAGTTATCACTCTCCAAGCAGTGAGGGCTCCCTCTGGGGGTAATGGTCTGTGGCACTTTGGAGCTATCTATGGGATCCTTAAACTCTACTAGGGCCAGGAAAGTGTGGGTGAGCAGATTAGCATGCCGACCTACCACCACAGGGTTTTGTAAACCTTCCACCTTGGAAAGTACTCCCTGCACAGTGTCCGTATTGATACACGGGGATGTCCAGGATAAGCATAGCATTTTGGGGGTCGATCTCCTCCCCAGTACACCACTCCACCAGCCGGTGCACAGCCACTTCTGTCGGGGTACCCATTTTTTTCTTAACAGTGGTTCGTAAATATGGCCACTAGAGGACACACAATCCCAGCGGTGAGCCTCCAAGATGTAACCCCTAGATGGCGCTATCCCAGGGCTACTACCCCTGCCTGATTTGCCACTAACAGGTTGAGGGCCTGGATCCAATGGCGGGTGCCTCCACCCAGAGGTCAGGGTTTGCAATAGTTAAACTAACTTGGTCACAGCCCTCTGGGACACTGCAACCCCCCTTTCTTCCCACTAGTGGCCCACACAATATATCAGAATTACCTTCACAGTATACACTTAACCCCAGGTCTGGTTCCGGCACTGGGACCTCCTGTGAAATGAGATACAGTGCAACAATCACAGTACAGTACTTTAACATAGACAAATACCTCAGGCAGTATAACTTTGCTGAAACAAGCAGCTCCTGATTTATTTGGGGGATATAACAAGGACAGGGAAATCAGGTTAATTAGCTTATCACTCTAATAATCTACCTGTGGCTCTGTGCACAGGCCTATCCCTATCAGTTACTGTCCCTGGGTACCCAAGCCCTAGTGGCTAGTCCAAACCGTGGCAGCTGGTAGGGGCCCTTTCACCAGAGAAAGGAGAATTAAACAGTCAGCAGTACAGTAATTCCATTTGGATTTAATGTGGCAATTCAACAGGGGCGACCCTGAATTAGTACTCACGACCTCCAAATAAGATAGGGTCCTTCAGTGTCAGCAGGGCTCACTTGAGGTACACAAACTTCTTCACATCCATATAAAAAAGCACTATACCAGGCAGGCTGCATCTGTATCCCGATCGCAATTACTGCACAATACCGGGAGAACACACAGCAGATTCAGTTCCTGACAGACCGAGTGCAATTTTCAGCAATTCCTCCAGTCTTCTACAGGGGTGAGCCTGGCTTCTACTCTTCAGAGATCCTTTGATTCTTTTCACAGGACAGATTCAGTCCTAACAAGCTGTTACACAAGCTGCGGGACCGGAACTCTGGGCCTTACACATTTTTGACTAAAACTGCACACTGAAAAAGCACAGGGCTCCTTCCTTCTTCACTGCCAAAGCTCAACTGAAACTCCAACCGGCAAAAACCGGGCACTTCCTTTGAGTTCCTCCCAGTTCTTGACTGGATTGGCTGTCACTCACAATAGACTGCTGCTGTTGGTCCAAAAGGCACTGAAGTCTAAACTACATCTCCAGAGTCACTGCCCATACAATCCTCTTGTGGCTGGCTCAGATTATGAGTCCAAGTTCTGATTCGTCCAAGGCACCATTTTAGAGCTAGCTTACCCCACACTGATTGGTCCAGTTCAGCAGTTCAAAACCAGAATGGGGAACTAGACAGACACTGTTCTGACTGCAAAAGAAGCAGGTTAGACAAACTGTAATTTCATTATCACTCTAAATAATTTCTGGCAAACAGTTACATCTTTCAGATAGGTTCCCTTTGCACTCCTAGTGACTGCAAAAATGAAGTGAATTGGCAGCAGCTTGAGTGGTACTCAGAGAAGCACACAGTCCCCCCATACAAACTAATTATGTCTGCAAGCAGACAGCTCTTAAAGAGACAGTACCAGAGGCTCTAAAAACACTCACTGATAAATGGCTTAAATGCCAAACACCATTCAGTCTTGGAGCATTCAAGCAAGCTCCTGGAAGTCTTTTGGGAACCCCCATTTGCAGGGGGGTTACACTCACCCTAGTTTTTCAATCATTTTATTTTCTAAAGTGATTCCCCTGTTTTTTTCTTTTATGCCAAGATCTGACCATCTTTTCCATTGTTGCAGCTGCAGACAAAAGATCTACGATAAAGACGACTGTAGGGTCTGTGTCCTCTGCCTCGGAACTGACCATAACATTAAGACCTGTGAGATCTGCTGTGACTTTATCAAGCTACCTGGCGGCATTGCCAGAAAGAACTAAAATCCTTCATAATGGAGCAGAAGGTCTCTGCCTTGGAAAAGGAGCTTCAGGCTAGGAGCTCCTGTGCTTCCCCAGCCCCATCCATGAGCTTTCTTGCTACCAAGGCCCAGAACAAGTCGTCAGGAAAGCACTGCCACCGGCAGAAGGACAGGTTCTCCTGGGACCGTTCCCAGTTGCCGCTTCCAGTGCTGACCATTATGGGATCATTTACCAGATCAGTGGTGATCCCCACTGCCACCCACAACCTCTCTGCTATGGGGTTTCTTTATCCCGGCCAGTACTTCCATCCCTGCTGAATGGCCCCCTTCTGGGGCTGCAGTCAGGGTGTGTCGCTGGCTGGGCTGTGGCTGTCGATGGTCATACATCTTCAGTTGACTCATCTGACCATTCCTGCGACGTTGGGGTTGCAGGTCCCTCAGCTGGTACCTCAATCTGCCCCATCCTGTTGCTGCTTCAAACCTTCTCTGCCATCGCCTCAGTGCTCCCCATTGCTACCACAGGGTTCCCTATCAATGCTGGTGACCATCGACTTCCAGGCCTGCATTCCTGTGTCTGGAATTTTATGCAGAGAGTTGCCTCACCTCAGAGCCTGTTGCTGGCGGGGCCCTCTCAGCTGGCAGTGGCACAGTCACGCCATGCATTATCACACCAGCCCTTTCTCGGTCTTCGATGCCTATTTCTGAGCCAGCGCTGACTTCCTGCTGCCTGATGATGAAAATGAGGAGGATGAAGATGCTGGGGCCCAGACTCCCTCACAGGCGGAGGACTCCTCCGAGTACACCACATGGTCTCCCCCCGCCCCCAGACGACCCCTCCGTCATAGCAGTGATGCGGCTGCTGTAGTCCACTATGGGATTTGATGTTTCGAAGCAGGACATTACTTAGCGGAACCTGGTTGATTACCTGGACCTGCCAGATTCCCATACCCTCATCATTCCTTCTGTGATCAGTGTATGCAAGTATGCCACTATGGTTGCTTGGTACAGACCTAACTTGATTACCTTCATGCCCTGAAAGGCAGACGAGCTATATCAGGCCCCCCTCTGGAAAGTCTTTTTTGTTTATAGGGCCCCCACTGGCAGATTGTGGTGATTAGTACATTGCCGATGGTCGAAGGGCCCCAGCACCTCAGCTCTCCCTCCGGACAAGGGTCAAAGTTGGACTTTTGGGCAGAGCCTCGTGTTCACTGCAAGAAACTGGACCCACATTCTGTAACAGAACCTCATGCTTGCTACGGTCAGGCTATAAGAAATTCTGTGGCGATTCTGCTGCAGTTCTGTGATGTGCTTTACATTCTCTGGCAACTCAAATGAGCCCCCAAATGTAATCTAGTTACCTAGAAAGAATGCCTAGGAAAAGGCAGCCTGGGACAGTTTGGCAGATGCTCAGGCAAGGCAGTACAATGCAATTCTGGCATCGTGATTTGGATTAGGTGTAGGGCATGGGCAATTGAAGGGTTATTTATTAATTTTTTTTTTTTATTGTAGTCTGTTTTATTGTCCTGTGCCTCCCTCTCACCTGCCTAGTGCTGGTTTACCACAGCTATACTCCTGAGAATTTCTTCCCCTGCCTGCTCAGTTGCTTGAAGGCCAGTATTGCCTGTCTGCAAAACAGTGCTGCTTCAGTGGTTCCCTCCCACCCACTAGCTTGAAGCCTGGTGATGATGGTTTGTGCTGTAATGTTGCACTAGTTGCTTCCTCCTGTTCTTGCAGTTCAGCACCGGTGGTGTAGTTTGTGTCACTGCCCCTTGGCTTCCATATCTTCTTCTCTCCCACTCTGCAAGGATTTACTGTGCGGCTAGAGAGTAGCTGGACCATTTTACATTAGACAAAGGTTCAGAAAGTTTCCCATTTTTTGTCTGCAATAATTACTAATATTTTTTATTCCACAGTTCTGCAATTGGCAAATAGAACCAGCATTAGTTCTCGTGAAAGACTTCCTGAAGTTCGCTCAGTGTTTGTAGAATGCCATAATGGTCATAAGTTTCAGGGCTGGGTGCCAGTGGATTGGAAAGGGGTGGCCCCACTGACTACTGCAGCCCAAGGGGCATGAATGTATAATGGAGCTGCACACTAATGCCAGTTTAAGCTTGTTCACAATCATTTTAGCCAGTTAAATGGTGTTTTCAGTGGCAACCGCCATTTTTACTGCACAAAAAAAGCAGTTTATGCAGTAGGACCATGTTTCTGCAGCAGTTGCTGCAGCTGCAGAATTGCAGAAAACATGAGGCCCTGCTTATGGCTAAAGGGTATTTGCTTCTTTCGCTTAGGTTGCCAGGATCATTAATTACATTGACCATATGCTCAAGTTCAGGAATGACCTCTGGGAAGCAGCCAGGTCTCCAGCCCTGTCCCTTCCAGACAGCCCCCAAAAACAGGTGCTCAAGACCCTCCAGACGGGTGCAGATGTGGGCAAGCACCTCTTGCAGCTCGGCCTTCTATGATGCCCTAGATGCCTCCGCCAGAGTCTCCACTGTAGGGATCTGCCTGAGGAGGTACTCCTGGCTCATGGTGTCCGGTTTTGCTTCAGACATCCAACATTCCATCCTGAATGCTCCCTTCAGGGCCTGAAAGCTCTTCGGGGCAGACATGCAGGATATCCTCAGTGACCTGAAGGCCTTGGGGAGAACTGTTTGGTCTGTTCACTCCCTCTGCCACACTCACCAGAAGAGTGGGCAGAGGGTGCCCTTTCGGCATGCCACCCATCAACTTAGGTTTGGCACCAGACAGCCCGGCAAGCATAAAGCTGGAAAGGCCCTGCCTACCCCCTCCTGCACCACAGGGAAGTTCTCAAGAGGTGGAGGAGCGGCCTTGGTTGTGGGCTCAGCCTGACTCCTTGCCCGACCCCCTCCATACCAGAATGTAGTCCGGGGGGGCGTTTCTCCCTCCATATGGCTGGGTGGCGGGAGATCACAACTGATGCCTGAGTGCTGCAACTCATAGAACAAGGGCGCACTCGAGAATGAGTGGAACACTGGGTTCTACTCCCACTTCTTCCTTGCCCCCAAGTCCACAGGGGACTTGAGACCCATCATGGACCTACAAAACCTGAACTACTACATCAAGTACAAAATGTTCAGGATGGTCACTCTTCCAGGCCTGTTACCATTGCGAAGGAAGGGAGACTGGATCTGCTCTCTAGATCTGCAGGATACATATCTGCACACCAAGGTCTGCCTTCCCCATAGAAAATACCTCAGGTTCCTGTTTCAAGTGGAGCACTACCCGTTCAGAATCCTCCCTTTTGGCTTATCTTCAGTGCCTTGAGTGTTTGCCAGATGCCTAGCTGTAGTGGCAGTGGCCCTCAGAAAGGGGAAGACATAAAGTCCATCCTATCTGGATGACCGATTGCTCAAAGCTCAGTCCATAGAGCAACTGTTTTTGACCCTGGTGCATACCATGCAACTGTTCAGCCAATTGGAGATCACAGTCAACCTGTCCAAGTCGGTGTTGACTCTCAGCCAGAGTTTCCAGTACAAAGGGGCTATTCTGGACGCAGCCCAGGGCTCAACCTGCTGTCCCTGGACAGGGCGGAGTGCCTGATAGTGCAGGCCTGGGAACTCTGTCACGACCGGTATGTCACTGCCAGGACATACCTCAGGCTGCTGGGCCAGATGGCTGCGGCCATTGCCATGGTTCCCCTGGTGAGGCTGCATATGCGCATCCCTCAGTGGACTTTGAGGGTGCATTGCAATCAGAGAACTGAAGGTCCTTGTCTCTTTGCCAGTAAAGAAGGTTCTCCTGTGGTGGATGGCACCCAGCCATTTGCTCAAGGAAGTTCTATTCCTCATACCCTCCCCTCATCAGATCCTTACCACAGATGCCTCGGGGATGGGCTGTGCCGCACATCTGGGTCCTTACCAGACTCAAGGGACATGGACTCCACTCGAGGCCTCAGTCATGTCCTTCAGATGAGAGCTGTGCTGTACAGCCTGCAAGCCTTCCAATGCCACCTATCTCCAGGCCATCTGATAGTGCCACTGGTCAATGTCTGTGTGCTGCACTACATCAATAAGCAAGGGGGAACCCACTCTTATCCCTTGTGCAGGGAGACAGTGAGAGTTTGGTACTGGGCTTTGGACCATGGCCTCGAACTGTTGGCCATCCATGTTCAGGTGTCCAAAACATCCTGGCAGACGAGCTAAGCAGGTCTCAGTCTCGAATGCATGAATGGGAACTGCTCACCTCTGTGTTAGAAGACTTGTCGAAAGGTAGGTTGCTCAGAGTTGGACCTTTTTACATCCCCACACAATGCAGAACTACTGCTTTTCTGCCTGCTCGTTCCAGGGCCTGGAGATTTCTGGCAAGATGCATTGTCCCCGTCTAGGAAAGGGAGCTGTTACTTTGAAGGGGCTCTTGCAGTAGGCAACACTATTAGGATTAAGCCACCAAGTGCCAAGACCACATGGAAAATTTCTAGCTAGTAGTCTGCAACAGGGGACCTCTCCTGATGTCGGCATGTCGATGTCTGGTCTGGTATAAGAGGGGCAATCCCCCATGCCCACCTCAGTTCTTTACCTGCCATTGACCTGCACTTGTCTGACCTTGCGGATCATTGCTACAGTCGACTGCCATTTTCTTTATTTTCTTGTGATTATAGTTTGCTTTTGGCTTCATGTCATCTCCAACTTCCTCTACAGACTTCCACGAGTTGAAGTGTGCCTGCGGCAAGCAGCTCTCAAAAAGGATGGCCAAACCATGTGCATCATCTGCCTATGCTCGGATCACGACACTGAAGCCTGCCAGGTGTGCTAAAAATTCAGCCACATCACACTAAAAAGACGTCAGAAGGTTCTGGGGTCCCATCTTCTCCAGCAAAGATTGGCCACCTTGGAAAAGGAGCTGCAGACCAGGGCCACAGTGTGGACTTCTGCAGAGACTTTCTCATCCAGGAAGAAACATAAAAAGCATCGGGACTGGGAATGGTCCACTCCAGAGCCACTGTTGCCTCCAGGACCCACAGCAGATCCTGAGTCCCTTCCCCCCCTTGGGTGGGGTCGATTACTACTTCCACATCAGCCCACCATCCTTCTGGGCTGCCTGTGGACAAGCATTAACATCCCGACCGACCCCCTAGCCCTGAAACCTGACATCAGGCCATCCTCCTCATTACCCGAGTGGATCCCCCCGCCGTGGCAGGGTGGTGAGAAGCTACGCAACTCAACCCACCGGAGCAGGATCTGGATGAGGCAGCGCCATTCAAGTCTGGCAGTGGGGGTCGGAAGCTCATGCTGCCCGACCCGGGCCGATTTTCTGTTTTCCTCCTTGGTGCGGCGCCTGGCGCATCACAAACGCAGTAGCCGGCGTGCCACACTCCGCCCCATTGCTACACCACTCTAGTAAGCGCCCCGGTCGTCACCAGGGGCCAATACTGAGTGATGGGACCCTGGATCCCTCCTCGGGATAGGACAGCAGTCCTCCGGATGCTCCATCCTATCCCTTCCTTGCCGACCCCTGGCGGCCCAGGCTGGCATCCGAACCCGGGTCGCCAGCATGGCGTGAGGTGTGGCGTCCAGCGCCTCAACCCTCTGCGCCACTGGGCCGGCACTTCTGCTGTTATTTCAGTGGTGGGCAGTGCTTGTGAGTTGTGTGGATTTGGAGGATTCTTTCTCTGTTCCAAAGCCCCGTTGCTCAAGACTGTTCTTCACAATGATCCTGAGCCAACTGACCAGGCCAGTTGCCTGAGTGATGCCTCGGCTGACTCCACCCTTTCAGCCTCGGCATCTTCTCTGAACCCCGGCTTAGGGCCCGACAATTGTCAGTCGGACCTACACCTGCTGTTGCCTGCTTCCCCTGGGCCACAGCCTGCATCTGCAACCCCTCCCCATGGTGCCTTCAGCTTCTCAGTCGCCACTGGTGGGCTCCTCATAGGATCCTTCCCACCAGATGCCTGCAGGGCCTTCCTTGGCTGGTCTCCCGTCTGCAGATGTGGCGTCAAGCCACCCTTTGTTGGAGCTTGTGGGTCCTCCTCCTTTGAGTTGGGCGACCCCAACCTCCTTGCCTCGAGTCGGTCCCTACCTTGGGCCCCTTGGTGTCTTTGCTCAAGCAGCAGCAACCTCTTGTTCTGCTCTCGGGCCGCATCTCGGACCCTGTGGTCTTGGGCTTGGACCTGTCGTCTATGCCTTTTGGGCATTCAACAGGCTCATTGGGACCGGCGTCAGGCCTGCTATACAGCTTCCTGACGCATTATCCTGCGCTGGGTTGTTCTTTCCACCTTACGCCCCTTTGCCGGACGTCTGCTGACTACAGCACTCTTCTTACTACATGGTGGGTGTCTGCCCAAAGACCGTCCCCTACTCAGCAGATGCTGGCGTCAGCCTCTCTCCAGGCAGACTCCCTTTTGGCCGACACGGAGGCTCCCCCTTCTCAACTGGAACACCATTTGGGTGCCAGAACGGTCATGACCTCTGGCCTGTCGCTACCTCCGCATTCTGAGGAATGGTTGAATGTGGTCTCAGACTCCCTTGAATCCCCAATTTCTCCCCTGCATTCACCCCCTGGGGAGATATGGATCAGGGACACTCCTAAGTCCTCTCCAAAGGACCCCTCTTTCCTGGCGATGAAGACAATCCAGGCTTCCCAGGGGTGGTGTACTGAGGAGCAGGCCCCTCAGACTCCATTTGACGCAGCATCTGCACCTTCCAGAGGTTAACTCGGTGGTTATTCCCCCCTTAGTGATACCACACGATGACATTTCATCTACAGTCTAGCAACGGCCGGCATCAGTCCGGATGTCCCAAGGAAGGCTGATCGATTATATCATGCCCTTGACTGCAAGTCTTACTTTGACTCCCAGCCCAAGGCAGACCCTTCTATATTATCGGGTGTCCAGATGGCGTGCGAAGGGTCCAGTGAGCGGGGTGATTTCTCTCGGGATAGGGAATCCAAGCATTTGGACCTTCTGGGGTGCAAGGTCTATGCCTCTTCGACCCGGCTTTGCAGGCCCAGAACTACCTTGTGCATATGCTGATGCAATCAGTAATCTCTTTTCAATCAGTCAGTCAATTAAAATCTTTATTTTGCCAGGCAGAACATTGAGACAGGCTCATTTACAAGATGGCCCTGGGGCAATTGCCAACAGGTTTAAGACATAACGGGTTGAATGAACGTACATAACAATTACAATAATTACATATAACCATCACATGTAGCAAGATACTTCTATCAGAACATAGCAATAGGTTCAACAGGAGGTAGTGCCATTTAAATACAATTGCATAGATACAGATATAGGGATGTAAGGTAGTAAGCTAAACTTTTTCGGACTGGTAGGGGACTTGCTTCAATTCCCTGCTGGAGTCTTCAGCTCGGTCTTGGCTTGCTTATGGATTTTGTCTCTAACATAGGCTTTCACACCCTCGTGTCTCCTATGTTACATTGGACGCCGCCGCCCACAGCTCGGCCTCTGCCATCTGCATTAGGCATCATGCTTGGCTCTGCCTGACCGAATTTACCCCAATGAGTCAGGCTTCCACTATGGATTTCCCTTTCTGGGGACCATCATTGTTCGAGGAGGATGTACAGGTGTTACTGTCCTACCTGCAAGGGCTGGGAACTGCCCTTCATGTACTGGCCCCTGTGGCCAACTGGGTCAGTCCCACCTGCCTCCAGCCCGCCATCCGGGGCAGCGACTTCAGCATTCTCTTGGACTTGAGAGAAGCACCAGGCCTTTTCGGTCCCAGCTACCACAGTTTTTAAGGCCCACAGGACAGACCACTTCCTCACCCTGGTGAACCCCGCCCCCTTCCGTTTTGTTGTGTCTGGTCAGAGGACTGGGGAAGGGAATGGAACAAAGGGGCGTAGCTTCCCTTCTTCCCTTTTGTGCTTTTCAGCTCCTTTTCTTTCTGTGGTTTATGGCCTACTAGGGATGTCTCATTACGGACATTGACCCAGGGTCCTGCCTGGCAAGCGGGTAACCCAGGCTCCCTTTAGGTACGGTGATGTGACACCTTACTCTTTTACCATTCCCAGATGACCGGGTTCTACATTCCCTTCTACATGGCTATCGGGCCTTTTGCCTTTCTTGGCCAGGCCGTTCTGGGCCCATCATTAGGCACGAATAGGGACGCACGCCTAACAGGCATATGGGCTTACTCCTTTCGCCCCCCCCCTTTTTTCTCTGCGAGGGACGGCACATTCCTCCATAGAGGTTAGGGCTGGAGTGAGTCTCTCTGGCCCTCCCTGTGGACCCAGACTTTGTGTCGTTATCCCTCCATGTTCCTCTGGCCTTCCTAACATCTGCCAATGTCCACCAGAATGGCGCCAGGGCCTGGCAGGCCCATCACCACCTCTTATCATCTCTGTTATAGAAAAATAGAAACATAGAATTTGATGGCAGATAAGGACTGCTTGGCCCACCTAGTCTGCCCTCTTCCCTACCAGGTAGATAAGCTGCAGATTCTAGTTAATCAACAGCTTACTTCCTCCTACCCCCCACTAGAAATGCCTTATGCCTGTCCCATGCATTCTTGAATTCTCCCACTGTTCCTGACTCCACAACCCTCTCTGTGAAAAAATACTTTCTAACATTACCTCTGAGCCGTCCCCCCTCTATCTTCAAATTGTGCCCCCTTGTTCTTGCACAGCTCTTCTGAAAGATACTACCCTCTTGTACTTTAATTCCCTTGAGATACTTGAAAGTTTCTATCATGGCCCCCCCCAGGGTATACATATTAAGCTGCTTTAGTCTCTCCTCGTATGTCTTCTGGTGCAGACCCTGCACCATTTTGGTTGCCCTCCTCTGAACAGCCTCCACTGTGTCTATGTCTTTTCGGAGATGGGGTCTTCAGAATTTCATGCAGTACTCCAGATGGGGTCTCACTAGCTGTCTGTACAGAGGGATAACAACTTCCTGTTTTCTACTGTTGATGCCTCTCCCTGTGCATCTCAGTATCCCCCCAGCCCTCCTTACTGCCTTCTCACATTGCTTGCCCACCTTTAGGTCATCTGATATAATTACTCCTAGGTCTCTTTCAATTTTTGTTGTTGTTGTTAACTACCCCCCTTCCCGTCGTGTACTCTTCCCCTGGGTTTTTGTTTCCCTGATGCATTACCTTGCACTTCTTTGCATTGAATCTGAGCTGCCACATATTTGACCATTCCTCCAACCTTGCCAAGTTCCTTTTCATTCTTTCCACCCCACCTTGTATACCAACCCTGTTGCAGATCTTTGTGTCATCTGCAGAGAGACATACCTTTCCTTCAAGGTGCTTTTCAATGTCACTTATAAAGACATTAAAGAGGACCGGTCCCAGTATCGAACCCTGCGGTACCTCGCTAGTTACCCTCCTTTCTTCACTGTGAACTCAGTTTACTGTTACCCTTTGCGTCCTGTTGTCCAGCCAGTTTTTTATCAGGCTGCCACCTTGGGACCCACTCAAGGCTGGCTAACTTGTATATTAATCTTTGTGTGAGACTGTGTCAAATGCCTTGCTAAAATCTAGGTAGGCCATATCCACAGCCCCTCCCTGGTCTACTACTTTGGTCACCCAGTCAAAGAAATCTATTCGGTTCATCTGACATGACCTTCCTGCTGTGAAACCATGCTGCCTTGGGTCCTGCCCCACTGGCCTCTAGAGTCATAACAATTCTTTCCTTCAAAGTGATTCCATCATTTTCCCTACCACTGAAGTCAAACTAACTGATCTGTAGTTTCCTGCTTCTGCTCTGCTCCCACTTTTGTGAAGTGGAATCACATTTGCCCTCCTCCAATCCTTGGGTACCACCCCATCCTCCCATGATTTGTTAAAGAGAGTAGTTAGTGGTGTTAATAGTTCTACCCTTAGTTCTTTTAGAATTCTTGGGTGAATCCCATCAGGCCCCATTGCTTTGTCCACCCTCAGTTTCAAGAGTTCAAGAGTTATAGAGTCAGGACTCATTTCTGAGGTGGTTGGGTTCTGCCACTCCTTGTGAGGGAGGACAAGATCTCTCCAGGAGTGAGTTACGAGGATTTCCCTCCTTCCCGCATTCCTATGGCGGTTACCTTCTTTCTAGGCAGCTACTTGTTTCGTCGAGTGTGTCTAGCACTCACTTAATTGGACCCCCCCATGTCTTCCTTTTTCCCTTGGGGACAGCTCCTCAGGGTTTTTTGGACCGGGGGTCCTTCAGCTTCAGCCATGGTTCACCTTTCTATACCAAGACAGGGTTTCCTTGGGTCTCCCTGGTCACTCTTCAATGGGGAGAGCCTCACACGATCATGGGGCTGTACTATCCCTGGTCTCTTTGGGTGCTCCTAAGGTGCGCTGGTAGGTACACGAGCGACCTAGAGCCCCTCTTAAGATAAGGGATGACTAGTTCGGGTCCTCTTCCCTCCGGACCAGATGATTTGCATCTCAGGCCCTAGGACTGGCTTTTGTCCCATCAGCCTTCCCATCGTCTGGCCCCCAGGGCAGTATAACCAGCCCCCATGGTTTTGAGGGAGGATGGGTACTCTCTATACAACCCTTCCCCGCGTCCGTTTGTGACGGTCTGTTGCCCTGTCCCAGTCAGGAGTTCTGGGGGATAGCTCAGTATATGGGCTCCGATTCTTGCTTAACAGAAGTGCCCACATGTTGTCCAGTGAATGCCTGACATCAGCAAGACTCCTCTTTGTCAAGCTTGGCATCGGTCTTTGTTTCCCTCACCTGTGTCCTTCCCATCAGCCCTTACAGGCAACAGCCCGACCTTTGGGTTCTCACCATTTCCTAACCCCACTTTCCCCTCCGAGGATAGGACAGTGAGTCTCTTGGGACATCCTTTTTCAGGTGAGAGGAGTTCTTTCTGCCTCGCCTAGTCGTTGCAAGGTTCCCTCCTGGATCATTTCGACCCTTTGCCTCTCTAAGGCGGCCAGGGGTTGAGTCCTTGCGGCATCTCCCAGTGTTCTCTGGGGAACGAGGATCACTTTTAGATGGCCCCTTTCTCTTCAGGACAGGCCTTTCAGCCAGAACCATCTGCCCTTAGGACTCCCAAGGCCCCGGAGGTATGGGAGGGACAAGGTCCCCCTTTCTGTGCTTCACAAAGCCATTCCGACCTTGTGTTTTCCTTTTTTTCCAGTTACCACCTCGCTTGGGGTTTCTCTTTCTTCCAGAAGTGGGTAAGTACCTTTCCAGGCAATTCTTTCGATGCCTCTTATCAGAGGTCTAGCTTCATTCCTCTTGCAGGATGGTCTCTTACTGGGGCCCCCAGTCCCCGGGATCCAGCAGTAGTACCTCCTAGGTTCTTAGGTTGTTACTTTGTACCTTGAGATGAGCCAGTTTGGCTCTACAGTATGACTGATGTCAAAGGGCATTACCTTGTCCTGGTTCAGTCCACCTCTGATTGTTTGCTGCCTCGGAGGGATGGGTTAATGTTACCTCCTCAGGGGGAGATTAGGCTGCATATTTGGTGGTCCTGAGTCTTAGAATGCTCTTGCCTATTCTGTCCCTTTGCCTCTTTTAGGTTTTGCCCCGGTCTGTTCCTGCCAGCACATTCCTGCTGCTACCCTACTTTTCAGAGGACTGACCTTAGACTTAGGGCCTTCTGAGGTTTCCTTTCCTTTTTTGCATTCTGCAGTGATCTTTCCTCTTCCCGTAGGTTTTATCTCCCTTGTGGCACTGCTTGGGACTCAGTCCTAATGATGCTGCCTTCTGCAAGAGCCCCCATGAAGTAACATTGCACAGTTACGTAAGAACTTACTGTAACAGTAGATTTTTGGGAGGAGCTCTTGCAGTAGGCAAGCTTTTCCCTCCCACCATCCTCTGTGCTCTTTCCGTCTCAGCCTTTCTTGGCTACAGGAGGTATCCCTTTCTCCTGTTAGACCGTGTCTCAGGATCTCCATCGGGGGAACTGACGTGGGCTTGGGGGACCACCCCTCTTATACAAGACCAGAAGTCAATGTGCCCCTCAACCATCTCAGTTCCTTTTTTTTTTTTTTTTGCTGCATTGAGTGCACAGCAGCAGTGTTGGCACTCTCAATGTTAGGACAAGACCTTTACTGTCTATATAATAAAAGCATTCAGTTCTTTGGTTTTAGTTTAAAATACATTAGTTTATTTTTTTTTTTGTCAGTTGAAGAAGAATAATAATCAGCATTTATATCACACTTTTCATACACAGTGTATCCCAAAGCTCTTTACAAGCAATGCTAGACTGGTAGTGAAGTGACTGAATGTGTAGTGTCGGCCATATCACACATCAATGCCCACACAGACACAGCCTGGATATTTGCGTGAATCAGTTTTATGGGAAGGGGAATGTTGGCCAGGACACTGGGAATGTCCCCTACTCTTTGCGTAGAATGCCGTGGGTTCTTTTACTTTAGTTAGTTGGGCACACTAAAATTTGCAGTTTCCTCTTAGCACTATCTTGTACTAACAGTTGACCATGAAATAAAGTAGGGAGCCTGAAAAGGCAAGTTACTTCGGCAACAGTGCTGTGTGTGGTCAACACCTCTCTCTTGACTTACGCTCTTCCAAAGGGCACCCGTCCAGAGAGAAATGGATGGGTGCTCTTCCAAAGGAAAGTACAGTGCCTGAGAAGATGGACAGCCCTCCTAGAGCCACAAAAAGTAGCAGTAGAGATTCTACACACACTCTGTATCGGCGGTATGTGTGCAGTTCGGCCTCTTCCTGTAAACATAAGGGGAAGAAGCATCACTGGTTGAGGTCATCCTCTGGTCATTCTGCCGTGAGACATTTTACTTCTGCAGGACCCGTTCCCACCATCATCGTCTGTGACACCTGGGATGCATGGGCCTGTGAAGTTGATGTCTTCATCCCAAAGCCCCTTTCTGTCCAGTGGGAGGATTCTGTTTAGGGCAGCTCTTATGGAGCAGTAGGTGCAGCATATACTGTAAGTGAAGCAGCACTGTTTTTGGTGTTGGCCCCTGACCTCTCAGGGTGGTTTGAGCTGGTGCCATCTTTGGTGCTGCTTGACAGGCTTGTGGCTGACTCTTGACTCCAGCGTCTGGGCTGGGGTCACTGCTGATGCTGTCACCTCTGTTCTCTCTGGAGATGGGAGCAGCCATGGTGCCGCCGCTGGTTCTGTCATGGCAGTAGGATCATCAACACCATTAGCAGTGCCACGTCCGCTGCTGGGGTCAGGCCCTTCGGGGCCTACTCTGGTGTTGGCGCTATCGCTGTCAACAGTGCCACACAGGGCCTTGATGTTGAAATCATTCCCTGCAGGGGTGGTCCAAGGGCTGTCCTTGGTGCTGCTGAAGCCATTCTTGAGACCCCATCCAGTGCCAAGTCCACTGCTGCCAGCGTTGCAGAGACTGTGGCCTGAACTTTCAACTTTTTGACCCCCTTCTCTTTACTACCCTCTGATTGTGGAGCAAGTAGAAGGTAACGAGTCAGATCCTGATGGCATCATATCCAATGGTGAGGACGATGACTTGTACTACAGTACAGAGAACCCAGAGTCTGTTCCTGTCACTTTACCAGAGGATCTCGCCTCCCAGGCTCTGTTCAGAAATATGCACACCCCACTGAATTTCAAGCCAGTAGCCACAGAACAGGCTGGGTGCCTGCAACTTTCTAAATGTGCCTCATATCCTGGTCTCTCTAGTATCTCACAGCCACCTGGCCCTGGAGGCACTCTCTAAGGCAACTTGGAGGAGGCCTGCAACTGTGGCAGTTATTTCCAAGCAGGTGGACAAAAAATATGCAGTGCCTGTATCTAAGCTCATGTATTTTACTCAGCCAATATTGGATGCCGTTGTTATTCTTGCCGAGAATGACCAAGCTATAGTGCGCGAGGAGGTTACCGTACACCCCAGTAACAATGAATCGAACAACGTAGACACCATGGGTAAGTGGGTCTGTGCCTCAGCTACCCTTGGTGGGAGGATAGCTAGCTACCAGTGTCACTTCTCAAAGTACAAATACACAGCTGAAGGCGCAGGCACAGGCAGTCTGTTCTGATTACATATCAGACTGTACCATCCTCCCCACTGCTTTTTACTGCTTAGGAGTTGTTCCAAAGGTGTGGCCTAATGGAGGAGATACCCTTGATGAATATAGAACAGTTATACAAGAACTTACTGTAACAGTAGCTTTTTAAGTGAATCTCCTCCATTATGCCATACTGTAACCTCTGTCCTTCACCCTGTTCTGTATCCTGAGGGTTATATCAGATGCTGTGGCTAAAACTTTACTGCTTTGTATGCCTAGTACTGGTTTACTCTGGTTCCTCACTGTTGGAGGTCCTCCAAGACTAATCTCTTGCAGGGAACTGAGGAGTGATGAGGCTACTCACATTATATACACGTTGATGCTGCACTTTATTGTGGGCAGCAACCCCCAACCCCGGCTAGCAAAATTTTTTTTTTTTTTTTAGATAGTCCTGATGCTGATGGCTTACACTTCCAAAGGTGTAGCCTAATGGAGGAGATTCTCCTGAAGATCTACTGTTAACGGTAAGTTCTTGTGTAACTGTTCTTTTCTGGAAGCTGTCACCTCTGCATGCAGAGGTGCATGAAATCCATTCTTTGATCACAGATCTTCTGTATGCTGTTTTCCATAAAGATAAAGGTGGTTCTCTTGACACACTCCTAAGTTTCTAATTAAGATGATGTCGTAGTTCCAGCTCTGGCCTCCCTGGTCCGGGGGAATTTTTCTGAGTTTGGTACTCTGACTTATTGGGGGAGTCTTTGGGAAAGACTGATTTTTGGAAAGATATAAAAGTTAAGTACTTAACAGTAATGGTTGATCTTCCTGAATATCTTCTCCATAGATTACTATGCCCGCCAACCATCCCCCAGATGCACTTCAGTATTGTTGTGTTGGTCTTCATCCCTTTGTAGTTGGTTTGGGCTGTAAAGATACTGTGTTGCTGGGTTTGGTAGCCCTTCTTATGTAGGCCATCATTGCCAGGTTACTCTTTAGGTTCAAAATTCAGACAGGAATGGTGGAGGAATTGATGCTAAGCTTAGCTAAGACCAAAAAGTTCAAAATGAAGCTGGTTTAAATATAATAAACACTCATAAAGGCTTTAAATGCTGCAAAACAACAAACATAGAAACATAGAAGTTGATGGCAGATAAGGACCTCAAGGCCCATCCAGTCTGCCCATTTCTTTTTCTGCCTTATAAATGTGCCATCGGTGTTTGCTCTTGTCAGTGGCCTATCTATTCATACTCATCTCTATTGCTCCCTTATGCCTATCCCAAGCCTGTTTGAAGCCCTGCACAGTATTCATAGCCACCACTTCCTGAGGTAGGCAGTTCCATGCATCCATCACTCTTTCTTCACATTCCCCCTTAATTGACCTCCCTCTAGTCTCATGCTGTGTCCTCTTGTCCTGCTAATTTTCTTATATTTAAACGTGTTAGACTCTTTCACCTTATTAATACCCTTAAGGTGTTTGTATGTTTCGATCATATCACCTCTCTCCCTCCTTTGCTCAAGGGTATACATATTGAGCTCCGTTAATCTGTCCTCATGTGTCTTCTGATGCTGTCTCTGCACCATTTTGGTTGCCCTTCTCTGGACTGCCTCAATTTGGTTAATGTCCTTGTGAAGGTGTGGCCTCCAGTACTGCACGCAGTACTCCAGATGGGGCCTAACCAGTGTCTTGTAAAGAGGGATTATTACCTCCCTCTTATGACTTGTGATACCCCTACTAATACACCCTAACATCCCCCTAGCCTTACCTACTGCTTTAGAGGTCTGCTTGGATGATTTCAGGTCATCGGTGATGATGATGCCCAAGTCTCTTTCCTCCTTTGTGATGGCCAGTAACACCCCTCCCAGCCTATTGGTGCTTCAGGGTTTCTCTTCCCTATGTGCATGATCTTGCACTTCTTTGCATTAAATCCCAGTTGCCACTCTTCCAACCATTTTGCTAGTTTATCCAGATCTCTTCTGCCCACCTCATCTGGATCATCTACTCTGTTGCAGATCTTGGTGTCATCTGCAAACAGACAAGCCTTATCCTCTAGTCCATCTGCAATGTCACTAATGAAGATATTGAAGAGGACTGGCCCCAGGACTGATCCCTGAGGTACCCCACTTGTGACTTGCATCTCCTCTGACTGTACATCATTTACCACCACTCTTGGTTTTCTGCTGTCAACCAGTTTGCCACCCAGTTGACCAACTTCTGACCCACCCCAAGCCTACCTAGCTTATTTACCAATCTTCTATGTGGAACAGTGTCGAACGTCTTGCTGAAGTCAAGGTAGGCAACGTCAACTGCTGCCCCTTGGTCCACCACTCTGGTTACCCAGTCAAAGAAATCTGTGAGATTAGTTTGACAGGACCTTCCTTTTGTAAACCCATGCTGTCTTGGATCCTGTGCCCCTATGGATTCCAGGTGTTGCACTATCCTTTCCTTAAGGAGTGTCTCCATAATCTAGCCCACTACTGAGGTAAGAGTGACTGGTCTGTAGTTCCCTGCCTCCTCCCTGCTACCACTCTTGTGGAGCGGGATCACATGAGCCCTTCTCCAGTCTTCTGGGACCTCTTCTTTGCTCAGTGACTCACTAAACAGTTCTGCTAATGGCTCTGCTAGATCTACCCTTAGCTCCTTAAGTACCCTGGGATGTATGACATCAGATCCAATTGCCTTGTCCTCCCTGAACTTAGTGAGCTCTTGTAGGACCCTTTCTTTTGTGAAGGGAGTAGTGCTCACCTCCCCTCCCCCTGTGTCCATGGTGCTGAGCTGTGGGCACTGCCCTACCTTCTCTTTAGTAAATACTGAGCAAAAGTACCAATTTAGGATAGATGCTTTTACAGGGTCCTCCTCACATGCCCCCTTTTCTCCTTTGAGCTTAGCAATACCCCCTCTGGACTTTCTCCTTTCAGTAATGTATCTATAGAAAGTCTTGTCACCTTCTTTTACTGTTCGTGCTAGTGTTTCCTCAGTTTGGGACTTTGCCTGCCTTACTGCCTTCCCTGCTTCCCTTAGGGCAGCTTGGTATGCCTCCCCTATCTTCATCCCGCTGTGTTCCCTTATATTTCCTGAAGGCCAGCCTTTTGGCTCTGACCTTTTCTGCTACTGTATTTGAGAACCAAAGTGATTTCCTTCTTCTTTTGCACTTCCTCTTCTATCTAACACAATGGGATGTTGCTTCAAGTATTGCATCCTTAATGCTTGCCCACTTTGCCTGTACCCCCTCCCCTGTGTTTCTTTTTGCCAGGGCTAGCTTAACTCTGTTGGCCATCTTATCAAAGTCAGTCCCATATATTTGCCTTGGAATGGGATGATTTAGATGTAGTGGCCAAATTGAACCATACCATGTGATGGTCACTGGCCACCAGGTGACCTTCTACCTGGAGATCTGTGATCCCAGGTAGAAGGTCTGTTTATTTAACCTTAGAATGCTACTGTGATACAGTGTGCAGACACAGAGTAGGGGCACCTACATTTCAAGCTTTCATGAGTTGTATACTATTTAAACTTACAGCTGTTTTATTTACTTGTTTGAGCGCACTGATATTTTGAATTTTTACTCATTAGGTTCATGCTGCTTCCCTCCTCGTTAAAAAGGTACTTGGTTGGTGACCGGTGCCACTGTATATCAGCAAGCGCATGTGGCGAGGCATGTGTGGGGCCTACTCACACCGCCAGCCCTTCAGAGAAGTTCTGGCTCCCACGAAATCCTAGCCCCTCTGGCAGAGACCCATTATTCGTAATATATGTAGATGATATTCTGGAAGATCAACAGTTATGTTAAGTATATAACCTTACTTTACACAACTCATCTGCAGACTGGCTTGCAATTGCATACACCAGTTATTCTGAGACAAGTTCTGATGTGGCTAATAGTAGTCAAAATAGCGGTGTCCTACATAATGCTGTGCTGTTCCTTGACTGCAAGGTGCTGGGGGTGCTTTCAGTATACTGGAAGAGTTGCAGCTTGTCGCTCCGGAGAGAAATTTAGGTGTGACTAATTGAAGAACATCATCAAGCCGTAGGGTTTTCATGGGGGTGTTTTTTCTTTGTTTTTTGATTATGTTATTCTTAGTTCAAGGATTGTTGTCATTCTGTCTTGGATCTCAGCTGTGCTTTGTTTCAGATGGGTCATCACTAAAAGCATTTCACTCTGTAGGCATCATTTATTAACTTTGATTCAAAGGCTCAGGCTTTTACCACAGAACATTACTGTTGCTGTCAGAGAGAAAACAAACCCTTAACCAAAATGTAGTATAGCTTCCTCCCTCTTCCAGAAACTCTTCAGTTTACCACCTATTAATATTTATGTGGAATCTTGTTCTGGACCTAAATGCATTTTCAGAAATTGGTTTGCTGTTTGTGCCCTTGCCAGATGTCAGCAGTGCAGTGGTCTGGATCATGGGAGGAACAGTGCTGCCCCTGAACATGCCACTGTCACTTCTGCTTGATTAACAGTCCCTCTGAGCAACGCTTTGTTATGAGTAAGTCATGTCCTCCTCCTTTTGATGTCTGGCAACATCCACCCCAACCCAGGCCCTCCACTCCTCCCTAGCCACCCGCTCGCCCACGCTTCGCATATCTGCCTTGAACATCTGCAGTCTGCTAAAAAAGTTTACAGGACTCCAAGCCTAGACTATACAGCAACAACCCGACGCCCAGGCCATTGTGGAGACCTGGCTCTCAAAAACCACCCCAGACTGCTTCATCACCATCCCTGTCTACACCCTGCTCAGGGAAGATAGGGTAGGGAAATGGGGTGGTAGTTGCACCTTCTACATACATGACTCCCTCCACTCTCGTGCCCTCCCTACTTCACAGCTTGACCATGGTGCTCAAGCGCTCACAATCAAAGTCTTACCTGACCCCTTCAGGGCTCCAGTATTTATCACCCCTGCCTAGCCCCCCCACGACACCAGAAACATGCCCTTAAATCCCTACTTGACCACCTCTCCCAGCTCCCATCCAAAGCCGAACAAATCACCCTGGCGGACCTAAACATAAACTGGCTCTCCAGCATGGCTGACCAAGCCAAAGATGCCATTGCTGCCCTAGGCCTCATGCAACTGGTCACTCAGCCTACCCGTGCCAAGCCTACTAATGGCTCCTCCTCACTTCTTGACATCATCCTTACAAAATTACAGGCACCATAGTCCTCTCAAATGCCCTAAGCAACCGCTCCCCCATACTCTTTTTCCTGGAATGGTAAATCACAGAAACCACCCCCCAAAACCACCCTCTGGCACCGCCTCAAGCCAGGGAGACTGGAACAACTAAAAGCCCACCTATACCACTGGGACTGGTCCCCTATCAACCAGGTGCCTGACTTTGATGCAGCCTTATTGTGCCTCATCCACTCTTTTAATTCTGCCTGCGACCTCTTCTCCCCCTCACTAAACACCTGGTAAAAACCCTAACACCTCATGGATCACCCAGCCCATACTCAGCCATATGTGCCATCGAGACAGTCTTTAGCATAAAGCCCTTGACTCTGGAAAGGCCTCAGACTGGCAACTCTACCATGAGGCCCGAAATAAATGCACCTTGGCCATCTGTAAAGCAAAGGCTGACCGCTGTAAATCAGTCCTGGCCTCCCCATTTATTTTTTTATTTATTTATTGAGTTGTTTCACCAGGAAAGATACATTGAGCAACTCAATGCTCGTCTTACGGTATGTCCTGGGGGAAAAGGGGAGAGGGATTGACAGAGTGAGAATTCATAGATACATACATTAGAGGGTGAATACATACATACAATATCAATACAGATTCAATGCATTGGATACATTGTAGGCAGATGCAACAGTTACATTACTGGCGGTTCACAGGAGATGCATACATACATACGTACAATATCAGTACAGAGTCAAAAGCATTGGATTCAAGGTAGACAAATGCATACAATTATATTACAGGTGGTTCACAGGTGATGCAGAAACTGCAAGGGTGAAAACCTAAGAAACAATGGCACCTTTTTAAGAGCTAGGCTATGTAGGGCAGTATAAGTGCAGATGGGGTAGGGGAGGAAGAGAGAAAGAAGAGCGAAAGAGAGTGAGGCAGGTGGGCAAGGAGGGGGTCAGGAGCAGGTGCAGCTAGGTGTAAGGTAATTGTGCAGAGCAGAAGTAAGAGAATATAGGAAGGAGGAGTAGCGGATTTGTGGAGGAAGTGCATTCCACATTTTAGGCAGGTGGTAAGAGAAGGCTTTTTGGCCAGAGGATGTAGCTCTGCGGGGAACTGAGAGGGGTACGTGTGTGTCAGCATGGGATCTCAGGGAATAAAGGGAGGGAGGGAGGGAGTAGGGGTGCCAAGAGAGAAGGAGATATAGGAGGGGAGAGATCCAAGCCAGAATTTAGAGATGAACTTAGCACCATGTAGTGCATGCCGGGAGTGGAGAGGAAGGAAGTTGAGGGAGCGGTAGAGATCACAGCGATGGGTGCAGTGAGGGGCATCAAGACTAAAACAACAGAAGGAATTGAAGAGTGAGTCCAGTCTGGATAGGTAGGACTGTGGGGCAGCACCACAGACTGTGTCGCAGTAGTCAAAAATGGACATGATCGTCTTCTGTACCAGCTCACGCCTCCTCCTGAGGCTCTGCTCAGAAATTCTGGGTAACATCAAAGAACTCAATGGAAAGTCCCATGTTCTCACCACCCTCCCAGATCAGCATCAATGGCACCCTCTCCTCAGACCCAAACTGCATTGCTGATACTCTTAACTCCACCTTTTATGACCTTAGCTCAGTCCTCCCCCCAAACTTCTTTGACCCCATCCCCACTCCTCCTACAGCTCATCACCTTCCCTCCCTTCTACTTTTGAGCCCTCACAGAGCAGGAGGCATTACTCTACCTCTTAAACGTCCTTAACAGCCACAGTAATGACGCATTGGACCTCAGACTGCTCCGTCAGGTGATTGACGCAATGCTCACCCCTCTCGCATACCTGCTGAACCGCTCCCTCTGTCTTGGCCAGTTTCCCTCCAGTGCCCAAGAGTGGTGAGTGCACCACCTCAGGGAACTATCGACTGATCTCCATCCCCCCCCAAGGCTCTGGAGAAAATCGGCGTGGACCAGCTGTCTGAGTATCTATCTTCCCACAACCTCCTTTGTGAGGAGCAGCATGGTTTCTGCCCAGGTCACAGCACTACCACAGCCTTGCTGGAATTCTTTACCTTCCTCCACTGTGCCCTCGATGAAGGACACCTGGCCAAGGCAGTCTTCTTAGATCTGTCCAAGGCATTCGACATGGCAAGCCACCCTCTCCTCCTATTCACCCTTGCTCAGCTGTGCTTCTCCCAGGTGGCCATCTCTTGGTTCTCCAACTGTCTCTCTTCACGCTCCCAATGTGTCAGGATAAATGATACCATCTCTGCTTGCCACCCAGTTCTTTGGTGGTTCCCCAAGGGTCTGTTCTGGGTCCTCTGCTCTTCAGCCTGTACCTCAACTCACTCCCCACTGCCTGCACTGAGCGTGTTCTCCTCTATGCCGATGACACAGTACTCTTTCATTCCCACCCTGACCCCCACTCCCTTCAAGCCACACTTTAGAAATCTTTCATTCAGACTAAATCGTGGTTTGTTGACCACAGACTCATTCTCAACCAGAAAAAGACAAAGTCCATACTATTCTCCCACAACCAGAGTAGGCACCGTGGCTCCCCCATGAACCTTATGACTAACAAACTCCTCCCAATAGAACAAGTACCAAGCTTTAAATATCTCGGCATTACCTTTGACACAGTCCTGTCCTTCCATGAGCATGTCCACCTCCTTTGCACTAATATAAATGCCCGTATTGGCCTACTTTACCACCACAGGGACTGCCTCCCCCCTGAAGCTTTAAGGCTAGCTATCACTTCCTCTGTGCTCTCTATCGTGGACTATGGACTCATTGTCTACAGGGTGGCAGCAAACTCTGCCCTCCTAAGAGTCAAAATCTTGTTAAACAAAGCATGCTGCCTACTTGCAGGCTGTGACAAACTCACCCACTCCTGCACCCTATACGTCCTAGCCAATCTTCTCAGTCTCGAGGAGTGCCTCCAGAACCAGTCCTGCTTCTTCGCCAAAAAAATTATGGTTGGACTGGCCTCACCTAGACTCTCCACCCTACTCCAACCTGCCCTACTAGCGCCCCCCCCCCCCAACTCGCAGCACTGCCTGGACCATCCTACATGTGTCCAGAGTTAGGACTGCACTTGCCCAAAGGACCTTCACCTACAAAGCTCATTCCTGGATAAACTCCCTCCCTGCATCCATCTCCTATGAAAGCAGATTTGAACCTTTCAAGCCATCACTCCAATGATATCTCTGCTCCTTGCACACCTGCAACTGCACATAGCCTAGTCAGTATATCCCAGCCCAAGCACCCCCTTCCCCCTGCCTAGACAACGGACATATGTCCCAGCGGGTATACCTACTGTCTACTGTTGGCTCTGTGTTTGCTGAATATATTCTGCACTGTAAATAAACTGCACTGTTTCTATTTTTTGTACTGCACTAGTTAATCCACCTAATTGCACTGTTTGTATTTATTGCACTGTATCGTGAGTGCCAATGTCTGCACACCTCTGTACTTCCCTGTACTCACACTGTCTACTGTGTGTTGATTTACATGACGTAGGACTCAAAGGATTGTAATTCTAATACTTTTAATAAAATAAAAAAAAAAGAATCTGGCTTTTTTTGTAATGGATAGTTGAAGTAGAAAATGTGGTCGATAAAGGAATAACACAGCAGAGAAATACAGGCATGTGGAATGTTTTTATCTATCCAAGTTGAAGGGAGGCAATTATGTAGTTGCACTGCAGGGGCTATTAATGCTTTCCAGCCACTGAGTAAATGTTTGGGAGATGGTATTCCAGCACCTTTGTGCCTGTCTCCAATAAGAACTTTGTTCAACACCTGTAAAGATAACAGTTCTCCATCCTATTGAAGAGGGTAAATTCCTGTCTTGCATCAGTTCTCTGCCATGAGTGTTGATGTATGATTGCTTACCCGATAGTGACTCCGCCTCTTTGTTCCACAGGTGTGCGAATGCTGGATGGGGAGGTTACGGATGCTGTGGAAGCCCAGTCGCTCAGCTTGAACCCTCAGCAGATCGACATCTACAGTGCCAGCTGGGGTCCAGAGGATGATGGCAAGACAGTAGATGGCCCTGCTAGACTGGCTCAGGAAGCATTTTTTAGAGGCGTTTCTGAGGTAAGTCCAGAGAGAGTTGTCCAGTGTCGTTGGTGTCCCCATTGCCTTATCCCCCAGCTGTGATCTACTACCCCTCTAGGCTAACTGTGCCTAAATCAGTTAATCTTATCTGGTAATCTTCTTCTAAGCTTGTCTACTGCACTGGCTTTGTTAGCTAACACCTTAGCAGCCGGGGTGGCAATCTGTCACTATCTCACATTGTTCCCTGTAAGTGCACAATATTCTATCTTTATTTTGTTTAGCCATGAATATTCTGCTTGTAAACTGTGACTGCACCCTGGTATTTATTTTATTCTTGTGTACATGTGTTATATGCATACACAGCCAGTGTCTGAGGGTAGGAGAAAAGCAGAAAAAATCTCAGTGTGCAGAGTGAAGCACCATTATATTTAGGCCCCAAACCACCTGTCTGCCCAGCACTAGGGATTCCTGCTACTAAATTCAGTGTTCCATAGGGGATGGATTAGGCACCCTGAATGCTCCGCTCTGCAGGGAACCTGTAGAGCTGGTAAGGAACCCCTTGTGGTGCAGGGTCAGGTGATGGGGCTGAGTTGCTGATAGGGGATGTAGCCAGCAGGGGGAGAAAAAGAATAAACCATACAAAAGAAATTGTGCAAGTATGAAATATATCTATCACTACAGGAAATTCCTGATAGAAAAATGTTATTGGACCTGTCTGCAGAGAGTTGCATAGGGGCTGGAGGAAAGCTGAGATGGAACCTGGGGGTGGGGCATGACTGTGGTAGAGACCAAGGGGAGAGCACAGCTGGTGTAAGACCCACAGGTGAGCGCTGCTGTGGCTGTTCCAGGGGACGTATCAAAATGTTGACCTCCGCCGGCCCATCGACGCAGCGGTTGGATTTCCGCTTGCAGTGCCGGTGACCCGGGTTCGGGAACAGATGTGGATCGTTGGGAGGGCCAGCCAGGGGGAGAAGCATTGAGCATCCCAACGACAGCGCTCCTTCTTTGGGAGGAAGGGGGCTTGAGGGCTTGTGTTTCACTGCAAGAGCGACACCTGGCGGAGACTGAGTTGTCGCCATGCATAGACGTACGTTACACTGTTCTGGGGCAGGACAGATGGGGATCATCATTGCACATCTCTGCCCCAGTATAAAAATGGGGGGAAAAAACTCTGCCCCAACCATCTCAATGATGCCCTGCCCCTGGCCTTGATCAGCCACCCAGCCAGTTTGCCCTACCAGTCACTATGATCTTGGTGCCGTTAAAGGGGTCCGGTGCCGAGACCCTGCACTCTGAGGGGTAAGTCAAGGGTAACTGGACGAGTGCATGCATATGGGTGGTGGAGGTACAGGAGTGCTGTGACCAGGGCAGAGACCTGACAGTTGGGTGTGGGCAAAAAATGTAAATAAAAAAAAAAAATAAACGTTGACCTCCATCAAAAGTTGTCATTGGCAAGGCACCGGTGTACTGGTGGCAGGTGTCAGTGAGGGAGTGAACAGGACAAAGAATGGAATTACTGTCAGTGCCATCTAGCACAAGAAATGAGGACCAAGGCAGCAGCTGAGGAGCCTTACTTTTCGGGAGGATTGAATAGGTTGATATTGCTGACCAGGGACGGACTTAAAGATCTAGTGAAGTAGCTCCATGATTTCGTCTGATGGGTACTCTTGAGTGTATTTATCAACTGGACACAGTTAGAGCTACTCCACTAGCACTTTATTGCAGTTATAGATCATATTAGTTTGACATGTTAATTTACTGATTCTCTCTGCTTAGACTCATGAGACAGGTTATTGAGCTGAATTGCATTAGTTCCTTGCCTTGTGTACTCTGCATATCATACCAAGCATAGCTGCGTTCCACCCCAACCACTTGATGCTGCACCCAGAATATCTTAGTACAGCATTTTTATTCTGTCAGTGATATTCCAGTATCATAAAAAGCTTTTAAAAGTAAATTATTCCAACACAGTTTGGCTTATACTATATTTTTGTAGCACTCCACATTGCCAATGGGTAATCATTACAACTAGGTATTGTGCACCCCTACTAGGTGAAATAGCGTAGCCCAAGAGTGTTAACAGAATTGAATGTTCGGCACATGAAAATTCCAGACAGGAGCAACTCTCCAGTCTTTGCTGTGCCATTGAAGGGGAAACAACTGAAAAGATTCTCTGAAGAAAAATCAACTTCATGTTTTCTGGGGCTGCAATTCTGCATGGCAGGTTGTGGCTACCTGGTAACAGGGAGCACCCCTAAATTAAAGGAAAACTCTCTAAATCCACGGCCCCTGCCCCCGAAAGGCTTACCCCCGATCCAGCTTTTTATTTAGAAAAGCGTGTTTTTCTCACGCTGCTACTTACTTTATTTTTAAGACCTTTCCTTTTTATTTTTTCGACGATGCCAAGTAGTATTTCTGTTTATTTTCCGTCTTGTCATGTCTTGTTTGGGGGACAAGAAGAAACCTTCCAAGGCGAGTCGGCCTCCTATGCGGCAGTGTCCCTGCGTCTGACTTTTCTCCATCTTGGACCAGCATGACTGGTGCTTGACTTGCTTGGGCCCAAACCATGATATGGATCATTACATGGACTGTCGAGTGTTAGAAATGCATGTGTTTAAAGTCAGACGTGCGTCGCACACCTTCGGTGGACAGGCTCGCACCTGGGACGCCAAGTGCAGATCTCTAGACCCTTCCTCTGTGTCCCCTCCTGGTCCTACACAGCCCATGGAGAAGGGGGGTTTCCACCGCTTCATGCCTTGCCTCAGTGAAAATTCCTTCCATGGTGCAGGACGCCCAGCCTGATTCCTCCAGGAGTCGGGTGGGAGGCACCATCCTGGCAATCGCCTCCTCAGAGAGCAGGCAGAGACACCAGGAGGAAGGAGCTGCTGTTATTATAACTAAACTTCTCTACTGGGACTAAAGAACTAGAACTCTACTACTGGGACCTTCAGTTTAGGGTAAAAACAAACAAAAAAAAGTTAGTGCATTTGTCTGAGTTGGCTGAAGTGAAGTGTTATCTGTGCAGTTATCTAGGTGTTTGTGTAGGTGTTTGGCTCAGGTAGCTGAAGAGAATTGCTATCTGTGTCATTAACTAAGTGTAGAAAGACTTGTAAAGTAGGGGGAGTGGCTTAGCTAGAAGGAAGCCAGGTTAAAGCCAGATTTAACACTGCCCTAGATGGCTTCTGCCAGAGAACAGGCAGAGACACCAGGAGGAAGGAGCTGCTGTTATTATAACTAAACTTCTCTACTAGGACTAAAGAACTAGAACTCTGCTACTGCGACCTTCAATTTAGGGTAAAAACAAAGTTAGTGTGTTTGTCTGAGTTGGCTGAAGTGAAGTGTTATCTGTGCAGTTATCTAGGTGTTTGTCTAAGGTAGCTGAAAGGAATTATCTGTGTCATTAACTAAGTGTAGAAAGACTTGTAAAGTAGGGGATTGGCTTAGCTAGAAGGAAGCCAGGTTAAAGCTAGATTTAAACACTGCCCTAGATAGCTTCTGCCAGAGAACAGGCAGATACACCAGGAGGAAGGAACTGCTGCTGTTATAACTAAACTTCTCTACTGGGACTAAAGAACTAGAACTCTACTACTGGGACCTTCAATTTAGGGTAAAAACAAAGTTAGTGTGTTTGTCTGAGTTGGGTGACATGAAATGTTATCTAGGTGTTTATATATGTGTTTGTCTCAGGTAGCTGAAGGGAATTGTTATCTGTGTCATTAACTAAGTGTAGAAAGACTTGTAAAGTAGGGGGAGTGGCTTAGCTAGAAGGAAGCCAGGTTAAAGCCAGAATTAAACACTGCCCTAGATATTTTCTGCCAGAGAACAGGCAGAGACACCAGGAGGAAGGAGCTGCTGTCATTATAACTAAACTTCTCTACTTGGACTATATTGCCCTCCTTCCCTCCCCACCCCCAAACCACCTAAACAGTTCTAGTTTTATAGGCACAGGATTTGACTGACAACAGGAACATCCTGTTTGGGAGCAGGAAGTGAGTGATCACAGAGCCACCAAAGACTCACCATCCTAAAAAGAAGAGTAGCTCTCCGTCCCCCCTAGCTACTGGAGGTCTGACTCTGAGCAAGGAAGGAGACTACTGAGAAATATAGGAACTTCTTGTCTCAGAACAGGAAGATCAGGAGGTTAAAGGGCACAGAGGCAGTAAGTAAGTAGGGAGAAAAAAAAAAGGAAAGAGTAAGTATTCCATACAACAGTTAAGGGTCCAGAATTAAGACATGATAGGAGTGGTGCAATGCAGTGGCTGTGGCGCAGCAGTCTTCCGGGAGACATTCTGGAGGATGCGGTGTTGTCGCATCTGCAGGCACCTCTCTGGGCTGAGGGAGGAGGTTGCTTATCTCCAGGCTGAGTTGGCCAGGATTTGTGAGACCTCCTCTCCCACCCAGGGACTACCAGTGCCACTGCCGTTGCCTCAGAGGTTGCCAAGGAAGAGGAGCGGTTGGACCACAGTAGGCTCAGTGAGGATGGTGGAACAGAGGTGCATCCCTCCAGTTGTACCTCTCCACAGTTCATATGCCATTCTGGCAAAGTGTGGTTCCTCTATGGAGGCACCCACAGTGGAGACCAAGAAGGATGCTGGGAGCCTCCACAAAGGAGGTCCACAGGAGGGTGGCTTAGGACCCTCCAGGGAAAAGAAACATCTCCTGGTTGGGGACTCCGTTGTTAGGAAGGTAGAACTAGGGGAGGAATGGGAGAGAGAGGTAAGGTGCCTGCCTGGTGCCATGGCTTGGAGGGACAGGGCGCGAATCCTCAGAGTCGCTGGAGCAGCTATACAGGGGAGGGAGCTGGATGTAATTGTCCACCTAGGGACAAATGACCTGGCTAAGAAAGGGATCAGAGCAGTGCAGGAAGAATTTGTTGAGTTGGGGAGGGGACTTAGACAAGTAGCATGCACAGTAACCTTCTTGGAGGTGCTGCCTGTCTATGGCATGGGTGAGACTAGGGTGCTCCACACCATGGAATTAAATCAGTGGTTGAAAAACTGGTGCAGAGCTCAGGGATTTGGCTTCATTGGGGACTAGGGGTCCACCTGGAGGGATGCAGGCCTATACCGGTGTGATAGTCTACATCTGTCCAGGAGGGGAACCAGGATCCTAGATGATAGGGTTAAATGCTTTATTGGCAAGCATTTAAAGTAGCCAAGGGGGGAGGCACTGGAAAGGAGCAGGGAAATCTTAGCCCCCTCCAAAAAAAGATCAGGGCAGTAAGTGAGGTAAACACCAAGACAGAGATGTCGATAGGGAGAAGGGCAGGGGTAAATGGAGAAAATGACAAACACAATAACGACAGCGATTGGGCAAAAAGGGGTAAGGCCATCAAGAAATGGAGGGTAATGAGTACCAGTGCCCGTAGTCTGGGCAACAAACTCCTTGAACTGGTGGCCTTGATGGAAGTGGGATGCCTTGATATCGTAGCAGTCACAGAAACATGGTACACAAAGAACCATGACTGGGATGTTAACATACCAGGGTACACAACTTACAGGAGAGACAGGGAGGTGAGAAGAGGGGGAGGAGTAGCTTTATGTAAGGGAAGGGATAAAAGCAACTGAACAAAAGAGTAAACAGGGAGGAGAGGAGGCACTGTGGGTCACCTTAGAGACTGAAAATGACACCACAATCCGCACAGGGGTTGTATACAGACCCTCATGTCGGGGAGGGAATGGATAAGGATATGATAGAAGGCATCCTTAGGATGGTAGAGAAAGGGGAGATACTGTTGACCTGAATATGCCAAATGTTAACTGGAGCACCTTGGCTGCAGCCACACCCAAAAGCAGGGCCATTCTCGTTGCCCTTCAGGTGGCATGCCTCAGACAGCTAGTTTTGGAACCCACTCGTGATGGAGCAATCTTAGACTTCGTACTCTCAAATGGGGACGGTGAGAGGATCTCAGATCTAGAAGTGGGTAGCCATCTGGGAACAAGTGACCACCAAACAGTATGGTTCACGATAAACTCAGCTACAGAGTCAAGCCATACAAAAGTGAGGGTTCTGGACTTCAGGAGGGCTGACTTTGGCAAGATGGGAAAGTGCCTTAGAAAATCACTAGCTCATAGCCTAGAAGGAGGTGTGGAGCAACAATGGGGAAACATCAAAACTGCCATCACAGAGGCAACAAGCCTTTGTGTGAAGTAAATAAACAAATCAAAACGAAAGAAAAAGCCACTATGGTTCTCAAAAGAGGTGGCGGTGAAAGTTAGGGAGAAAAAGATAGCATTTAGGAAGTATAAGGAAACACAGAAGGAGCAGGGCAGAGAACTGTACCAGTTAAGGCAGAAGGAAGCAGGGAGGGTAGTCAGAATAGCAAAGGCCCAAACTGAGGAAAAGGTAGCCAACTCAGTTAAGAAGGGGGATAAAACCTTTTATAGGTACATCAGGGAGCGTAGAAAGACAAAGGGAGGGATAGTGAGGCTGAATAGAATGAACGGTGGGTGGGCAGAGAGGGACAGTGAAAAGGCAGGGATACTGAACAAATACTTCTGCTCAGTATTCACAGAAGAGGAGCAGGGGGAGGTGCCTAATCCAGTTAACAGAAGCACTTTTTTGCTGGTGCTGGCAATGCTCATGGGTAAGCCATTTGAACCAATGAACAAATGGGAGATGTCATATCTGTTGTGGAAGACCACCTTCTTGATCTGTGAGCTCCAGGCACTCTCGATGGAGTCTGTATCTGGTGTTCCACCAGGACAAGGTTGTCCTCTGCCCCAACCCAAAGTTCCTCCTGAAGGTTGTGTCAGAGTTTCACCTTAATCAGGTAATTAACCTCCCTGTATACTTCACCAGTCCAGCCTTGGAGGCCGAGGGCGTACTTCGTCAATCCAACCTTGGAGGCTGAGCACAGGCTGCACTCACTGGACCTGAGGCAAGCACTTGCTTACTACAAGGAGTGCATAGCTGAAGTCTGGGGAGATATTTGCCAGCTATTTAGGACATACAGTCCTAAATGGAATCGGCAGCACTTCAGTAGTACCTGGAGGGGTGCAACCAGAAATGGGGTGGCTACCCCAATCATAATTAGAACTCCATTCACTGATGCACGCCTTGTAAGAAAGAGCACTGTCCAAACACATAGGTATTCATGCTTAAATGTTTTTATTACAGGCATTAAAATGGACAAGTACTGTCACACACAAACCAGGATTGTAATACCCCAGTGATTCACCGTGATAACTTTGTCAAGGGGGCTGAGACAAACAGCTTGTCCAGCCTTTTTAACAATTACATCAAAGAGTTTTATTTACTAATGTTACATAGAGGTGCATGTTAATCATTAAACCAATGACATACAAGTGCTAGACAATATTTTTTTTTATTATATCACTATTTATGCACCTCTGCAGTGCCACCGGTGGGGGCATCCAGCAACTGGCCCCCACCGCCCCGGAGAGCAGCAGGCTCACTTGCATGATGGGGGTCCGGCGTGGCTGTCCCAACCCACCGGAGGGCCTCCCCATGCCTTTCCAAGCTGGGCTGGACCAGACCCCCAGTGCGATTCTACAGCAGTCCTCCAGGTCGGTGGGACTTGGCCATCAAGCTGCCTCAGTCGTGCCCAGCCATTTTGCTCCGTTTTTTGTTCCCCTAGGAGCCAGCAGTGTAATGACGTACGGCAAGTAAGCTGACGTCTTGCTGTACTCCTCCCCTACTGTGCACTGCAACTGTGCTGCTCCCGGTTGTCATCAGGGGCCACTACAGTGCAACATGCTTCCCCTTGCCCACCTCAGAGGGAGGAGAGCAGTCCTGGGACGCTCAATCCATCCTCTCCCCTGCTGACCCCCAGTGCCTTGAGTCCATTCCGAACCCGGGTCGCCGGCATGGTGCAAGGTATGGCATCCAGCGCCTCAATGCTCAGCACCACCGGGCCGACTAGTGTTAGACATTATAACATCATGTAACGTCTGACGTGGAGCCTTTGCAAAGGAGTCCTTGACTCATAGGTTGTAATTCCGATTCCTTCAATAAATAAAGAAATAAAATAAAAAGAACTGGTCCTTTAATCACTGCAAGCTGGGTGATAAGCTGTGTATAATTACATTCTAATTCCAATTTGAATAGTTGCAAACCCATGTAATAGATTAGTACCACAGACAATTAAACCTATGCTTGATCACATGGTATAACTTCTTTAATCGTCTGTGGTATTAATCTTTAATGTAGGTTTCTGACTGTTCAAACTGGAAGTAAAATGTAATTATTTGACATCAGTGAGTGGAGTTATATTTATGACATACACTGAAGCTGCACCTGGCAGACGACAGCTAAGCAGACTGGCAGGTGGATTGTCTCAAGCATCAGCCTCTGCTATTGGTTGGCTAGTAGGGAGCCTCCCATAGGGCTAAGGACTCGTTCTACCAGACATACCACTGCCTCTGGCTGCTTCCAGGCATGTCCCCATCCAGAAGATCTGCAGGGCTGCTACCTGGAAGTCAGCACACACCTTCATTTCCCATTACCACATCGACCTTAAGTCCCACTGGGATGCTGGTTTTGGGACCTTGGTTCTCCCGTCCTTGTTTGCCAAGTAGCAGTGTGCACCTTACCCCCACCTCCCGGAGAACTGCTAAGAGTCTGCCAGAGTGTGGATAGTGCATCGTATCCCCACCACTAGAAAAGAAGGTTACTCACCTGTAACCGTAGAGCTTCCAAGGAGTGGTCTCCTGCAGTAGGTAGATACTTTTGGGAGTTCCCAGCAGAGGTCGCTGTGGCACGGCAGCTCTTCCAGCATTTTTTCATGAGGGACCACCCACACATGACATCAGCTTCATGTTTCCTATATAAGTGTGGGTGGTCCCCAGTATGCTCAGTTCATTTTCCTGCCATCTTCAGCTCGCGCAGCAGCTAGTTTAACTTCTGTGTAGCAGTCATCAACGAGAATTTGGATTCCAAACGAATGTCTAAAGATTCTACAAGCAAACAAGCACTGTTTCGTTCCTGTCGTTCCGGTAGGAAGGTCTACTGCTTTGACAACCATACATCTTGTGTAAGGTGTCTGAGACCCACACATGACACCAATTCCTGCAGTTTCTGTCAGGAATTTAATCAGGCAACTCGTCTGACGGTTGCTTGAAATGCATCTTTTGATGGAGCAGAAAATGTCTCTATTGGAGAACCAGGGGGCTTGTACCAGGGGCACCCCACCACTGGTTCTCGTCCCAGGCAGAAAAAGGAGAAACCCTCCTCGCATTCCCTGCCTCATCGCCCGTCAGTGGCCACCGTTTCAGGTGCCTTTTCATCGACAGCGCGTCCTTCAACACCTTCTTCGTCGATGGGGGCTCATATCTTCTCATCGACGGTGCTTTCCAGCGCATTAAAAGCACTTAAAACTATGACTGCTCCATTGACGGAGGCTTATACCCTCTCATCGACAAACCTTTCCAGCGCTTTACATGCAGTCAAATACACGTCTGCTCCATTGACGGGGGTTCCACTCCCGTCGGCAGCATCTGACAGTTTAAGTGAAAATAATTATTTTTCCCCTGCAGGCTCGTCGATGAGCCCCCGCATTCCTCAGGGGAACCCTATGGCTTATGCCTTACTTACTGCTCCTCCACCCTCACAGGTGGCCTCGTATAGGGGGCAGGTGGACAGAGATTGGGATCCTGATTTATACCATCCAGGGGTGAGACCTGCTCATACGGCGCATCCCATCCCCTCTATCACCCCCCTTGTTTCCCAACATGCCCCCCTACTCACCCCTCGTTCTCAAGAATAGGACAACGTAGTATGACAGGTCTTGCATGCCATGTGGCATTTCCAGCCCTCTGACCCCGGAGAGCTGGGTGATCCTCTCCAATCTCCTACTCCTCCGCCCAAATGATTTCATAGTGACAGGGATACCATACCACCCTGGTCCCCTTCTAATAGGGAGGATTATTTGTCAGATGAACCAGAATTACCGGTTGACTTCCCCGGTGATATTGATGAAGAGTTCCAAGATCTGGAATTTTCAAATCGTGACTCTCCCTATTTGGAAATCTCTTCTCTGGATGAGGACCTGCCTACACCTTCTGCAGCCTCTCCCCCAGATGACCCAACCTCTAATGAAATGATGGTTCAAATACAAAGGATCATGGGATTCTCTACTACAGAACATGACAAACAACATAAGGATATGGCAGAATATCTTGAATTACCAGAGGAGTTGGCGTTGGTGGTTCCCCCACTGATGCCAATGTACCAGAATGCCATGCTGGTGGCCTGACATTAGCCTTCAGTTATTACACCTGTTTCCGCAAAGCACATCATTTATATCAAGCTCCTCTGGACCATTGTTTTCTGTCCACCATCCCAGAAATGGATTCAGTGGTCATTACTACCGCTCATGATCATACTAAAAGACCTAAACACTCATGTGCTCCTTACTGCCTGATAAAGAATCCCAAAGAATTGACTACCTAGGGAAAACGGTATTTTCCTCAGGTACCATGAATATATGAATCTTGAACTATATGGGTCATATGGTTAAATACCAACATACCCTTGGGGCTTCTTCCATTGAACTCATCAGTAAACTCCCTCCTTCACGAAAAAAGGGAAATATTATTGGCGACAATGTCAGCTAGCAACTCTACCTCTTATCACCTACTCAGGTCAGGATATGATGCCATAGATACCTCAGCCCGACTTTCAGCTACTGGTATTTCTTTGCATTGCCATGCCTGACTTTAACGTTTCAGGATTTGCACCTGATATACAACATAAAGTAGCCAATGCCCCCTTTAATGGGTCCAAGCTGTTCAGGCCTGGTACTCAAACATTACTAGATGACCTGCAGGCAAAACTAATACCAAAGGCAGCATCAGAGGTCGTACCCAATCCACCAGAGGCAACACCTCTGCTGTCGGAGGCTCCTGCTTCCGCCCTTCTGGAGGGGCCAGGCAGCCTAGCACTCAGTGACCCACCTGGGCCTTTCCCCGCCTCCTCAACCTGGCCTCGGAGGCTGTGGGGGGCAGTTTTGCCCTCCATTTGGAGGCCTGGCAAATGATCACTTCAGACAAATGGGTACTTCAGATTATACAGAAGGGTCACACTCTGGAGTTCCTCTCTGCCCCACCCCCTTGCCTTCCCCGGAAGATTCAGTTTCCTCCAGACCACATACTCATCCTTCAGGAGGAACTGAGGGCCCTTTTAGCCAGACAGGACATTTTAGCAGTGCCCCTTTCAGAACATAAAATGGAATTTTACTCCCACCACTTTCTGGTACCCAAATGAACAGGAGACCTCAGACTAATCAATACTGGACCTGAGGCAACTGAATCGTTACATCCAGTACAAACATTTTCACATGATAACTCTAAACGCCATCATGCCTATCCTGAAACAGGGAGACTGGCTTTGTGCCCTGGATATGAAAGATGCCTACTTGCATATTCCCATCCATCCTGCCCACCACACATTTCTGTGCTTCCACCTACTAGGTCAAAGCTACCAGATTCGAGCACTCCCTTTCGGCCTCTCTTCAGCCCCAAGAGTGTTCACCAAATGCCTAGCAGTGGTGGCAGCAGCCTTATGAAAAAGAGGGCACTTTCTCTTTCTATAGCTAGACGACTGGCTGATCAAAGCAGACTCCAGAGTAGCTCTGCTTGCCTCCCTAGATGCTACCCTGAAGATTTTCAAAGATCTAGGGATCACAGTCAGCTGGCCAAAGTCTAGCCCAAACCAGACACAGTCCCTCCAATTCATTGGAGCTGTTCTAGATACAGTCACAGCCAGAGCTTACCTCCCACCTGCTCTCCAGGACACACTTACATCTTTGGCTTCGTGGATACAGACTCAGAAAATAGTCACAGCCAGACAAATACCGAGCCTTCTGGGTCACACGTCCGCTGCCATCTCGATGGTGGCATTCGCTCATCTTCTCATGAGACCTGTCCAATGGACCCTCCAGAATCAGTGGTCTCAAAAAAACAGAAAAGTTCGAAGACAAAAATCAGGGTCACTCTCTCTCTGAAGTCAACCCTGACATGGTGGACAACTAGAACTAATTTGAGTCAAGGAATGACTTTCCGGTCCCTCCTTCCCTCCCATGCAAACGTTAACCACAGATGCTCCCCTAGAGGGCTGGGGTGCGCACTTAGGTCCTTATCAGACACAAGGCCTCTCCCCATCACCCTCATATCTCCTAGAGATGAAAGCGGTCCGTCTAGCCCTTCAGGCATTCCAGCCCTACCTGACGCCAGAACCGTTGCCGATTCCATCAGACAACACTGCAGTGGTATTTTACCTCAACAAGCAAGGAGGTATGAAATCATGCACCCTATGCATGGAGACCCGCAGTCTGGCAAGAAGCCATCAGGTAACAATTAATGCTAACGGCCGTCCACCTACTGGGACATTGCAACCAGTTAGCCAACCGGCTAAGTTGCCAGTCCTCCTTTCATGAATGGACACTTCACGAGCAAGTACTTCAAGAAATCTTCAACCTATGGAGAACCCCACAGCTGGACCTGTTTGCGTCCCCAGTGAATCACCGTCTCCCCAATTACTTTTCAATTATCCTGAATAAAAGGGATGGTCTATAGATGCCCTATCCCAGTCATGGACAGGACTCTTCTTATATGCTTCCCTCCCATCCCTCTCCTGCAACGGACTCTACAGAAACTACAAATAGAACCAGCCACAATGTTACTCGTAGTTCCAATGTGGCCTCACCAAACGTGGTTTCCCCTACTTCAACAACTTCAGTATGGGAACCTGTTCCATTGCCAGTCAAACTGGACCTTTTGACTCCGTGTCAAGGGTCCCTCCTACCTCCCAACCTGAAGGCTCTACACCTTCACACTTGGCTCCTGAGGACGCCTTCATAACTAGATTACAAGTGTCCTCTCCTGTTGTCAATATCTCTTGTCCTCACATAAACCAGCAACCAGAGAAACATACAATTCCAAATGGAAATGCTTCTCCATATGGTCTGCGTTTCGATCATTGGATCCTTACTCTTGTCAGCTGATGAAGGTTTTAGACTACCTGGCTTCATTATCTGAGTCAGGTTTAAGTTACTCTTCCATCAAAGTCCACTTGGTCACCATCTCTGCTTTCCATGAACCTCTAGGTGGCAGATTACTGTACCAACGTCATCTAGCCAATATGTTTTTGAAAGGAATGTTACATATTAAACCACCTATCAGAAGACCCACTCCTCCGTGGGATCTCAATTTTATAATAGAAAATTTGACCCTTGAACCATTTGAGCCAGCCGCCACTTGTGAACTCCATTTTCTTTCATGGGAAACGCTATATCTAGTGGCTGTCACTTCAGCTCGCCGTATTTATGAGCTTCATGCCCTCGTGTAAGGAACCTTACTTGATTTTCCACAAGGACATGGTGGCACTCTGTACCAACCCTTCCTTCCTTCCTAAAGTAGTCTCCGAACATACTTTGAATCAATCCTTGGAGTTACCGGTATACTGTCTTGAATACTCCTTTCAAGGTGAACATCTTCTACATACTTTAGATGTCCATCATATACTACGCTACTATACTAATCGAACAAAATCGATTAGAAAAACTTCCCAATTGTTAATCACTTTTGCCTTGGGCAGAGAACGACTCCCAGTCGCTAAAAGAACCCTTTCTTCCTGGCTGGCAAATTGCATTACATTGTGTTACAAAAAAATACAACAAACCTTTACCAGGACCTGTCCAAGCCCATTCCACTAGAGCTATGGCCACTACTACTGTTTGCTTTAAAGGAGCCTCCATTCCAGATATCTGCAATGCAGCTACCTGGTCAACAATCCATACATTCACAAGGCATTACAATCTGGATATTGCCTCATGATGTAGGGTGGCCTTCGGCTGCACCATCCTACAAGGTCTTCTGTCATAACTGTCCTCCCACAAGGACATAACTGCTTGGGATTCATCCTGAAAGTATTTACCTGCTGCAAGAGACCACTCCCTGGAAGATAGTACAGTTACTTAAGAACTTACCGTAACAGTAGATCTTCAAGGAGTGTCTCTTGCAGTAGGTCTGTTCCCACTCTCCATCCCCCTCCTTCTCTAAGAGAGCAAATTCTGGTCCAGTGACTTTGGGTTGGGACGCCTTTGGTATCTTGGGTTCCCCTCAGTCCTCGCTTTGCGAACTGAATCTGGCAGGGGAACTGAGGATACCAGGGACTGCCCACACTTGTATAGGAAACAAGAAGCTGATGTCATATGGGGGCGGTCCCTGGCGGAAAAACTGCTAGAAGAGCTGCTGTGCCACAGCGACCTCTGCTGGAAACTCCCAAAAGTATTTACCTACTGCAAGAGGCACTCCTTGACGATCTACTGTTACGGTAAGTTCTTATGTAACTGTACTTTCTAGGAGTGGTACATGGTGCACATCCACATAACCCACCTGATCTCTCCTGGCAAGAGGCACATGGATCCCTGCTTCCAGCGTGCAAGATCTGATGTCGTGGGGCAGAGCCGAGGAGTATACCACCCGAGTGGGTGGGAGGAGCTTTGCTTGAAGATATCCAACAGATTTAAAGAGGAAAGGAAGACTGCCAGAGTGTGGATGTGCACCATATACCACTCCTAGAACTATGGTTACAGGTGAGTAACCCTCATTTTTCCTCACAGACCTACCTCTGGAAAATGGTAGATGCCCTGAAAGGTAGGGAGTCTGAACAGGCTAGAATGGGGCTATGTCTGGCCAATACTCCTCTCTGGGCAGCTGCTCTGGCAATGAGCAGTCCATTGCCCAGGGAGGAGGAGGACAGTCTACTCAGAGTTGCAAAAATAAACTTTACAGATTCCCCACACTTTCTGCGTCTTGATCTGCACACCATTCAGCCTCGACCTCTTCTCACCAATAGTGCAGAGAGAGAAGAAAGAATGGAAAGGGGAAATTGTTTAATCAGGAAAGCATACTAAGCAGGAGCTTGTTTCCAGGCATGACTTGGGAGCATAAGGAAGTTAAGTAACTTGCTCAGGGTCACATAGTACACAAGTGGGGGCTGATGGGATTCAAACCCAGGTCTATAGGTTTGCAGCTCAGTGCCCTTAACCACTACACTATACTACCTCATGAAAAGGCACTAGTTAAGGTCATCATCTGGTCACTCTGCTGTGAGGCTTTCAGTGTCTGTAGGACAGGGATCCCCACCAAGGGCCCCAGTGTCTGCAGACTCGTCTCCATCCCAGTGTTTCTTCCTGTTGCATTGGGAGGCTTTCGTTGAGCAAGTTGGTCACTAGGCAGCTCTTGTAGAGCAGTTGTTTTAGTGTTTAAGTATGAGGGCACCATTAATTATGCCAGCGCCAGGCCCTCGGGACCGTTGGCCCTGGCTCAGTCTTCGGTGTCGCCAAACTTAGACATACAGACTTTGACTCTGATGCTGTGGCATGCCTCAGACCCTGCACCATTGCCAGTGGTGCCGACAGTCGCCATAGTGTTGCTGCTGAGTCCTTCAGGGCCGCAGGACCCTCGAAGTCAGTGTCCGTGCCACATCAGGCTACAGGACCAGGCCTTTTGGGGCCTACCTTGGTGCCACATGGGCCTTTGGTGCCAGGGTTGACTCCTCCAGTGTTGACATGAGGGCTCTCCTCTGTGCCGTTGTTGGTGCCAATCCAGAGACCCTATATGGGGATGGTTCCAGTGTCAATGGTGTTGCTGAGGCCACGGCCAGAACGGTCATCCATTATTGTCCCCTTCTGCCATTCTTTGGGGGAAGGAGAGGAGTTGGATCAGACCCAAAAGAATTTGCAGTTGAAGGTACAGGCACCAAAACCACTTAGCACCACTATCTGAAATTCAGGTCAAGGTCCACTTCAGCTGCCTCACCAAGTTATATTGTCAGTTGAAATCTGTACGACGGACAGCTGGGTTTTACAGATCATCCCACAGGGTTACTCCCTGGAGTTGTTAGAATCCCTGCTGGGCAATCCCCCGAAGAGACAAGTCTTTTTGTCAGCTCACAGTCAACAGCTGTTAGTGCAGGAGGTTGCGGTCCCTCTGAGAAACAAGACACTGGAAATGGTGCCAGAGTCAGAATGGAACAAAGGGTTTTTCTCCCACCGTTTCCTAGTACCCTGGAAATCTAGGCACATGTCCCATTCTCAGTCTCAGGAAACTTAGCAAATACATGGATGAAAAAGAGTTCAAGGTAGTTTCTCTGAGTTCCTTGCCACCACACCTGAACCCACAGGATTGGCTGGCCTCTCTGGATATTTATTTGTTTTTGATACCAGGTAAGATACACTAGGCATACATGTGCCTATTTTCAGACAACCTGGGAGAATTACAGACTAATGGCAGAAAAAATATACAGCAGATAGTATATGTAAATTGAGAGCAGTAACATTGGGGGTTACAGTTAAAAGGCTTTGTGAATAAGCAGTAGTACAAACAAAAAATACTGTAGGATGTATACCAGCACATACTGGTGCATTCCAATCACCGCAAGTAACTTGGTTCTGTGTGGAGGGGTAGCATTATCAGTTCGTAGCCTTCCCTTTGAGCCTTCCTTTGCACAGCAAGCCTTTGTAAAGTGCTTTGGTGTCAGCGTGGCTCAGTTGGTAGCACATCCACCTCTGGACCAGAAGGTCATGGGTTCTTGTCCCACACTGGGATTGGACTTGCACCTAAAAATCGCTGGCATCTGAGTGCAGTATTGGGGGGTGCTGTACTGCTGGGGTGTGCCGTCCTTCGGATGAGACCTTAAACCGAGGTCCCTTCTGCCCATCCTGGTGTTGTCCTGGTGGGTGTCCAGGTGGAAGTAAAAGAACCCAGGGCACTCTTCGCAAAAGAGTAGGGAACATTCCCGGTGTCCTGGCCAACATTCCCCTTCCCATAAAACCGGTTCATGCAATTATCCAGGCTGTGTGTGGGTGATGACGTGCGATATGGCTGCCACCACACATTCAGTCACTTCACTACCAGTCTAGCATTGCTTGTAAAGCGCTTTGGATGTATGAAAAGCGCTATATAAATGCTGATTCTTCTTCTTCTTCTTCTTTGCAGTACTCTCAGCTCATTACAGAAAGGTAGATTTACAGGTTCTGTTGTACCTAGATGATTGGCTCCTGAGAAGCTTTTTCAGGCAGAAGCAAGAGCAGGCAGTAGCCACTGCCTCCCTGTTTCTACCATCCACGGGAGTTCTGATGAACCCTTCCAAGTTTCAGCTAGTGCTGTCCCAGGTATTTCTGTTCATAGGAGCTTTTCTGGACATAACCTGGGCCCAGGATTTCCTTCCAGACGGCATAGTGCAAGCAGTCTTGCAGATGGCATGCTTCATCATGGAACTTGGGTTGGTAGCAGCTCATTCCATACATCGCATGTTGGGACTCATGGCATCCTCAGTGTTCACAGTCCCCTTAACAAGGCTGCAGATGAGGGCGACTTAATGAATGCCCAGTGCTCAGTGGTCTCAAGCATCACACCCTCTAAACTACCCGATCTAGGTGACAAAACCCTGAGCGAGGTCCCTGCTGTGGTGGTCAGTGGAAGAGAATATCATCCAGGGCTCCCCTTCTTCACAGTGGAGCCAGAGGTGACCATCACCACAGATGCCTCCTTAGTGTGGAGCCAGGATTCCCAAAACTCATCTTCACATAAATGGGGGCTAGAGAGCTGATCTCTGGGCAGGAAGCTTTTCTTGAGTAGTCTGCACTTCAGCTCTAAATAAATACAACATTTTACTAAACTAATTTAACATTAAATTTATTAGTGGGTAGGTTTCCTGAGATCTCCAGCTTTCGATTGATACTAAACTTGATATGGGGAGACAAAAAGCTTGGCCCCGGCAGCTTCGAAATCCAGTGCTGCAAAACCAGGGAAGGCCTGGGAGATCTCGTGCTCTGAACTAAGAACTGTGGTAGAGCCCTTGATTGGTCCTCCATGGCAGCAAATGCTGGCAACTATGCAACCCTTTGGATGCCAAAATGGAAAAGACGCTTGCCAGATTAGAGAACCATGATGCCGCCCTGACTGAACTCAGTAGTGTCATTGCGGAACGTGAGAAAAGATCTACTAATACTCTAGCAACAGTTGCAACCCTGAAGCAAAAGAACACGCAGCTCCGAGGCAGGCTTGAGGCCCTGGAGAAAGAAGTACAAGCCGACAACCTGTATTTTGTGGGTATACCTGAAGGCACTGAGGGATCTAATCTCTTAACGTTCGTAGCGGGCCAGATCTGGCGTCATGGGGCGGAGCTGAGAGTTTTACCCCCCGGGTGGGTGGGAGGAGCCAGCTTGAAGACCTTCTGGCAAGATTTAAAGCGCAAGGATACCTGCCAGACAGTGTGGATGAACAACATATACCATTCCTAGAACTCCTGTTACAGGTGAGTAACCTGTATTTTCTGAAAATGCTACTTTCTTGGACTTTGTTGATTCCACTGAGGTACTTAAAAGTTTCTATCATGTCCCCCCCTCTCCCTTCTTTCCTCAAGGGTATACATATTAAGCTCATTTAGTCTCTCCTCATACGGCTTCTCTTGCAGACCCTGCACCATTTTAGTTGCCCTCCTCTGGACTGCCTCTATCCTGTCTATGTCCTTGCAGAGATGGGGTCTCCAGAACTGGACACAGTACTCCAGATGGGGTCTCACCAACTGTCTGTACAGAGTGATAACAACTTCCTGTTTTCTGCTGCTGATGCCTCTCCCTGTACATCCCAGTATACCTCCAGCCCTCCCTACTGCCTTCTCACATTGCTTGCTAACCTTAAGGTCATCTGATATGGTTACCCCCAGGTCCCTTTCCTTTTTTGTTGTTGTTACTACCTCCCCACCCACTGTGTATTCTTCCCCTGGGTTCTTGTTTCCCAGGTGCATTATTTTGCACTTCTTTGCATTGAATCCTAGCTGCCATACTTCTGACCATTCCTCCAATCTTGCCAAGTCCTTTTCATCCTTTCCGCCTCCTTGTGTATCAACCCTGTTGCAGATTTTTGTGTCATCTGCAAAAGGCATACTTTCCTTCCAGTCCCTGCAATGCACTGATGAAGACATTAAAAGGACTGGACCCAATACTGAACCCTGCGATTTACTAGTAACCCCCTTTCTTCAGAATGGACTCCATTTACAATTACCTTCTGTGTCCTGTTGTCCAGCCAAGGTTTTACCCAGGCTACCACCCTGGGTCCCACTCCCAGGCTGGTTAATTTGACTATTAATCTTTTGTGTGGGACTGTGTCAAATGCCTTGCTAAAGTCTAGGTAGGCCATGTCTGCAGCCTCCTGGTCTACTACTTTGTCACCCAGTCAAAGAAATCCTGACTGGTCAAGTCTGACATGACCTTCCGCTGTGAACCCATGCCTTGGGTCCTGTGCTCCACTGGCCTCTAGGTACTAGACTATTATTTCCTTCAGAGTGACTCCATCACTTTCCCTACCACAGAGGTCAGACTGACAGGTCTGTAGTTTTCTGCCTCTGTCTTGGACCCACTTTGTGAAGGGAATCACATCTGCCTTCCTCCAGTCCTCGGTACCACACCATCCTCCCATGATTTATTAAAAGAGTAGCCAGTGGTTTCACTAGTTCCTCCTTAATCCTTTTAGAATTCTGGGATGAATTCCATCAGGACCCATTGCTTTGTCCACCTTCAGTTTTAGGAGTTCTTGCAGAACCCTTTCTTCTGTGAAAGGACTGGGATCGACCCCCTATCAAGAGTGCTTCTGTTAATTGGATTAGGCACCCCTCCTCTTTGTGAATACTGAGCAGAAATATTTGTTCAGTATTCCTGCTTTTCACTGTCCCCCTCTGCCCACCCACCGTTCATTCTATTCAGCCTCACTATTCCTCCTTTGTCTTTCTCACTTCGCTGATGTACCTATAAAGGTTTATCCCCTTCTTAACTGAGTTGGCTATCTTTTCCTCAGTTTGGGCCTTTGCTATTCTGTCTTCCCTCCTGCTTCCTTCTGCCTTAACTGGTACAGCTCTCTGTCCTGCTCCTTCTGTGTTTCCTTATACTTCGAATGCTATCTTTTCTTCCTGACTTTCACAGCCACCTCTTTTGAGAATCATAGTGGCTTTTTCTTTTGTTTTGATTTGTTCATTTGCTTCGCACAAAGGCTTGTTGCCTCTGTGATGGCAGTTTTGATAATTCCCCATTGTTGCTCCACACCTCCTTCTAGCCTGTTTGCTAGTGCTTTTCTGAGGCACTCTCCCATCTTGCCAAAGTCAGCCCTCCTAAAGTCCAGTACCCTCACTTTTGTATTGCTTGACTCTGTAGCTGAGTTTAACGTGAACCACACTGTTTTGATGGTCACTTGTCCCCAGATGGCAACCCACTTCTAGATCTGAGATCCTCTCACTGCCCCGTTTGAAATACGGTCTAAGATTGCTCCCTCACGAGTGGGTTCCAAAACTAGCTGTCTGAGGCCTGCCACCTGTAGGGCATCAAGAATGGCCCTGCTCTTGGATGTGGCTGCAGCAAATGTTCTCCAGTTAACATCTGGCATATTCAGGTCTCCCATCAACAGTATCTCCCCTTTCTCTGCCATTCTAAGAATGCCTTCTATCATATCCTTGTCCATTCCTTCCCCCTGACATGGGGGTCTGTACACAACCCCTGTGCGGATTGTGGTGCCCTTTCCAGTCTCCAAGGTGACCCACAGTACCTCCTCTCCTTCCTGTTTACTCAGCAGATGTAATTTCCTCTACTGAATTTTCAGTCAACAGCCCAAGGCTGTGCCATGCAGGGTGGGCTTGCTATCCCAAGCCCAGGGCTGTGTAGTCCATACCAGCTTTTTTTTTTTTTTGTTGGTGGACCCCAGTGAGGCTCCACCCCCACCCCCAGTCCCCCATTCGGCACCCTGGGACTTACTTCAGGTGATGATCCTCCTGGACTTGCAGGGCTGCCAAGTGGGCACAACCCCAGATGGAGTTCAGAACCATGTTTTCCCCATTACTGAGTGCCTACCTGGCTCTCCCCAGCCAGGGTTGCGGGGTTGGGTCACCTTGTCGGAACACTAAACTCGGTCACCAGCCGAGTGCCATGGGCAGACAGAGCGGGACTGGTAGAGCAGGATATCATTCATGGGGGCTGACATTTTTTGAATGCAGTGTCCCAACTGGGAGGTGTGGCATTCAGTGATGTGGCGTGCCAATGTCTGACATGCCTTCCCACAGTTTAGGCTCTGACAGCTGCTTCCCAGCCTCCGCCAGAGGACAGTTGCATACCAGTCGCCCACCCGTCTAACCCACCGGAGGAGGAGAGCAGTCCACAGGCCACTCAGTCCTCCAACCCCCGGCTGGTCCTCTAACTCCCTGGGTCCATTCCCAAACTTGGGACATTGGCGTCATTAGTGGGAACTCAGCTGCTGCACCAGCGGGCTGACTGTAGTCTATCCCAACCTGTGCTTTCTTCATCACCAGACATGGCTCCTGAAGAAATGGAAGTGAACAGGTTTAATTTACCTTAGATGGTCTCTGAAATACTGTTGGCTGCTTCTAAACATTACACAAGCCAAGTGGAAATGCTTTTCTATCTGGTGCTCCAAAACTTCCATGGACCCCTGTAAGTGTCCTGAAAAGGTTTTGAAGTACCTATTAGATCCTTTGATGTAGGATTACAGTATTACACAGTCAAGGTCCATTTATCTGCTATCGCCATGTTCCACAAAGCTGTAGGTACCCTCTCTCTGGTGCAGCTGCCACTGCACAGGAGCTTCCCTAGGGGTATCTTGAATTGACTGAATGACCTCATTCAGATTTTTGTTATTATCTTTTACTGTATTTATTGATTTTATTATTCTGGTTTCATCTTTCGTAAAGCGCCTTAATTATGGAAAGGAGCTTATGTGAAATAAAGGCTATTATTATTATTATCTTGCATGAGGTCCACTATCAGTAGGGTGGTGGCTCCTTGGGACCTCAGTATTGTGCTGGATATGCTCACGTGCAAGCCCTTTGAGCTGTTGCTACTTGTGACATGAAATAACTGACTTGGAAGTCAGCATTTCAAACAACATGAAGTCTTGCTATATTATGACAACTGCAGTTTGTCCCACCATTAGAACTGCTCCGGAGGTGAAAGAGTTAACTTCCATGCCAGGCATGGAACTTAAGAGCACAAGCTCGGTTAGAAAAGCTCTGTCTGGAATATTTCAAACTGAAACTGTCAGATTCTTTACTCCGCCTCACTGAACAGTCGCTCCGGAGATTCCTCCTACTGCTCGGTTCATTTCTTGGTTTAAAAGAGTTTTTCTTTGTTAAATTCAGCTGCGATTATTATTATTTTAACCACAAACCGATTGGTTCAAGCTCTGTCTGTGGTATTGTAAGTAATAGACAGGTTTATTTCTGTGTGGAACTTGTAAATGTTTATCGGTTCAGTTTGAACCGATCAGGTTGTTTTAAAACTTTATTCTGAAGCATTAAAAGCTATTTAGAGTGCGGTTCCCGGTTCTTATCGGTTCTAAAAAAAATGGATTTCATTACGTTTTTCCTCGACCCGTGACACGGTTGGGAACCGATAAGGTGTCTTGCCTGGCACCGCCGGAAAGGGCAAGTTTTGGTTAGGCTGGCATTATGTCTGAGAAACCCAAAAGAAAAACCGCCCACTGGGTTTCAACACTATAGTGTCTGTGGGAAGTCTTTGCCAAGGCTGACCCACACACCACATGTGTTTATTGTCTGAAGTTTGACCACCTCAGTGCAGACTGCCAGATTTGCAAGAATTTCCCTGCGGCTACCTAGATAAGAGTTGGTAGGCTCAGGGCGAGCAAGACAAAGTCCGCTGCCGGATGGCCAGCCGGTTCGGTGCCAAGCGAACGGAGAGTGCCCTCTGACCAGGGCGAGACTTCCTCGGCAAGCGTAAAGCTGACTCAAGAGGAGCCAGTTCCAGCAAAGAGAACTAGAAAATCAGCAGGTGTGAGTCAAGAATTCCTTCTCCAACTGCAGGGGAGATAGCAAAGCAATCCAAATTGTCCAGTCACTTTCCCGGTTCCGTCCGAACCGCCACTATCTGGCAAAAGGTCGGTTTGGCGGTTCCACCGTTCAAGAATATGATATAGAGGAGTTTTATGAACCAGAGGAGGGGAGGATGATTATGAACAGTGTGAATGTGACTTTGAAAGTCTGGATGTGCCCATTGAACAGACACCTCCCAGACAGACCTTTAGGAGAATCTCCCCCTAGGCTTTCTGAGTCTCCTTCTCATTTTCTGTTTTATAAAAAAGTTGCTGAAACCCTCCAGCTTCCTTTGGAGGAAGCTGTGGATGAGCAAGAGGAGCCTGACTTTGTAGAGATGATGGATATCCCAGAGTCCAGGAGCTTGTCTATTCCTTTACATAAATCCTTTAGGAAACAAACAATAAAAATCTTAAAAGCTCCTAATTCTGTGCCTCCTGTGGATAAAAAGATGGACAGGAGGTACACTTTGTCAGGTCCTGATACAGAATTTCTTTCACAGCAATGCAGCCATGTTGGGGTAGTTCAGGCTGCGGCCTGTAATAAGGCTAATATTCCCCTGGCTTCACATCCTCCTGACAAGGACTCCAGGAAGATTGATGCCATGGCTAAAAAACAATACATGGCAGCGTCCTTGGGACTCAGACAAGCAAATTATATGGCTTATGTTGCAAGATACCAGAAATCTAGATGGGATACTGTCATGGCTTTAGCCAAGGGCTCCTGCTGAGCTTGCCAAGGAGCTGGAGCAGGTGGCTGCTGATGGTATAGGGGCATCTAAGGTGCAATTCCATGCTGCAGTGGATTCTAATGATGTATCCTCTAGAGTCATGGCTACATCTGTGGCTTTTCGTAGATTGGCTTGGCTCAGGTGTACTAGTTTGTCACAGGATACCCAGGCTAAGGCTATGGATTTTCCTGTGGTGGAAAATTCTCTGTTTGGGGAGCAGACAGAGAATTATATGAAGAAAATGGATGAATATAGAACCACTTATAGGAGTGCACAAGCCAAGGAACGGCAAGCCACCCCTCAGAGGCAGCCCACCGGGGTAGAGGCAGGCCTTTTCACAGGCCTTTTTACCAAACCCAGGGCTCCTCTTCAGCTTACGCTCAGAGGGGGTTCTTCAGAGGGAGAGGCAGACAGGGTACAAGCAGGCCTGCTCCCACCCCTCAGCCTAAAGCCCCTGCCAAACAGGCACCCTGATGGGATGCCCAGGGCCGATTCTCTATTACCTGTAGGGGGCAGGCTGGCTTACTACGTCCAGGACTGGGAGTCTTTAACATCAGACAAGTGGGTCCTGGAAGTAGTAAGCCAGGGTCTGGTTCTCAGCTTCAAAAAATTTCCAAAGATGAGAATCACATTTTTTCCACCTGCAAATCCTCTAGAGACTCTTGCTTTGGAAACAGAAGTCTCAACCCTCCTGGCTCTCAGAGCTGTAGAAAGGGTTTCTCCCCTACACCAGGGCAAGGGTCTGTACTTCAGGTACTTCTTACCCCAAAAGACAGGAGAATGGCGGCCCATCCTGGACCTAAGATATCTGAACAAGCACCTTTTAAAACCAAAATTCAAAATGGTGACTCTGGAATGATTTTACCCTCCCTAAGGCCAGGGGACTGGCTAGCTTCCCTGGACCTCAAGGATGCCTACTTCCATGTTCTTATCAGAAGCTCCCACCGAAAGTACCTCAGATTCGAACTGCCCTCAGGCCATTATCAGTTCAGAGCAATGCCCTTCGGCCTTACCTCTGCCCCAAGGGTATTCACAAAATGCCTGGCAGTAGCAGTTGCTTATTTAAGAAGGCAGAAGATTGCCATCTTTCCCTACCTAGACGACTGGCTCATTGTGGTTCAGTCTCCAGACCAGGTCAAATCACACCTGCAAGTTACCCAGCAGCTGCTTACCTCTCTGGGCTTTCTTCTCAATCTTCCAAAGTCAGTTCTGGAACCTGTCCAGGTACTCACCTTTATAGGTGCAGAACTGGACACAAAGCAGGCCAGAGCCTTCCTTCCCCTAGAAAGGGTAAGGGCCCTGGTGGCCCTGGCCTTCTCCTTCACTCTGCAGATCTCTCGACCAGCAAGGCATTTCCTACAGCTCCTAGGACACATGGCTGCTTCCACAGCTGTAGTGCAAGGAGCAAGATTTCAGATGAGGGACATTCAGTTCCATTTGAGAGCCTTTTGGTCTCAAAGAAGAGATCCCCTATCCAAGTTGATCCCAGCGACTCGAATCCTGATCCAGGCCCTTCAGTGGTGGCAGGATCAGAGCAATCTGAGACAAGGGGTTCCCTTCATCCCTCTTTCTCACTCCTTGACCCTTACTACAGATGCGTCCCTTTTGGGATGGGGAGCTCACATGGGCGACCTCTCTATCCAGGGATTGTGGTCCCCTCAGTAATCTCTGCTCCACATCAATCTGTTGGAACTCAGAGCAGTTTTTCTAGCACTTCAGGTTTTTTCTGCATCTGTTCACAACAAAGTGGTACAGGTCAGAACAGACAACACCACTACAATGTGGTACATCAACAAACAAGGGGGCACTCGGTCTTCGGCCTTGTGCACCGAGGCGATGAAGTTGTGATCTCTGGCTTATTCCCTGAACACTTCCCTCATAGCAGTTCACCTCCCAGGCAAGGACAATGTCTGGCAGATGCTCTCAGCAGGATTTCCCAGGGCCATCATGAATGGTCACTGGATCCCAGTACTGGGGATAGTTTTTGCCAGATGGGGCACCCCTCAGATAGATCTTTTTGCAGCCCCAGACAATCATCAACTTCCACTTTTTTGTTGCAGGCCCCCAGTGATGGGCTCAGTCCCCCTGGATGCCTTTCTCCTCGATTGGGAAGGGAAGTTTCTCTATGCCTTCCCCCCTTCCCTCTCCTGTTCAAGGTGCTAGTCAGAATCAGATCAAAGCCCTGCAAGATGATTCTGATTGCTCCAGACTGGGCCAGGCAGCCCTGGTACCCACTCTTTCTGTCCTTAGCAGTCCATCTTCCCCTGTGTCTCCCCAGGAACCACAATTTGTTAACCTGTGCCCAGGGGAGAGTTTGGTATCCGAATCTCAAATCCCTGAACCTCAAGGCCTGGCTCTTGAGGAGTTAGTTTGCTGACCTACACCTTTCTCAAGGTGTTCTCGAAATCTTGAAAGCTTCTAGGAAGCCTTCCACTAGGGCTACTTATAACTCCAAATGTAAAAGGTTTTCCATATAGTGTTCTGGGAAGCATATCTCCCCGGAATCTGCTGATTTGCCCACTGTTTTGGACTATATGGTCCATCTTAATTCTTTGGGACTGAGACCAGCTACCCTGTAAGTGCATTTGGCAGCTGTCTCTGCTTTTATTTCAGCAGGGAAGCCCTCTTCTCTTTCTTCTCACCCTGTATTTTCCAAGTTTTTCAGGGGATTGCTTCATACTAATCCACCATTCAGGGACCCTGCCCCTGCCTGGGATCTTAATGTTTGCATTGCTCAGCTGATGCAACCCCTTTGAACCTCTGTCTTCGGCAGAGCTTAAGTACTTGACTTGGAAAACTGTGTTTCTAGTAGCCATCACTTCTGCCAGGCGCATAAGTGAGTTACAAGCTTTGTCGGTGGAGTCTGACTTTATTTCCTTTCACAGGGATAAGGTAGTCCTCAGGACTAACAGGAAGTTTTTGCCTAAGGTGGTTTCAGATTTCCAGCTTAATCAATCTATTTCTTTTCCAGTGTTCTTCACTGACCATTCCTCCTATGGTGAGAGGAGGTTGCACAGCTTAGATGTTAAGAGGGCCCTAAGTTACTACATAGAGCGTACCAAGGGTCACAGGTTTGACTCCCTCCAACTATTTCTCACTTATGGTGAGGTTGGGAAAGGGAAACCTGCCACTAAGAGATCCATTGCCAGGTGGATTGTCTCTTGTATCCAATTTTGCTATCAAAAACTGGGTAAGGTTCCCCCTTCAGGCCTGAGGGCTCACTCTACCAGAGCTACAGCTGCGTCTGTAGCTGCTGCCAGAGACATCCCTATCTTAGAGATATGTCAAGCAGCTACTTGGAAAACAGTACACACTTTCACCAAGCATTACTCCTGGATATCCAGGCCAGGAGGGATGCTCGGTTTTCACACCGTGCTTCAGAGCCTATTCCTAAGTAGGTTCTGTCCCTCCTCCATGGAGGTACTGCTGTGTAGTCTGCAATTGTCATAATATAGCAAGACTTCATGTTGTTTGAAGAAAAATTACTCACCTTAGTAATGTTGTTTCTTCTAATGGAGTCTTGCTATATTATGACCTCCCCAAGCCTGCCCCTCTCAGAACTTCTACTTTGGGTATGGGTGGGCAGTCCAGTAGTTGCACTTATTGATGCCCATTTTATGTTTTCCCCCCCTTCTTTTGGGGTGTTTGGGTGTTGTGTTTTATTTTATCTTATCTTGTCTTATCTTTTCTGGTCCCTGACTTGAGTCTTGGTGTTGGGGCCAGGAAAATGTGATATTTAAGTAGCCAGTTGGCTAGTGTAGATTACAGCTTCCACACAGAACCTTAGTGAGTTTTGCTCGTAAAGATCTGACAGTTTCAGTTTGAAATATTCCAGATAGAGCTTTTCTAACCGAGCCCGTGCTCTAAGTTCCATGCCTGGCATGGAAGTTAACTCTTTTACCTCCGGAGCAGTTCTAATGGTGGGACAAACTGTAATTGTCATAATATAGCAAGACTCCATTAGAAGAAACAACATTACTAAGGTGAGTAATTTTTTTCTTCTGGTGGTATCACCTCGGCATGCAGTGTTTGAAATCCATGCTCTGGTAACAGATCCTCTGTATACCATTTTCCATAAAGACAAGTAGTCCTTTGTACACTCCTGAAGTTCATTCCTAAGATGGTGTCTGGGTTCCACTTGAATTAGTCTCTGATTCTGCCTACCGATTTTGCCAGTTTTCAAAATGTGGGAGAGAGAACTCTGCACTCCCTCCATGTGAAAAGAATACTTAGATTTTACCTAGACAAGTCCAAGAACTACAGAAAATCAAAGCAGCTTTTTGTCTCTTTCTTCCCCAATTGAAAGGGACTACCAGTCACGACCAAATGCATTTCGTCTCAATTTTCAATTGGCTTTGCCACTGCTACACTGTGGCAGGGGGGCAAAGCTAGAGGATAATGAGCAACTTGAGTTACGAGCACCTGAGACAGTAACCAAATCACACGCAGAGAAACGTCAGTCTGTAGAGTAATAAACACTGTTTATTAAATTGCTCTTGATCAGCTGCTCCTCCAAGGTGTAAACAGGACTACTCATCCTTTTCTTCATTTGTCAGACAAATGCTTGATACCCTCAGCATCCTCCCACTAAAACAGAGGAGGATGAAGAGGATGCTGATTTATGGACATGTTGGGAGTTGCTCCACCAAGAAGAATGCTGCTTCCTATATATTCCCCCACTTAAGAAGGCAGTAACAAAAATCATGTCTGTACTCACCTCAGCTACAGGCGTAGATAAGAAAATTGAAAGCAACTAAAATCATGTCTGCATCCACCTCGGCTACAAACGTAGACAAGAAAATTGAAAGCAACTATCAGGTGGACAAGCAGAGAATGGAATACCTGTATGCCCACTTGAATCAGTGGAATGCAGAGATAACAGATAAATGGACCTTGACTGTGGAATACTGTAATCCGGTGTCAAAAGGGTCTAATAGGTACTTCAAAACCTTTTCTGGTGGCACTGCTTAAAGAAAGAATAGTGGCATACTTGGAATCCAATGGCACCCTGGATCCAAGGCGACATGGATTCACAGCAGGCAGATCGTGTCAGATGAATCTGATTTATTTGACTGGGTGTCGAAGGAAGTAAATGGGGGGGGGAGCGTACCCTACCTCGATTTCAGCAAAGTCTTTGACACCCTCTCACATAAAAGGCTGGTTAACAAGATGGGTAGTCTGGTCATAGGGCACAAGGTGGTAAACTGGGTTAGAAACTGGCTAACGGGCAGGAAGCAGAGGATGGTAGTAAATGGGATCCAATCTGGGGAGAGGGGGATGACCAGTGTGGTACCTCAGGTATTGGTTCTTGGGCTGTCCTGTTCAATGTCTTTATTGGTGACATTGCAGTAGGGCTGGAGGGAAAGGTCTGCCTGTTTGCAGATGACACCATGATCGGCAACAGGGTGGATACTCCAGATAGGGTAGAGAGATGAGGAACCTTGAAAAATGGTCTGAGGTGTGGCAACTGAGGTTAAAAAAAGTGCAAAATAATGGACCTGGGATGAGGGAACCCTGGAGAGAGCTACATGATTTTTTTTTTTGGGGGGGAGGTTGCTGTTGTTCTCAAAGGAAGAAAGGGACCTTGGGGTTATCATTTTGGACAACCTAAAGGTGTCTAAACAGAGTACAAAGGTGGCCGGGAGGGCCAGTAACATACCGGGGTTCATAGGCAGTGGTATCTCTAGCAGAAGGCGGGAGGTAGTGATGCCATTGTATAAAACGCTGGTGAGGCCTCACTTAGAGTACTGTGTGCAGTTCTGGGGGCCGCACCTTTGGAAGGACATTGTCAGGGTGGAGATGGTACAGGGCTTACACTAGAAGACGTATGAGGAGAGATTAAAGGACCTTAATATGTACTCGCTGGAGGAGAGGAGGGATCAGGGGGACATGATGGAAACAATCAAGTACATTAAGGGCATAAACATGGTGCGGGGGGGGGGACATCTTCCAATATAGGAGGAGTACAAGAATGAGTGGGCATGATATGAGGTTGGAGGGTGGCTGGCTGAGGGAAACTTTGAGAACATTTTTCTTCATGGAGAGGGTGGTGGACGCATGGAATGGTCTGCTATAGGAGGTAGTGGGAGCAAGCATGGTGGAGGGATTTAAACATGTCTGGGACAGACATAAGGGAATCTTTGTGGTGCAAAGGTAGGTTGAAAAGCCATTGACCAGGTAGGTTCAGAGGCCATGAACTAGTGTAGGGCAGACTGGATGGGTCTAGCGGTCCTTATCTGCTGATATTTTCTAGGTTTCTATCATGGAGTAGTCCAAGCTGCTGTTTGTGAGAGAGTAAGAACCACTCTGTCCGTGCAGCTCCCTGAAATGAATTGGATATTATGGCCAAAAAGGTTTGTGCTACAGCTTTCATGCGTTATCAGGCAGGCAGCTTACTTAACACATGTAGCACAGTACCAGAAAGCACTTTGAAACACAATTCTGGCACTGACAGAGCGGGTGGTGAATTGACACAGGACCCGATTGCCACAACAAGATCAGTCCTGGATGCCACAAAATACCATTTCCGCACTGCAGTGGACACTCATGACAGTTGCTAGAGTTTTGCCTCATGCAATATCCTTAAGGTTTTGCTGGCTGAGGACTACCATCCTTTCTCAGGATACTCAAAACAAGGCCATGGATTTCTCCTTTGAGGGCAGTTTATTATTTGGTGACAAAACAAAGGCCTATGTGATAAAAGGGGATGAATACAAAACCACTTCTAGAAGTAACAGTGAGAGGGGAAAAGGTTCTGTTACCTACGGGTCCCACGGAAGGGGAGGCAGAGGCAGGGGATATTTCTGAGGAGCCTGTGTTTCTTATGCCCCCATGAGTATCAATCACAAAGAGGTTACTGTAGGGGAAGGGGAAGAAAGGCTTCCAGGCATGATGCTGCAGCTCCAGTGCCTTAGCCCAACTAAAACAAAACCCTTAACAGTTTTGCCCAGGTCACCCAACCATTGCCAGCCAGAGAAAGACTGACACACTACATCCAGGAATGGGTAAACATTACTACAGACAAGTGGGTACTGGAAGTAGTGGGTCAAGCGCTGTCTGCAGTTCAAACACTTTCCAAACCTGCAGAAACAGAGACTATTTCCTGCTGACTGTCCCACAGAAAAATGTCTGCTGGATCTGGAAGTAAAAACAAAACAAAAATGAATATCAAAAGTCATAGAAAAAATCTCTGCTTCTCAGTGGGGTGTAGAGGTCTATTTTCTGGATACTTCCTGACCCAGAAGAAAAATGGGGCATGGTAACCCATTTTAGATCTTAGGTTTCCGAACAAACATTTGAAAAAGAGATGGTCACACTAAGGACAGTGATACCATCTTTCCAGGCAGGTCTTTGGCTGGGATCCCTGGATCTGAAAGATGCTTATTTCCATATCACAGTCGGACCATACCACAAAAAATATCTCTGATTTAAATAGGAGAACTGCCAATACGATTTCACAGCTCTTCCCTTTGGTCTCAGCTCCAAGGGTTTTTAGAAAATAGTTGGCTGTGGTGGCAGCGCATCTGAGAAAACAAGATGTGGGATTTTCCCCTGCCTGGATGACTGACTGGTCTTGGGGGCGAAGAACAGTAGGCAAGGTGCTCACTTCAGTTGGTAAAAAGCACCTTGGAGAACCTGGGATTCTTGATAAACCTGTGGAAGTCCCAGCTACAGCGCATTCAAGTAGTAGACTTCGTAGGAGCAGAGCTAAACACCCTGCAGGGAAAAGCTTTTTTCCCCACAGGCCAGAGTTGCAGCTTTGGTAGCCACAGCAGTCTTTCACAGTGAGTCAGCTAAGACCTGCAAGAGACTTCTTGTAACCAGTAGTATACATGGCCATATTCAGATCTGGTTCCATGGAGCAGTTCCAAATGAGAGCTATCCAGTACCACGTAAGAGATAACTGGTCTCAAAGATGGAACTCCCTTTCAAAGCTAGTGCAAGTGACAAAATCATTAGAATGGTGGAAGGAAGAAATCAGCCTCAGAGAATGCACTTCCTTCCCTCAGCAGTCACCAGCAAGTATTCTTATTACAGATGCCTCACAACTGTAGGACCTCACAGTGAGTGGCACATGGAGCTCACAGGAATCACAAGGAATTAAATTGGGCATCCCTGGCCTCCAGAAGACCACACCATACGCATATTTGGGCGTACAAAGCTCTCATAAATAAACTGCCTCTATATATCACTTCCACCCTACATCACTCTCATATTTCTTATGCGCTTAGGAAATGCTCGTACATCTCACTATTCGTGCCAAAATGCTGCTCCCGATATGGAAAGCAAGCATGAGCTATGTACTCCCGACCATCTGGAATAGACTCCAATCTACACTAAAATTACAAGCTCTAATACCCCTTAATGCTTTCAAAAGGATTATAAATAAAATGCCACCAGATGCCTGTAAATGTCCCTAATTTAACGCCCGCTCCAGTATCTTGCTTCCTTGTCTGTTCTGTCCTTTCATCCTGATGAAGTAGTAATTCAGTCATACACTTACTTAGTATTGTCCTTTTAACCAGTTCTTATTCTGATATTACTGTACCATGTATTATTTGTCATTATTATTTGCATTCTGGCACTTTTTCTATGTTGCACTGCAACTATTTGATCAATTTGTATGCATCGTTTTGCTGTTTTGTTTTGGTTTTGTGTTATTACAAGAGGCCTCCTTGCAAATTAGCTTGCCCAACAGATATATCCCATCACAATAAACTTGAACTAATAAAAATAAAAAAACTAGAACACATCAAGCCTGAAGCTCAGAGCAGTACTGCTAGCAATGCAGTCTTTCTTCTCCCAGCTACAGGGTCAGTCTTTCCAAACAAAGGACAGACAGAACCACAACAATGTAGTACATAAACAAGCAGGGAGGGACAGGATCCTCAAAATTGTGTACAGAAGCAATGAGGATCTGGGACCTGGCATATTCCTTAGAAGTAGACATGTTTGCAGTCCATTTGCCAGGCAAAGACAGTGGTGACCTTGCACATTCCCTATGCAGATCAGCCAGGGAAATCATGAATGGGCCTTAAGCCAGCAGATTCTGGCCAGTGTTCAGAAGGTGGGGCACTCTCAGTATAGATTTGTTACCCTCTTGAGAGAACTGTCAACTTAGGACCTCAGTATTGTGCTGGATATGCTCACGTGCAAGCCCTTCGAGGCCTGCGGTCTTGTGCCACAACGGCCCCAACCATGCATTAACTCCCCATTAGATGCCACCTTCGTCGTGGATTAATGCTTACCCAACACTTTCATTTTTCTGAAACCAGACAGGCACCACATTAGGGTAGCTTCCTGTCTCAGTATGGACTGTACAATGGGATCTTCCCTTGTCAATCTTCACCATTCATTACTTCCTGGGTGTAAGCCGGAGGCGCGCACCCATCACGAGAACTTTTTTTTTTTTTTTTAAGTTTGCTCTAACGCCCCGCCCTTGAGGTGACGTCATCATGAGAAAGCGGCCGTTAGTAGCGACCGACTCCTCCTCCAACTCAGTTCTGTTTCTCCCGCCGTCGAGGCAGCACCTGTTTCGCGTGGAGCGTCATTTCAACTGCGTAGTAAGACCGACTCCGACTTTCTCACACGCGACGCCATACTCGGTAAGACTGTTCCTTTTTCTTTTGTATGGCGCCGGGTGTTTTCTTACTGTATTTTGACCTTGTTTGTTTCGCGTTATGTCCGGTTCTGGAGCGAAGCGTTTCTCGAAGACGGGCCGAGCCCCTATGCGTCGGTGCTCCTGCGGCCGGCATTTCTCCATCTCGGACCGGCATGACGTTTGTCTTCGTTGCCTGGGACCCAGCCATGACATGGATTCGTGCGGCGCCTGTTTCTCGATGGACCGCCGTGTCCTCGAAGTCCACGCGTTCAAGCTCGGCAAAACCCCACCGACCTTCGGGGGACGACGTCGTTCTCGGGATTCCCAGGTAAGGTCTCTTGGCCCTTCCCCCGGGTCCCCTCCCGGGCCTATACGGTCCGAGGAGGAGGGGGTCTCCTCGTCTTTTCTTGCCGAGGAGGAGGCCCCTTCCGCGATGTCGGGGGAGCGTCATAGTCCCTTCCGGGGCCGCGACGCCGACACCACCTCGGCAGTCACCTCTTCGGAGGTGCAGGCTCCCCGTGGCGAGGCCCTCGTCTTGTGGGCCTGGCTGGGTGGACCCTCGACACCGCCTTCGGTGCTGTTTCGGATCGGTGCGTTCGTGGTGCGGTGATCAACAGCGCCCGTTCGCGGCTCCAGGTGATCAGGTGGCGCCGTTGGCGGCGCCAGCGCTGGATCCTGGCGCTGGTGATCAGGCGGGCGCCAGCTGGTGGTGCGCTTGCCTCCTGGCGCCACTGGTGGCGCCTGCGGCCTAATCTTGCTCCTCCTCGCGCCCGGGTCAGCTCGGGAGCGGTGCGCTTGTCCTCCGCGCCCTAGGGGGTTGGGAGTCGGGCCTAGCTGCTGCCGGCGTTGGGGGGGTGAGCAGTGCCGCCATTGGTACTGGGGCCATTCGCGGTGCCGTGGCCTCTGGGACCCTTGGGGTGGCCAGCATTGAGGTCCAGCTGGTCTCATCTTCCTCGGAGGACGATGACTCAGACGTGGACCCATCCTGGCACCCCCACTCTTCGGGGTCTGGGTCCCCTGTGGCTAGAGTACCAGGCGGCGCAGCGGGCCCCTCCCTCTGTCCCCCCTTCCATCGTCTCCTGAGGGCTCCCCGGCTGGGGGTGGCCAGGGGTCCCAGGGGGCAGGCGTGGGGGCGACGGAGGGGGAGGCTCCCCTCTCTGGAGGGCCGCTGACAGCTACCCCCCGGGGTGCTGTTGCCCCCTCTGGGGATGGGGAACCGCTGCCGTTGAGGAGGAGGGCCTTCTCGGAGTCCGGGGGGTTGAGGGGCAGAGGGTCTGGCTCTCGGGCTTCCTTGGCCACCTCAGGGGTGGCCAGGAGCCGGAGTGCGGAACCCCGCCCCTCCCTCCGGGGCTCTAGGGTGCCCTCCGGCGGCGTTCTTGCGGACTGCCCTTCTGGATCCATGCAGTCACGGCGTCGTCACAGGGGAGGTTCACCCCCTGGGCTCTTCCAGGCTCCGCTTCCCCAGAGTTCCGTTCTGCGGCCTGGTCTGTTGTCCGGGATCCCTCCAGCTAGGGCTCTGTTCCCCGGATTCCAGAGCCCTGGCAGAGAGCTGTTGCTTCCTCGGAGGTGCCCCTCTCCTATCTCTCTGCCTTCACCACCCCCGCTCCCAAGCCATGTCGGTCCTACGGGTCCGTTATCCTGGGAGCAGTTCAGGGGTTCTGCGGCGGCCTTCCCCTCATATGTTAGATACATGCATGAGCGGGTCTTTCGACTCTCCCCACCGCGCAAGAGTCCTCTGGACATTCCAGCTCCCATCATCCTCGTCTCCCTCCTCGGAGGAGAGGAACCCTGCTCATCTTTCCTCCGATGCTGATTTCATGGAATATCAGCGTTCCTTTCGAGGATGGTGAGGATCTTGGATTCCTATGTTCGAGAGACAATACCCAGCGGAGACGAGAATTCCTTGGTGATTCAGTGCCCAGCATTTGGTGGTACCTTCCTGGCCTATCCCTTCCAGGAGGCGCCTATCCGTCCTGGCAGTCCCCAGCCGCTTCTTCTCCAGCCCGGCTGACTGTCAGCATAGGTATTGTGCACCCTCAGAGTCTCTAGGTACCCTTCCCAACCCCCCCTCTGGTTTGGTCTACCTAGACACTCCTTCCGGGCGCCGCTGCCTGGCTCACGACCGCCCACTGGATCCGGACTCTCTCCAGTTCGACTGTTGGGGGCGAAGAGTGTTCTCTTCTTCTCCTGCGGTTGCCTGTATTGCATCTCATCAGGCTCACCACGCTGCCTACAACCGGCATTTGTGGTCGATGATGTCCCAGCTGTTGGCATCAATGCCTGACACGGAGCAAACCAGACAAGCCGCTGCCCTCTGCGGTAGGCCTGGAGCTGGCAAGACACAAGCAAGGGCATCTTACGACGCCAATGAGGTGGCTTCCAGGCTTGCAGGGACAGCGATCTGCATCAGGCGGACGGCATGGCTCGTCTCTCTAGGTTGCAACCCTGGCCGGCGTAGGGTGATTCGCTCCGCCTTCTGGGGGACCCGTCTTTTCTCCTCTAGAGCTAGGAGACTTTGCGGGCTCCCTCTGTCTCCTCGTCCTCGGGAGGCACCTCCTAGCTCTTCTCCCACTTAGGCTTTCTGAATAAGCCAGGGTCTTCTCCTTCTGTTTCTCACCAACAGGAGGCTGGGGGTCTTGTTCCCTCAGGGTATTTTACCTCTCTTCCCCCGGAGGGAGGAGCTTGGTACTCACCCAGGAAGTAATGAATGGTGAAGATTGACAAGGGAAGATATGAAAATTACGTACCTACCGTAATTCTTGATCTTCTCTTGTATCTTCACCATTCATTACTTACCCCCCCACCATCCCCTCAGTGGCCTCCCTCCTGTGCTTCTCCACCTCCCGCCTCCTTCTCTCTCTGCCAAAAAAAATATAAAAAAAAAAAAGGAGGGAAAATTACTCCAGTCCCCCCCCAAAAAAAAAAAAAAAAAATTTTATATCTATATCCTTAAAGGGGGAGCCTTATTTCTCCAGAAAAATTATTTACTCTAAGATTCTTTGGCCTTTTTCCTGGAATTGCGATATGGTGATCAGGCTGCACAACTATCTCCTGCCATACCTTCTGGCAGATACTTCTGGGGTTTTAGCCTGACTCTGGCTATACAGTTTTGATCCTGCAATTCCTGCTACCAGCTGTTAAGCCCTAGAATCTCAAACCCCCCTTTTATTCTTGCCTTGCAGAGCAGAGGCAGGTGCGACTATTTTTCTTTAAAAAAAAAAAAAAAAAAGAAAAACTGGGGAACTCTCCATTGTTATAAGCTATCTCTAATTTAAGGTCATGCTCCTAAGCCGACAGGCTATGCTCCTAAAAAAAAAAATGGAAAAACAAGGGCGAAGAAAATCCTTCTTGTAATATTTTGATGATTCGTTTTTCCCTTCTAGTGTCCTCCTGGACAGTTTTACAGAGAAGCAGTGCTGACCATGACCAACCTTCAGCAGCCTAAGCCTCTGGCCTGCCTTGGCAAGTCCGGCTGAGTTCCATTTCTATACCTATAAACCGCCTGAAAGGCCTAGATTTTCCATTTCTAAACCCTTGAGCAGCTCTCACATGCAGCCTGGGATTTATCCTTCCCTCCTCGGGTGTCCTCCAGTTAAAGGCCTTTCCTCGGCCAGGAGCTCGAAGTGGGGATCAAGGACCATGGCATGTTGAAGATGAGGACTATGCCCTCCTGAGTCTGTCTAGCGGGTTCGGTGAACCTTCTCTTCAGCTCTATCACCGGGGGTTCTTGCTTCCCTGTTAATCGAGCCTTAAGCTGTCAGCTAACTATGCTCGTTAGGCATTCTGGTCCCTTCAACATCCATCTTTCTTCTTCTTCTTCTTCTTTCTTCCTTATTATCTTCCTTCTCTCTCCTTCTAGAGTCGCCTCAGGTAGGAGGCCCTCGGTCCCTAGGTTAGGGATACTTATCTCCTCTGTCCTTCCTCCATCGGCTTATTCCTTTTTCAGTTCATTCTTCCTTACTTTGCTATCCCTTGGCTATCTTGCCTCGCTATCTCTATCTCTATGCTTTCACTTTTTGCTCTCCGGCTCACAGAACTGAGTTGGAGGAGGGTGATCGCTACTAGCGGCCGCCCTCGCTATGACACATGACGTCACTCTCGGTGGGGCCGTTGAAGCAAACTTTAAAAAAAAAAAAAGCTCCCGTGGACGGGTCATGCCTCCGCTTATACCCAGTAAGTAATGAATGGTGAAGATACAAGAGAAGATCAAGAATTACGGTAGGTACGTAATTTTCCTTTTCAGAAACTTTACCTGCTAATACAGTTTTATTCAGAGGTAGTACATTGTCAGTCATTTTGAATGCTCACATACTTGTAAAACAGATTCTGTTAAATCCTTCACCGTTTTACTTGCATGTTCAGATTAGAAACAAGTTGCGATGTCATGCAGACCTTTGTCTGTATACCAGTCAGTCTGAGAGGTGTAAAGTAGGGCTATTAAAACCATTAGCAGCAAATCAACCTAATCCTTTCCAGGCTGTACTGTGAGTATGGTCTTTGACTGCTGTGCTAGGGAATACTTTTTTACCTTTAAATGCTCACCAGTTTTTCTTCTAAGGTCTGTCCTATATTTTAATATTTGTTACCCTTTTTGTTGTTAAATTAATAATCTAATATTTTATTTCATTTCTAGCAATACTACACCTCTCTCCTCAGTAGTTATTGCTCTCAATTTTCATACTACCTGGTTATTCCAGGAAGACCATTCCAGGCCTCTCAGATGAACAGCACAGAATAATGTGGCTAATGTCATGCTAAGCCACAGAAATGAGAAAAGGAAGAGAGAGCAATAGCTGATGAGGTGACAGGAACACAATCTAGATTTGATGGCACTGCAAATTTAGGCACTTTATCAAAAATGTCTCAAAACATTATTATTTTATTTTATTTTTTTACCAGAAGAGAGACACTAAGCTAAAGCTTGTTTACAGGTGCAACCTGGGAACACAAGGGAATTCAGTGTTTTGTGTAGGGTCGCACAGTATGCAAGTTTGGGCTTGTAGGATTCCAACCCTGGTCTCCAGAACTGCATGCAGCTCAGAGCTTTAAACCACTGTGCTCATGGGTGCAGGCAGGCATACTCCAAGCACTTCATGGTGTGCAATTTTATTTATTGGAGGTAGCAAATAGGCTCTGAACTGCTTCCTTTTTCCATGAAAACTAACAAAAAACATACTGAACCTTTCTGTAATTTTATTCATAGGAGTTGAAACTAGAAGGACTGGTTGCTAATACTCTCTTTGCATCCCAAGGACAATACAACTTAACAGGCTCTGGGCTGGTATGTGGGTGTCTTGGGGAATAATGCATTTGTATTTACCAAGCATGGCAACAACCACTGAGATAAAAAAGTATTTATTTGTATTTATTGTGCCAAATGAAGCAACAAACACGGTCCTGGTGTGCATTTGTATATTGTCTGGCTACACCCTAGGGGTAGCTCACCCTAACAAGGGGGGGGGTGGGGTAGCAGTGAGTCCCCTTGGTGTGCAGATCTGAAATCTCTGGCTACACCCTTGACTGCACTGTACTGCCTCCATGCTACATATCACATATCATGCTATCTGCTATGTATGACTGACATGGAAGAAAAATAGGGTATTTATTTATTTATTTGCACATCAGTTTACAGCCTTTGAGCCAGGGGCTCGTTTTCAAAGGTACCTTGTCACAAAGAGGACAAATACAGTACAGACATTCATGTTACAGGATGTAGGTTACATGGAATTAACATACACATTTGTGAAGAACATGATAGATACAGCAGTAAATACAAAATACAAAAACTCACTTCTGGTTACAGGATATGGGTACATCAATCAATCGGTGATTGGACCGATATTACAGAGAGGCCAGATTGGTTATTGTTGCAACATAGAGACTGGAAATGGAGCAGTGGTAATTTAACAGGTTACAGCAGTATATAATGGTAAGAGCAGTCAGGAGCAGTGGCAAATTAACCAGGTTACAGCAGCACATAGTAACACTGCCGGAGGCAAAGTCAACAGAGCAATTTAAGCCAGGTTACAGTAACATATAGCAATACTGCAGTTTGAGCAGTCGGCAGAGCAGTGGTAATTTTGCCAGAGGAGATACGTACTCGCATGGGGAAAGGCCAAGCACCAGGGAATAATTACTGTACAGTCCATGGTGGTACAAGTATAGAGTGGTGCGGTTTGGATGCTGCCCAGTGGGCATTGTCAGGGCACAGTGGGTAGCGCCTCAGATTATACAGGTGCAATTTCGTATGGTGATTTAACAGCATAGACTAGTTCTTACCACTTTTAAAAACTTCTCTGACATCTGACATCACAAATAACTTGAGTAGGAGCAATGGGAGGGACAGTAGTACATCTTAAAATGGCAGATGATATTTGTAATTACATCTCATCCACCATTACTGGTGTAGTTTATTTATTTATTTATTGAAAGAGTTTTACCAGAAAAGGCCACCTGATCCAAAATTGCCAGTTGTCAGAGGTGTCCTTGTAGTCACTCGATTTGTCAGCTAAGCTGTGTACACAGGATGGAAAGTCCCCTGAACCCCCTCTCTAACCCCACCAAATGTTAACACACACTGAAATTTAAAATATTTAAATCTAAATCAAATGAACTAAAAATAATAACCATGATGTAATTTAAAGAAGTTGTACACAATGTTATATCCGCAGCAATTCTGAATAAATCAAGCGAATCAGAGTCCAAGTGATGTCCTCATTAGTCATAAAAGGGGCGGGGTTAGGGGTGGAGTTTGGGGGTGTGGTTTAGTATTCGGTTTTCATCTTATCTAAAGGTGGCAACCCCAACCCAGAAAAATAAACCCAAGAGAGGCAGGGTTGCTTATAATTCTAGAACACCTAGTACAGCTGCAGTTGTTAGGCCTACTGCCTTCAAATTTAAATATGCACTTAGCAGCAGTATCAGCACACATATCAGCTGGCATGGGAAAGTCTTTGGCCTCGCATCACATTTTCAGAATGTTTTTCAAAGGCCTCACAGCCATTAATACCCACCAGTGAGGGACCCTGGACCTCATTATATGCCTTGCCCAGCTGATGGAGACTCCCTTTTAGCCTATGTAAACTGCTGACCTGAACTATTTATTATTTATTTATTCTGAGTTCGGAAAGTACCTTTGAGTCAAAGACTCATTTACAAAGGTTCCACGACACATATATTGAACAATACAGAGCTTAGTTAACATACAGAGCAGGGAACATAGTAATCTTGATATAATGGTATAGGTAAAAAAAGTAAAGCTCAAACAGTCCGGACCTGACACCCTGATGGTGGCTCAGGTAAGCATTCAGCAAGAGGAAGGAAAGAAAGGGGGGGTCGAGCCAGCCATGGTCCGTTGTCATGGGGGGGAATGGACAAGAGACTGGTTCAGTTACAGTCGCTGTAGTTTGAAGACTGGAGATGACCCTTTAGGTGGGTTTTGAAGAGGCCGATAGAGTTTTGGGTTGTGATGAAGCTGGGTAGGCCATTCATCCAGGAGGGGGCCTTGAAGCTGAAGGACCTCTGAAACTGGGAGGTTTGACATCGGGGAACTGTGAGAAGTTGCTTGCTGGAGCTACGGGTTACTTTTTGGGCTGCAGACGGATAGATTAGGTGGGTGAGACCTAGAAGGTAGAGACCTAGGACGATTGTTTTGGCCATGAGACAGTTGTGGAATTTGATTCTATTGCCTTGGTTATGTCAGCCAGTGGAGTTAGACAGTGAGCAGGTATGTGTGAGGTGGTCGCAGCCCAGAACAAGGCGGCAGGTTTTGTTGAGGGAGAGACAGAGCCTGTTTAGGGCTGAGGCGGTGGCAGTGCTTTAGATGAGTATACCGTAGTCGAGGAGGGAGAGGATAGAGGATGAGATGGCAAGTCTGAGGGCATCTTGGGTAAGGCAGTGTTTAAAGTGATATAGCAGTCCCCGGTAGACATTGAGGGCCATGGACAGGTGGTGTATGTGCTGGTGGAAATTGAGAGCTGGGTCCAGGGTGATGCCTAGATATTTGAAGGAGTTCACTTACTCAAGAGGGTTAGGTCAGCTGTTAGAATCTGGGGCATAGCTTCTGCTTGGTGTTCTGTGGGTGGGCAAAATCATGAACTTAGTCTTCTTGTAGTTCAGTATGAGGCGCTGTGAAGTGAACCACTGATCGGCCTCGTTAAAGGAGGACTGGAGGGTTTGGTGGAGTAGGAGAGGGTCGTGGCTGGAGGCATAGAGGACATCATCATCCATATAGAGTAGTAGGCTGCAGGTGCTAGGGAGGGAGTTAAGATAAAGACTGAAGAGAAGTGGACCAAGGATGGACCCTTGGGGGACCCCTAAGAGAATTGGGAGCCTATTGGATAGGGTAGTGCCGATTTTGACCTGTTGGCACCTGTCTGATAAATAATCTGTGAACCAGTGTAGAACATCCTGTGAGAAACCAATGCTGGAGAGTGTGGCTAGCGAGCGGGAGTGATTGACTGTGTTGAATGCCTTAGTAAGCTCAACAAAAACAGCGCCAGTGGTGTGACCTTTGTCTAATGCAGAGTGGATGTGGGCAGTGAATTCCAGTAGGGCTTAAGTAGTACTGTGCCCTTTGCGGAAGCCATGTTGCTGTTTACAGAGAAGGTCATGTTTGTTTAGGTGGTCAGTGATCTGGTCATAGACAATACGCTCAAGAGCTTTGGATTGGGGGGGGGGACGGAGATGGGCCGGTAGTTATTTGATGTCAGTACGGTCGCCACTGTTGAATATGGGGGTAATGGAGGCAGATTTCCAATGGGAGGGGAATTTACCTTGGCAGAGAGAGAGGTTCAGTATATGAGTGAGTGGGTAGAGTATGTCTTGGAGGGTGAGCCGGAGAAGCCTCAGATCCATGAAGTCACTACTATAGCGAGCGTTGCTTAGTGCGTTTTTGAGATAAGGCTCGGCAGCCTTGGGGTGATGCACCATAGGTGGAAGGGAGGGCTAGGCTGGGAGTGGGGGGCTGGGCAGGGGGAGGGTTGAAGAAGTTAGGAGGGAGGACATGGCTGAGGTTAGTGAAAGCTTGGTTAAATGCTGAGGCTATGCTGGAGAGGTCAGAGGTCAGGTGCCCATCCACTGCTATTTGGTTGGGGGTGGTGTTAGTTTTTTTGGCAGCGATTTCCTTGACATTATTCCAGAATTTGTGCCCAGTGCCCCAGGTGTCGGTGAGGGCAGCTTTATAGTGGTCGGCCTTGGCTTTCCGTAGTACCCATGTGCATTTGTTCCAGGCCTCTCTATACCTCTGTCTATCAGATGGACGGCCAGTCTCATTTGAGAGGTGCCAGAGAGAGAGTCACGTGTTCGCATCAAGGCATGGAGATGGACAGAGATCCAAGGGACAGGGTTGCCTTTGGCCATCCTTTTGGTAAGTGGGGCAAATTGGTCACAGGTGTAGTTGAAGGTGTGAATGAAGAGGTCAAGGGCTAGGTCAGGATCGAGGGTATTAGTTAAGAAGGACCAGCCCAGGGACCTGAGATGTGATCTTAGGAGAGCAAGTTTTCCTGGGCCTAGTTTGCGAAGGAAGATTACCTTGGGGGAGCGGGTTGGTCATTTTGCAGGACCATGTACAGAGAACTGGGCAGTGATCGCTAATTGTATTTGGGAGCACCATGGTGCTAGTGATTTTTAGGGGATGGTTGGTGACGACCAGGTCCAGTAGGGAGGAAGCTCCAGTGGGGGGGTCCAGACAAGTGGGAGAGGGAACTACTTGAGTGAGGTCCTGGGCTGTAGCTGTGTCAATAAGCGGGGTGGCCGACTTAGCCAGCCAGTTGGTGTTGAAGTCCCCGAGGATAATTTGTTTGTTTTTGTTGTGGGAGGGAGGCAAGACATGACAGGATTGAGAGGAAGGCCATTTTCTGGTCTCTAGGGGGAATGTAGGCTGCTGTGATGAGAAGGTGGGTTAAGGAGTGACCTAGGGTGAGCTTGAGTGTGATGGCCTGTGGCCCAGGTACTATAGCAAGGGGAGGGAAAGTAGCTGACAGTGTATTGTGTCCTTAATGTAGATGGCACATCCCCCTCCACGTTTCCCCTGTCGATCGGCTCGGAAGATGTTGAAACCGGGCACGGCTACTGTCGAGTCCGGGATCATGGGGGAGAGCCAGGTTTCATTTAAGGCAATGACATCAGGCTGGTGTTGGAGGATCCATCCCTGGAACGAGTCCCACTTTTTTAGCAGACTACAGACATTGAGGTTGACAATGCGAAGTCCACTGTTGGAGGTATGGTTAGGTGTGGAGGCTGCAATTGGGCCAGGATTAGGGTGAATATTACCGAATATAAGGAGGAGCGAGTAGTAAGAGGAGGGAACTACGCATGCCGTTCCAGGCTGATTTTCTGATGCGCTGAGCTATGCAGGCTACAGTCCCAGGTGAGCTGAAGGGAGGGATGGGGGGGGTGACAGTAGGAGCGGGAGAGATGAGAGGAGGAGGAGGATTCATAGGTTTAGTGGGGAGCGACATTCAGTGTAGACAAGCCCTAGTGAGGGTAGTCCGTCTATGGCTGTGGTCATAGTTGTATGTGGTATAGGTGGGCAGGGGGAGGGTCCCAAAATCTGGGGGGAAGGTGGACGCAGAGTAGGAGGGGTTCCCCTTGGCATGCCTCGCAGGAGCCTGTGAATGCCAGTCAGTGAGGACGGTGGGGGGTGATATCCAGATGGCTGTAGGGTAGGCAGTGGTTCCAGATGCTTGAGTGTTAGGAGAGTTTGAGTGAAGGAGAATGTGCGCAGGGGACAGAGCAGAATAGAGGGACTGGAGAAAAAGAATCATGGTGATGTATGAGGGAGTTGGGATGGTGAGTGTTTAGTGAGGAGAGAATAGAGTAAAAACAGAGTAGAGCTGCCTCTAGTGGTGACAGGGTATAGGCTGCAGATGGTAAAGTGGGCTGATTGACTCAGCCCAGCGACCTCCTCTGCCTATATAAGTGCAGGTTGAACAAGGGTGGTGTTGGGGAAGCTGGGGAGTCGATGCAACGTGTCGGCGGGGTAAAAATTTAGAGCTGCTAGCAGGCGATCTGTTAGGAGGCCTGATCACCTCGCCCTGGCACTTCTGTGTTCAGCGGTTTACCTGGGTTGCTTTCGGGGGGGTGGAGGAGGGCACCTTCACCAGCCCTCACGACCTCTGCGGCAGGACCCTCGGTGGGTTCCATGGTGATTCTGGGTTGCTTTCGGGGGTTGGGGGAGGGCAGCTTCACCAGCCCTCACAACCTCTCTATGGCAGGACCCTCGGCGGGTTCCGTGGTGATTCTGGGTTGCTTTCGGGAGTGGGGTGGGGGAGGGCAACTTCACAAGCCCTCATGACCTCTCTGTAGCAGGACCCTCGGAGGATCCGTGGTGATTCTATGTCACATGGAAAACCATATTCCTAGTTGCAGTGACCTCTGTTAGGAGGGTGAGTGAATTGCAAGCTCTCTGCACAGACCCAAATTACATAATCCCCCATAGGGATAAAGTATTTCATGGAACCAACAGAAATTTCTAAGGTGGTATCTGAGTTCCACCTGAATTGGTCAGTGAACCTCCCTGTACTCTATCCAGAGCACTCCAGATCAGCTAAGGAAAAGTTGCATAGCCTGGACCTGAAACAAGTCCCGACTATCTACATGGACTGGATGGAGGATGTCCGGTCCCAAAGCACCCAGCTTTTTGTTACCTATTGTGAGGTTGGTAAAGGCAGACCAGCTACAAAGAGATCTCTCTCTCGCTGGATAGTCTCTTGCTTTCAGTTCTGCTATGAAAAAGACAGAAAAATGCCACCAAGATGCTTGAGGTTGCATTCCACAAGGAGTATCTCTGCCTCTGTGCCTTCCTCAAGGGATATCCCATTGTTAGACATTTTTAATGCAGCTACCTGGAAAACAGAACACACCTTCACAAAGCACCTCTGTTTGGATATATGCCCAGAAGGGATGCCAGCTTTGTAACTGCCATTATGCAGAACCTTTTTCCTAACTAGGTTCCTAACCTAGCCTCCCAAGGTACTGCTGTGAAGTCTGCTAAAATATAAACACTAAGTGATGGATTCCTGGGTATAGAAGAAAAAAATACTCATCATAGTGATCTTTTTTCTTAATAGATCCCTTTCTATGTTCACACTCCCTAACCCTTCCAGAACCTGAAATAGGTTCACAGAGGAATCAGTCATTTTTCATTAGGGTTGCATGAGTATTACTGTTGCAGTTCCTGCAACTGTAAGTTTGCTGTTATTGTTGTATGACAAAAATGCTCAAGTCTGCTTTCAGTTTGGTGTTTTTGAAATTCAGTGAAACATTTTTTTTCTTAAAAAATCTTTTGGTAGCCTTTTAACTAGTTGTATTAGTTTCAAGTTTTTTTTTTTTTTTTTAAGTCTTTTGTTCAGCAAAATGCTATTACAAAGTCACAAAGATTAAAATCAGTACAAAAAGCGATTTATACATATATAAATATATACAGTAAAATGCAAATAATTCACAATACACATTCTAGAAATTATATTCAGAGTATGGAGCAACATCATACTCATCTGTATTATTCATATGCAATTTACTATGATAATTGCTGGCTGTATTCTAACCAGAAAGTACAGAAGTATTTTCTGAGTATATATTAGCAGCTGTAAGGCAGGCACAAATTCCAGCATTTTTAATATAAAATGAAAGAATGGCTCCATAATATTATATTTGAAGAATAAATCGACAAGCTCATATGTCAAGATTCCATTCTGTTATACTTTCCTAGTAAGCCTTATTTTACTAAGGCTCAACATTTTGTCATTTTGATCGATTTTATACCTCTGAACTTGTTTCCTTATCTTCCCCTACCTCTATGAAATAAAGTGCAAGCTTGTTTATAATATCTGTATTCTCCAACCTGAATAATAAATCCAGCAGGAATCTTGGCGCGGTATAACTAAGGATCCAATAAAGTGACCTAAGTATTTATGTCTGGGTTGCCTATAGCATCAGCATCTCAGGATGACGTGTTTTAGATCCTCAGCCTCCCGGAGAGAACAGTAACAATTTGTTGAAAGATTTCATACAGAAATAGATTAGTTGCCATATTGGTCCTTGTAAGAACAGATCCAGAAGCAAATGGTTTGATACCTTTTTTTTTTTTTTTTTAATCACAACACTCTTTCTCCATCTACGGAGTGGGAGGCAAGTCATCTGGTCACCACACCCCTGGACCTGGTCTGGCCAGCTACACGCTGTCCTCCATGCAGGCTGGCAGCCAACCCCCGGGGACCTGGATCCTAATACCTGGAAGGGGGCACCTCTCGTGTCCGGGGATCCAGCGCATGGCCATCAGCTGCCACGACCACCCCCCAGTTTTCCACCATTTTTCTCTCTCGGAGCCGGGCATGCAGTGGCATCAGCACACTATGTGCTGCCACCTGCTGCGCTCCAACTCTCAACTGCACATGTTACCAGCAGTGCCCCTGGCCTCCGCCAGTTGCCGCTGCAGAGCGATGCGATCCCCTTCCCCATCCCCAGGGAAGGAGAGCTGTTGCGGGACGCTCAATCCTTCCTCTCCCCTGCCAACCCCTGAGGGCCCAAGTCTGCTCCTGAATCCAGGTTGCCAGTGTGCCGTGAGATGTGGTGCCCAATGCCTCAACCCTCCGCGCCACTGGGCCGGCCCAGTTTGATACCTCTTATTGGACCAACATAGATGTTACAAAAGGAAAAAAATGTCTAAGCTTTCGGACCAATTTGGACAGAGGGCACTGACGCACTTAAGGATTTTCATCAGGAACTTAACAACCTCCACCCTACCATAAAGCTTACCCTGGAATATTCTGCCATCAGTGTTAATTTTCTGGACACCACTGTCACCATCAAGGATGGAACCTTACATACATGTATTTACAGGAAGCCGACAAACAGCGATAGTTACACAAGAATAGTAATGACCCGAACTGCACAAAAAAAAATCTGTCATTTGCAGTCAGGCACTTCAGTATCACTGTATCTGTTCAAATGAGGAAGACAGAGATACACATTTGGCTATATTGAAAAACACTTTTATAGAGCAGGGACACTCTTCCAGAGAAATGGACAGAGCAGTAGGACGTGCAACACAGGTACATACAGAACAACTACTCCAGTATAAGGAAAGGACCACTACCAACAGAATACCCTTAGTAGTCGCTTATCATCCTGACCTTGAACTTCTACATAAAATTATTAAGGACCTCCACCCTATATTTAGTGAGGATGAGACCCTGAATTGTATTTTTCAAGAACTACCACTACTGTCTTTTAAACAACCACCTTATTTAGCCACCCTGATTGTTAGGAGTAAACTTGCACCAGAACAAGGTACCATGACACTAAATGGTACACGATCCTGTAATCAACTCAGATGTAGGACTTGTGAGCTCATTTCTTCTTCAGACTGTGTGGTTACATATAAAACAGGCTATTCGGGATACAGGAGAATTATACCTTTATCATGTAATGTTGTTTATTTCATTCAATGCAAGAGGTGTCCACAAACGGTATGTTGGAGAGACAACCCAGGCTTTCTGCAGTAGAATAAATGCACACAGAAATACCATTAATATGAAAATGATTGACAAACCAGTGGGGCAATGCTTCTCTTAGAATGACCTCTCAATCTCTGATATGTCAGTAATGGTCTTAAAAGGTTTTTAAAAAAATAAACAGAGACGGACTTTCGAGATTAAAGAGCAGGTACCTACTGTCAGGCACCCAGCTCCCCTCAAACATATATAATAGTAGATCTGCTCTACTGTTATGGGGCATTAAAATTTCTATGCGCTTCCCTCTGGGTAAAAAGTTATAGCACCCCAAATTTACACCCCCATAAAAACAAAGCCTTGTCTGACATGCCTCCTCTTGTGATGTCAGAAAATAAAGGCTGCTTGTATGTGCTTCATAGATCTATGTTGGTGCCATTTGTCAATGACATTTAGTACTATTTAGAGTTGCCACTTGGAACAATGAAAGTGACTGCTCCAGTAAACAGGGACTGTTACTCCAGCGGCTGCTTTGAGTTGTCTACATGGCACCTCTAAATAGTACTAAATGCCATAGACATATCGCATTCATACAGGTTAATGACATGCATCCTCAGTATTCATTTTCTGACATCACAGAAGGAGACGTGTCAAACAAGGCTTTGTTTTTATGGGGGTGCAAATTTGGGGGGCTGTAACTTTTTAACCAGAGGGGAGCTCATAGCATTTTTAATGCCCCTCAACAGTAGAGCAGATCTACTATTATATATGTTTGAAGGGAGCTGCGGCCTGCTCTGCCTGTCAGGCATTTACTAGCCAGACCCGGATCTGTCGTCTGAAGGCTTTTCTTCTGGAAAAGAAGATGGATCTGTACTCCGACGAGGGGAAACGCAAAGAAAAATCAAAGTGACACGGGAAAGACCGTAGTCGGTCCCGGCACCGGTCCCAGTCACGGTCCCACTCGCAGCCCTCTCCCAAGAAGGCCCGCCCTTCGGGCTCAGGAGAGCATCCTAAGTCGTCGCACGCCAAGGCCGACCCTTCAGGGGAGAAGCCAGCCAAGCCGAAGGTAACCCCGCTAAGGGTTACCACTAAGCCCTTAGAGGTGAAAGCTGCGGCCCCACCTCCCAAGGCACTGGCGCCGCCTGCTAAAGCGCGCCTCTGAGCCCTAGGACTCTGGCGCACCCCTGTGTACCACCACCGATGCCGGGTTGAGGGTGAAGGGTGAGGGATTAGCCATGAAGAGCCACGTCCTCACGTCGCCCAAGTCCTCTCTCCTGGGCCCCAGGAGGGCCTCCTTTGTGGGCCGATGTCCCGGATACTCCCTTCCCGGGCCGAGGGGCCAGACTTTTTTCAAAGGACGAGCTGCAGGAGCGGTTTTCCTTTTGGGGGGGGCAGGTCCAGAAGCGGACCCCCTTACCATCGCCAGCCCAGACACCGGTACCGGACCCAGCAGGCAAACCACAGCCAGAAGGTGAGCCTTCCCCGTGGAAGTCCCTGGAGCGACCGCCTACGCCTCCTTTTAGGGCTCATTCCCGCACCCAGTCTGGAGACCACCGACGACACTCCAAGGACTCTGGAGACCGTCGTCGGTCCAGGTCACGTTCACGCAGCCCTTCTCGGTCTTCTAGACAAGAGCGCTCCTGACGTCGGTCCCGGGACCGGAGTCTGTCTTCGGACTGACGTCGGTCCCCCAGTTACCAACGACAGATGGAGTCTGGTCATAAGGAGAGCTCAGACTATTCTAGATCTTATAGTCAATCTCCCTCATCCTCATCATCTTCCTCTCTCAGCTTGTGGTGGTCCCTGGGAGAGAAGGACCAGCCTCGCTCGCCTCCAGACATTCCAACCTTCATGGATGTCATGAGGCATATCCAGGCCTCCAACGAGTGGGAGACAGAGGACATGGATCTGGAACGCTGGAGACTGGCAAAATACCTGAGGCAGAAGGAGCCAAAACCACTGGTGGTCCCTCCTTTAGTGGACACTTTCCAGGACCTCACACGGACTACCTGGAAACATTCAGCTTCTATCCTGGCTGTTCCTAAGAAGTTGGATAGGCTGTACAAGGCTCCGAGGGCAGAAGCTTTCCTAGCAGAAAACCCTCAGGTGGACTCCTCGGTGATCACGGCTGCCCATGACAAATCCAGGTAGCCGAAACACCTTAGCTCACAGCCTCCCAACCCGGAGTCTCGGTATTTGGACCAGGTGGGCAAGAAAGTCTATTCTGCCTCCACCTGTTCCATATGGTCCCTTAACTTCCTGACGCATATGTTCCAGTACCAGAATGCACTATGGGAAAGGGGATAAGAGCTTTTGAAGGCCATGCCAGATTCTGATCAGAAGACAGAACTTCTGGACATCATGAAATCGGGCTCAGACGTAGGCTTTCATGTCCTGAGAGCCTCGTATGACACTGCAGATACGGCAGCCAGGGCAACCAATTCCGGGGTGTGCCTATGGCACCATGCCTAGTTGAGAATTTCGGGCTTTCACCAGGATCTGCAGTCTGGTATCAGGGATTTACCATTCCAGGGTACAGTGTTATTTGGGCAGGAGATGGAAGCTTTGATTTCTCGTCTCCAAGAGTCTGGCAAGTCTGTCCGGTCGGTCTGTCAGATGTACCATGGTGACCAGCGACGGCAACAAAAGCGGCCATTTCGTAAGTCCTCAGGTGGCCAAGGTCATGCCCATGGTAATCAGCAGGGGCAGAGAGGTGGCTTCCGTAGGAGATCCGATAACCAGCAGCCTGGAGGCACTCTTACCCATGGGCCCAAGTCCTCCCAGGCCTTTCTGTCTACACCCATGCTCAGCCCAATGACTCCCTTCCGCCCCCTCCTCTTCCACAGGAAGACCCAGGAAGACAGTCGGGGTCGCTTTCCTTCATCTCGAAGAGGGAAAGTCGATTACTTCGGACCAGTGGGTCCTAGATATCAGGAGAGGACACATGCTGGAGTTCACGGAGTTTCCCCCAAATACTCCGCCAAAGTACTCCTGTTATCCTCCTCCTCACATCCCACTAATAGAAGGAGAGATTCAGACCCTCTTGCAGAAGAGGGTAATAGAGGTAGTCCCCTTGCATCAGCGGAGAAAGATGTTTTACTCCCATTTCTTCCTGGTCCCAAAAAAGACACAGGATCTTCGTCCCATTCTGGACCTCAGCTCTCTCAATCTCTTTATAGAGTACAAAAGGTTCAGGATGGTGACACCTCCCAGGTGTACTTCCTCTGCTGCACCAAGGAGACTGGCTCTGCTCCCTAGACATGCAAGATGCATATATGCATATCGTGGTCTTCCCTCCCCACAGGAAGTTTCTGAGGTTCCACTTCCAAGGGGAGCACTACCAGTTTCGAGTTCTTCCATTCTGACTCTCTTCCACTCCATGAGGCTTTACAAAATGCTTGGCAGCGGTGGCTGCGGCTCTAAGGCGCATGGGACACTATGTTTTCCCATACCTCGACGATTGGCTCCTTACAGCCCTGTCAAGGGCAGGCCTACTTCACACCCTCGGAGACACCTATACTCTATTCCGAGAGCTGGGGATCACCCTGAATCTATGAAAATCATCCCCAGAGCCCAGTCAGAAGCTCGTCCTCATTGGAGTAGTCCTGGATTCTATCCAGGGCATGGCTTTCCTCCCCCAGGAAAGGGGCGATAGCCTGCGAGAAATTGCCGAAGGAATCTCAATAACTTCTCAAATTCCAGCACAGAACTTCCTCAGGCTACTGGGGCACATGGCTGCGGCCATTCCTGTCACTCCCCTGGCCCGCCTCCACATGCGGATCCCACAGTGGATGCTCAGGGTGCAGTGGGACCAAGGCTACGATGATCTAGACTTCATGGTCAGGATCACAGAGCCAGTCAGGAGAACTTTGCTTTGGTGGATGGACCCCCAGAACTTGGAGAAAGGGGTCAGCTTTTGTCTGGAGCTACCAGGTCAGACTCTTACGACAGATCCATCAGACCTAGGGTGGGGGGGCACACCTGGGTGCTCATCAAATGCAAGGGGTTTGGTCACCCAAGGAGCGATCCCTTCACATCAACGTACTGGATATGAGAGCGGTTCTCAATGCTATACAGGCCTTTCGAGAGGACCTGGTGCCAGGCTGTCTTCTGGTTCAAACAGACAATATGGCAGTCATCTTCTACATCAACAAGCAGGGGGGTACTTATTCCTATCCCCTTTGCAGGGAGGCATTGAGAGTCTGGTACTGGACACTGGAGCAGTGCATTCTGCTGTCCGCAGTGCACGTTCCAGGCATCCTCAACGATCTGGCCGACAGCCTGAGCAGGTCTCGATCCAGAGCACACAAGTGGGAGCTGCTACAGTCTGTGGCAGATCAGCTCTTCGACAAGTGAGGTCATCCAGAGCTGGACCTCTTTACGTCACCACGCAATGCCAAACTGCCAATGTTTTGCTCACGAGAGCATGCACCTGGAGTTTTCTGGCCAGACACGTTATCTCTTTGCTGGACAGGGAGGTTTCTCTATGCCTTCCCACCCTTCCCCCTCATTCAGAGAGTCCTACTAAAGTTACAGGCAGAAGGGGCCCAAATGATTCTCGTAGCCCCCAGATGGCCGTGGCAGATTTGGTTCCCACTCCTGCAGCTGTTATCCACAGAGCCTCCAATTCCGCTGCACATCTGCTCACAACTGCTGTCCCAGGAACAGGGGTCGCTGGTCCATCTGGACCTTCGTTCCTTACACCTACATGCTTGGCTCCTTCAGACGTAGCTCAATGCAGATATGGGGTTTTCCCGGAAGTGGCGGCAGTCCTAGTTTTGGCGAAGAAGCCCTCCACCCGCTCCGCCTATGCTATGAAGTGGAAGCGTTTTTGTTTATGGGCCTCGTCACAGCATTTGGATCCGTCACTTGTCCAGTGAACTCAGCGTTGCAGTATCTCCTCTCCTTGTATCAAACTGGCCTGAGTTACTCCTCTATCAAGGTACATATGTGTGCCGTCTCTGCCTATCATGCTCTCATTGGAGATAAGGTGTTGGCACAATTGGATGTTGCCTGCACCTTTTTAAGAGGAAATTTGCATATGAGACCTCCCATTCAGGACCGTATCCCACCCTGGGATCTCCTTTTTGTGTTGGAGAAGCTCACCTTCCCTCCCTTTGAGCCGGCAGCGGTATTGTAAGCTGTGTTTTCTTTCTTGGAAGGTTTGTTTTTTGGTTGCTATTACCTCAGCTCGAAGAGTTTCCGAGCTTCAGGCTCTGATGTGTAAAGAGCTATATTTGATTTTCCAAAGGGAAAGGGTTTCCCTTAGAACAAATCCTAAGTTTCTTCTGAAAGTGGTCTCGGAGTTGACCCTCAACCAGTCGATTGACCTTCAAACAACATGAAGTCTTGCTATATTATAGACATTAGCAGTTTGATCCAGCTCTAGAACTGCCCCGGAGTGAAATGGTTAAAACCATTCCAAAATAGAATTTTGGCACGAGAGCAGCTCTATCTGTGTCATTTCAAACTTGAACTGTCAGATTCTTTACTCCGCCTCAGTGAACAGTCGCTCCGGAGATTTCTCCTTCTGCTCGGTTCATTTCTCGGTTTAAAAAGTGTTTTCGGTTGATTTAACCGAGAATAGTTTTCTATTTAACATAAAACCGCTCGGTTCAAGCTCTATCTGTGGTAACTCGAAGTAAATGAAGGTTTTGTCTGTGGAACTTGTGGTTATCGGTTCGGTTTTGAACCGATCAGTGGGTTTAAAACTCATTTAAAACTAAAAGTTACTATTTTAGAGTGCGGTTCCTGGTTCTTATCGGTTCTAAAAAAAACAGATTTATTACGTTTTTTTCCAATACCCGTGACACGGTTAGGAACCGATAAGGGTGTCTTGCCTGGCACTGCCGCTAAAAGGGCAAGTTTTTGGTTAGGCTGGCATTATGTCTGAGAAACCCAAAAGAGAAACCGGGCCCACTGGGTTTCAACACTGTGATGTTTGTGGGGAAGTCTTTGCCAAGTCTGACCCACACACCACATGTGTTTATTGTCTGGGGTTTGACCACCTCCAGTCAGACTGCCAGGTATGTAAGAATTTCCCTGCAGCCACCCTGGAAAAAGATTGGGCAGGCTCAGGGTACGAGGCCAAAAGTCCGCTGACCCGATGACAGCCCGGTTCGGTGCCAACCAACCAGAGGGAGTGCCTCTGACCAGGGCCAGACTTCTCGGCAAAAGAAAAGCTGGTTCTGAGGAACCAATTCCAGTAAAGAAAACAAGAAAAATCAGCAGGTCTGGAGTCCAAAATTCTTCTCCAACTGCTGCAGAGATAGCAAAGCCATACAGATTGTCCAGTCGTTGTTCGGGTCCGTCCGAACCACCACTATCTGGTAGAAGGTCGGTTCGTCCGTCCCAGTGGTTCATGATTATGATATTGAGGAATTTTATGAACCAGAGGAGGGAGGAGGATTATGAACAGTATGAATGTGGCTGGAAGGTCTGGGTGTGCTCATTGAACCGGACATCTCCCCAGACAGACCTTTAGAATCTCCCCTATGCTGTCTGAGTCCCCATCTCATTTTATGTTTTATAAAAAGTTGTTGAAACCTTCAGCTTCCTTTAGAAGAGGCTGTGGATGAGCAAGAGGAGCCTGATTTTGTAGAAATGATGGATATTCCAGAGTCTAGAGATTGTCTATTCCTTTACATAAGTCTTTTAGGAAACAAACAATTAAAATTTTAAAAGCTCTTAATTCTGTGCCTCCTGTAGATAAAAGATGGACAGAAGGTATACATTGTCAGGCCCCTGATACAGAATTCCTTTCTCAGCAATGCAGTCATGTTAGTAGTTCAGGCTGCTGCCTGTGATAAAGCTAATATTCCTTTGGCTTCACATCCTCCTGACAAGGATTCCAGGAAGATTGATGCCATGGCAAAAACAGTATATGGCAGCCTTCTGGGACTCAGGCAAGCAAATTATATGGCTTATGTAGCTAGGTATCAGAAATCTAGATGGGATACTGTTATGCAGTGCCAAACAGGCCCATGGCCAGCTGGCTAGTGAACTAGAACAGGTGGCTGCTGATGGCATTGAAGCCTCTAAGGTTCAGTTTCATGCTGCTGTGGATGTTAATGATGTTTCCTCTAGGGTCATGGCCACATCTGTAGCTTTTGTAGGTTGGCCTGGCTCAGGTGTATTAGTTTATCACAGGATACCCAGACTAAGGCTATGGATTTTCCCTGTGGTGGGAAATTCTCTGTCTGGAGAGCAGACAGAGAACTACATGAAGAAGATGGATGAATATAGGACTACTTACAAGAGTGCTCAGGCTAAGGAGCGGCAAGCCACTCCTCAAAGGCATGTCCCCAGGGTAGGGTTAGGCCTTTCACAGGCCTTTCTACCAGACTCAGGCCTCCTCTGCCTTTGCTCAGAGGGGCTTCTTCAGAGGAACAGGGGCAGAGCGGGGTGGGCAGACCTGCTCCCACCCCAGCCTAAAGCTCCTGCATAAACAGGCACCCTGATGGGGTGCCCAGGGCCGATTCTCCTGTACCAGTGGGGGGCAGGCTGGCTTACATCAGTCAGAATTGGGCTTTTAACCTCAGACAAGTGGGTTCTGGAAGTAGTAAGCCAGGGTCTGGTTCTCAGCTCAAAAGTTTCCCAAGTTGAGAAGCAGACTTTTCTACCTGCAAGTGCTTCAGAGACCCTCGCTCTGGAAACAGAGGTCTCATCCCTGTTAGCTCTCAGAGCAGTAGAAAGGGTTCCTCCCCGCATCAGGGCAGGGGTCTGTATTCCAGATACTTCCTTACCCCAAAAGACAGGGAGAGTGGCGGCCCATTTTAGATCTCAGATATCTGAACAAGCATCTTTTGAAACCAAAGTTCAAAATGGTAACTCGTAATGATTTTACCTTCCCTAAGGCCAGGGGACTGGCTAGCCTCCTGGACCTCAAGGATGCCTATTTCCATGTCCTAATCAGAAGATCCCATCAAAGTACCTCAGATTCGAACTGCCTCAGGTCATTACCAGTTCAGAGCAATGCCCTTCGGCCTTACCTCTGCTCCAAGGGTATTCACAAAGTGTCTAGCAGTGGCCCACTTAAGGAGGCAGAGGATTGCTGTTTTTCCCTATCTAGACGACTGGCTCATTGTAGGCCAGTCCCCAGAACAGGTAAAATCTCACCTGCAGGTCACCCAGCAGCTTCTCACCTCCCTGGGTTTTCTGCTAAACCTACCAAAGTCGGTTCTGGAACCAGTCCAGGTACTCACCTTTATAGGGGCAGAATTGGACACAAAGCTAGCCAGAGCCTTTCTTCCCCCAGAAAGGGTAAGGAATTTAGTGGCTCTGGCCTCTTTCTTCACTCTGCAGGTCTCTCGACCAGCAAGACACTTTCTGCAGCTCCTGGGGCACATGGCTGCATCCACAGCTGTTGTGCAGGGGCCAGATTTCAGATGAGACATTCAGTTTCACTTGAGAACCTTTTGGTCTCAGAGAAGAGACCCCTTTCCAAGGTGGTCCCAGTGACTTCTAACCTTGATCCTAGCTCTCCAGTGGTGGCAGGATCAGAGCAATTTAAGAGCGGGGGTCCCCTTCATTTCCCCTTCTCACGACTTGACTCACTACAGATGCTTCCCTTCTGGGTTGGGGAGCCCACATGGGCGACCTTTCCACTCAGGGAGTTTGGTCCCCCCAGGAATCTCTGCTCCACATCAATTTGTTGGAACTCAGAGCTGTCTTTTAGCTCTTCAAGCTTTTTCTGCATCTGTCCACGACAAGGTGATACAAGTCAGAACAGACAACACCACAACAATGTGGTACATCAACAAACAGGGGGCACTCTGTCTTGGCCTTGTGCACCGAGGCAATGAAGTTGTGGTCTCTGGCCTATTCCTGAACACTTCCCTCATAGCAGTTCATCTTCCAGGGAAGGACAATGTCCTAGCGGATGCCCTCAGCAGGATTTCCCAGGGCCATCACGAATGGTCCCTGGATCCTCAAGTGCTGGGGATAGTTTTTGCCAGGTGGGGCATCCCTCAGATAGATCTTTTGCAGCCCCAGACAATCACAGACTTCCTCTGTTCTGTTGCAGGCCTCCAGTGCTGGGCTCAGTCCTGGATGCTTCTTCTGGATTGGGAGGGAAGTTCCTCTGTGCCCTCCTATTCAAAGTACTAGTCAAATCAGATCTCAGCCTTGCAGGGTGATTCTGATTGCCCGGATTGGGCCAGGCAGCCCTGGTACCCACTCCTTCTGTCTCTGACAGTCCATCTTCCCTGTGCTTCCCAGGAATCACAATCTGTTGACTTGTGCCCAGGGAGGGTTTGGTATCGGACCTCAAATCCCTCAACCTCAAGGCCTGGCTCTTGAGGAGTTAGAGTTTGCTGATTTACACCTCTCTAGGGTGTTCTTGAGATCCTAAAGGCTTCCAGAAAGCCTTCCACTAGGGCTACTTATAGTTCTAAATGGAAAAGGTTTTCCATTTGGTGTGCTGGGAAAAATATTTCCCAGAATCTGCTGAATTGCCCATTTTGTTAGATTACATGGTACATCTTAATTCCTTGGTCTCAGACCAGCTACCCTGAGAGTTCATTTGGCAGCTGTGTCTGCTTTTGTGTCAGCAGGAAAGTCATCCCCTTTCCTCTCATCCTGTGTTTTCCAAGTTTTTAAAGGATTACTCCATACTAATCCTCCTTTCGGAACCGCCCGTCTTGGGACCTTAATGTTTGCATTGCCCAGTTAATGCAACCCCTTTGAACCTCTGTCTTCTGCAGAGCTTAAGTACCTAACTTGGAAAACTGTTTTCTAGTGGCTATCACTTGCCAGACGATAAGTGAATTGCAAGCCTTGTCAGTGGAGACTGACTTTATTTCTTTCCACAGGGATAAGGTAGTCCTTAGGACTAATAGGAAGTTTTGCCTAAGGTGGTTTCAAGATTTCCATCTTAATCAATCTATCTCCTTCCAGTATTTTTCACTGATCACCCTCTTTGGGTGAGAGGAGATTGCACAGCCTGGATGTTAAGAGAGCTCTTAGTTATTATATAGAGCTGCACTAAAGGTCACAGGTTCGAACCCTCCAACTTTTCCTTACCTATGGTGAAGTTGGGAAAGGCAAACCTGCCACTCAGAGATCAATAGCCAGGTGGATTGTCTCTTGTATCCAATTTTGTTATCAGAAAGTGGGCAGAGCCTCCGGGTTTGAGGGCTCATTCTACCAGGGTACAGCTGCGCCTCTAGCTGCTGCCAGAGATATCCCTTCTTAGAGATTTGCCAGGCTGCTACTTGGAAAGCGGTACACACTTTTACCAAGCATTACTCCTGGATGTCCAGGCCAGGAGAGATGCTCGGTTTGGCACAGCCGCTCTTCAGAGCCTATTCCCTAAGTAGGTTCTGCCCTCCTCCATGGAGGTACTGCTGTGTATTCTGCTAATGTCTATAATATAGCAAGATTCATGTTGTTTGAAGAAAAATTACTCACCTTAGTAATGTTGTTTCTTCTAATGGAGTCTTGCTATATTATAGACCTCCCAACCTGCCCCTCTCAGAACCTCTACTTGGTGGGTGCGGCAACTTAGTGTGGGCACTACTTATGTCCTGTTAGCATTTTGTCCCTTTGGGACTTTGGGGGTGTGTATGTGCACGTGTGTGTGTTTTATTATACTTATGTTCCATTTTCATATTATTAGAATGGTGTTAGTATTTCTGGTCCCCTGACTTGAGTCTTGGGTGTTGGGACCATCAATGGTTGTTATTATTTAGGTAGCCATTTGGCTAGTGTAGGTTACAGCTTCCACACAGACCTTGGTGAGTTTGGCTTGTAAAGATCTGACAGTTCAAGTTTGAAATGACACAGATAGAGCTGCTCTCGTGCCAAAATTCTATTTTGGAATGGTTTTAACCATTTCACTCCGGGGCAGTTCTAGAGCTGGATCAAACTGCTAATGTCTATAATATAGCAAGACTCCATTAGAAGAAACAACATTACTAAGGTGAGTAATTTTTTCTTCCAGTCTATTGTCCTTCCCCATCTAATAGAGGGGAGGCTCTCCTTCACACACACTGGATGTCCACAGGACTTTGAGGTATTACCTCAAACGGATGGCTACGCACCGTCAATCGGAGCAACTTTTTGTGGCCTTTGTACCACAGTGCTTGGGGAAACCAGTGACCAAGCAGATGATATCGAAGTGGATAGTCCACTGCGTTTCCTTCCACTGTGAAAAACGCAGTAAGCCCCTACTGGGCCCGGTTAAGGGGTCACTCCACCAGAGGAGTGTCTGTTTCATTCGCTGCCCTGAGAAATGTCTCTGTCAGGGACATATGTGCGGCCGCTACCTGGAACTCGATGCATACCTTTGTCAAGCATTACAGCTTGGATATCATCTCCAGATGCTGAGCCAGCTTCGATCTGGCTGTTTTGCAAGGACTTTTGTCCTAAGGCCTCTGGAGTCAGCATATTCCACCTCCTGGGGTCGTCTACCTCTTTGCCGTGGGCTGCTTGATGTTCAGCCCTGAATGTTATAGCCTGCTGCAAGAGCTCCCACTCAAAGTAAGATAGTACAGTTGCGTAAGAACTTAACATAACAGTAGAACTTTGAGAGGAGCTCTTGCAGCAGGCATTACTTTCCCAGGCGCCTTCCCCCTCGAGGTGTGCAGATCCATCTTCATTTACATCTCCTCTGTGTGCTTTGTCTCCTTCTCTGGTCAGGGCTTGTTTGCGGGCCTTGGCGGGAGAACTGAGATGGAGCTGGGTCCGCCCCCTCCCTTTTGTACCAGGGTCAGCGTCGGGTTGGGGCGGTCCCTGCTGTGTATTGCTGGCTGAAAATGTTTCTGATGGGTCCTAGTGCCTGCGGCATAGTCCTGAATGCTATAGCCTGCTGCAAGAGCTCCTCTCGAAGATCTACTGTTATGGTAAGTTCTTGCGTAACTGTACTTTTTTCTATGCACCCAGAACAGTGAGGTACCATGAAGACATCCCTTCCAGCATTTAAGCACATCAAACATACTTGCACTGGATATCCCGGAATCGCCACATGAAGAGGCACATCCCATGATAACATCTCTCAATGTCCCTTAACTTGTTAACTTCTACTGCTATCACAGCCCAGGCATGATCCAGGTAACGGGCTGGTCCTGAAGTCATGACTGCAGAGAAAAAACAAACAACGTTCACTGTTATTTCAAGTCCCACATCACTGAAAACTTTCTTTCTCCTTCAAAATGACTCCTCTGCTGCTGTGTTTACATTACTACCCCACCATGTAATGGCAGCGGCAGCACTCTTACGCATCAACATTCTGTAATTGGGTCAAGCCACTGCGCATCCGATTTACACTCTCTACTGATAACTGCTCAAACTGCACAAAATTGCACTGTTCTTTTTCCTAGCACATTTATATGATTTACCACAGACTTTCCACTTGCTGAAGACATTGCTCTAGTTTACAGTCCCTTAAAGCCTCAGTATTTCATAGCACAGGATTGCCTGTAATTCTTGCTGCATATTTGATACAACTCAGTCTTTCTCATGGCTTTGAAACTTATACTGACGCTGAACCTATAATTATGCTCACAGTCGATGGCTTAAAATGCTTGCTTTTGCTGGTAAAATTTAACACAGTCCTTATTTGCAAAGCGATTACACTGCTACACACATTCAGCTGGCTTTTGGTGAAATCACTGAGTTTGAGCAATTATTTCTGTTGGTACTCACTGTTATCAGTAGCTGTTTGCTACGATGGAAAACTTCCTGTAGCCAGTCTTGGAGGCCTCTGGAAAGAAGTAGGTTGGCAGTCCTGCCGATTGTCCCTCTGAACACCACACTCACAGTCCAGTCGATCGAGATGCGGGTTTAGCCCAAATATAAACAGAAAAGTCAGTTTTTTTAACTTTTACAGCACTTTCAGACACTGCGACGCTCCTCCTGGTAAGCCAGTTCACACACTCCACTCACTTGCCCTCTCGAATGCTGTGCAGTCACTCTAGAGCTGGCTTGGGGGGGCGGGACTGATTGCAGTCTCACCAATCACTCGACGCCATGCAAATGAGCCTCTTTCCTCTCGTGCTCTTCTCCTCATGGCAGTCATCGAGCAGGCAAATTTAAACTGCAAAGCCACACTTTTTTTTTTTTTTCCAACTGACTCCACAGCGGGAGCCCATTTCAACCATTTTTCATGGCCATTAAACACAGCAAGTCTCTCAGTTCACACAGAAAGCATTTCCAACATCTAGAGCACAATGTTCCTTTTGCTACCCACAGTTTTCCACACTTTTCTGTGTTACAAACACTTTTAAAAGCTGGTAAACACTGTAAATTTGATGCAGGATGAGGGCATACACTTTCAGGCTTTACTGATCCTTGGTAAACAGTTGGCATTTTAATAGCAGCACATGGATAACAGCACACAGTGGCACTTCAGTTAACATTGCTTCAGCTTTTTGGGCTACCCACTGACAGATGACCAAAACGCTAGCCTGTTGCCCGAGCGACCTTTCTTACATTCCTACCTAAATTCCAAACCCAAATCCTCAGCGGTGCCTCCATTTTTGTAACCCCTACCAGGTATGCCGTTTCCATCTGATGGCTCTACCTGGTGGTCTGGGTTCGGGGAGGAATATGTCACATGGCACATAGGCTAGGTTTGGCTACTCTGCACAGGGGCACCCAAGTAACTCCGGACAAAGGAGCAATAACTGTAATGGCCAATACCAGAAGTGGGATTCTAAATTGTGGCTTTTATTCACATCCAACAGAATAACAAAGCATAGATGGACCCCCACGGGGCTACACTCCTGGTAATGCAGATTAAATGAGACCAGAATATGTCCTCATCACTTTAGCCCTCGGGCTCTGAAACACACTGGGCTCGCAACCCAAACTTGTACACTGCTCTGGGTTTTCCCTGGCTCGGCTCCCTTGCCAGCCACTTGGACACTTTCCATATATCATGGAAACATTTACTGGTGGCTCCCTATACCACCCAAGAGCACCTCTGCTCCATAAGGGAATCTTCCTCATCAATCCCACACCTGGGTACTTTCCTCAGGCACTGGCCAAGTACCTGAGAGAAAGCAACAGGTGTCTCAGAGCAAATCCGTAGAGGTGAATTTGGTTACTGCTGATGGGGGTCTCCCACCTCTCGCTCCCACAATTCATACCCGGCCATTTCTCTGGACTGTAACACCTCATCCTTTAAAACACTTTGCTATGTAGATTCCGTTTAAATGCATTTCACATTCAGTCTACTGTCTTTTCTTCCCATTTGTGCTGGACTTGAACATACTTATAAGTGGCTTTGATCATTACTCTAGGCCCCCACAGAGTTAAGCAGTCCAATCCCCACATCTTCCAACTGTACTTGGCTGTCTTTTCTTGACCCCACAGTAACATTCCTTTTAGTTTCATTGTGATGCAGGTGAAAACACATGGCCCTTTAGCAGAGCGAACTCACCCCTTGGTTGTAGATGCCCACAGGCGTTTCCTCCTTAAGGAATCTTCCTTCCAGAGCTTCTGGTGCCTCAGCACAAACTTAAACAGGCAGCTTCTTTTCTCCCTAGCCGGACCAAAGGGGTTGCCCCTGTAAAACAGGCTGATACCTTCCCCCCCCATCCCCACAGGGATGGGGCCCTGAACCATTGAGAGTGGTCTCTACCACTTCAATAATCAGTTCTTATGTTCCTCTTCAGGTGGAAACACACACCTAAAACAAAAGTAGCTCTTTAACAGAGCTTAAAGCTCTGAGGGCCTGCACTCAGCAGAGCACCTCTGCTGCACTCCACAGAACTCTCTCAAAATGACTTAAAATTCCCCAGCTTTCTGCTGTAACCTCCAGCTGCAACATTCCAGTGTGGCTGATGCAGCTGCGACAGTTCTAAATGATGTCATCCCTCAGTCTCAGCTGAGACTGAGAACAGAGTGAGACAGTGTGAAATCCATTTAACTGGAGTTTCTCAAGCTGCCTTCCCTGCCTACCACTAGGTCTTACTGTGATTCTAGTAACCCCGGGTAACAGGGGGGGTTACATACATAAAAGAAACTCTGTCAGAGTACCTGCATTCTTTTTAAAGCCAGTTTGTAATTCAGAAATTATTTTTTGTCAGTCTAACCATAGTAATAACCGATTTAATAATACTTCAGTGTATATTCTAGACATGGTATCCAGCAAGCTGATAGGTCTATAGTTAGCTGGTTCTGAATAAGAGCCTTTTTTTATGAATTGGAATAACATAACTCTCCTGCCATGAAGGTGGAATATATGTATACATCACTGACTTGTTAAAAAAGGTAGTAAGTACAGTTGCCCACCAGTCTTAAGTTCAAGTAAATAAAGTCTTTTGGTATGTTATCTAGTCCGGGTATTTTATTTCTTTTAAGGCTTTCTATTGCAACCTTAACTTCATTATCCTGTGAATCAATTAAAATGTTCATTTATCCCCAAGTTTTCTAAATTTTCACTAACTGAATTGTTAAAAAATATTGTAAAATATTTTAGCCGTATGTCTGGCTATATATATATATATATATAAGAGGCAAAAAACTCCATTTAATGCATTAGTTAGGGTTGTTCCACACCGGCAAAAGCAAGGAAATTCGGTGTTAGGCCGACCCCTTGGACCCCCCTGCCCACACTCCCAACCCGGCATGAGTGCGCATTAGGGTTGTCGGCCATATTTCTCACCCCATCACATGTGTAAAGAAGCAGAGGTGTAGGAGAATGGGGCGAGAGTTAGGACCAACAACCCTAATGCACACCCCGATGCCGGTTGGGGGCGGGGGGTCCAAGGGGGGCTTTCAACCCTAACACCGAATTTCCTTCCTTTTGTCAGTGTGGAACAACCCTAACTAATGCATTAAACGGAGTTTTTTGCCTCTAATTTCCCTTCTTTTTGGGAATGATGACTTTAGATAGTGAATCCCGCCAGTGATGTCTTGTCACATAGTAACATTGTGCCCGAGCACTAAATGAATGCGCATGGTGGCGCAAAGAGAAACAGTAGTGTAGACAGAAATATTAAAACAATGCAAAAGCAAGCGCAAATGAAAATGCAAAGGGTAACGCACATGGTGGCGTAGACATGAACGTTAAGTGAAACGGGAACAGAACCACAAGCGGTAACGGTAACAGTAATGTAAGCGCACAGGCTGGTTTTCCCCAAAAGCTGCATAGAGAAAGACAGTGAGTACAAAGAATGTATGGATAATAATGGTTCTCGGAGCAGAAAATGAGGATTTGGAATACTAAATTGCTTATATCTCAGGAACCGTATGACATAGAAAAAAATTTTAAAGTCATGTGATTTATGACTTTCCTGGCTAGTTTTGCACTTAGCCCCCTGTATTTTTCAGACGAAAGGTCCGTATCTTGCACCGTTTCCGAGATACGGGCCCTGAAAGGCGCGGCGAACACCGTAATGTTATCCTGTAGGAAAAAAAGAGAAGTTTGGAGTGCCATAACTTTGGCTCCCTGTAATATTTTTCCACCAAACCAACAAAAAGGCACATGTGTGGGATGTTGGCTGTTTTCCCTTCAAATTCAGCCGGAAAGACCAAACTGTTATTTTGTAGCAGGGCGCCAAAGGATTCATGTAATGGGTCGGATGCCGTAATGTTATCCTGTTTGAAAAAGCGTCAACTTTGGAGTGCCGTAACTCTGCCGCCATGTAATATTTTTTCAACAAAACACTGAAAGGCACATCTGTGAGATGTCGGCTGTGTTCCCTCCAAATTTCAGGCCAAAAAACCAAACTGTTCTTTTGCAGCACGGTGCCAAACAATTTTGCTGTCATTTTCCAACAGCCTAGGAAAGTACTGTCGAAGTTTGCGAAAGCTTTCGCAAATTCATTCGACAGTGTCGCAAGTGCGACAGTACTTTGCGAAAGTACTTTTTACAGAAATTGGAAAAACATATTTCTGGGGTGTTTTACCCCAAAATAAAGACATGGCTAGCATCCTCAGGGTCTGACTAGGTGAATACAAAAATAATTAGGTTGCTAGAATGTCCCAATTTTAAATGCCAAGCATTTTTCTGATAGCTAATCAAAAACAAAATGGCAGATTTGCGACAGTAAAAGGGCCATTTGCGAAATTAAAAACTGCATTTGCGACACTGTTGAGCTTTTTATTAACTTTTCCCATTGACTTATAATGGGAACTTGTTTTTTGAATAACTTTTGAACTGTTTAATATTTTTTCATGAAATCTTCAAAAGGCACATCGGGGACCGTGGCCGCACGTTCCCTGAAGATTTCGGACTGGTCGTGCAAACCGTGCGACCTGTAGAGATGACAGTAAAATTCCAGAAAAGTGTAAACGTGCACGCAGATCACGCTTAATAACTCCACAGCCGTATATGCGACCGGTACGAAACTTGGCAGATCCCAAGGCGTATGGGTTTTGATTCTGTATTCCAAATTTCAGGCAAATCTGTTAAACGGTTGCAAAGTTATTACGGTGCAACATTTTGGGTTTAAAAGGCTCTCAACCCTATCTATAGTGGCACTACCGTGTCACTATTTTATTTATTTATATATATATATATATATATATATATATATATATATATATAGAGAGAGAGAGAGAGGACACACACACACACACACGTGCGCACACACACACACACACACACACACACACACACACACACACATCATATTGGAATTTATATGTGTTTGTACCCATTGCTACCAAGGTCCAATATTTCTTGTTCTTTTCTTTAAAGGCCTGTAACATAAGTTCGCATAGTTCCTCCTGGTGTACTGAGCACTGAAAGTTAACATCTCTGTATTGTTTCCAAAAGTTATTGAAATGTTTTAAGTTTATTTTTGTTGGATTTTTCTTAATCCTTGTAAAGTTGGCTAGTTTTTTCTTTTCCTTTCTACGGTTTTTATAAAACCAGTTGTACATTATCTCAATTTTGTATAATTTTTCCTTTTTCTCTCAATATTTTCCTCAGAGAAGTGATAATGAACAATTAAATGGTTGTAAATTATTTCTGGGTCTAACTCATTCTGTATTTTTGGTGTTACTTCATTAATATATTTGTCAGTTAGTTGCAATGTTACTTGTTATATTATCCCATTTTATTTTTTTATTTACCGTGTTTATGGTTTCATCCTCCTGGGGAAGTACTGTATTTTTCAATTTTCTGTAGAGCACCACAGGATGACGATCACTCTCAGTTCTTTGGATTATTTTTAAATCTAAATACTTGTGGAAATCATATATTGGCAATAAGATAAAATCAATAATTGTACAACCGCTTACATTAATACAGTACATGTTTCATTCCCTTCTATGTCCGAGGGGACTCTACCGTTGAGTATCATAAGTTGTAATGAGTCCAGTAGTACTTCCATTTGTTTATGTTGTAACAGTATTCTTTTTATCTTTTGACACCCTATGTGGTATGTTCAAGGCTTGTAAGAGTGAGTTGTTACCATCCATTTTTGTTTGTTTACCAGATCTCATATTAAAGTCTCCAGTTATTAGAATGTAATTATACATGCTTCCTATTGCTATATTTTTAACATCATCAATGATATTTTTAATTAGGCATGTATTGTAAAATGTTGAGTTAATAGGAGGACTGCACACATTGTCCGGAATTATTTCGTCCCAGATACACAATAAGATAAGTTTATAGTTTTGTTTCACTATGGTTTTAATTATTTTAAAAAAATCTGTTATTTTGATGAAGATGGCTAAACCACCCATATTTCTACCCTTATTACTTATCTTATGGGTGGGAGACTGCACCAGTGTGTATCCATTAATCTGTAAGTTATCCACATGATCTTCCCCATGCCAGGTTTCCTGAAAAATAAGTATCTCCATTTTATTGAGAAAGAAAAGGAATTCTGGATCCATAAATTTTGATTTAAGTCCGGCAATTTTCCAAGAAAGAATACCTGTGTTACCCAAGTTGTTAATGAAGAAATGAATGATGCTATCATTCATACACCAATTATTTTGATCATTTTCTGAGACCTTAATCAATAAATAAATAAAAATTAATAGGTAATTTTAATCCTGGAGAACTATGATTAATAATATCAGTATTTGGTGGTAGTTTTCTTCCGTAAAAACCTGGTATCTATTGGCAGTCTCAAGGTTATACATCAAATCCTTTTGCTTCTTTACTTCCTGTCTGAGATTCTTTTTGTTTCTGGTCAGTGTTTGCCCCTGTTTCAAAATCAGTGATCAATATACCCAAACTGTCAAATTTTGGACTGGGGTCCAGTATGTTTTTGACCAGTATTCTGTTATTTAATTAGTGAGGGATCCCTTGAGAAGAAACATTACTATGGTGAGTAGCTTTTTTATCTGTGCTATAAAAGCTCTAACATTCACTGCAGGCTGTTTAATCTCCCACTGGTGAAGCCCAGCACTGACATCAGCTATAGTGGATTGTAGGATTGTTGGTTACAACATGTCAGCTTGGGAATCAGCAGAATTAGCCTTCTACAATTTACTATGCTGCTGTAACCAGTAAGTAAGAAAAAAAAAAAAAAATTGCACATAAAGTGCAGGTGTGGACCAACCCTACAGTTGAGTGTGAGTCTCTTTGTGTTATTTTCCTTTAATGTCTAACTGATTTGAGCCTGTGGCCACTGCTGAGCTAAAATATCTCAGATGGAAAACTTTGATCTTATATGTGTCAGTCTTCACCATTCATCACATTTGGGTTCTGGCGGAGATCACGACCCTGGGAGTTTTTTTTTTTTTTTGAGATGGGTGGAGTCAACACACTGACGGGCGCCGCCCTCGAGGACGACGCACTGCGTGGCGCTCGCAGGTTGGCCGTTGGGTGTCGTCGACACCACCCTCCCGCCAGTTCTTCATCTCCCACTGTAGAGGTCGCACCTCGTGTGGAGCTGCTATCAATGGCCTTTTCATATCTTCAACGCCGAAAATGTTACCTGCCAGTTCTGTTTTGCCCTACTCGACGCCGCTGTGGTAAGACTGTTCTATTTATTAATTTTCAGTGACGTTGAGTCTTTGTTTGAATTGTTTTTCCATCGACCATGTCTCGGTCAGATGGCAGAAAATTGCTGAAAGCGGGACGGCCGCCTATGCGTCAGTGCCCTTGTGGCTGCAAGTACTCTGTTACCGACCAGCATGATTGTTCTCTTGCATATCTTGGCCTGCTTCATGACATGGATTCGTGCAACACCTGCTTCTCCATGGACCGTAGTGTCATCGAGCAACGCATGTGGAAAGTTGGACGAGCTCCGCCGATTTTCGGGGGATGGGCGCACACTTGTCGGGCCAAGCCGCAGTCTCTCGGCCATTCCTCCAGGTCCCCTCCTGGTTCTATACAGATTGCGGAGGAGGGGGCTTCTGCTTCTAGTAGCCTCGCCGTGGCAGAAGCCCCTTCCACGGTGCAGGAGGCCCAATCTGTTCCCCCTGGGGAGCGAATGGGAGGCACTGCTCTGGCAGTTGCTCCTTTGGGGGTGAAGACTCCCCCGGTGTCATTTCCTCGGGCGAGTCGGCACCATCCTTGACACCATCTGTTGGTGCTGCCTTGGGCTCCGGCACCGTTTGTGGCTCCATGGGCCCTGATGGTGCTGTGGCCGGTGGCCTACCGCTCAGCACTGTCTCCGCTGTCGATGCCGTTCGCGGTGCCAATGGCACTGACGGTGCTTTGGGAGGTTCTACAGTGCTGTCTTCAACCATTTCTCACCTCGGCGCCATTCTAGCTCTGGTGCCGCTTGCAGCACTGAGCGAGGAAACAGCACCATAGATGGTGTTGCTCGCGGCACCGAGGGAGCTGTCTGTGCCGCTATCTGCGCTGTGGAATGGGATGGCGCCATGGCAGGCATTAACTCTGGCTGTGCTGCTGCTCGGTGCCATCTCTTCGGGCACAGTTCACGGTGCCGTGGGGGAGCTCTGTGCTGACTCTGGTGCGGACACCCGGACTGGCATCTCCTTCGGTCTGGACAGGAACGGGCATCCGTGTACAGTCTGGCACCGGACTTTGGTCTGTATCTCTTTGGAGATTGATGCTGAGTCTGGTTCGGACCGGCTGTCCAACTCTTTGGAGTTGGTGGTCCATGTGGACACCCTGGTAGTTTCCTCGGCTGACTGGAGCCAGCCTTCTTCTGAGGAGCGGGTGGTAGCCTCTGAGTCTAGGGTCAGGGGAGCTGACCAGCAGGCCACTGTCACCCTGCAGCCTGGGCTCGGAGGGTTTTCTGCTCCCTCAGCTGGGTTACCCCCTCAGGTGGTGTGCCTGGATCATCCAACTTTAGGGCTGACCAGAGCACCCATGGGAGGGGAGGGTGCTACTCCCTGAGTGGTCCCCTCGGGGACTGACCAGGGTTGTCAGCTGCCTAGGCTGATGTTTGCGAGGAGGAGGCCTTTTTTGGATTCTGAGGGGTCAGGGTTCGATGTGGCAACTTTTTTCTGGGACTCACCCGGATTCAGGAAGGAGGCATAGTGCAGACCCCCGTCCTTCCTTCTCGGTCTCCTCGAGACGGCCCTGGTCTTTGGAGGGAAGGGACCATCCTTTTGGATTTCCTCGGTCCTGGTCACCTCACAAGGGGGATTCTTCAGAGCACAGCCTAGGCATTCCCAGTGTGGCTGATCATCTGTCGACTGTTGGGCTTTCCGGAGCTCCTCCTTCCCTTGGGGCTCCTGGTGCATTCTCTTGCCCGGACAGAGGATGGTCACCTTCTATTGTTGACCTAGCCCCCACTCCTCTGTCACCATCTCCTGCTCTCCCTGGCATTCTTGGTCCTAGGAGACCTCTCTCCTGGGAGGAATTTAGGGGTGTGGCTGCTCTCTTCCCTGCATACGTCAGGGCCATGGATAAGCGGGTGTTCCACCCTTCCCCTGAGCAGCCAACATCTGGATCTCCAAAGTCTTCTGCTTCCTCATCCTCCTCTTCTGGAGGAGAGGAACCTTCTGTCCACATCTCCCCTGCTGCTGATCTCGCGTAGTATTAGCGCTTCCTCATGAGGATGATGAAAGACCTACATGTCACCCCACCCATTCATCACAATCTGGAGCATTTGACACGTGCATCCTTAGGCGACTTCAGTGTGACTATACTTGTGGTGCCCACCTGGCCTGCTCCTTTCCAGGATGCATCATTGTGGTTCTGGCAAAGACCCCTTTCCAGAGTCCCAGCCCCTAGGGATCTGAGCCAGAGGTATTGTGCCCCCCCCCCCCGGAGTCTCCAGGTCATATGCCTCATCCTCAGTCAAGACTGATGCAGCTGGACACTCTCGATAGGCTTCGCACCCTCCACCGTGACCGGCCCCCAGATAAAGATTCCATGGAGTTTGACTTCTGGGGAAGGAGGACCTTCTACTCGGCATGGTTGCTTCTTTCAATTTCTGCTCATCAGGCCCACTATGCTACCTATGATAGGTTTCTGTGGTCCAGGCTAGGTCAACTCCTAGCCTCTATGCCTGATTTGGAGGTAACCAGACAAGCCATTGCGCACTCTGCACGTGGCCTGGAGCTGGCAGGAGCTAGCCAGGGCATCTTATGATGCCAACGAGGTAGCTTCCAGGGTCGTAGGGACAGCGATCTGCACTAGGCGGACGGCATGGCTGTGTCTTTCCTGGTTGTCACCCTTGGCCTGGCATAGGGTGATTTCCTCCACGTACTGGAGAATCCTCCTTTTCTCCCACCAGGTCTGTAAAGGCTCTCCCTCTCAGTGCTTTTCCCCCACTGGGAGCTAAGGGACTTAGTCCTTTAGGGTCTAGGGCCCCCTTCAGGGGAGCTTGGTACTCACCCAAATGTGATGAATGGTGAAGATTGACACAGATAAGATATGAAAATTACGTACTTACCATAATTCGTGATTTTTCTGTGTATCTTCACCATTCATCACAAATTCCACCCTCAATCCCCTTGGGGCCTCAGTCTCTGGGCCCCCTTCCCTCTGTGTGCCCTCCCTTGCCCCCCACCCTTCCTTTTCGCCGTTAAGGAGCGGGGTGACCTGGAGCACACAAGGGGGTTTACCTTCTAACAGGAGGGGAGAGGGCGCTTCTCTCCTCAGTGTCATGGCTCCACCCCTTTGGGGTAGGGGTTGGTGGTTGCCCACTCTTCTTTTCTTTCTCTCTCTCTCTCTCTCTTCCTCTGTTCCCCTCTGTCCCTATCCTTAGGGACTCATCCCTCAAATTTAATTAAAAAGAAACCTTTGTTTCTTCCCTTCCAATTATATGGTTTTGGGGGGGGGGGGGGAACAACCCTGGATCCTGTCCCTTTCCTCCAGAAATAGCCACTTCTGCTCATGCTGGAGTTCTTGCCAGTGATTCTGTGCCTTGAGTTCTGGCAATTCAGCCTTCTGGCTACTCCTTTGCAGTTCCCATACAGTCTGGAGATGGTCAACAGTCCAGGGTATGTCCTCCCTCTCCCCATTTCTTGTTTTTCCTTCCCTCCTTCCCTCTCCTTTTCTGCTTCCAGAGATTGGGGCCCCTTCCCAATCCCCTTAATTTTTCTCGATCTCCATCTGTCCTCTCTGTCATTTATTTCTCCTTTTAGTTTGTATGTCTTTTCCTTTGTCTGTCCCTTGGACTTCCTTTTCCCTCCCTCCCAACCCTTTCTTACGCTACGGTGACTCAGAACTGGCAGGAGGCCGGAGTCAACAACACGTAACGGCCAACTTGTGAATGCCACACAGTGTGTTGGCCTCGAGGGTGGCGCTGTCAATGCGTCAACTCCACCCATCCAAAAAAAAAAACCCACGGGTCGTGATCTCCAGCCAGAACCCAAATGTGATGAAAGGTGAAGATGCACAGAAAGATCAGGAATTATGGTAGGCACGTAATTTTCATTTTCTGGTGTCTGTTTCATCAGAAACGAGGGTCAACGAGTTGTAGAATCTCAGCATTGACACCTTATAACTGATTTTTTTGACTGTTTCTTTGCCAGTGCATTTCCCAAGGCCACACACTAATAAAGGGAAGGAGAAACTCCATGCATTAGATATTAGAAGGGTCTAGAACAGACAACATTAGAAAAGACCGCAAACAGTTGTTTGTCATGTATGGAAAGGTGTCACAGGGACACCCTGGGCTCGATTTACAAGGCGTGGTGCAGGGCTTGAGTCAAGCACAGCGCCATGACACTTGGGTTCTGGTGGTGTGCCAACTCACTTTACTGCAACTATGCCCAGTTTTCCAGTCTTGGATGCAGCTGCAACAGTTTCCACATTTTACAACAGCTTGCATCAGATATCTGGTGCAAGCGTCATAAAAGCAGCCTTTGGGATTGCTGCAAGCTAGACCAGAAAAAGTTTGTCTAATTTTGTGACACTTGGCACATGGGATCGAAAATCCTGAGCACCGGCCAAGTAACTGCCACAAGCCCCATGCCACATATCTTCGGCACACCCAGGGCATCCGGCAGTTGGGGGCTTTGAAAATCGAGCTTCCTAAGCAGTCAGTGTCAAAGTGAGTATCCACAGATCTTACTTCGAGAGGGCTCTTGCAGTAGGTATTACATATAGGACTGACGCCGGACGGCGGCAGGACCCCATGGAAAAATTTCTAGCTAGCAGTCCCTGGCAGGGACCGCCCCTACGTCAGGTGACTGGCGTCATACGACGTCGGTATAAAGGGGCAGTCCCGGACGCCCGCCTTCCAGTTCTTTCCCGCCGTCAGCTTATGCAGCGCCTCGCAGTTAAGTTCCTATTGCTCAGTGCTGTTACTTCGTCGGTTTTTGCCGAAAAAGTTTTCAGTAGTGTATTTTATATTTCTGTCGTCAGGTGAACGTCGGTATATGTCGTCCCCTTCAAAAAATAAGTGCGACTTGTGTGGCGCCCAACTGCCTCACAAAGACGGTCATTCCCTCTGCCTTTTCTGCTTAGGCCCCGACCATGTGGTCGACAATTGTCCACACTGCCTTCGTTTCAACATGGCCTCCCGCAGACGACGCCAGCAGTCCCTCGAAGCCCATCTCCTCAAAAACAAGATGTCCGTGATGGAGAAGGAGTTGAAGAAACTTCGGCAGGCGTTGATCTCCCCTGAAGGGCACAAGAAGCGGGACAAGGAAAGGCACCGGGAGAAGGCCTCCTTCTCCGCGACTCCAGGTAACATCCCCCCCGGGGGATTGCCCGACGGCAGCCTCCAAGGCTTTGGAGGAGGCATCGGCCCGCCCGTCAGGTTCGCATTCGAGCCCGCCGGGTGCCTCTGGGCAAAAGGAGGCTCCAGCCCCCAGTACCGGTGCAGGCTTGTGGCCTACTGGTACGGGCACCTCCCTAAAGCCGGATGTCGACTCCTCTAATGTCTGCCGGGAGAAGGCCGCTAAGACGCTCGACCCTTCGGGGTGGCGCACGGCAGTGTCCCCCTCGGACTGGGCCTCCTCCCATCCTCGGCCCGTCTCCGACGAGGAACCCCCGAAGTTGGACGCCGGCTCCTCTGGCGTCCGCCGGGATTTGGCCCCTAAGCCACACATCGGCTCTTCCGACGTGCGCCGGGCCTCAGAGCCTATGGCAGACCCTGCTTCATCTGTCGTACCAGGCTCCCCACAGCCTTCGCTGCCGTCAGGGGAGCCCCAGTCCTCCCTGCCCGACCCCGGGGATTTTTCCCCTCTGTCCCCGGATGAGGCTCGGGATCCTGGACTACCGTTCGATCCTCTTTCTGCAGAGCTGGATCTGACATCGGCTCCTCCGACGCCGGCCCTGACACCGGCCCTGCCGACGCTGGTTCCAACACCGGCCCCTCCGACGCCGGCGGGGGATATTCCTCATCCATCGGGCCCTCCACCGCATGGGCCTATCCCGGCTGATCCGCCCGTGGAGTACCCGGCTGGGCCGTCTGCTCCGGCAGCTCCTCCAGTGCCTGGGTATCCGCCGTCCTATCTGACGCCGGTTTTCCCAGGTCCGCAGTATCCTGCGCTGCAGTACCGGCACCGACTCTGACGCTACAGTACCCGGCCCGTGCATACCGCGAGCCGTGTTACGGATATTTTCCCTACGGATTTCATCCGTACAACTATCCCCCTCCTCCTCCTCCACCACCCCCTAGGCCGCCGGTGGATCTCCAGGAGACTCTTGCCTCCTGGTGGGCTGAGGCCAAGGCTCAGCTCACCAAGGAAGTCGAGAGCCGTCTTACGTGACGGTGCCACCCCCGGCTGCCGTATACACCCAGACGGCACACTCCCTCTCCACCTCCGGATTCCCAGGCTTTGCCCTCGGGATCCAGAGAGGGGCAGGACACACATTCTGGGATTACCCCTAAGGAACCCGTTCCTCCTCCTAGACGAGCTAGGGAGTCTTACTCTGCTTCAAATTCTTCTTCCTCTTCTCTCTCGGACTCCTCAGAGGCTTCTGATGGGTGTTCTGAGAAAGACGACGAGCCGCGCTCTCCGTCCAAGCCCTGGCCGAGGACTCCTCCGAAGTCTCCTCCGGAGGATCCTTCCTTCACGGAGTTGCTCAGGAAGTCCATCAGTGGCATTCCTTAGAGCCAGATCCTCAACGGGTTAAACTCGCCGAACATCTGGACTTGCCCCTTACGGCCCCTACTCTAGTGCCACCCTGGATCGAGCCTCACGCCCACCTTGTTTCCACTATTTGGAAGCAACCGTCCGCTTTAGCCCCACTTCCCAGGAAGTCGAACAGGCTATACCAGGCTCTGGAGGGTGTAGACTTCTTAGACTCTCACCCCCGTGCAGACTCGGTTGTGATTAGCGCCGCTCATGGCCGGTCAGCACACCCGAAACACTTGAGCTAGTCTCCCCCGGATAAGGAATCCCACCTTCTGGATCAGTATGGAAGGAAGATCTACGCTTCTTCCACACTGGGGATTAGGGCCCTGAATTATGTAGCACATATGGGGGATTACCAGAAGGCTGTCCTTACGCAGGTGGAATCCAAGATTGGCTCCTTGCCTGACTCCCAAGTCAAGCAGGAGCTAGCCGACCTGGTCCGTTCTGCTCGTTCGGCCAGTCGTCATATTCTGAGGACGACCTACGATGCAGTGGACACCGCAGGATGGAGCTCTGCATTCGTCGTAAGTCTTCGGCGTCATGCATGGCTCCGTGTGTCAGGTCTGGTCCCGGAGGTGCAGTCAGCAATTCAAGAAGCACCTTTCAGGGGTTCTGTGCTTTTCGGTGGTGATGTCAAGGACATCATCACTGACTGCAGGAGAAGGGCGGCCCTCAAATCTGTTGATTCAATGTACCGTCCCCATCCCCCACAGTGCTGTCCCTTTCGCAGACGCAGCCGGCCTCAAGCGAAACCTCAAGGAAGGTGGGCCACTAAACGTGGGGCTCCCACAGCTGCCAGGCCCCCGCCACCCAAAAAAGCAACGGGTGCCCCAGCTGCGGCGCTGCCTCACACCACCTGACTCCTTCCCTCTCCCACCGCCTCCGGACGCCCCAGAGAAACCGGTAGGAGGGAGGTTCTCCCTCCACCTTCCGGGTTGGGAGAGGATAATGACGGATTCATGGGTGCTTCAGATCATAGCAGAGGGGCACTCCATAGAGTTTCGGCAGAAACCTCCACGTCACCCCCCTCTGAACTCCTCTTACTCAAGGGACCATCTTCCTTGGTCAGGGAAGAAATTTCTGCTCTCTCATGAAGCAGGCTATAGAGCCTGTCCCCTCACCTCCACGGACGGGTTACTATTCCCATTTCTTCCTCGCATTTGAAAGAAGACGGGAGATCTCAGACCCATTCTCGATCTCAGCTCCTGAACCTATATGTGGAATACAAGAGGTTCAGGGCGCTCTCCTTCAAACCCTCTTGCCTGCCCGGCTGGGCCAATGGCTTGTGCACTGGATATGCAGGATGCGTACCTGCACATCCCCATTCGCCCTTCGCACCAAAAGTACCTCAGGTTTGTGTTCCAGGGGGACCACTACCAATTCTGGGCACTCCCCTTTGGTCTTTCCTCGGCTCCCCAAGTCTTTACCAAATGCCTGGCGGTGGTAGCGGCCCACCTGCATACTTTGGGAGCTCAGGTTTTTCCCTACCTGGACGACTGGCTCCTGGCGGACCCAACCAGGGAGGAACTCCTGCATTTTCTCTCCCTCACCCAGTAGGTTTTCACTGGCCTGGGTATTACCATCAACCATTCCAAGTCTCACCTGGATCCTTCACAGAGGCTCCAGTTCATCGGGGCAATCCTCGACACGACATTGTGCAAGGCCTTCCTGCCTCTGGACAGGGGGTCTTCCCTTCAGTCCCAGATTTCCCTCCTATCGGAACACAGGAGGGTTCCGGCAAGGTCGGTGCTCCGTCTTCTGGGGTTTATGGCGGCGGCCATCCCGACAGTTCCGTGCGCACGCCTCCACATGAGAATCTCTCAGTGGACTCTCTGATCTCAGTGAGATCAATGGGTAGATGACCTAGATCATCTGGTTCTGATCTCCTCGCTGATGGTAAGAGACTTGCAATGGTGGATGGTTCGAGAGAACCTATTCGGGGGTCCCCTTTTTTCATCCTCCCCCAATCAGACTCTGACCACGGACGCTTCATGCGAAGGTTGGGGAGCCCATCTGGGTCCTCACCGAACCCAGGGCCTATGGTCAAAGTTGGAGATAGTTCTCCACATCAGCGTGCTCGAGATTCGAGCAGTGCTGTATGCTCTCCAGGCCCTTCACCAATACATCCTTCCCAGTCACCTAGCTGTCCAGACGGACAACATGTGCGTGGTATGGTACATCAACAAGCAGGGAGGGACTCGGTCCTACCCGCTGTGCAGGGAAGCGATGAGGGTTTGGGATTGGGCAGTGCTTCACAACCTTCACCTCACGGCGATCCATGTTCCGGGAGTCGACAATGTCCTGGCAGACAGACTAAGTCGCTCGTCGGCTCTACCACATGAGTGGGAATTGGACTAAAAAGTTCTAAAAAGCATCTTCCAGATTTGGGGGACTCCTCAGATGGACCTGTTCACTTCTTCCCAAAACGCAAAGCTTCCAGTCTTTCGCTCGCTCGCTCCGGAGCGAGGCGCTTTCTGGAATGATGCTCTATCTCTAAGCTGGAAGGACAGATTCATCTATGCTTTTCCCCCAATTCCTCTGGTCCCTCGTGTGCTACAGAAGCTTGCTTTAGAAGGAGCGAGAATGATTCTGATCGCTTCTTTCTGGCCCAGGCAAATCTGGTTCTCTCTTCTACAACAATACTCAGAGGTTCCTCCTCTTCCTCTTCCTTTATCTCCAGGATTGCTGATACAGGATCAGGGGACCCTGGTCCATCCGGGACTCAAGTCCCTTCAACTTCATGCATGGCTCCTGCAGACCTAGCTCAATCTCATTTTGGCTTTTCTCCTAAGGTGGCCGAGATTATGGTGGAGGCTAGAAAACCCTCCTGTAGGTCCACCTACATCATGAAATGGAAAAGATTTTCTATCTGGGCCGAGTCCAGGAACATGGAGCCCTTTTCCTGTCCTGTGACCATTCTGCTTGAGTACATGCATCATCTTTTCGACCTGGGTCTCAGTCACTCCTCTTTGAAAGTCCATATGGCAGCTATTTCAGCCTACCATGTCCCTTTCACTGATAAGGCATTTGCCCAGCTGGAGGTATCCAAAACTTTCCTCAGAGGGGTCCTTCATCTTAGGCCCCCTGTCCGGACTCCAGCTCCGCCTTGGGACTTAAACTTTGTCCTCGAGAAACTTACCCTTTCTCCCTTTGAGCCTGCGGCTTCTGCAGACTTGAAATTTTTATCGTGGAAGACGCTCTTCTTGGTGGCCATTACTTCTGCTCGCAGAATTTCTGAGTTCCAGGCCCTGATGTGCAAAATCCCTTATTTGATTTTTCACAAAGAACGAGTAGCTCTTCGCACGAATCCTAAGTTTCTTCCGAAGGTGGTAGCGGAATCTACCCTAAATCAGTCTATTGAATTACTTTTCTTTACGCAGTACTCCAATCAAGGAGAATACCTGCTCCATACCGTGGATGTTCACAGGATTCTGAGATACTACACCAATAGGACGAAGGATCTCAGAAAGACTGATCAGTTGTTCGTCTCTTTTGCTCACAAAAGAGAAGGCAATGCCGTCTCTAAGCAATGCCTATCAAAATGGTTGGCCCATTGCATCACTTTCTGTTATGACAAGTACAACAAGACCCTCCCGGGTCAAGTCAGAGGCCACTCCATTCGTGGAGTTGCCACCTCATGCTTGTTTCAAGAACGTGTTCTGGCAGACATCTGTGTGCCACCACTTGGACTTCAGTCCATACCTTTACTAAGCATTACAGTTTGGACATTGCCTCTCGCCGTAGAGCAGGCTTCGGGTTAGCTGTCTTGCAAGGCCTGCTTTCTTGAGACCTGCTAGATTATTTGCTACTTTTTGGAGTAGTTCCTCCTCCTGGTGCCTTTTCATTTGTTCCAGACTGCTTGGGATTCTGTCCTATGTAACTACCTGCAAGAGCCCTCTCGAAGTAAGATAGTACAGTTACGTAAGAACTTACCGTAACAGTAGATCTTCGAGAGAGGCTCTTCCAGTAGGTAATACCTTCCCGCCCTCCATCCCCCCTAGGCTTTTTCAGCTCCTTTTCCATTGAGGGAAATATCTGCTTCTCTTCGTCTGTCTTTCCGGCCTGTGATGCGGAAAGAACTGGAAGGCGGGCGTCCGGACCGCCTTTATACCGATAAGTCGATGACACCAGTCACCTGACGTGGGGGCGGTCCCCACCAGGGACTGCTAGCTAGAAATTTTTCCGTGGGGTCCTGCCGCCGTCCGGCGTCAGTCCTATATGTAATTACCTACTGCAAGAGCCTCTCTCGAAGATCTACTGTTACGGTAAGTTCTTACATAATTGTACTTTTCTGCTACACCGAGGCAGGGAAAATGCACCCAGATGGCATCAAAGCACACTCCAGTAGGAGTACAGTAGCATCAGTAGCAGCAGAAAGAAACATGCCACTGGCAGAAATTTGTAATGCTGCTATGTGGTCCACAGTGCATACTTTCATTGCTTGAACACACAGGCAGTAGAGGATGCTGGATTTGAGACTTCAGTGATTCGGAACCGATCCCCAAAATAATCTTAAAACCCTACAACCCAGGGCACTGCTTTTAGTCTGCACAAGTATCAGCTTTTCTTTGAAAGGATTAGAACCACCAGTATAGCTACCCTTCCCTGCCTCCACTTTTTAAGATAAGGTAGTTAGGCTCTGCAGAATCGATTTTTGTTATTTATAGTGTGAGCTTTTTAATAATTGCTATTGCTTGTTCTATATCATTAAAACCCATTTTTTTAATTTGGAAATTTGTTACTAATTGACATATCTTTTCAAGTTGGGTCTAGAGTCTCCTGGCCTCTTCCATTCAAAGATCTACCACAGAAGTCCTGGGAGGCACGAGACTAGCACAGTGAGAGGGCATCTTTGAAAAAGATCCTGAGTTCTGTGTCACTTGTATTGGGATGCTTGGAATCGACTGATTCCATTCAGATATTCAGATTTAGGATTTTTAGAACTTCCGAATCCTAATCGTATTCTGTTTTGAATCCTAAAAGGATCTAAAAATTGGATTTAGGATTGAGATTTGGAATCCTAAATGCCTATGTAAAAATAGGTTTTAGGATTTAGAATTTTTGGACTATAAATTCGAAAATTGGATTGGAATCCAACAAATTCGATTCTGTTTGGCAGATTCCAAGCAGCTCTAGCACCATACTTGCTGCAGAGATGATGCCCACGTTTCACCGGCTATTCTAATTCTTTAGAAGAAAAGCTGTTACTATGGTGAGTAAGTTTTCCTTTTCACTCTCATCAAGACAGCACCTCATGGCAACACAGTATACTCCTTTCACCATGGTTGTGGCGTTGGTATGGTTACTTACAATCAAGGGGAGGGAGAGTATCCTCTGAAGGGTTCCCAACACCACTCGTTACAGCAACTGTTTTTTATTGGAGGTTTGCCATCTGACTACAGACCTGCTTGAGAGCTGGTGAGATCAGATTCCAAGGTGATAAGGCTGCAGGCTGCAAGATAGCAGTAGTGAGTTACATACTAACATACTATTTGCCAGCAGATTAGGCCTTACGGTCTATCGAGTCTGCTCGAACCTCAGATCCTTAGTTGGGTGCCGAGGCCCTCCCCTCCCTTGTGTTCCAGAAACCCCTATCATCCATCCGCACCCCCCTGGGACAAGCCATCATTTGATACATCCACTTTCTGTGTCTGTCCCACCCTCTCTTGAAGCTCTCCACTGTGGATCTCTGAACCAGCTCGCCAGGCAGTGCATTCCAAGGGTCCACCACCCTCTCAGTGAAAAACCTCCTCCTCCCCCCCCCCACCCTTCCACCTTCCAACTTCAAACCATGTCCTCTGGTGATACCTCCCTGCTTTAGTCTAAAGATCCCCTCCATGTTTACCCTATTTATTCCCTTGAGGTACTTGAAGACCTCAATCATGTCCCCCCTGTCTCTCCTCTCCTCCAATGAAACCAGGCAGAGCTCCTCAAGTCTGTCCTCATACGTCAAATCCCCTAGCAGTTCCTAGAGTTACAGTTCCTCTATAAATTATAGCGTAGTCAGAATGCAGTTGTTTCTGATCTGGCGGTGTAAATGTGTGGCACACTGCTTTCTGAGGAGGTGCCATGTAATGCTTTTTCATTTGAGATATTGTATGGTTATGTATCTCAACAGAAGCCATTTGTAGGCTGCAGTTCATTGTGCACATACAAAGATTAGTTCTGTGGTGCAGATGAATTTGTAAAAAAAAGAAAAAATGGCTGAACATTTCTACAGGTAACTGCTTCCTTTCACTTCAGTACCTTGCCAGATAACAATGGCAGCAATTTAAGAACCTACTTAGAGTGTTTTCTGTCCTTCAGGGTCGTAGAGGCTTGGGCTCCATCTTTGTCTGGGCATCTGGGAATGGAGGTAGAGAGCACGACAGCTGCAACTGTGATGGCTACACCAATAGTATCTACACACTGTCCATCAGCAGCACAACACAGTATGGGAATGTACCCTGGTACAGCGAGGCCTGCTCTTCCACACTTGCCACCACATACAGCAGCGGCAACCAGAATGAGAAACAGATTGTAAGTAATTGTTTTAGAATTTGTGTATGCGTACAACACAGACCACAGACTAACCTATAAATAGTGCCACTCACACAACTGTAAATGTTCTGCGACGCAGTACAGCAAAAACAATACACACAGATTTAAAAACAGTGGTTCTACAGTAAACAAAACAACAGTTTTGGTCTCCTTGTTATGTCCTGAACACAGCAGAAACATCTCTTACTCAGGTTTTCTTTGATTGTCCAGTATGTTTGTTATGATGCCTTTTGAGTAAGTACTGCTGCATGACAGGCGACATGTGGAGTTTGATGCAGACGGATAAGTAAACAGTGTTCATATTGGGTCCAGATGTTTTTGAAGTAAGATAGACAGCAGACATACTCTGCTTTGGTGTGTTGTTCTTCCTGTGGGATGAGTGATCCATATTTCTGTACCTCTAGGCAGTGGAGAGAAGAACGATAAAGATCAGAAAAGTGTCATTGCCCAAAAAAGGTTGCGTGTTGTGAATCTATGATTTCGTTTTCCAGGTGGAATCCCACATGACTGTATAGAACAAGAGAGACGCTGCTCCAGAGAAACAGACGGGAACAAGAAGAGAAGTGAGGGGGGAGGGGGAGAGACAGATAAGCACAGAGACAGGTGGGCAAACAGACAGATGCACACATTTACAGAAACTGAGAGAGATGCATGCAACGAATACACATGCATGCAGAAACAGAAATGGACAGAGAGTGAGGCAGACAAATGCATATAACAGAAACAGTCAGATACACACATCTGTGACATTTAAACATTCATTTGCTGGAATACACTTGTAACTGGCTTCTGTGGGCAATTGAAACCCCTCAACTTTTGGTCCTGGGTGTTTAATCACCCACAGCAGGTGGTTTTTACTTTGTATACTTCAGCAGACTGAATGTTGACATTTAAGTGGCCAGTGCAGCAGCTTTTATTTAGAATTTCTGCAAAACTGGATATCCTCATTTAGGCTAATAGCCTAGTATCCAGAAGGGTCCCCAGGTACAATTGCACCAGCAGATATGACATGTGTATTATGCTAAATATGTACAGGCTCACATAGTATAAATGACAAATAGTAATATATAAATAATATATATAGTTACAGAGTTTAGGTTTGCAAAGTACTTAATGAGAGTTGGAGAGAGAGGATGGTTAGGCAGATAACATAGCTAGAGAGGGGGCATGGACTGCTGCAGAGTGTTGAGTTAGTAGAACATGGTACTGTTAAAGGCACTGATAGTGGGATCTTCTTAGTCACCTGTGGGCAGGGCATTCCAGATATTTGGAGTAGCTACAGCATTCTGAACCAATGGACTTGAGTTTGTGGCACTTGCATGAGGCTCTCATTGTGAGATCTTGGCATATACATGCCAGCCCAGGTTTGGCAGCGGACCTGGGTTGCTGGAGGGCAGCAGGAGCGGGAGAGGATAGAGAGTCTGGAGTACTGCTCTCTTCTCCTGGGAGGGAGGGTTACAGTGCCCAGCCATAACCTGGCCCCTAGTGTCTGCTAGGGGTATGGCGGCCATGGGCTGTCAAGATAGGGAAAGGAGATGGAGTGGTGGCTTTTGAATCCCATGTGTGGTAGCATGCATGGGGAGGACATCTGGTCTGTATTGCCTTCCCACTCCTCCTTGGGGCAGGGAGAAAAGCACAGAAATTTGACTCCTGGGCAGCCATTGACTTCCAGCCACCTGTAACTTCTATACTTGATGAACACCAGGCCACGCCTCCCTCGCACGATGGTAAGTCTTGGCGAAAAATCATGGAGATGGGACTGGGGAAACTGGCATCCAGAGGGGTTCTCGGGACCAGGGGAGAAACAGCATTAACTACCAAAAAAAATCTCCACATATACGATGGTTTCAGTGTTTGTAGGAAGCTACCGAGGTTCATGGAAACATAGACGATGTCAGCAGGAAAAAGAAATTGTCTCATACAGTCTGCCCTGTTATACACTGTGCTACTCTGAAAATTAATGTCTATATGGGGTTTATGCTCTCTCTTCCCCCTTACCCTCTGCCTTACTGCTGCCCATCTGAGTAACTATTAATCCCTTAAAGCAGCAGTTGGATCTTTTGCAACAGTTTGTTTCCTTTGCCCTGTTGAGCACTTACCTGATAATATTTCTTGTTTTCGCTGTATTAAATTATCACCCTGTAATTTGCTCCATTTTCCTTTTTGTATGTACTTTATGCTCTTTGTCTGCCTCTGGTTGCCCCTTCCTGACCCCCCCCCCCATTACCCCGGAATCACCAGGACTTACTTTTTGGCCCGGTCCAGGTGCAGAGCCTGTGGAGGGTCTGGTGTCATCCTGCAGCCGGAGGTTTTTCCTCCATTTTTTCCCAGTCTCCTGCCAGGGTGCACACAGACAGACGTGCATGCGTGGAGGTGCGCGCACGTCAGCAGAAGTCCCGCAGCACCCTCCTTTCCTCTGGTGCCCTCAGTACCATGCTACTCACAGGCCTTCACCTGGGGGCAGTCATTTGGTGGGAGCGCCAGTCCTCCCTGCCTGGGAGAGGAGAGCTGTCCTCCAGATGCTCGATCCTCTCCCTCCCCAACCGACCCCCGGCTGCCTGTTCGCACTGCAAACATGGGTCGCCGGCGTGGCAGGAGGTAAGGCATGAATGTCTCAGCCTTCCACGCCACTGGGCTGGCTATTTGCTCCATTTTTCTTTGTTTTTGTATACATTTCTCCCACCCGCCATGTTGAATTGGAACCGTCTGCTACCAGTTGCACATGCGTATGATTTGCAGCACTACACAGGGACAGTGGGAACATGTAGCACTGGGTCCCACGGAAGTAAACAAAAGACATGATGCGATGTGAGGGGTGAGTTCAGCTGCAAGTTAGGCAGCAGCCATATTTATGGTGGATCCACAACAATGAAATACATTTTAAATATCTAAAAAACTAAAGATTGCGTGAAACAAATATTTAAGGGTATGGAAACCCGAACTATGGCTGCATGCTTCCAGCCAAAAAAGAGAATTTTGAGAATCACTTCTTGATTATCTAGTACTGCTGCTTTAACAGTGTCTAGTTTTTTGCACTTACTGTACCACATCAGCCGGTAGGCTGTTTCAACAGCTTAACTACCCTTTTTGTAAAGTAAAACTTTGTCACGTCCCTCCTGCATCTCTTCTAATTAGCTTCCACTCAAGTCCCTGTGTTTTTGACTTGCCAGTCATGCTGAATTATTCTTCATGGTTTACCTTATTCATTCATTGTAGAAACTTGTTTCCCCTCTCCTTTCTGGCTTTCAGCAAGTACATGTTCAGTGCTATAAGCCGCTCCTTGTTGGATCTGCTCTTTTGGCCCTGAATTATTTTGGCTACCCTATGCTACATTATCTTCAGCTTGTCTTTTCCTCTTCTTATGTGGGGACTGCAGAACTGTGCACAGTATTCTGCATGCTGTGTGTCCTATGATATTGTGTGTTCTGTAGTGGGGTAATATTACCCCGTTTCCTCCTGCCGTCAATCCTTCCAGTACACCCCAGAGTTCTGGTTGCCTTGCCGAAGGCCTTGTTGCATTGGCTGGATTGCTTGACGGAGTCTTTTATTATCTCATAGATTCTTTTCCTCAGTAGCAGTGTCCAGCTTAACCGTGCCAATCCAGTATTCCATTCTAGGGTTCTTGTTCTCTGTGTGCATCACCTTGCATAAGATGGGATATATTCCATGTAGACATTTATAAATCAGCCCAACTCAACTCTTGCCTCTTTTCTGGTACTAAGGCACCAAAGTTATTGTAGAGAAGACAGTGATGCATGATTTTGCTACAGGCCACTGAGAATGTACAGATATTTTTAAATGTTGTGGTGATTTTGTTTAGAGAAACTAAAACAGGCCAGTGAGAATGGATAGATTTTTTTTTGCATTATTTCTTTATTAACTTTTCATTTAATACATACAAAACAAACATCATAATAACACATCCAACAACAATTAAATTAAATACATCTAAACTGTATACAAAGGGTCCAGTTCAATTGTTTATTTATTTATTGAAACATATCGAAATTACAATCCTTTGAGTCAGAGACTGCTTTACAAAGGCTCCAGCAGATAACAGTGTAAATAATACCAAGAGTACAGGGCAGCAGTGACATGTAACAGACAGTGGTTGCAGGCATAGAACAGAGCATTAGTTGAGACATATACATATATTAAATACTGATTTACATACATTGAGCAGAGGGAAAAAAGAAAAAAAAAAACTACTAATACACAGTAGTAAGGCGAGCCTCTATCTGTAGTTAGGTAGGATGCAGATCCTTTGCCTTGAGGTAAATGGGTCACAGTAGAGGCAAAAGGCGAATGAAGTCAAGAAAGGGATGGGCAAGTGAGGAAGTCATGACAGTCAGGAGGGGGGCTAGTGGCAGTCACAGGCTCCAATAGATCGGCGGCGTTCCCTGAGCACAGTTTTGAAGTGACCAAGCTTGTTTTCCAAGGTGATGGAGCTGGGAATAGCATTCATCCAGAGGGGGGCCCAGTAACAGAAAAATGTCTGCCCCATGGTAGTCTTGCAGCAGGGAACTAGGAGGGTGGATTTGGAGGTGCTGCAGGTGGCTTTTACTGAGGACACAGACTAAAGAAGGGTAGAGAGCCCGGGGGAGCTAGTCCTTGGTGATCTTTTTGGCAATGAGGCATGTCTGATACCAAAGTCTCTCATCAAAATTGAGCCAGTTGGTGAGGCTATACAGTGAGCAGGTGTGAGCCAACCTGTCGCTGCCCTTGACAAGATGGCATGCTTTACTTAGGGAAACTCTGATTATTGTAGAGGGCAGTGTTATCAGGCGCACCATAGACCAGGATCCTATAGTCTCTGTGGGACAGGACAGAAGATGCAACAGCCAGATGGAGGGCATCCAGGGGGAGACAATGTTTGTACCGCTACAGCAAGCCAATTCTGGCATAGACAGCAGTGCTAAAGAGGTGGATATGCTCGTGGTAGTTGAGTGTGGTATCTAGGGTGACCCCCAGGGTATTTAAAAGTATCCACTTATTCAAGAGGTAGCAGTTGGGAGTTGAAAATTTTTAGTTTACTGTGGTTGTGAGTGAACAACATAACTTTTTTTTTTTTTTTTTTTTTGTGGTTTAGGACTAACTAGTGATCAGTAAACCAGGATTCCACCTCATTGAAGGACGTCTGGAGGGACAGCTGTAGCAAGAGGGGGTCAGAGTGGGTGGAGAAGAATACTTCGTCATTGGCATATAAGAGCAATTGCCCAGAGCAGGCCTTAGGGTGTTCAGAAATAGACTAAAAAGAAGGGGCCCCAGAATGGAACCCTGGGACACCCCAGATTTAACCGGGAGACGGGTAGAGTGTGTGTCATTTATTTTCACTTGCTGAGACTTACTGGATAGGTAGTCAGCAACCCACATGGTGACATCCTGGGAGAGACTTGTGTGGGTGAGGCCAGATAGGAGGAGGGAGTGATTGAGTGTCAAAGGCTTTTGACAGGTCAACATAGACCGAGCCAACCAGATACTCTTTGTCAAGAGCAGAGTGGATGGCGCTGGTGAATTCTAGTAGTCTTGTGGTGGTGCTGTGCCCTTTTCGAAAACCATGTTGTTCTCTGCAGAGAAGGTCGTATTTCCTCCATTCACAAAAAATACCACCAACAGCTTAATCTGGTTCAAGGTCAGTTGGCATTCATCTGTATCCCCTTCCCCCGGGTCGTGCCTGAAAATAGGCAGGATTTGTCTAGTGCACTTACCCGGTGAACAAAAAAAAAACTAAACTAAACTTAATGAGATGGTCTGTGAGCTGGTCAAAGATTACTTTTTCCAGGGCTTTTGAGGGTGGGGGAGTATGGAAATGGGGCAGTATTTCCCCGGGTTGGTGCGGGTTATAGATGGGGATAATAAGAGCAGTTATCCAATTGGAGGGCACTTTACTGAGGCAGAGGGAGTGATTTAAGTAAGGTAGTCAGAGGGGCGAGGACTTCATCCAGGGTCATGCGGAGAAGTCTGAGATCCAGCGTGTCACTTCAGTGACGGGGCTTACCTAGAGCTTTATGGAGGCAGGGCTTTGCCTCCCATGGGGTGAGGGTTTTGAAATGAAACAGAGGGGGAGAGTGAGTGGGGAGCGGGGGGATATGGGGTCAAAGAAGTTGGAGGGTAACACACTACTGAGGTCAGAGAAGGAGGAGTTAAGGGTATCAGCAATGAGCTGTGGGTCAGTGGAGGTACAGCCATTAATGTTGAGTTGGGAGGGGGGGAGCAGATACAGTGTTTCCCGCTCAGTTCCTTTAGGTTATCCCAAAATGTGCAGCCTGAGCCCCAGGAAGAGGTAAGGGATGCTCTGTAGTGCTCAGCTTTGGCTTTTCATATATCCCAGTTGCATTTGTTCCTGGTGGCCCAATAACGCTGTCTATCAGATGGTTTGCCCGATTCAAGAGTGGGATGCCAAAGGTTGTCTCTGTGACGCATTTGGTCTAGGAGTGTCTGCGAGATCCAGGGGATGTCAGGGCCTTTAATAACACATTTGGAGACGGGGGTGAATAAGTTACAGGTCAAGTTGAAGGAGCAGATAAAGTAGTCGAGGGCCGAGTCTATGTCAGGGCCATGGTCAAGGAAAGACCAGTTCCAGTGAGCAAGGTGGTCGTTTAATTGCCTCAGCTTACCCGGCTTTAGCTGGCACTGGAAAACAGTTTTTGGGGCCATTTTTTTTACCTTGCAAGACCAGGTACAGAGCACTTGTGAGTGGTCGCTCAGGGCATTAGGGAGCACTGAGATACCAGTGATTTTATTGGAGTGATTGGTTAGAACAAGGTCAAGTAGGTTGGTGGTTCCATTTTTGGAGTTCAGGTGAGTAGGGGATGTAACAATTTGAGAGAGAGCCATGGCAGCTATGGCATCCTTGTAAGGGGCAGCAGTATTAGAGTGCCTATTTATATTGTGGTCCCCAAGGGCAACGGGCTTTGACTTGGTGAGCAGGAGGGAGATGTGGTTCAAAACAGACTGAAATGCTAATTTTTGGTTCCGAGGGGGAATGTTGACTGAGTTAATAATGAAGGGGGGGCCCTGGCTGTGCCAAGAGCAGTTTTCAAGGGGAGTACTTGGGCACCATGTTCCAGCTGGGCTTTGGGGAATACATGACCCTGTAAGGAGTCACGGAGATAAATCACACAGCCTCCACCATGTTTCCTGACTGCATCTTCCTGGAAAACGGAATACCCGGGAATAGATACTGCCGAGTCAGGGATGCTCTTTGAGAGCCAGGTTTCTACTATTGACAGAATGTGTGACTGGTGTTGGGCCATCTAACCCTGGAGGCTATCAAATTTTTTCAGTAGGCTACAGATATTAATGGACGCACTATGGAGTCCATCTGCTGTGGCACAGTTCTGTAGCTTGGGGACAGTGGGCAGTTCCAAGTTAGAGTGAATATTCCCTGACGTCAGTAGGAGGAGAGAGAATATCCTGAGAAGAGTATACCTGAGTTGCTTTCGATGGCCAGCAGCCGAGTAAGAGAGATGGGTTGGCTTTGTACAGACTACAGGGATGGGGTGGACTCGAAGGTGGGGTTTGGAAAGGTAGAGGGGCCGTGGGGGTCAGATCTGGAGGGGCCTGGTGAGGGGTGGGGGTCAGGGGGGCAGAGGAGAGGCAGCTGTGGAGATAGTGTGGGTGTACTGATGATGGGCGGCTGTGGGGGCTGTCCAGTTGAGGGTGAATGGAACCAAGGTAGGGGTAAGTAAGGAGAGGAGAAGTATATAGTAGGCGGTGTGGAAGGTAGGGAGACCACCAACATATTGAGTGGTCATAGTCAGGCTTTGTAGCAGCAGACAGAGGCAACACAAAGTGGGGGAGGCAGGTAGAAGGGGGTGGGGGATTAGAGGATAAGTAATACTGTAGGACACCCAATAGTAAGGCAGTCCACCTGGTGCAGCAGTAGCATCGTGGACTGAGGTGCAGAAGGTGCAGGGTTCAAGTCTGGAGGGGGGAGACTTGGTAGATCAAGCCATGGGGGAGGAGAGAGCAAGGAACGAAGGAGCAGGGGAGCAGGGCTACAGTGGCCAAGAGTGGAGAAAAGTGGAGCTGAGGGAGATACAACACTGCCTCCTAGTGGCCAAGAACGATAACCAGCTAATGGAGGACAGGCACTTAGAAAAAAGTGGAATGGTCACGTGACCGTAGACGTTAATAAATAAAGGGACGCCCTTGGGTGGCTGGGGTGGGTGGGGCAGTCGATGCAAAGCGTCAGTGGGCTTACACCCCACACCAAAGTTGCAGCTGAGGGAGGTGAATTATCTTTAGGGGTCTCTCGGTCCACGCTGTCCCAGCTGTGTGCTGGTGTCTGAAGTGAGGTGGGATGGTGTTCCCGAGAGTAGGGAGCCTATGTAGGGAGAACAGACAAAGGAAACCATTAGTGTGCATCGGGGGGGGGTCTTGCTCTCTCTCGCGCACAGAACACTGAGGGTGGTAATGTGCATGCGTGAGCCTGAATGCTGCAGTATGGGAGAGAGACAGAAAATGCTAATGGATCCCAAAGCTGGAGGCACTGAGGATGCTACAGCCATGCAGTAGGCCTCTGGCAGTCTCTGAGTCTAACTCCAGCTAACAGGTAAATGCAACAGCAGTAGTCAAGTAACTATACAGCTCTAAAAAATTGCACAGCCATACATTTGACCACAGTAGTGCTACATAATGCTAGCAAGCACCTAATGAGACAATAAACACATGAGAGAGATCCAGATAAGCCAGCACAAAGAATGAGTGAGGTGTTGTGATGGCTCTACACTGCCTGGTGCATTATGAAGCATGAGGCACTTGTGCCGAGTGCCTTTAGCACCTGGGAAGTGTTTTATCAGGCCATAACCCACACCTCGGAGTGTCTTATTGCACTTATAAAATGGGTCTCCCAGACTAAGAAGTTAATTTAAGAAATGCCCATAAAAAGTGTAGATTACAAGACTAAAAAATTATAATAGTAGAATAAAAAAGAAAAAGTAGTCCTTCTCATCTTCTTGGAATGGAGGGTTTGAATTAAAAATCTCTACCAAGCGTTGTTGTCTCAGCTCAGGCAGAATCACTGGTTTTGTAAACATTTCGTACTTTGTCCACTGAGTGTCAGAGTCAGAGTCAGAGCCAGAGCCAGCGGGAGCGGTAAACATTTCTTACTTTGCCCACTCGTGTCAGAGTCAGTGGGAGCGACTGTGTTCCATCTAGGATTATGTACTTCCTTTGATATCCCGTCACCCCCCAGCGCTTTTAGAAAGCAATTATTTTATGTTTGCATCTCCTTTTGGTTACTGATATTACCTTCTCTCCTTAATTCCACTGTCTCTTTTTTGTGTTTGTTTTTATGTTACACGACTGGCTTGAGGGAGTGAACGTGTCCCTCATCTGCCATCGTAGACAGTGGTTTCCGGCTTTGTGCTTTCAAAATCTGTCACTGAAGCGAAAGAAACCTGTTTTCACTTTCCTGGTGAGAGAAAAGGGCTGCTTCATAAAATTCTTCTCAGGAATTTGTGGTTGCTGTGGCTCACATTTGAAAGAGTGAAAGAGAGGAAGGGAGTGGGGGAGAATCTGGTCAGGAGATGGCAGAGACATTCGCTGTGCACTGGGCAGGGTTTTGAGCAGCAGGACCTGCTACGAACACACTGACAGTGAGTAAATAGAATATTTAATCGTGCTGAATTGTTCTGTTTAGTCTATTGGGGCCAGCACTCCCCTGCTGCAGCTGTTGTGGTTCTGTGGGATGCTGTGTGAGAGGCAGTATTGGGAAAGCAGTGGCGGTGCGGTGCAGCTTTTGAAGTTTGGTGGTATTCTAGACGTGAAGCTGCTGGTGGCATGGATTGATTTCTCTTTGTGCTGCTTTCAGGTTGGCACAAGTAGTGCCCGTTGAATGGATATGTCCTGATAAGGGCACAGCTGAGAAGGGCTTCCAGCCAATCAAAAGTCTAGATTTTTCCTGCTCATTTTATAAGTAGTGATAAGACATACAGAGAAGTACGGTTCTAACTGTGACAAGCAGCACATTGGGGGGCTTCAGCGCCCATAAAGGTACAGCAGAAACCAGGGTTGTCCCTGGGCGAAGTAGAAACTGTGCGGTTCCAGAGTCAATAAGTCATGTTCGGAGGGCAGAAAAGACCCTACCACTCCACACCAAAGTTGCAGCTGATTGAGGTGAATTACCTTTAGGGGATCCTTGGTCCACACTGTCCCAACTGTGTGCTGGCCTCTGAAGTGAGGTGGGATGGGGCTCCCTTTGGTCCACGCTGTCCCAGCTGTGTGCTGGTGTCTGAAGTGAGGAGCAGTCTTTCAAGGTAGAAAATAAATAAATCATAAATTAAATATATCCATACTATAACTTAACAGACTCTACACTTTTCTAACCTAGATCACAGTGGTCTCTTTATCCAGTAGGGACCAGGGCCAGATTAAGGTAATTCACCCCGACGGTGGGAGGCTCCCTGCTTCATTGCCAGCCTTCAACGTACATAACCTACTCCCTTTTCACCAGACAAATTTATTGCAACCCCTTTCACAGTATCTGGGCTTCTATAGGGGACAAAGAGGATATAAAAGGATCTCAAGTAAGAAAAATTTGTTAACCCATCCCTTTGACAATAAAAGAGAATCACTCCAAAGCCAAGATCAAGATAACTAAGTTATGCCACTGTTGCTCCATGGTTGTGACTCCTGAAACCCAAGTATTTAAAATGCAGTGGCATGCCAGTATCGGCAACACTTGAGACCATCTTGATAACTCCAAACCTTCCATTCCCAAGTCCTCTATGCCACATAGCATCAACAGAGGTGTTATTGGGATTGGCCGCCCCATTGGAGTAGAGCGCTCCTGTGCTATCTCAGACCAAAAGGTCTGCAAAACAGGGCAGGCCCAATCATAGTGATAATAGCCCAGTTCCGCAGTGCACCTCCCACATATTGGAGACACCACGGGGTTAAATTTAACTATATGGGATAGACAGTACAGTCTGTGAATGAACTTATAGAATGACTTTTTATTGTAAATTAAAATGCCTATATGTAACTTCAAAATCATCTGCCAGTTCTCATCCTGTATAGACATCCCCAGATCCCTCTCCCACAGGGCCTTGGTCTTATGTGTAATATGTGGAAGAAATTGCCTTTCCTGGTGAACTGCTTTGTGGATAAGACCCTTTGGATTCTTCCTGGCAGCATATGTCAGTTGTTCAGTTTGCACCGGGGGGGAATCAACAACTTGTTCACGGCCCAGTCCACTGCTGTATGCCCTGACTTGCAGGTACTGGAAGAAATGTGCATGAGATAATCCTTTAACCTCCCACAGTTAGTCAAATGACTACAACCCTTCCTTAGTATATAAATCACCTATGCACCTCGCCCCCCTATCCTCCCAGTCCTGGAATCCTAGATCTGTGAACCCTGACAAGAAAAAAGGATTCCCAGCCACTGGAACCAGCAGTGACTCCTCCTAACCTACTCCAAAGAGGCACCAAATTTGCCCATCTGTCCTGTTTTGAGAATAAGTGGACCCCCGCCTGGGGCAACTCCCCTCCTCCAAATCCACAAACCCTACCTTCTCAGGTTTATTTACCCAGTCTTGTATATACTGATATTGTATGATCAAATAATAGCTTCTAAGATCCAGGAAGTTTAAACTGCACCTGTTAACACCTGTTTTAAGGCACTGCAAACTTGCACGTGGACACTTGCCCTGCCACATAAAAGCCAAAAAAGCTCCCTGCAATCTTTTATCATTCCCCCCGGGTAAGACCCACATGGAGCATTCACGTTAAGTACAATATTCAGAGCTGGCCCAGTGGCGTGGAGGGCTGGGGCATCACGCCTTACCTCCTGCCATGCCGGCGACCCGTGTTCGCGGTGCGAGCGGGCCATCAGGGGTTGGCTGGGAAGGGAGAGGATCGAGCGTCCGGAGGCAGCTTTTCTCTTCCAGGGAGGGGTTGGGAGGGAGTCCACTGCATGCCTGACCCCTAGCAGAGGCTGGGGGTCGAGACCAGCAGCTCACACTTAGGGGACGGTTACAGGGCAGTCACCCGGCATGTTTTGTGTGGGAGCGTGCACGGCTCGGCAATTGGCGTCATTGCACGTCACTGTGCCGCCTGGGGGGGGAGAAAAATGACAAAATGGCTCCTCGGCAAGATGATTGCCGGATGCCGCAGGCCCCACAACCGTGATAGGCGGTAGCCCCCTGCACCGATCCGCTCATGGGTTGAGGGATCCCATGGGGGGGCTAGCTGGAGGAAGTGGAGGGGCAGGTTAAGTAGTGAGAGATGGAGCAGTGCACCCGCAGGAGGGAGCACCGGAGATGAAGGTGAAAGAAATAGATTAACTGCAAAAAAAAAAAAAGTACAATATTCGGGGCAAGATGCTTATTTTTATAAGATTGATCCTCCTCAGCCACGAAGTGGGTGAAATCTCTCCACCCCTCAGTTCCTCCTCTACAGTTTTAATAAGGGGAGTATAATTAAGCTGGTACAAGGCCCCCAAGTCTCTGCCCACCTGAATGCCGAGGTATTTAAATGATATTGTGACTTCTTTTAATCTCCATGCATCACCCTAGACAATTCCCTCCATCCTCCTCAATTTCGGTATCTCTGACTTTCCTATATTAATTTTATAACTGGAAAACTCTGCGAACTCTGAGATTAACAACAGGAGTGCTGGCATAGACCTTTGCGGGTCAGTGACATACGAGAACACATCGTCCACATATAATGTTACCTTATGCAGGTAACCAGATCTCCTCTGCACCGCAGCAATGTCTGGGCTATCCTGGATGCTCACCACCAGTGGCTCAATAGCAAGGACAAAAAGCAGAGGGGAGAGGGGCACCCTTGCCGCGTTCCCCTATAAAGGAGGAATTTCTCTAACAAAGTACCATTGACCAGTACCCGGACTTCTGGGGCCCTGTAGAGCACCCGGACCAGCCCCACAAAGCCATCCCCCAGACCAAACCACTTTAAAAGGATATTCCCATTCTGTGCTGTCGAATGCCTGCTTTGTGTTCATAGACAGCACACAAGTGCCACCCTAGTGCCAAGGGGCTCCCCACACCATGTTCAATAATTTACGTATGTTATGGTATGAGAGGCGACCACGGACAAAGCTGATCTGGTTTGGGTGGACAAACTCTGGGAGCAAATGGTCCATGCGCCCCGCCAAGACCTTCACTATAATCTTAATATCACAACTTAACAATGAATTCGGGTGGTATTTTTTTATTTTTTTTTTTTAATTTCTTTTTATTTCAAGTTTTTTCCACACGAGTACAGAAGAAATGTTATACATTTATGGTAAAGAATGTAATCAATAAGCATTACAGATTGGGCTATACAGTCAGTTAAGCATTAGGTTTAGAATTAGGTATGAACCTGCTAAATCACAAGTTTGTAAAGACAACAGGGTAATTAATCCATCTCCATGGTAACAGTTCCCAATGAAAAAAGCTCTAAATTAAAGCCAGAGGTATCACCACAGGGAACTCATCTTAGAGTCAACACAAAGCATCTCATACAGTGTTTGTGTCCACCCATTTTCCCTCCCTCAATTGTTAGCAAGGGCAAAAATTGGGGTCTGCTAAAGAATAATACTGAACCCAACCCTGCCACTTCAGAATGAGAAATGGACCTCTACCCTGTATCTCTGCATTAAAACTCCCTGATTTATATATTTCTGACACTATCCCTCTCCACTCCTGTATTGTTGGTATCTGGAGTGACTGAAATCGGGTGGTATGATGCTCAGTCTGTTACATGTTTCCCTGGCTTTGGTAATACACACATCACTGCCTCATAGCATGTGGCAGGTAGTGCCCTCTCCTGAACCTCACGAAACATCTCCCACAGGGGATCCACCAGCAGATCCATAAATACATAGATGCTTCAGCAGATAAGGACCGCTAGGCCCATCCAGTCTGCCCGTTTAAGCTCCCTAACAAAGCATCCAGCGACCGTATCTGGTCATTGGCTTTAGCTGTTTCTTCCCATCTCCGTTATTCCTTTGTTTCTGTCCCGTGCATGTTTGAAGCCTGCCACTGTATGGGCTGCCACCACCTCCTGGGGTAGGCTATTCCATGCATCCACCACTCTTTCCATAAAAAAGAACACCCTGACATTTGCCCTTATGCCGCCACCCCTCAGTCTCATGTCGTGTCCTCTTGTCCTGGCACTACTGTTAATCTGGAATTTGTTGTCCCCTTCCACCTTGTTAATGCCCTTGAGGTACTTGAATGCGCCCCCCCCCCCCCGAGTGTCCACCCCACTGCACATCCCAGCATCATCTTCATACCTTTCCTTCTAGATTTTCTGAAATGTTGTTTATAAAGACATTAAAGAGGACTGCTTCTAGCACTGATACTATCATGCCTACTACACATTGCATGCTGCATGGTATCTGAGTGATCCACCCCCGCATCTAGTCTTTCTCCGGTTCTCACTACCCATTGGTGCCCTCCTTCACCACAGTTTACCACCCCTATGTGAAGATTATTCATTTTACCATTTCTACACCTCTTTGGAATATCTCAACTGTACACAGTTGAAAACTTCCATACTCGACGCATTACACTTCTACAGTATCGTCTCGGTGAAAAAGTGTAGTCTCACTTCCCTTAATACTGGGCCCACCTCCATGTTTCTACACGACTACATGGCAGTTCAGTGGTCACAAAGGTTGAAGACACCCTCAGAGTTTATTTTCCTGCAGCCATTACAGTACTGAAATGTTGCTACCATGTCTTCCCTCTTACTGTTATCCTCCATTGAGTATCTGCATAGTTTATAATATTCAACCAGAAACCCATCCATTCCACTAACTTTCCTCCTCTTCAGTCCCCGGCTAGCACTATGGATTTCCTCCTTAGTTATTTCCACTCCCAATTGTTCTCTCTGCTTGGCAGACAACTGCAGAAGGTGGAACTTGTCCAGGAACTCTCACTGCCTCCAGTTTTCCTGTGCATTCTGCTTCATACAACTGCTGATAAAATTGTCTGAAAACATCTATCTGCTTCTGTTCTCTTACCAGTATACCTTTAGCATTTTTAAAGAGCAACTATCTAAGTCCCTGGCTCAAGAAGCATAACTAAATCGTACCTGGGCAGAAGTCCTATGATGCCCATATTGTTTTGTTATAGTTGTCCCCTTTTCGGTAGGGAAGGGATCGTATTTCGGCTCCAGAGCTGGCCACGCTGATCCTTCCACTTCCCTGATACCATTTCAGTCGCCATTTACCCCCCAATTCTATCCCTATACTTTCGCTCATTTTGTGATGTCATTATTTGTAGAAGCGTGGGGCACGCTTCCATAAAGAAATGAATGGGGGCTGTTTTCAAATAAAATTGATGTAGTTTAGATGGCGTTTGGAACAAATCATGGCCACTGCTTAACTAACAAGATCCTTGTTAGTTAAGCAGTAGCCATGATTTGTTCTGAACAGCCATCTAAACTACATAAATTTGACTTTGAAAACAGCCCTGAACCCAGACCATCCCAGTCCCCGTCCCCATCCCGCAGACTTATTTTAATGGCCTAAACAGGAGAATAACAAGATTATTGTGAGGATCCCAGAGACCTCGGATGAGATTGTCTGTTCTTCAGATGCCTAAATGGGAGGGGGGATTGGCGCTTCCCAACTTGAAGCCGTACCACCAAGCAGCACAGCTGAGGACCGCCTTTCACTGGGTGAACAAGGACTATATAGCAAAATGGAAAGCCCTGGAGACTAGAGAGGAAGACCTCACCCATAAAAATTAAATTCTACAAACGAAGAAAGACACTTATTTCCTCATGGGAAGAGAAAACCCATATACGGACTCCATATTTGGAGCCTGGTATGGGATCTTAAACAATAAGGGGCTTAGGTGTTGGCGTCCCCTTTTTTCCTTGATCCCAAACTTGAATTCGTTCTCCTCGGCCAGTATGGATTCGGTATTCAGGAGATGGGAGAGAATGGGACTGCACCTGGTATGGCACTTTTTTTTTTTTCCAGTTATTTATTTATCCTCCTGTGGCCACCTCACTGAACCCCAGCTGGTCTCTCACATCCTGCCAGCTGGGATCAGGCCACCGTCTGTCTCGGACTGCTTGCACCCTGTAGCCCCTGCGACTTACCTCCCACAGCGGGGTGGCAGGGAGCCCCCTGACTCCCCACCCAGAACGAATCCAGCTTGGGTGCCAGCATCCTGACAAACACTCACGGATGGCCATCAAGCTGCAGGAGGCACCACTTTTTCCCTGTTCCGAGATGCCTGAGTCGGTGGACATGCAATGATGCCCGGCGGTCATGACGCGCGTAGGCTACTGCCCCCATCCAGGCATGCCCCCCGACTCCTGCCCTGAGTAAGGTGTGTCCTCCCCAGCCTCCGACAGGGGCAGTTGGGCACCAACTGTCTTGGAGCCCCCCAGAGAGGGAGAGCAGTCCTCGGACGCTCAATCCTCTCCTCCCCTGCCAGCCCCTGGTGACTTGTGCTCACTCCTGAACCTGGTTCGTCGGCGTAGTGCGACCAGCGCCTCTGCCCTTAGTGCCACTGGGCCGGCGCTGTACGGCACTTTTTTAATAATGATGACTTGCTTTCTTTCCCAGACCTGGTGAACAAATTTGGAATTCCTTGGCAGGGCAGATTTAGATATTTTCAAGTCAGAGACTACATCAAGTCCCTCCCTCTGAAAACATGTAGAGATGGACCTCCGCCCCCAGATCGCTATCCTGCTGAGAGCTGCCATTGACGGCAGAGCACCCCTAGTACATATAATTTCATATCTTACAAAGCCTTGATCACCTGGAAAAGGGAGACCCCCTAACAATCATACTGGCCTGGTCCCATGACCTTGTGGAGCAGATACCAGATGAGACCTGTGCGAGAGCCTTGGGCAGGATACATTGGGGAATATCAGCAGTAGGTTGGAAGGAATACTCCTGGAAATTGTTTGTACATTACTTTAGGACTCCAGCCATACAGGCAAAATTTCAGAAGGGGTGAACGCAGACTAGCTGGCGAGGATGTGGTTACTCTCCAGTGGGCTTAATACATATAATGTGGGAATGCCTGGTCCTGACACACTGTTTTCAGCAACTGCAGTCAGCTCTCCAAATGATTTTTGCATCCTCTTTACTTTTGACTCCCACACTTTATTTCTTCTTAGAACTCCCTGAGGAGTGTAAAGACTCTCTCGAGTAAACGGCTTAAGATTGCCATACTAGCAGGCCAGAGAGCAATTACAAAAAATGGCTTTCCAAGCAAAAAATCATCTTGGATTAATGGCATGAGATAATGATTGCAATCAGTAGAATGGAGTGTCTGACAGCAGTCCTTAACAAGAGACAACCACAATTCGAATTGCTATGGAGGAGAGGGGTCTTATATATAACTAAGTGGAGGCCTGACTTTGTCCCGTAGACCTCTGCCTAGAGGGAACGATAATGGCCCACACACACACCCATGTTCTCCTGATTCTGAACACAGCCCTTGAACCTCACATTAACATGTATTTGTGATGTGTGTAGTAAACAATTGAATTACCCTCCTCCTAGTTCTTTACATGCTCTTCACATGTCTGTTTTTTCCAGTTGCCTTCTTCCCTCCCCCCCCATCTTTTCATGATGATGTGACTTATGTGTGTATAAATTGACTTAATCAGCTAATTCATTCATTCATTTCTTGGTTTTATGAGACAAGAATTAATTGTAACAGTGGCATGTTGTTATTGCTGTACGTTTGTCTAATTGTATTGTACAAAAAAATGGTACAAAACTTTTAAATAAAGTTTTTAAAAAAAAAAAGTCCCCATTCCTTTCTATGGAAACACGTCCCCATGCTCCACAGATAATTGACATCACAAAATGAGCGAGCATGGGGAGCAACGGGGGAGGATTGCTGACTGAAATGGTATCAGGAAGTGGAAGGGATCGACTCGGCTCCATGAAGCCAAAATACTATCCCTTCTCTTCTGAAATGGGGGCAACTACAACAAAAACTATGGGCATCATAGGACTTCTTCCCAGGTAAGGTTTAGTTATGCTTCTTGGGAGCACTCCTGAAAAAGATTGCGAAAATTGCTCATTAGTCGTTGAGATATGAGATGGGCCGCTCCTCCTATGGATCAAGTTAACCAGCAAAGGCCCCAGCTTGTTGCCCCATTCATAGAATTGTCTTCTAATAAAGAGCCAGGACTTCCCGGCTTCCCCCAGCAGCAGCATATTCAAAGCTTCCTGGGTTGCAGTTAGCTGTTTCAAAACATCCCCCATCTCTCCCGTCGCCACCCTACGCTCCAGTTTTTTTAAATGTTGCTCTAACTTCACCCATTTCTCCCGATACTCATTTTTTTTACTGAGCAACATAACTTATAATAGCTCCCCTTATATATGCTTTTCCAGCATCCCAGAACGTCTCCATGGTAGGAGCTGTGTCCTTATTTAGCTCCTGGTGCTGTTTTCATTGATCTTTTATATAAGGCAGGAAATCTTTCTGTCCCAAGAGGTATGTTGGGAACCTCCAGGGCAGCCAGCTTTCCAGTTCCATGGCTGCCTTCAAGGTAAGAACCACCATAGCATGATCGTGTGAATGCGTACTGGGCTATGCTTAACAGTGATCATCCTTGAATACCAGCTGCAAGGGAAAATATATAATCAAAGCATGACCACATTTTATCATTAATCCCCAGCAGCCACTGTTTCAGAGCTCCTTTATGCCTCCCCCTTCCCTCGGAGTAGTCTAGTCTGGGATTCACAGTACTATTCGTATCCCCCCAAGCACCAGGCCTGCACATTGTTCCTTCAACATTTGCAGCATCCTAACTAAAATAACTGTGCTGCAACCCACTGTCCTAGCTCTACGCCCTGACGTCCTGATCATATCTGAGACTTGGTTAAAGCCCCACCAAAAAGATTCTGCAATAGCCATCCCTGGCTACTCGCTCATTAGACATGAACGCCAGGGCAAGAAAAGAGGCGGAGGCATTGCCATGTTCATCTCCACCAGGCTCCAGTTCACCATGGTACACCTCCCTCCACTATCGCCAGAAATAGACTCTCTATTCATCAAACTATCACTTCCATTCTCCACCCCACTGTATGTGGCTGGTTCCTACTGTGCCCCTGGCACCCCCCTGACCAGCGTCCTAGACCATCTGGACACTCTAAAATCCTCAGCAGCCAAGGGGGAGCTCCACATCCTCGGCGATTTCAACCTCAATTGGCTTGCAGATGACAGTGCCAAGATGTGTACCAAAATAAACGCTCTCAACATCACCCAGCTAATCTCCCTCCCCACTTGACTAAACCATAAAACACAGAATCATTCCCTCCTGGATTGGGCCCTCTCCTCATGCCCCCACCGAATCACTGCTGCGGGCTTGCTCCTGGACTCCTTAAGTGACCACCACATGACGTACATGGTCAGGAAAGTTCACAGGCCCATCGCACCCCCACCAAGGACACTGCTCACTAGGTCTTATAAATCCCTTGACCTAACGGTTCTCCTGCATGACCTAGCTCATGTTGATTGGTCTTTCATACCCAAGGCTTTTTCTATCAACCACGCACTTGAAACCTTCAAGGCCAGATTTTTCGCAGTTTGGAATGCACATGCCCCCCTGAGAAAGAAAAGGGTCAGGGGCTCCCACCTTCCCTAGCTCTCCGCCGATATCCTCAGTAAATTCCACACCAGGGATCAAGCATGGAAAACTTTTAAGAATACGGGCATCCAGCTATCTCTCCAACACTACCATACTCTCCGTAACTCCTGCACTAAACTCATACGCCAGGCCAAAAAGAATTATTTCAGGATGACTTTCTAACCTCCATCACCCTACTAATTTCTGGAAACAATCAAATCCCTACTGTCTCCCCCAACTACCAACCTGACCTTAACCATCCACATGCCACTGCCTCCGACCCTGTGAAGTGGCCACCGCTTTCAACAAGTTCTTCACCAGCTGCAGACTCTCTCCTATCAGCCCTCACACAATCTATGTTGCACAACCTCCCGAATTTGTCACCACCCTCCCTACCCCTCAGTTTTTTCTTTCGACATGTCTCCCCAGCTGAAGTGTTTAAAGCTCTGCAGGCTCTCAACCCTAACAAAGGCAAATGCCCCATGGGCCTGGATGCCAAAATGTTACATCTGTCTGTTCCCGCCATCACCACTCCGCTTGCCAACCTCTTCAATCTCTCATAGAAACATAGAAGTTTACGGCAGATAAGGACCGCAAGGCCCATCCAGTCTGCCCATTTCTTTTTCTACCTTATAAATGTGCCTTCGGCCTTTGCTCTGTCAGTGACCTATCTATTCATAGTCATTTGTATTGCTCCCTTATGCTTATCCCATGCCTGTTTGAAGCCCTGCACTGTATTCATAGCCACCCTTCTTGTGGTAAGCCATTCCATGCATCCACCACCCTTAAGGAATTTCCTCCACATTTCCCCTTAATCGGCCTCCTCTAATCTCATGCTGTGTCCTCTTGTCCTGCTATTTTCTTATATTTAAACATGTTAGACTCTTTCACCTTGTTTATGCCCTTAAGGTGTTTGAATGCCTCGATCATATCACCTCTCTCCCTCCTTTGCTCAAGGGTATACATATTGAGCTCCGTTAATCTGTCCTCATATGTCTTCTGATGCAGTTCCTGCACCATTTTGGTTGCCCTTCTCTGGACTGCCTCAATTTGGTTAATGTCCTTGTGAAGGTGTGGCCTCCAATACTGCACGCAGTACTCCAGATGGGGCCTAACCAGTGTCTTGTACAGAGGGATTATTACCTCCTCTTCACGACTTCAGGATACCCCTACTAATACACCCTAACACCCCCCAGCCTTACCTACTGCTTTAGAGGTCTGCTTGATGATTTTAGGTCATCAGTGATGATGATGCCCAAGTCTCTTCTTCCTTTGTGACTGCTAGCAACTCCTCCCAGCCTATAGGTGGCTTCAGGTTTCTCTTCCCTATGTGCATGATTTTGCACTTCTTTGCATTAAATCAGTTGCCACTCTTCTGACCATTCTGCTAGTTTATCCAGATCTCTTCTCATTCTGCCCACCCCATCTGGATCATCTACTCTGTTGCAGATCTTGGTGTCATCTGCAAACAGACAAGCCTTACCCTCTAGTCCATCTGCAAGGTCACTAATGAAGATGTTGAAGAGGACTGGCCCCAGGACTGATCCCTGAGGTACCCACTTGTGACTTGCATTTTTCTGACTGTATACCATTTACCACCACTCTCTGTTTTCTGCCCGTCAACCAGTTTGCCACCCAGTTGACCAACTTCTGACCCACCGGAGCCTACCCAGCTTATTTATCAATCTTCTATGTGGAACAGTGTCAAAAGCTTTGCTGGAAGTCAAGGTAGGCGACATCAACTGCTCCCCTTGGTCCACCACTCTGGTTACCCAGTCAAAGAAATCTATGAGATTAGTTTGACAGGACTTCCTTTGTAAACCCATGCTGTCTTGGATCCTGTGCCCTATGGATTCCAGGTGTTGCACTATCCTTTCCTTAAGGAGTGCCTCCATAATCTTGCCCACTACTGAGGTAAGACTGACCCGGTCTGTAGTTCCCGCCTCCTCCCCTGCTACCACTCTTGTGGAGCGGGATCACATGAGCCCTTCTCCAGTCTTCTGGGACCTCTCCTGTGCTCAGAGACTCACTAAACAATTCTGCTAATGGCTCTGCTAGTTCCTCCTTTAGCTCCTTGAGTACCCTGGGATGTATGCCATCAGGTCCCATTGCCTTATCCACCCTGAGCTTAGCAAGCTCTTGTAGGACCCTTTCTTTTGTGAAGGGAGTAGTGCTCACCTCCCTCCCCCCTGTGTCCATTGCTGAGCTGTGGGCCCTGTCCTACCTTCTCTTCAGTAAATACTGAGCAAAAGTATCTATTTAGGATAGATGCCTTTACAGGGCCTCCTCCTCACATGCTCCCTTTTCTCCATTAAGCTTAGCAATACCCCCTCTGGACTTTCTCCTTTCACTAATGTATCTATAGAAAGTCTTGTCACCTTCTTTTACTGTTCATGCTAGTGTTTCCTCAGTTTGGGACTTTGCCTGCTCCTGCCTTCCTTACCTGCTTCCCTTGAGCAGTTTGGTATGCCTCCTATCTTCATCCCGCTGTGTTCCCTTATATTTCTGAAGGCCAGCCTTTTGGCTCTGACCTTTTCTGCTACTGTATTTGAGAACCAAAGTGGTTTCCTTCTTCTTTGCACTTCCTTTTCTGTCTAACACAATGGGATGTTGCTTCAAGTATTGCATCCTTAATGCTTGCCCACTTTGCCTGTACCCCTCACCTGTGTTTCTTTTTGCCAGGGCTAGCTTAACTCTGTAGGCCATCTTATCAAAGTCAGCCTCTGAAGTCCCATATTTTTGCCTTGAATGGGATGATTTAGATGTAGTAGCCAAACTGAACCATACCATGTGATGGTCACTGGCCCCCAGGTGACCTTCTACCTGGAGATCTGTGATCCCTTCTTTGTTAGTCAGTACTAGATCTAGGATAGCCCTGTCTCTTGTGGGTTGCTGTACCAGTTGATTGAGGCCCTCCCCCTGCAGGGAATCCACTATGAGTCTAGTTCTGGCAGATGTTCCTGCTGGTATTGACCAATCTGTATCTGGCATGTTGAAATCTCCCATTATCAGAACCTCCCCTTTAGCTGTCATGTTTGTATATCTTCTAACAGTAATGTATCTATGTCCTCCCTCTGGTCTGGGGGCCTGTAGACAACCCAGTTCTTATGGCTGTCCCATTTCCTGTTTCCAGGTGACCCACAGTTCTTCTGGCTCCTTATGTGTATTCTGAATTTCTGTAGCTTTGATATTTTCATTAACATACAGGGCCCTCCTACCCCTTTTGCACCTCAGTCTCTTCTGAACAATACATAGCCAGGTACTGAAGTCTCCCAAGTGTGGTTACTGGTAAACCACGCTCACTAATTGCTACTATGTCCAGTTTAGCCTCTGACATTATTGCCTGCAGGTCTGGGATCTTATTTCCAGGCTGTGAGCATTTGTGTACATGATTTTCCATTGGCCAGATTTTGGTGTGTTAGTTGTTGGGTGAAGTTTGGCATTACCCCTGTGCATCGTATGGGGAGACAAACCTTTTTTCTTACCTGGTGATGCAAATGAACGGCAAACATGCTGAATTCCTGTTTGACCACTAGCTGAGGGGAGAGGGGTGTTCTTCCCATTCGACGTATGGGGTGCTGCACCCTCTCCCCATTTGCTAGTTTAAATATTCTGCAAAGACGTCAAACTTCTGCCCCAATGCACTGACTCCCTCTTTAGTCAGACGCAGTCCATCAAATTTAAAGAACTTTCGCTCCCAGAACTGTTGCCAGTTCCCTACAAATCTGTGTCCTTTTTCCTGGCACCAGTCCTTGAGCCACGTGTTTAGCTCCTCTATCTCCCCTTCTCTGACCTTCTGTCCATCTGCTCCCTCTCCCAGACTGGCAGGATCTCAGAGAAGGAGATGCCGGACGAAATAGATGATAGTTTGTCACCCAGCCTAGTCAGGTGTTCCTTGGTCTCCACAACTGACCGGCTGGCAGATCATTAGTCCCTATGTGTACTAGGACATCAATGTTTTCTCCTGCCTTGTGAACAATTTTAGCAATGCAGTCAGTGTCTCTCCATGCTGATGTACCTGGAGACATCTGACCATCACCCTAGCTGGAGATGGGTATCAACTCCCAATCATGGGTCTCCTATGATCAGAAGTTTTTGGATTTCCTTTGTGCTTGTTTAGTTTTGGTTCCTGATTTGGGTGAGTTTTGTTGTGCTAGCTCTCTGCCGCAGTGTCCTGCTCTGCAGTGTCTTCTGCCTCTTTATTTGTTTTCAGAGATAGAGGCAGATACCTGTTTGTAGTGTTTATATGGTTTTGGGGTAATGTGTTGGAGCAGAGAGTGATGAGGCACCTGATTTGCTCGTCCTAACCACCTGCCAACCTCCTGGACCAACTACCTCTGCTCGAGGTTTTTCTGTTGGATGCTGGGGAAATGGCGTGGTTCTTATAATGTATTTCCTCTTCAATATGAAATTTGAGGCGGCAATCTCTGCCCATGCTGCCCGGAGCTGAGCCCTAAGATTTCCAAAGGCCCAGCATGGGACAGTGTCCTAAATCCTGTAAGACTGTCCTTCTGAAAATTGTTCCACAGTACCTGCAGTTAATGAAATCCATTCCAAATAAGTTGCTGGGTTTGTAACCTAGTCAGAGTAATTAGAAGGAAAAAGGAAAAAAATGCAAGTAATGGTTTAATTGTGCTTTGTTTAACTTGTTATAACAAGTTAAATTACTAGTGCCCTGTAAATGATATCACCTTGTGGAGGCCCCACTGATCACCTTCCTGCTCTGCACAGGATATGTCACAACTGTGGTACCCTGTAAAGGAGGAGGGTGGTTGGGGATGGTTGGTGGTTGGCCCTTCCCCTGCCTAAAAAGAAGAACCACGGACGAAAGAACAAGGAGGTAAGAGCAGAAACAATCAGTCAACAACAAATGCAGTAACCCTGAAAGCTTATCCTAATGTTAGATAAAACTGTAAAACCTGTAAAGCACCACCTGCAATAATTTCAGAGAAGATATACCCTGTAAGAAACACTTTGCTCCAGAGAAAAAATAAAGCAGTAACAGAAGATATACCTTGCAAAAAGACAATTTGAATCAGAAGATTACAGCAGTAATCTGTTAGCACACACCTGTAGGCACACCTTGTAGAAGAAGGTATACCAGCAACAACAATTTGAATCAGAGAAAAAATAAAGCAATGAAATGTTAGCAACAAACAGTAGCAATCCCTGTGAGTAAAAAATAAAAACACCACCACACAGTAAATCTGCTTAGCCAAACTAAGTCTTAATCCTTCTCCCTTGCTCTGGTAAGTTTCTCTACTCTACCTTTCAAGCAGTCTTAGAAGGAAAGAGCTCAGGTGAAGCTAGGTGCCTTGGCCAGCAAACCAAGTCTTCTCCTTCTCAACAGCTGAAATCCCTGCAAACTGGAAGCAGGCCACAGTCATCCCCCTCCCTAAAGGTGGCAACCCCTCATCACTGGGAAATTACCGCCCCATCTCCCTCCTACCCATACTGGCCAAGCTTCAGGAAAGACTTGTTCTCACCCAACTCTCCTCGTACCTAGATGCATCCTCCTTCTTTACTCCCTATCAGTCTGGGTTCCGCAAATCACACTCCACTATCGCTCCATACTAAGAATCATGGATGCCATCCTCACTGGGATGGATAAAGGGCACATAACCGCGGCCATTTTCATCGACCTCGCCAAGGCCTTCAAAACCGTCTCCCATTCCCTGCTACTAACCAAATTAAAAAACGCCGGACTCGCTGATCATGCCACCAACTGGTTTCATTCTTACCTGGTAGGCAGACACCAATCTGTAAAAATTGGCCCGCATGCCTCAAACCTCCTGCCAGTCTCTACCGGCGTCCCCCAAGGATCGATCCTGGGTCTGTTACTTTTCTCCATCTTCTTAAATGATCTCCCATCTGCCTGCCCGTGCACATCTATCCACATGTACGTGGATGACACCGTACTGTTTGCCACAGGCCCCTCAATCACTGAAATGTCTACTGCATTCAAACAGGATTTCAACTCTGGTCAACATTGGTTCCACTCCAACCGATTGATCCTAAACACTAAGAAAACCGTCTCGCTAACTTTTGGCTCACCGGATAGGCTCTCCCGTCTTGCGGCTTGTCCTACTTACCTTACCAAGGACGGGACCCCACTACAGGCCTGTACCTCCATCAGGTACCTAGGGGTCTGGCTCGACCAGCACCTTGACTTCTCCATACACATTGAATCAATTCACAGGAAGCTGCACCCTAAACTTGGTGCCTTATACTGCAACAAGGGTTGCATTCCCATTTTGGCCAGGAAGGAAATTATTCAAAAGATGATTCTCCTAATATAGATTACGATACACAGCCACTGCTCCGCCCCCTCTCTAGCCAGCCTGGACACACTCTTTCATTCTTTCTGCTGGTTCATCCTGGACTGTCCTCAAGAGACTCACCACTGCAGCCTCTATAGCTCGCTAGCCCTACCCTCACTACAGGCCCGGAGACAGATCCACTGCACCAGGGCCATAGTTAAATACTGGACTCAGTCCCTTCCCCCCCACCTCGAATCTGCCCTCTCGACACAGCCTCCGTTGGTCTATGCTCTTAGGAGCACTGATTCCAGGCTCCTACATATCCCTTTTATGGGTTTCTCCAAAGGCCAAGCTGCCTTCAAATACCGGTTGCCCAAAATTTGGAACACTTTGCCTTCCGTCGTTAGGCATACCACAAACTCTCAGAGCCTCAACACCATCCTCTATGCCCACTTCTCCACCAGTTGTGCATGTACATAGCGCTGCATGCCTCCAGTTCACTTTTAGTACCACACACACTCTGTCCACCTGGCCTCTCCTTTTGGTCCGTGGTAGTCACCGTACCTCAGTTCTGGTCATCTGCCCCCTCTACAAGGGCACGGGGTGGACCTGCTTCCCAACACTGTACCTTAGATTTATCCCAGTTGCACCAACCCTTGACTCAGCTAGCTCTGCCTACTAAGGCTGCTATTTTTTTCCCTCATCAGTCTAGCAATCTACCGTAATCACCTACTAGACCATACTGTATGCTAAATCATCTGCTCTGTCAGCACTGCCTCTCTTCTCATTACCTGTACTGTTGTCATTTGTTGTTGTTCAGTATTTTTTTTATGCATCTATTGTTTTATTTCTGTAATCCCAATTCCCTTACCCCCAGGACTCATCTGGAATCGAGCGGTACTCAGCTCAGCGTGCCCTCCTGAGTAAAATCTTAAATAAATAAATAAACGTCTAAGAGATCCTGAAAAAATGTGGGATCAAATATGGCCAGGGCATGCACACTTGCAAAAGTGACTTGTTCGCCATAAATTTCCCTTCCACAAGTGCATATGTCCCCTCCTGGGGATCTGCAACCACTCTCCGGACCTACAGGGGCAGATTCTTATGTATTAAAACTGCCACCCTCCTCTTATGGGTCCCATAGAATGTTGCATAGCAGGCCCCACCTATCCCTTTACCAACTTTTGATGTTCCTTGTCTGTCAGGTGCATTTCTTGTAACAAGGCCACCTGGGCATGTTGACTTTTTATTGCTGTTAAAATACTAGTGCGCTTAATTGGGGAAGAGAAACCCCGGACGTTCAAAGATATACTAGTGATATCCTTAACTGAAACCATAAAGTTAAAAATAAACTATTGCCAAAATGCCAGCACTCTCCCCTGATCTTCCCCTTCAATCTGCTAGACCACTGTAAGATCCCTTGAGATTTGCAATATTTGGACCCAGTAATGAGAAACATGCACAAACTCAGCAATACAACATAACTCGCAGAACATATAACCCACAAACTCCCCCACTCATGTGAAACCTTAAAAGAACCAGCATGAATAACCTCTTGATAGCTCTACTCATTGGGTAGAAAATCAAAACCTCAACAGTAAATTAGTCCCCCCGCCCCGTCCCCTGAGAATTCTATATATAAGGCAGTCTTGCAGCATCCTATTCTCAGCTGCATCCGAGTGTCAGTCTGAGAGCATGTGGTCAGGACAGCAATCACTCCTTCCCCCAATGCACAGTTATAATGAGAGCTGAAGCAGCCCCATCCACAACCCTCACCCCTCAGTGATATAGGTCAAGCCCCACTACTCCTTTTAAATTGGCCAGACCGTACAAATAATATGATATACCCTACCCAATACTCCGGCCACTAGAAATAAGGTGGCTTCATAGATGTTTTTTTAAACTTGTAGTAATTTTGTGTAGTTTTTGGTGCACTTTTCTGCTTTAGTGATGTGGTCTGAGAAACTGGTTTGGGTCTAGCCATACTTCAGGGTATCTGAAAGTTTGTACTCTTTCCAGAAGTTAACCTGAAGGAGTTAGTATTTGCAAAGGTTATGATACTTGAGTTTTCCCATGAAAAGTCATAATTTGTACTTTCTTGTAATTCAGGAACTGTTTATTTATATTCATCCATGTTTGGGTTTTGCTGACGGCAGCTTGGAGAAACTGATAGATACATCTTTGCTTTCCTGTTCCCCCCCCAAAAAAACACACACACAATCTCAATCTGTCTAGAACCATTCTACATCTGTATACAGGTTTGTTATAAGATTCCAAGCTTTGTAAATACATTTTAATCTTCCAAGAATCAGTATGGGGTCTAGCCAGACAATGTAAACATGTACCATGCATTGCTCCTTAAGACACCAACATACCAGCCCAGAGCCTGTAAAGCTCTTGGGATGCAAAGACAGCATCATTGACCAATCCTTCTAGTTTTGATTAATATGAATAAAATTACAGAAAGGTTCTGCTGGTTCTGTGTTTTGTTTTCATGAACAAAGGAAGCAGTTCAGAGCCTATTTGCTGCCTTCTCCTTAAATAAAATTGTGCACCATGGATCTTCTCCATTGATTCCTACTTATGGGTCTGGGGCCAGAGGCATTAGGACCCTACAGGAGTATAATTTTGAAGAAGTGATCCAGGCACAGCTGCTGAGCTTGGCATCTGTGCACCCCCACGTGGTATCATGTGCCAGCCAATAACTGTTGCCGGGTCCCTCAGTTATGTTCTTCTCGCCATCGAGTGAACAGTGTGGGAGCAACAAGTGTTTCAGTTCAACTCATTGCTGTATTTTTCTGCTGTCACTGCTGTTTTTTCTGTCTTCTGTAGTGCCACTCTCTATTATTTTCCGTGATGCTGAAGACCAAAAAGAAGAGAGCTAAATTGCTGGAAAAAAGTATGACAGCCTTCAGTAATGTATCGTTGCCCCTGTGGAAACTCCATGGCTGCTCCAAACCAGCATCAGTCCTACGCAGCCTGCCTTGTACCAGAGCCAATATGGATGCGTGCGATGCCTGCTTCTGTATGGATTGCTGCACCTTAGAGAACTATGTGTTGAGTTGGGGACGACCAGTCCTCATCTTCAGAGGCAGGCATCACATAAGTGCATCCAAGGTAGGTCCTTGAGCCTCTAATGGGACCTCTGGTTCCACTGAAGCACAGGGTCTTCTTCAGCCTTACCATGCTAAGGTGTCCAGGTCCCTGGTGGTTGGGTCTGTGGGACAGCCAACTCCTTCTAGGGAGCCAGTTGAGAACCCTCCACAGTCTGTCTGCTCTGAGGCGGGGCTGCAGCTATACACTTATGCCACTGGACAACTTGGTGTCATCTTCAGACATTGCCTGTGTTGTTAGCACTGTTTGTGGTGACTATGTAGTGGGTGGCATCAGAGGTGATGCATGAGCGCCCTTCTGACTTGGTCCGTAGTCTCAGGAGTGGGACTGGCACCAAGGCTTCTAGTTGTGTTGCTACCGAGTCAGAGGTTGTCACTATCTGCAGTGTCACCAGTGACAACAAGGAGGGTAATGATGCCAGCCGTGGTAACAGATGCAATAATGGCCATGGTGTCGGTCTTGGGCCCAGTACCAGGTGAGGCGCCAGTGATGGTTTTGTCCCTGGCATCCCTAACTCTGATGCTGTTCATGGCACAGGAAGGGGGGATGACTCCAGGGTTGGCACTGAAGCCAGCACTGAGCAAGGTACCAAGAGTGGTGCTGACCATGGCGACAGGGATGGACCTGTCCCTGAGTTTGTTGTCATCCCTGAGCAGGGTAACACCATCACCAATGTGGACTGGGGCCATATTACGAGGACTGTACCACTCTGCTCTCCTCACGTGGGGGTTTTCGTCCATGGGTACCAATCTGGTTGCTCCTTGAATGTAGACGGACACCCCACAGGTGACTCTGCCAGGCCCTCCCTTTTGGCAAAGCCCCCTGCATAGTTCTACAGCCCTGGTCAAGATCGTCGAGACCAGGAGTCCCATCCCTCTCTAGCAGGGCCGCTCTACTTCCTGGAGAGGTTCCCTGCATTGATAGGCCCTGAGGGGTTGCTAACATGGAACCCACATAGAAAATTTTTTGATGCCTGAGACATTTTCGCAGGGGGTCTGGTAGGGCACAGATCAGGCCCTTCTCCCTGGCACTAACAGTCCCTGGAGTTGGCATCTCATCTCCATCAACATCCTTCTCAGAGGACAGTAAGTCATCAATCCACCTGCCTTCAGCAGCTGAGTATGTACTATCAGAGATTCTTGGTGGAGATGCTCCAAGCACATAACTTGAATGCATTCATAAGTCTCAGTTTGGCAGCCCTGCCAGTAGGGCTCCTTGGAGTTCCTAGTGTCTGCTCATTTGTTATTCTTCCATGGCCTAGAGCCTTTGAGGAGACATCCATGGCAGTGTTGAGGTGTCCATCCTCCTATCTGGTCCCAGGGACCTAATGTAATACTGCGTACCCACATGGTGCACAGCAGAGGTATTTCATTCCTCTGTGGGGCTTGAAATACTGCAGACCCCATCATGGCCTCAACGCCTCACATGTGACTGACCTCCAGAGGCAGATTCCGCTTACAAAGATGCCCTTGGCAAGAAGGCTTTCACCTTGGCACATGCCCTCATGTCCATCTCTGCACACCAGACACATATGGTGACCTTCAGCCATTGCCTATAGTGCAGCAGAGTCAGCCCTTAGCTGCACTGTCTCAGAGAAAGACAAGCCATTGACTTTTCTGCTCAGGGGCCTGGCTGTAGCTCAAAACTAGCCAAGGGCATCGTATGATGGCAACAAGGTGACCTCCAGGTTAGCAAGAACTGCAGTTTGCATCAGGCAGATGGCATGGCTTCGCCTCTCCAGACTGGCATCTTTGGCTTGGTGCAAGGTGCTTAGCTTGTACTTTCGGGGGGGGGGGGGGCTTATTTCTTCTCCCCTATGGTCAGGCATGACACTATCTGGGAACCCTCCTTCTCCTCTGCCACAGGAGCCCCTGTCTGGCCCTGACCAGTCTCAAGTGTCACCAGACCTGTAAGAAACCCCTGTCTTCTGGTGTTTTCACCCCACTTACCAGCTCCTTCCTGTGTAGAAGGGAAAGCTTGGTACTTGTGACCCATAAGTGGAAATCAGTGGTGAAGACTGATTCTTGGAAGATATGAAAGTGCCGTTCTTACCATAACTGTTGATCTTCCAGAAGATCTTCACCATTGATCACCGTGCCTGCTCATCATCCCCTGCTCCAGCAGAGTCAGGGCCTCTGGACAGCTCACCCTTACAGTGCTGTCCGGCACCACTAGTGCTATGGCATCTCTCCAGGTACACTCGCTTAGAGTGGCTTTTTTTTTTTACTCTCTCTCTCTCTTCTCCTACTGCCCACATTCTGGATGGTGCCCCAGTCCCCCCCGACATCCACCGGGTCTTGCCAGCCGCTCTTCCCCAGGGCTTGCCCCCATCCCAGTCCCCACCAAGATCAGATCCAGTTCTGGTTAGCACACCAGCTGGTCGAGGAGCAGGACCTGCAAGCCTCTCCTTCATTCAGCTGTCAAAGATGTTTTCCGGTATTCTGTCTCAGAGGTAGAGACTGTGCAGTGATGCCAGTGGCGGTGGAATGCATGCTCCCATGCATGGCATGCCAAGCATCTGCCCCGCCTCTGCCTGCCAAATACAGTGATGGTGTGCCAGCCCCCAGCCTTTGCTAGGGGCCAGGCAAGCACCAATCACTGATTCCCCCATGGGATAAGGAGAGCTGTCCTTGGGACCTCGGCTCCCCCCCCCCCCCAGTGACCAGCTTGCACGATGAACTTACCCATCAGGTCATAGAGCATATTCCATACAAATGTCAATTCAATCAAACCTAAACAAACTCAAGCACTCAAATAGCAGGACAAGGAAGACCCAACTTCCCAAATGTGCATCCAGATCACCAGGCCCAGGACCAGAGCTCTTTGCAGCAGTTAAGTAACAGTAGTATCGGGAGTCATCAAAGTGGAAAAACTCCAGATTCCATTGCACTAATCAGTGGTGACCAGACCCTGAGGAACTCATCAAATCTGCCCAATGCATTCATCGGGGCCCTTTCTATGCTCATACAGGACATGAGGTAATTGACCCACCTAGCAATAGTAGGAGGCGAAGGTGACATCCATACCTGTGCCAAGGTCCTCCTAGCATTAATTAGTGCCAGAGACCAGAGAAGATTGTTGGTCATCCGATTACAGTGATTTGAATCTGCCCCAATAGAAATTCAGAAAGGGATTTTGAAGGGCTGTAACCCAGGACCTGGCTCATAATGCTATGAAAGGAGTGCCAGAAGGGAGCAACCATGGGGCAGGTCAGAGCCAGATGGGTAGTCACGTGCTGCTACCCCACATTTAGGACACAGCTAGTACCTCTAACTGTCCAATGAGTGCAACCTGACAGGAGTTATATATGAAATTTAACTGGATCCGGCACAGCTTATTGTTGTGTGCGCATTTCTGGAAATGAGAGCAAGCCAGTCTCCAAGTATTGTGGTCTGTAGGGACCAGCAAATCCCTGCTCCATATATCCCTGCTAGAGTCTGCCGCCCCCTGCTGGCAGCCCTGGATGATTTGGTAAAAGACTGATGAGGGCTTCTGACTCGGCTGGGGTGTGAAAAGTCCCTCATCAAGGGGGGGAGGGGGCTGACCACCCATTCGCAGCCGAGGGCATATCACCACACCTTTGTCGAACCTGCAAGTATACAAAGAACTCACCAGGGTGGCTTCCCCACTCAGCACAGATTGTCTGAAAGCTCTTAATCATCCCACCTTCGTACAGCTGATTTGCAGAAACCAGGCCCTTTCTCCTCCAACTCCAAAGACGTTGTATCAGGGAGAGTGAGCAACGACCCCTTCCATGAATCATCATGAGCAAGCTTGAGTATGGGGAGATCATACAGTTATGCCAAATATGTTGGTGAGCCAGAACACATACTCCCAAGGAGGTGCCTGTAAAGGGATTAAGTAATTTCTCCCCCATGGGATTTCCCAACGCTGCTGCTAGAGTGACATTCCTAAGGTTGCCGGTCAGGAGTTCCTCCTCCAGGCCCAACCATACATATCCCCGTGTCTGGGCCAGTAGGCAAAAAGGCCAATTGAGCCGCCCAGTAGTAGGCCTTGAAATTGGGTAGCCCAGTGCCCCCCCTCCCTCCCTGGGCAGCTGCTGCAAGATTACTCTTTTAATTCTGGCTCTACCCCCTCGCCACAGGAATCTATGAATCACAGCCTCTAGCATTTTGAAATGGGCTTGGGGAATTTTAATGGGCAGAGTTTGGTATAGATATAGGCATCTTGGCAGAATAGTCATTTTTGCCACCCCCACCCTGCCCAGCAGAGACATTGGAAGGGCGGTCCATCTTTCACAGTCCTCTGCAATTTTGGAGAGGAGAGGTCTAAAGTTAAGGGCATACAATGATCTCATTGATGCGGAGAGCTGTACCCTCAGGTATTTCAGTTGTGACACCAATTGCAGCCCCACAGGTTGGCAATTAACTGAGCCCTGTCCAATGACCCCACCGGGAGTAATTCACTGTTGGTCCAGTTGACCATGTGGCCAGAGATTTCCCCATAGGTTCTCATCATATGGTGAATAGCAGGGAGGTCCTGTGCTGGATTATGCAGGCATAGAAGCAGATCATCTGCATACATGGCTATCTTATGTCCCCCAAATAAAACCTCTAATTCCATCAGCCTTAGCCAAGATTTTATAGTCAGCAGTTAGAAGAGGTATTGGCCTATACGAGGCACACTTAGTAGGATCCTTCCCTGGCTTTGGTAAAACTGTAATTGTTGCAGACCATGTGAAGGGTGGTAATTCTTCAGTCTGTAAACTCTCAGTGAGCATGTCCAACAGCGGTTCCAAGAGGGAAGCACAGAAAGTTTTAATAAAGTCAGTGGGGAGCCCATCAGGACCAGGGGCCTTCTCTCCTTTAAGTGCGCACAAAATTTTGTGCATTGTCAGTGGAGCATCCAAGTCCCTAGCTGCCATATCATCTAACTTCCAGTGGGAGACCATAGAGTAGGAGGAGTCATAATCTTTCTGGGCAGGTTGGCACTCTGATGTATAAAGAGTTTTATAAAAATCCTTAAAGGCTCTTCCTATCTCCACTGTATCCTGCATCAGTTGTCCCTGGTTATTAAGAACTTGCCCCACTGTTCTCTCAGTTTCCCTTTTCTTGATCTGCCATGCCAGCAGCTTCCCAGCATGGTCCCCATCAAAATGCATCCCCGCGTTGGCCGGAAGGATGGACCTTTCAAGTTTCGAGCTATTCAGGGTATTAAATTTTCATTTAAGCTTTTGAATAACATTATACAGGGCCCTAGTAGCGTTCAATTTGTGAGCGTTCTCACAAGCCTCGATTTTAGTTCTTAAGACAATTCACCTTACTTAATCTGTCTCTTATGGGTTGAATATGCGATGGTCTGACCCCTGACAAGGCCTTCAGGGCTTCCCATCTAATCCTGTGGGAGGTATCACCTCTCCTGTTAAAGGTTAAATACTCCTGAATTACACTCAGACATGAAGGATATGTAGCCCTGATCCTTCAGGAGAGGGCCAAGCCTCCATTGCCTAGGCAACCTGGCAACATCAGTACCCTTCAAATTAATGCTGTGTGGGGCATGGTCTGACACTAAAATTGGCATATAGGTCACTTCCCCAACTCCCATAATCAGAGAGGTTTGTACTAGTATTCTATGAATTCTAGCATAGGAGTGGTGGGCATGGGAGAAGAAACTATAATCTCTGCCGGACGGGGTGGAATGTCTCCATGCATCTATCAGGCCCAGCTCAATTTGTAACTCCTCCTGGGCTCTAGCACTCCTAGATAGGGTCATTGGGGTGGTATTAGACGGTACAAAACTGTGTCAGTAACACAGTTAAAGTCCCCACCAAGGATCCAGGGACCCTCCCACAAAGACATATCTAAGGCCAGCTTCTGGAAAAAGCCTGGGTCCTCGACATTGGGAGCATAAACAGATCCAATGGAGAATGTCCCCCTCTCCGGAATAGCCACCCTGACCAGGGCATATCAGCCACCAGGGTTCACAACTTCTCCCAAGATGTCAACCTGCAACCCCTGTGCAAACCATATCGATGTGCTACGGGCATTCGACGAGGTCTTGCCCATAAACCCAGCCCTCTTCAGAGCTTCTGAGGCAGTCGTATGGATCTCCTGTAGGAGTACTATCAGACTCTTCATTCTCCGCACCTCCGTAAGGATTGTCCTACATTTTAAGATTGACTTGAGACTATTTATATTCCAGGTCACTATTTCTGTCAACAACATATAAGAATCTGCACATCCAGAACTGTTTTTTTTTTTTTTTTTAACAAGATGTAATAATAACCCAAACTTCCCCTCACCTCCCTCCCAAGAGGCTATACCCCACAGATATGCCCCCCCCCCAGTAACATGGTAGAACCAGAACCCGACAGGGTGAGGTGCCCTTGTCAGTATTAAAAGGCCCCCAAACCCGGAGGTTCGAGTCCCCCAAACCACTTCACCCACACAAGTTTCCCCGCAGTGAACTCCCAAAAATTAAGAGTAACAAACCCCAGCTCCCAACCCCCCCGGTTTCCCAGACACGACAGTGTCCAAACCAGATTCCCTTGCAAACAGCAGACGGATAGAAATATGAATAGAAGAACAAGGTTGTAAATTGTTCGGCAATAGCGCATTACATTTGACTGATCATTCAACAGTAAAGAGCAAACCTAATGAAAAATACATAAATAATGGGCAGCTAGGCTGGCCCGGTGGCGCTGAGGGTTGAGGCGCTGGATGCACATGCTACGCCACGCCAACGACCCGATTTCGGAGCGAGCTCGGGAGTTGGGGATCGGCAGGAGGGAGATGGATTGAGCGCCTTGGGCAGCTCTCCTCCGGGTGGAGGGTTGAGGAAAGCTCGCGTTTGGCGCACTTCGGTGAGACCCGGAGGTGCCATTGAGCCGCCGGGCTGCGCATAAGAGCATGGCTGACGTCAGCAGGGTTGTCATGCGCTGGAGTCAGACGTGCCCACACAGGGGGGATCTTGGGTTTACTACATGAAACACCCCTCCAGCCCTGGATAGGCAACGGCCCTGCCAGTGCCACTGTTACATGCCCAGTGCTGGTTCCCCCGCCACTGCCCCCATGGTCTGTCCAGGGTTGTCCTCCTCCTCCCTGACCCGGGGAACCGTAACGTACTTGAAGATGACAGGGGGAACACAGCGGGCGGTAGAGCAGTGATTAGAGCAGTGGCCTGAGAGAGTTCCAGGCTGGGCTACAGATAGAGTTTAAAAAAAAAAAAAGAATGGGCAGCTAGTTATAAATGTTATGTCATGTCCAAAACTAAACACAGAGATTGTGTGGTGAGCTGGAAAGACAAACGCAGGTAAAAGGCCAGCAACTGTCTTCTAGTTAGTCCCACCAAAGTACGCCTGCTAAAGCAATGGACAGTGGAACTGTAACTTAACATATCTGTCCCGCTTAGAACATAGACCAGTAGGTGAAGGCATCCAACTAGGAGAAAATATGAAGAGCAGATGAGAAAAAAAAGAGATAAACCAAGGCAAATACTAACTATATCCTCCACCCCCGTTGCTACCCATGTTCCTGGACATGGTTGGGGGGGGAGTAAATCTCCATAATCTGGTCCGCGGGGGCAGAGGCCTTAATTAGCTCTGTGGAATGGGGTCAAAACTGGTCACAATAAAGAAATTGAATGAATCACTGGTGATCTTTAACAGCACAGTGCTGTTGGAGTGATGTGGCCAGAAGTCTGATTGTGCTTCTGTGATCAGGTTGATCTTCCAAGAATCAGTCTTCACCATTGATTCATACTTATGGGTCTAGGACCAGAGGCACTAGATTCCCATGGGTACACTTTTCTTATAGGGAGGGTGTCGACCTCGGCTATTAACCTAGCATGCACACCTTACATGGTGCCGCATGCTAGCCAATAACCATCATCGACTGAATTTCTTCTGCGTTACTGCACAAAAGTCTTTGTGTTCATGGTGCCGCCTTTGTCTTATTATTTTCTTCAATGTCAAAGTCTGAGAGAAAGAAAACCGGGGCTAATAAAGACCATCAGCACCCCACTATACGTTGTTGTAATTGTGGGCAACATACTGTGGCAGTGGACCAACGTCAAGACTGCTAGGCCTGTCTTGGCCCAATTCACATGGATTCGTGTGACACCTGTTTTCCATGGACTGCAAGTTGGTTCATTCACTTCCCACCTTCAGAGTCAGGTAGCACACGTCAGGCCCAAGCCAGGTCCTCTGGGCTGTTCCCCTGGGCCCCTTCCTGGTGCCTTTCATACTGCAGAAGACAAGCCCACCCCACCTCATCTCACTGAGGTCTTGGCGCTGGGAGGGGAACCTGGTGAACAGGTGGCTTAGTGTGTGCCGGCTGAGCCCGAAGTCTGTTCTGGGCAGCAGATGTCCCCAGTGGTGAGGATGAAGCTATATGCTCAGTCTGCATTGACTTGATGCTGCCCTGGCTCCTGACATCGTCCATGGTGTCAGTGAGAGAGGTGGTGCTGGCTGTGACATCGGGCCCCTTCCTGGTACTGGGAGTGTGACTGACACTGGGGCTGGGCAGCACCTAGTTGCGGAGGTGGAGGTTGCGATCTCTACCCCAAGCAGCTCTTGTGGTTCCAGGGAGGAGGTCGACACCAACCTCGGTGATGGATGCGGCACTGGTCTTGGTGTAGGTTCTGAGTCTAACACTGGGCATGGTGCCAGTCACGGTGCCGCTTCTAGGTTTGTCCCTGGTTCCAATGCAGTTCTTGACACTGGGCTGACTCCCAATGCCGTTTGTGATATCAGGGGCAGAGATGGACCAGGGGATGGTGTTGGAACTGGCACAGTGCCCGGCACCAAGGGCAGGGCTGGTCGTGGAGTAGGAGGGGAACCTGTGTCTAGGCTAGTCCCAATCCTAGGTCCAGTGCTGTAGGTGGTACCTGGTAAGATTCGGAGGACTGCCAGGACATGGAGTTCTCTCTGAACCCGCAGGCTAAGCCCACCACCGGTGAGGGCTGTAACTTCTCCCAGGGGACCAAATGGTTCCGCTTTCCCCACCTGCAGGTCTTCCAACCTGGTCCATTCCTCTTCCATAGGTTGACCTTGGTTGGGCGGTTTTGCCAAGTCCTCTCATTGGGCGAAGTCCACTGAGCATTTCTACAGCCCAGGTATAGGCCCTGGAGCCTCTGACTCCAATTTACCTCCTGGGCCCATACCACCTCTGTCTGTTTCCTGGGATCATGGGCCCCCTGGGTCCAGTCAGCTCACATTGAAGTGCAACTGGTGTCTTATTCAGTACCACAGTAGTGCTGACCATGTCCAGTTCCATCTCGCCCCCCTGGCACCACCCATATTCAGCCCTTCATTTCCGTCAGCATCCTCTTCTGAGGGCATGGAATCTTCCTCCGTACATCCTCGGTCACTCAGTACTCCCTGTACCAGAGATTCCTGGAGGACATGTTGCAGTTGCTGGACATTGTCACTCTTGCCACCCGCAATACCATGTTCTTACAGTTGGGAATCCTAGGATACCAACTGTCTCATACTTCCCTGGCCCAGAGTCTTTGAGGAATGTTCTAGGACAGTGGGGAAGTGGGGAGACATCCTTTTGCTCTCCTTCCAGCCACAAGGTACATCTACCTGCTATATTGCACGTCCACAGACTGCAGATGCAGTTCGTCACCCAACTTTGTGGATTCAGGTTATGCAGAACCCAGCAGGGTCTCATTGCCTAGTGCATGACCGACCTCCTGAAGCTGAATCTACTCGGACAGACACTTTGAGCAGGAACGTGTTTTCATTGGCTTACACTGTGATGTACAAACAGAGGTAAGAAAGAAGTAAGTGCCTCAGCTGAGACTTGAACCCAGGCCACCCAGAATACTGTTCCGATTGCGCTAACCAGCTGCGCCACTGAAACAACTGGAACTTGGGCTGTCCCCAAGCACATTACTCTTTCTCAAATGCACACCAAATATTTACTTGTAACAATCACACAATAGTGCTGTGTGCATATTTATGGAACACATACAAACATAGGTGAGAAAGAAGTAAGTGCCTCAGTTGGGACTTGAACCCAGGCCACCTGGAATACTGTTCTGATTGCGCTAACCAGCTGCACCACTGAAACAGCCTGGGTCAAGTCCCAGCTCCTGTGTGATTGTTACAAGTAACTGTTTGTGTTGCAAGGAGGAGTCCCATTTGTCCACCCAGAGCCAATGATCTTTCTGACAACCAACGTGTCTCTGGGGGACCACAGAGCCCACATGCTCTGGACCCCCAAGGAGTCTCGATACCACATCAACCTGCTGGAGCTCTAGGTAGTCCATCTGGCTCTGTCTGCATTTGCTCCATTGGTTTGGGGTCAGGTCATGCAGGTCCAGATGGACAATACCACGACCATGTGCTGCCTCAACAGGCAAGGCGGAATGCATTCCATCTGGCTGTGTCGGAAAGCCCTCCACACGTGGACCCTCATGTGCCATCTGGATACCAATCTCCTGGTGATACAAATGGCCAAAGTCTCCAACCAGCTAGCAGACGCCTCTGCTGGGTGGACAAAACACATCTTATGAATAGTCCTTTATCAGGAGGTGGTGAACTGCCTGTTCTCCCAGTGGGGCACTCCCTGATCGACCTGTTTGCCTCCTGGGAGAACGCAAAGCTGAGGCTGTTCTGTGCTGCCTTGCTCTGTGCAGGACACTGATGGGGATGCCTTCATGAGGCCCTGACCCCGGCTTTAATGCCTTCCTTCCTTCCATTTCCCTGATCCACCAAGTGCTGGTCAAGGTGTGGAGGACTTGGCGCAGAGTCGCGTAAGCCTTCCTGGTGGAAGGCTTATATGTGGCTAAGAGGATTTCTGTGATTGTCTGGGAAACCTTAAACCTGCCCACTTCTACCTCCTCAGGAGCCCGACATGGAGATGAAGGGAGCGCAGACTGGGATGGACCAAAGGTCCCTGTGTTAGAAGGTCCATTCATAGAGGGAGTTGCCTTAGAGGAACTTCTGACAGTCTGTTAATCAATGAAAATCATATCTGTTGAGGTCAGTATGGGGCGATAAGAATCATTCTACCCCCCATGCCTCCAACTTGAGCAGCACCCTCTGAGCAAAGGTAAGAGGAGGAAAAGTGTACAGGAAGCATCTTGTCCACTGCAGTCTGAATATGTCGTGACAGAAAACACCAGGTTCGGGATTACTGAAGCAGGATAGAGGCAGTTTAGTGTTGAGTGGGGACTCAAATAGGTCCAGGTCCAGACTGCCCCACTCGTCAAATAGCGACTGCATGACGCCTAAACTGACTCATCATGCTCGAGGCACCACTCTCACATCCTCATGGCCTCACTGCACAGAGGGCAGGGGAGCGCTCCACCCTGCTTGTTGATGTAATACATCACAGCTTTGTTGTTAGTGTGAAGGAGGATCACTTTGTGCACAGGACGTCCCTCAGGACTCGGATAGCGTATAAGACAGCTCTCATCTTTAAGATATTTATGAGAAGATGAGACTCCTCCTGGCTCCACACCCGAGTGTGGAGGTCTTGACAGTGAGCTCCCCAACTGATCAGGAATTTGGTCTTCATTTCCTTGTGGTTCGGGCTATGAAGACGTTGTTGAATTGACCCTTCTTACAGGGGTCATCCAGGCCATCTTATGACTGGAAGTTAGGGTTAGGCTTTCTTAAGTTAGTTTGTGCTGCACCTCCTCGGTCAAAAAGGTACTGAGGTAGGGCTGCAGGGTTGATGCTGAGATAGCCTATATGGCGTGAAGTAGTCTTGCGGCACCACGCATGCATGGTCTTATCCCGGCGCCGGCCCTCTTGAAGATTTTTGGCTTGTGCAGGGTCCTAGCGCTTCCAGTTTAGTCCCATTAGTGTGAATGAGTGGTGGAGACTTCGTCCAAGAATATCAAGAATTATGGTAGGTATGTAATTTCCATTTTTTGGGAGTCCAGATATTATTTTTCCATTTTTGGCATTTTTGCCATCTTATTTGCAAGAGGGTGCCATTTGGACTCCCCTTTTTGCTGCTTCTGTCAGAGCCAATTGTTCAGGGCTGCCGTTCTTTTTGTTTTCCCGTATCACTATTCATACTCAGTCTGACTAGTAGTAAGAGTCTGTGGCTCATTTTAGACCCACTAGCCTTGTGCCACCTAGTAGGCCCAACCCTCTTGTAGTAGTGTTCTAATTGGTTGTTTTTTATTTCCTATATCCTTTTACTTCCCTTTGGGTTAGAAAGTATCTAGTCCTTTCTTTTATTTCTCTCCATTTTGTTTCTCTCCTGACAAACAGTGATGAGGTGTGAAAGGGAGCCGACTACAATTATTGGTTAGCACGTGGTCCAATATGTAAGGTGCGTGTGCAAAGCCAATGACAGTAGCTGACATAATTTCCCTTCCTGTAGGAAAAAAGCTCCCGCAATGTCCTAGAGCCTCCAGTTCTAGACCAATAAGTTTGAATCAGTGTCAAGATCCTCTGAAAGATCAACATTTCCAGTTAAGTACATAATTTTCATTTATGGGCTATGTGGTCCAGCAGTTGCTTATGGGAAAGCCTGTCCAAGAGTTTACTGAGGACCAATAGGATGGATATGGGCTGATTATTTGGGTCTGACAGAAAAGCTGACATGTGCAGTGGGTTCACGATGGCTATCTTCTAGACCTCAGGGACATGAAACTAGAGAGAGTGGTTGAAGGCAGCTGTGATTGATGTCGCCAGCAGAATTGCTGAAGCTTTCAGCAGACTGCATTTGATGTCCCATTATCTAGGACTTTTTGAGATGTCTAGTTCTTGCAGTAACTTCAGCACATCCCCTAGGCTAGTGTTTTTTAATTTGAAGTTTGACTGTTTAGTTGTGAGAGGCTTATGAGTGGCAGTAGCTGGAATCTGGTTGAGCAACTGTAGTACAATGTTGGTGGAAATATTGCAGTTTGCAGAATGCCGATTCAGTACTCTTGCAACTTCAGCATTTCCTGTGATCAGGGTTCCGTTGTAGATTAGGCCTTATTCAGGCAGTTAAGGACTGGCTGGGTAGTTAAGAACAGATGGCAGGTGATGATGAACCAGTCCTTAAAGAGCGACTCTGCACTTCAGTATGTACTTTCATAAGATGTTTCAGCTATTGCAGTTTACTAGAAAATCTTTTTTATCAATTTCAATATTCTTTTTCAAGGTTTACATCAAATCTTTGTAGTCTGTGTATAAAGTCTGTAAAACCATTTGGTTCTCTCCTGTTAACCTCACAGTGCCTTTGTTTATAACATCATAGTGCTCACCATGAGAACCATCTGGTATCACAAACCGTAGTTGTGTGGTCAGTAGGGGACAGTCGGATAACATTTTGAAAGACACTGTGAAATAAGTACAGCATTATCTACAGTATTTAGGTGACCAACAGCAGGGAAAATTAAAAAAATAACTAGAAAATAATAAAGTTCAAACATAATAGGTGTAAATCCAGTGTTTTTAAGGTTTTGTTTTTATTGTAGAAGAGAGTTGCTTTTTAACTATCATATAAACCTCAACTATGGATCCTTATGGTTGCTACACATAGCCTGATTTGTTTTTAATTATTAAAACAGTAAACTCACAGGGTTGAGTATGTTACATTCTTAACTGATAAAATCTGTGCTGGAAAATGCACTTTATCTTCATTTGTGGTGGGGTCAGGACCATTAGTTATGAGTTATGGAGCTACAAGTGAGTTAAGTCCTGCCCCTCTCACAAGTGATGATACATTGCATAGTTTGAGTCGGACCATTGTATGTTTGATTTACACAACAGTGGTTTACGAGGTATAGCTTTTAAATCTGCTGTTTATATGAAAATGTAACTGCCTAGAACATAAGAATGTGTCGGCAGAAGGGGACTGTGTGATCCATCTAGTTTGCCCAGATTGCCAACCCCCGTATTCTGTTCTTCTTCCGAGATTACCACAGTACTTGTCCCATGCTAGCTTAAAAGCAGTGACTGTTTTGGCCTCCACAGCCTCTGGTGGTAAGCTATTCCAAGGGTCCACCACCCTCCCTGTGAAGTATAAATTTATTTGTTTATTTGTATATTTGGAAACAACCTTTGAGTATACCCGTCAGGATGTAAAACAGCAGAAACATAACAAAAACTTGACAGTTAACACAAAACATAGGATTGCTTTGTAATACAGAAAATAGATAAATAATACATTTGAGTAACCTAGGCAACTGAAATTAAACAGTGGGAGGGGATTCCCAATAACAATGTATGGCATAGCTGCCCTGGGGCTGTCAAGGTAGAGTATCGGAAAGGGTAGGGAGAGAAAGGGGGGAGACTGCAACAAGGTTTCCAAATTAGCAACGCGGCATAGCTGCTCCAGGGAGGCCTGTCAAAGTAGAGTGTCTGAAAGGGTAGCAGAAAGAAAGGGGGGAGAGTGTGGATGAGGGATAGATTACAGAGAGGATGAGAGAGAGAGGGATTGGGGGAAGGAGAATATTTAAGGAGGAGAGTGGGTGGAAAGGGAGGTGTTGGGGAGCATGGAGGGAAGGGAGTTGGAGGGAGCTGGGGGATGGCAAGGGGTAGCAGGTGGGGGTCCAGGGTAGGTAAAACAGAAGGAAAGCTCAGACAGACGAGGGGGGGTATCTGGGTTGAGGATATGGACTCAGGTAAGGGAGTCAGAGATGTTTAAGAGGGGGTATCCAGGTTGAAGATATGGATTCAGGTAAGGCAGTCGCAGGCGTTTGAGTTCAGCAGGTATTGCTACAGTTCTCTTTTAAAGGACTGAACATTTGTTGTATTAAGAGCTGCAGCAGGGATCTCGTTTAGCCATAGTGGAGCTCGGTACATGAAGGATCTTTGTCCTAGGGAAGTTCTACGAAATGGGACATCAAACTGTGTTGTCACTGTTCTTCGTGTTGTATTTGGAGCTTGCTTCCTTTACCAGGTCTGCAATGAAGGTAGGGATTAGGGAGAGCATGGCCTTTCTCCCTAGCAGATAAGTTTGGCATCTGATTCTGGATTGAAGCAATAGTATGTGGGCCAGACCATACAGGGTACAAGTGTGTGTGACACTGTCAGCACTTAGCAGTAGTCTGCAAACCTTGTTAAGGGCAGTGGCAACTCTTTTGAGGGCTGTATCAGTGGCAGCGCTGTAAACCACCAGCCCGTAGTTGACCAGGGAGAGGACAGAGCTGGAGACTGAGAGCCGGAGGGCTTCAGCAGTTAGGCTTTTCTTGTGCCTAAACACGATCCTTGATTTAGCGTTCACAGCTTTCACCACCATGTCAATGTGCTGAACATACGAGAGGGTATCATCCACAATGACACCCAGGTACTTGAAGGAGTGAGCCTGTTCCAGTGGGGCAGTCGGGTGAGTTTTGATTGTTAGTTCTGGGCATCTCCTTTTTAGTTGGGGGCTAGAGAGGAGCATCGTCTTGATTTTTTTTTTTTTTTGTAGTTTAGTAGCAACCTTTGGGAGTAGAGCAAGGTCTCCAGTTGCTGGAAGGATGACTGTAGCTCAGCCTGTAGGTGCTTTGTGTGAGAGTGGCAGCTAAGTAGTACAGCATCATCAGCATATAGAGTGACTTTGCTAGTGCAGGCATCAGGTAGGTCGTTCAGGAACATGCTAAAGAGCAGTGGACCCATGATGGACCCTTGAGGCACCCCTAGCGAGACTTCCTTGAATGCAGATATGGAGTGACCTATCTTGACCCTTTGAGACCGGGAGGTTATGTAGTCCTGGAACCATAGAGCGGCATTTGGGGAAACACCAAGGGCATGCAGTTCAGACAAAAGGAGTGGGTGGCAGACCGTGTTGAAATGCCTTTGTTAGGTCAACGAAGATGGACCCAACCAGTTTTCCCTCATCCAGTGCCTTATGGTCATACTCAGTGAAATCCACCAGTGCAGTGTCCGTGCTGTGGAGTTTCCTAAAGCCATGCTGCTGGGGACATTGCAGCTGGTATTTGTTAATATAGTCAGTAAATTTGTCTGCCATAATCCTTTCCAGTGCTTTGGGGGATAGAGATGGGCCTGTAGTTTGCAGTCAGTGACCTATCACCTCCCTTATGCACCGGGGTCACCAGTGCTTGCTTCCAAGGAGAAGGGAATTTGGCAAGCTGGAAGGATTTATTGAAAACCGTAGTGATGGGAGTGATGACTTGGTTGCTTACCAGCGCCAGCAGTTTCATGTCAATGTTGTCAGACCCCATTCTGGTTTTCCCCAAGACCTTTTTAACATAACCCAGTGCTTCTTTGACAGTAACTCTCTTGAAGTAAAATTGAGGATGCGAGTTGATACCTGGTGGGTGTCTGTTATCATCCGGTAGAACAGAGCTAAGATCCGTGAAGGTGGAGTTGAACTCTTTGGCAATGGTGTGGGGGTCCATGGTATTTGTGCCATTAATGTTTAGCAGTGATGGCTGTGTTTTGTCATCCTTCCCTGTGAGTGCCTTTATATTGTCCCCAAACCACCTTCCATCACCCCAGGTTCTTTCCAGTTGATCCTTGTAGAAATTAGCCTTAGCGTTTCTGATGAGATGTATGCATTTGTTTCTACCTGCCCTGTATCTTTGAAGGTCACTGGGCTTACCGGAGACCCTGGCTTGATACCAAAGTTTGTTCCTTGCTCTCATGTGATCTAGAAGGTCACTGGTAATCCACTCATTGTTAATGGCCGCATGTTTTTCTTTTTTTGAACGGAGCAAATCTGTCGCAAACACTATTAAAGTTATCAAAGTACTGGAGTGTTTACGTCAAGGTCATGCAGTACCTTAAGGTGAAGCCAGTCAGTCTGAGAAAGTGCCTCCTTGAAAGCTGAGAGCTGCCCTTTCCTGAGAACTCAGCTGTTCACAAAGACAGGTGGTGCTTTTTTGAATTTATTGGACCACAGACTGGTGACGGGAGTGGTCGCTTTAGCAAATCCGGTAGTACCAAGACATCAGTAATCCAGTTAGGTGAGCTTGCAAGGAGCTAGTCCAGGAGTGTGTGTGTGTGTGTGTGTACTGGTCTTATGGTTCATTCTGGTGGGCTCCATGACTAATTGCGTGAGGAGGGAGCTGGCTATGGTATCCTTCTGGCTGGTCGATTCGTTACTGAGCCAATTGATGTTGAAGTCCCCAGTCACAGTGAGCTCACAGTTGTTAACGCCAGCCAAGGACCCGAGTAGTTTAATTAGACTGTTTTTGGCCATTTTCGGCAGGAGGTAGACACATGCAATAAATTACGAATGTTGGTTATAAACTTACCCACTGTTAGTCTCAAATTGTGCCCCCTTGTTCCCGTGGTCTCGTTTTTGTGAAATAGGTTTTCTGCTTGTGCCTTATTTATGCCCTTTACGTATTTGAAGATTTCTATCATATACCCCCTGTTTCTCCTTTGCTCGAGGGAGTACTTTTGCAGTTGCTGTAGTCTAGATTCATATTGCTCCTGGTGCAGTTCCTGTACCATTTTGGTAGTTCTCCTCAGTACAGCCTCCAAGCAGTTTATATCCTTTTTTAGGTATGGCCTCCAGAACTGTATGCAGTACTCGACTTGTGGCCTCACCAAGGACCTGTACAGAGGGAGTATGACCTCTCACTTCCTACTTGTAATGCCCCTGCCAATACATCCAAGGATGCTACTAGCTTTGTGCACCGCCTTTTCACATTGTCTACCCACCTTTAAATTATCAGAAATGAGTACTCAGAGGTCCCGTTCAGGTTTTGTTTCTGTTAATTTTTCACCATCGAGTGTGTACGTTTTCCCTTGGGTTTCCTTACCTAGGTGCATGACCTTGCACTTTTTGGCATTGAATTTCAACTGCCAGTTCCCAGACCATGCTTCTAGGCTCTTTAAATCTGCTTCCATTGCTGCCATTCCATCAGTTGTATCTACCCTGTTGCAGAGGTTTGTGTCATCTGAGAACAGGCATACCTTACCCTGCAGGCCATCAGCAATGTCGCTGATGAATATATTGAAGAGGATTGGGCCAAGGACAGATCCTTGAGGCACACCGCTGATTACCCTTCCCTTGCTAGACAGTGTTCCATTGACTGTGACCCTCTGCATTCCATTGTGGAGCCAGTTTTGAACCCACTTGACTACTTTGTGCCCTAACCTGAAGTGCTCTAGCTCATTGATCGATCTTCTGTGGGGGACAGGGTCAAAAATCCTTGCTGAAATCTAGATAGACTGTCTGCTACCCCTCCTTGGTCCACTGTTTTGTATACCCAAATCAAAGAATTTGATCTTATTGGTTTGACATGACCATCCTGCTGTAAATCCATAGAAACATAGACTTTGACGGCAGATAAGGACCGCTAGGCCCATCTAGTCTGCCCATTTCCCTACCTACAGGATAGGCCGCAGATCCTAGTTAACCAACAGCCTATATCTTCCTGCCCCCCACAAGAATTGCCTTATGGCTGTCCCATGCATTCTTGAATTCTCCCACAGTTTTAGACCCCACAACTTCCTCAGGAAGGCTGTTCCATGCATCCACTACCCCTCTGTGAAATAATACTTCTCACATTGCCCCTGAACCGCCCTCCTTCTATCTTTAAATTGTGTCCCCTTGTTCTTGCAAGTCTCTTTTCTGAAAGATGCTACCCTCTTGACTTTGTTGATTCCCTTGAGGTACTTGAAAGTTTCTATCATGTCCCCCCTCTCCCTTCTTTCCTCAAGGGTATACATATTAAGCTCCTTTAGTCTCTCCTCATACGGCGTCTCTTGCAGACCCTGCACCATTTTAGTTGCCCTCCTCTGAACTGCCTCTATCCTGTCTATGTCCTTGCGGAGATGGGGTCTCCAGAACTGGACACAGTATTCCAGATGGGGTCTCACCAACTGTCTGTACAGAGGGATAACAACTTCCTGTTTTCTGCTGCTGATGCCTCTCCCTATACATCCCAGCATACCCCGGCCCTCCCTACTGCCTTCTCACATTGCTTGCCAACCTTAAGGTCATCTGATATGATTACCCCAGGTCCCTTTCCTGTTTTGTTGTTGTTACTACCTCCCCACCCATTGTATATTCTTCCCCTGGGTTCTTGTTTCCAGGTGCATTATTTTGCACTTTTTGCATTGAATCCTAGCTGCCATACGTCTGACATTCCTCCAACCTTGCCAAATCCTTTTCATCCTTTCCACGCCTCCTTGTGTATCAACCCTGTTGCAGATTTTGTGTCATCTGCAAAAGGCATATCTTTCCTTCAGTCCTCTGCAATGTCACTGATGAAGACATTAAAAGGACTGGACCCAGTATTGAACCCTACGGTACCCACTAGTAACCCTGCTTTCTTCAGAATGTGTTCCATTCATATTACCTTCTGTGTCCTGTTGTGCAGCCAGTTTGCTACCAGGCTACCACCCTGGGACCCACTCCCAGGCTGGTTAACTTGATCAATAATCTTTGTGTGGACTGTGTCAAATGCCTTGCTAAAGTCTAGGTAGGCCATGTCCACAGCCCTCCCTGGTCTACTACTTTGGTCACCCAGTCAAAGAAATCTATTAGATTCGCCTGACATGACCTTCCTGCCAGAACCCATGCTGCCTTGGATCCTGTGCTCCACTGACCTCTAGGTACTCAACTATTCTTTCCTTCAGAAGTGACTCCATCACTTTCCCTACCACAGAGGTCAGACTGACAGGTCTGTAGTTTCCTGCCTCTGTCTTGGTCCCACTTTTGTGAAGGGGAATCACATCCGCCTCTCCTCCAGTTCTCGGGTACCACACCATCCTCCTATGATTTATTAAAAGAGTAGCCAGTGGTTTCACTAATTCCTTCCTTAATTCTTTTAGAATTCTGGGGTGAATTCCATCAGGACCCATTGCTTTGTCCACCTTCAGTTTTAGGAGTTCTTGCAGAACCCTTTCTTCTGTAAATAGACTGGTGTCACCCCACTATCCAGAGTGCTTCTACTGTTTGGTTTAGGTAACTCCTCCTCTTCTTCTTTGTGAATACTGAGAAAAATATTCGTTCAGTATTCCTGCTTTTCACTGTCCCCTCTGCCCACCCACTGTTCATTCTATTCAGCCTCACTATCCTCCTCTTTGTCTTTCTATGCCGCTGATGTACCTATAAAAGGTTTTATCCCCTTCTTAACTGAGTTGGCTATCTTTCCTCAGTTTGGGCCTTTTGCTATTCTGACTTCCTCCCTGCTTCTTTCTGCCTTAACTGGTACAGAGCTCTGTCCTGCTCCTTCTGTGTTTCCTTATACTTCCGAATGCTATCTTTTCTTCCTGACTTTCACAGCCACCTCTCTTGAGAACCATAGTGGCTTTTTCTTTCATTTTGATTTGTTTATTTGCTTCACACAAAGGCTTGTTGCCTCTGTGATGGCAGTTTTGATAATTCCCCATTGTTGCTCCACACCTCCTTCTAGCCTGTTTGCTAGTGCTTTTCTGAGGCACTCTCCCATCTTGCCAAAGTCAGCCTCCTAAAGTCCAGTACCTCACTTTGTATGGCTTGGCTCTGTAGCTGAGTTTAACGTGAACCACACTGTTTGATGGTCACTTGTCCCCAGATGGCAACCCACTTAGATCTGAGATCCTCTCACTGCCCCGTTTGAGAGACGAGGTCTAAGATTGCTCCTCACGAGTGGGTTCCAAACTAGCTGTCTAATGCCTGCCACCTGTAGGGCATCAAGAATGGCCCTGTTTCTGGATGTGGCTGCAGCAAATGTGCCCAGTTAACATCTGGCATATTCAGGTCTCCCATCAACAGTATCTCCCTTCTCTGCCATTCTAAGAATGCCTTCCATCATATCCTTGTCCATTCCTTCCCTGACATGGGGTCTGTACACAATCCCTGTGCGGATTGTGGTGCCTTTCCAGTCTCCAAGGTGACCCACAGTGCCTCCTCTCCTCCCTGTTTACTCTTTTGTTCAGTTGTTTTTATCCCTTCCTTTACATAGAGAGCTACTCCTCCCCCTTTACATAGAGAGCTACTCCTCCCCCATGCTGTTTAGTATCTAGTTGCCCTGTTTCTGTAAGGAACTTCACTGTTCTTTCCTTAAGTAGAGACTCCATAAGCTTCCCCACTACCAAGGTCAAGCTCACTGGCCAGTAGTTTCTGGCCTCCTCCCTGCTTCCTCTTTTGTGCAAGGGTACCACTGTGGCACTTCTCTAGCCCTGAGGTATTTCCCTGCTCTCTAGAGACTGTGTGAATAATTCTGCCTTTGGGCCTACAATTTCCTGTGCCAGCTCCTTCAGAATTCTAGGGTGGATTTCATCTGGGCGCATTGCTTTATTTGCTTTTAATTTGAGAAGCTGTTTTAGGACTCTGTCTCTTGTAAATGGTCCAGCATCTACTTCTATGGTGAGTCTGCCTGTGTTCTGCATTTTGGGTCCATTGCCATAGTCTTCTTTTGTGAAGACTGAGCAGAAGAAACGGTTTAGAATCTCCGCTTTTTTCGTTATAATTTTCTGCCTGTTTGTTGTCCGTGGTTGCTATTCTTACGATGTCTCCTTTTGTTTTCCTTTTTTGTCTGATCTATCTATAAAACGTTTTGCGCCCTTCTTCAGTCCTTGTGTGATTCTCTCTTCTGTCTGGGCTTTGGCTTCCCTTACTGTCTTCCCTGCTTCTTTTAGCTTGATTTTGTAGACTTCCATATCTGCCTCTTTGTTAGTATCCTTGAATATCTTGAATGCTTTCCTTTTATCCTTTATTTTTGTTGCTACATCAGGGTTGAAATTTACTTTTTCAGCCACTAGCCAGCTAATGACTGGAAAAATCCACTGGCCCGACAGGATCTTCACCGACCCGGCACAAAAATAACTAGAAATTCAGTTTAAAAAAAAAAAAAAGACAAAAAAAAAGTTTTATTGCTGTAGAACATCAACATTATTACAGTACTTAATAAACAATCATTAAACTTTAATGCAAAAAGGATGTGTTTTGTTGTCTTCTTTTACATTAACTGTTACTGGCAAGGGATATTCCTGAAGAAACATAACTTTGACCAGGGGACAAACAACCCCAAGAACACAATAACTGAACAACATAGTACATTTTTGAACAGTGTTTTTAGTCCCAACAGAGTGAGCCCTCATTAAGTTTAGTTCATATCCTCTTCTTTGTCACTAAGTTGGCAGATGAAACTTTCTTCTTCCTCCTCCTCCTCCTCCTCTGTTTCATGATGAACAGGATGGCTAGTGTTTGCAGACTGTAGATGGCAAGATAAAGTGCTGGACCCCTCTTCTAGACTAGTGCTGGCCACATCCATAAATTCTGGTGGTCTCATTCTAATGCCGCTATCATGCCAGAGTTCTACCGCAGGGTTGGGATCAAACTCTTTTTATGTCTGGGGAAAGTAGCTGGACAGTCATCAGGTCAGTGAGGGTATCACATCTCAGTTTTGATCGCCAGTCTTTTTTTTTTGCTTCATAACATTGAAGCCACATTCACACACTGCTGTGGAGGCAGGCAAAGACAGGGCGAAATCGATTAGGTCAGGAACTGTGGCACATTGATCCTGTTGACTGCTGGCCAAGAAAGCTTTTGTAGATTTTCTGTGGTGGACTTGGGCTTTTGGTAGATCTTGGATTTTAAAATGGTCCACTGGTCAGGTATTTCAGTTAGCATCACCCCAGAAGAAACAAGGATGGGTTGGAAGTGTTCCACCAGTGTATCCATCTCAGAGTCACCATAATCTGCAAAAAGAAAAAAAAAAGACATTACTAATAAACTAGCCACCTTGAGGTAAAATTAAGTGGAAAAAAACATCAGCCTCTTATTTCATTGAAATACTGTCTGGGTCTGGCTCACATTGGTAGCACAGAGGACTCCCATCAGGCACATCCAAAAATCGGTTGTTAAGGCTCGACTTCAGGTCATCAAGCAGATTGTTCTTTGATGCTGTAAAGGTGGTGCTGCTGTCAGACTCACTCCCTTAAAGCTGGTCTTGTCAATCATTGTCTTAAGCATGGGACCAGGCCTGTAAAAATTAAAAGAAAATAACTTTAGATCAGTCACCTAGTAATTTTCTTAAAGTTTGTTAGACAAAACTCAAACAAGTTGCTCTAGCTCACCTGGATTTATTTATTTATTGAAATGTTTCACCAGGAAAGGCACACTGAGCAGAAAGCTAGTCTTCTGGTGCAACCTGGGGGGAAGGGGGTGCAGTGAGAGGATAGCACACAGGTTATCAATTGATTATACACTTAAGACGATTTACAGTGGTATGAGGTAACATTTTATACAGGTTACACACGAGATGACACTTTGGTTGCAGTTAGGTACAATGTACATAGTACACATGTCACAAGCACATAGCACATGGAATACGTGTCACTGAGGCAGTTTAAAACAACAAGTAACAAGTGCAACTGTAGGATGGGACAGTGAGAGCACGGGACAAGTAAGTGCCATAGTTGATCAAAATAAGCCAGCTTCTGTAGCGTAAGCTAGGTGCTTCTGGTCAGGCAGACGTGGTGTGGGGGGATATGGGCCAGCTCTTGAAGTTATCAAGCACAGGAGCAGTTTACTGTAAGGTAACTTGCCAGCATGGAGGATAGGGAGTAGGTGGAGGAGGAGAGGTCAGTTTGAGGAGGGAGATTTGAGATTGCTTCTGAATGAGAAAAAAACACAGTGGATGATGTTTGGTAGAAAAGATTTTAAAGATTCAACTATAAAGGAGCTTAGATCTTTATCAGCAATTGACTTGATTTGTGCACAGAACTCTAAACAGGGTTCTGATAGGTCAGCAGCTCATAATTAACATTCTGTACACAAATCGTGACATAGTAAAAACTCCACATAAGTGATTCCATGAAGTGAACTGTAACAGAATGCTGCCCATAAAAACACAACAATGCAAACTACAGTTTTGCCTGTCACTTTTTACTCAGGTACAGTTAAATAAGAATACTTTAGGAAAATGCATATAGTCTCTCAGAATAAGAACTTTATAAACAGCTGCATCTTAGCACAAATTTCCTGTCCCCGACCTTTGCTCCCCACATCAAAGGTCAAATAGTGCAGATCAGGACAGACAGCACCACTGCTATGTTTCATATAAACAAGCAATGTGGCACAAGGTCAGGAGTCCTCTGCATGGAGGTCTTGAAAATGTGGACTCGGGCCTACTCCCTGGACGTGACTCTTTCAGCCATTCACCTTCAAGGAAAGGACAACACCCTGGCAGATGCCCTCAGTCAAATCAGCCAGGGGCACAACGAATGGTGTCTCAACAAGCAGGTGTTGGCCAAAGTTTTCAGGAGGTGGGGCACCCAAGAAATAGATGTTTGCTTCACCCCCTCAATCACCAGCTACCTCTGTACTGCTGCAGGCCACCAGTTCTGGGGACCCTCCCAGCCGATGCCCTGGTACTGGACTGGTCAGGAAGTTCCTTTATGCCTTTCCTCCATTTCCTATCATATTCGAGGTTCTGTTGAAACTCTGTCTTCAACCAGCAGTAATGATACTGGTGGTGCCAGATTGGCCGAGGCAGGCTTGGTATCCCCTTCTGCTGACACTATCATGCACCAGACCCATTTGCCTCCCTCTCAGCCACTCACTCCTAACTCTTCCTCACTCAGGAGTGACCTATCCAGACCTGAAGTCTCTCCACCTCAAAGCTTCCGATGCCCTGGTACTGGACTGGTCAGGAAGTTCCTTTATGCCTTTCCTCCATTTCCTATCATATTCGAGGTTCTGTTGAAACTCTGTCTTCAACCAGCAGTAATGATACTGGTGGTGCCAGATTGGCTGAGGCAGGCTTGGTATCCCCTTCTGCTGACACTATCATGCACCAGACTCATTTGCCTCCCTCTCAGCCACTCACTCCTAACTCTTCCTCACTCAGGAGTGACCTATCCAGACCTGAAGTCTCTCCACCTCAAAGCTTCCGATGCCCTGGTACTGGTCTGGTCAGGAAGTTCCTTTATGCCTTTCCTCCATTTCCTATCATATTCGAGGTTCTGTTGAAACTCTGTCTTCAACCAGCAGTAATGATACTGGTGGTGCCAGATTGGCCGAGGCAGGCTTGGTATCCCCTTCTGCTGACACTATCATGCACCAGACCCATTTGCCTCCCTCTCAGCCACTCACTCCTAACTCTTCCTCACTCAGGAGTGACCTATCCAGACCTGAAGTCTCTCCACCTCAAAGCTTGGCGTTTGAGGAGTTAGAGTACCCTGCTTCTTAGTACCCAGAGCAGGTCCTTAAGATCCTGAGAATGGCAAAAAAGCCCAACACAAAAAAGATCTACACGGCCAAATGGAAAAGATTTTCTATCTGGTGTAAAGGCAAGAAAAGTGATCCATTTTCAACCTCTGACACCATCCTTTTTGGATTACCCGGTTCATCTCCAGGCCTCAGGCCTCTTCCCTAAAATTACATCTGGCTGCAGATTTAGCTAGTCATTCTGTTGGGAAGAAGAAATCTGTTTATTCCCATCCGGTGCGTAAATAGTTCTTCAGAGGTCTCTTGCACCTTCAGCTTCCTGTCAAGGAACCTGGTCCCCCTTGGAGCCTGAATATATGCATTGCCAAGCTCATAGAGCGTCTCTTCAAGCTCATGGCTATGGCTCATCTCAAGTATGTTACTTGGAAAACCGTGTTTCTGGTAGGCATTACCTCTGCAAGGAGAATTTCAGAGCTATAGGCCCTCTGTACTGAGTCCAGTTACATTGTCCCTCATAGAGATAAGACTGAGCTCAGGACGAACAGGAGATTCCTGCCTAAGGTGGTCTCAAAGTTTCACCTTAATCAGTCTATTACCTTGCCAGTGTGTTTCACTGACAAATCCACTCCTAGGGAGTAGAAACTCCACAGTCTGGATCTCAAGAGAGCCCTCCTCCATTATCTGGAGCATACCAAGCAGTTCAGGAGCTCTACCACTCAACTCTTCCTCACCTATGGTGAGGTCGTCATGGGAAAAACAGCTACTGAGAGAACCATCTCTCAATGGCTAGTCTCTTGCATCAGGTTTTGCTATGACAAGTCTGGCAAACAGCATCCTGAGGGCCTCAGGGTCCACTCTACTAGGGGCACTGCTGCCTCTGTGGCAGCTGCCAAGGGGCATTCCCCTCCTGGATGTCTGTAAAGCAGCTACTTGGAAGACTGTACACACATTCACTAAGCATTATTGCCTGGATGTACAGTCTAGATCTGATGCTAAATTTGGCAGGATCGTTCTGCAGAACCACTTTCCTAAGTAGGTTCTCTTCCTGCCTCCCAACTGTACTGCCTTGTAATCTGCATATTGTTACTGATGCTAAAGGACCCCTGGAGTGAGAAGAAAAAAAATTACGCACCATAGTAATCTTTGATGTTACTTTGAGAGGGCTCTTGCAGTAGGTTTTCACATATAGGGCTGAGCCACAAGATATCAGGACCCCATAGAAATTTCTAGCTAGCAGTCTCTGGCGGGGGACCACCCCATGTCACGTGACCGGCATCATAAGATGTTGGTATAAAAGGGCGATCCCCCATGCCTGCCTTCCAGTTCTTTCCACTGGCTTGTGAAAGTTCCTCACGGTAGAACAGCTCTCGCCAGTCATTCGTCGGTCTCTAAGTTTTCCAACTTTTCGACCTATTTTCTCTAATTTTCGATATTTTATAAACAGTTGCTATGTATGTCATCCCCAACACCTTCCGAATCGCATAAAAACAAGTGCGACTCGTGTGGTTCCCAACTTCCACACAAGGACGGCAACTCCTTGTGCCTCTTCTGTCTGGGCCCAGACCGCCCCGTGGAGAAGTGCCAGCACTGCCAGAAGTTCAACTCCGCTACCCAAAAGAGAAGGCAGCAGTCCCTGGAAGCCCGTATCCTTAAGAAGAAAATGGCCTCCATGGAAAAAGAGTTAACAAATCATAGGCAGGCGTCTACTTCCCCTGAAGGTCATAAGAAAAAGCACGACAAGGAGAAGCACTGGGAGCGGGATTCGGCTTCCACAGCAGCCACGACTTCGGCTGGAGTCGCAGTACTCAAGGTAACATCCCCACCGGGGGATCGCTCCATGATAGCCTTCTTGGTGGTTACCAAGAAAGTGTCTCCCTTCACTCCGGCTCGTGCTCGGGCCCTTCTGGAGCCTTCAGGGCAAAGGAGGCCTCCACTCCCCCTTCTTCCTCGAGGCCTTCCAGTCAGAGCAGGTCCAGTAAGTCGGACGCCGGGTCTCTACCGACACGCCTGGACAAGGCTGTTAAGCCGCCATTCTTCGGGAGGTGGGCACCCTACCAAACTCTTTCCAACAAGGCTGCAAGTCCACTAAGTCAGACGCCAGCTCTTCTGACGTCCGCCCGGATTTGGCCGATAAGTTGGATGCCGGCTCCACCGACGCCCACCTGGCCGAGAAGCCTGTGCCAGACCCCATTGAACAGTCTGATGCCCCAGGCTGTCCACAACGTCTCACCACATTGCCCTCTGAGGTCCCTGCGACTGACTCCTGGGGATTATAACCCTCCTTCCCCGGTCCTCACCGAGGACATTGAGACGCTACCATCAGGGCTCCCTCCTCCTATGCTGGACCCCCTGACGCCAGATCCTCAGATGCTGGTCCTGACGCCGGCTGACCCGATGCCGTCCGGCGTCCCTTTACCGGACGGAAGGCCCACCCCTCCGTCAGGACCGTCGGACCCGCTGGACGGTATACCCACGCCAGGCCCAACACCCGCAGGGCCAAAGTTTCCACCATCTGGCCCACCAGCAGGGCCTCTGCCAGGTCCCTCTGCTCTGTTAGAGCCCTGGCACCTGGGTACCAGACACCGCAATATCTGGTGCCACAATACCCGGCCCCTCAGTATCTGGCACCACAGTACCCTGACGCCGCAATATCCGGCACTGCAGTACCCGATGCTGGGCTACCCATTGTCAGGTTACAGATACTCCTTTTACGGATACCCTCAATATCCATATCCCCACCTCCTCCACCCACTCTTCAGCCGCCGGAGGATCTGAAGGAGACCTTGGCCTCCTGGTGGGCTGAGGCCAAGGCTCAACTCACCAGGGAGGTCAAGAGTCTTCTCCCAACGCTGGACCCAATACCAGATCCCCTAAGTCTGAGACGGGAGACTCCCGCCCCCACCCACCCGACACCAGAGGAAAGCCCTCAGGTGCCTGAGGCAGGGAGGATACATGCCCCAGGGAACTCCCCAGGGGGACCGTCCCTTCCCCTGCTAGGGAGGAGTCTTCTTCCTTTTCAGTCAGAGACTCTGAATCCTACCACTCTGACCCCGAAAACGAGCCCCATACTCCAGAATGCCCTAGGCCGAGGGATCCTGTGAAGCCTCCTCCGGAGGACCCTTCTTTTCTGGAGTTACTGAGGAAAGTCCAGGAAGTTCATCAGTGGCAATCGGTGGAGCCAGACCCACAGCATAAAAAACTCGCTGCTCATCTGGATCTGTCCGAGACCACTCCTACACTGATCCCACCCTGGATAGAGCCTCACGCAGATCTTGTCTCCACCATTTGGAAACAACCCTCTGCATTAGCCCCCTTCCGAGGAAGGTGAACGGGCTATGCCAGGCTCTGGAGGGTGTAGACGTCCTTAGCCTTCACCCCAAGATGGATTCTGTCATCATCAGTGCCGCTCATGGCCGCTTCTCCAATCTGAAACATCTCAGCTCATCTCTGCCTGATAAGGAATACCGTCTTCTGGACCAGTACGGGAAGAAGATCTATTGCTCTTCTACCCTAGGCATGAGGGCCCCTAACTATATGGCACATATGGGGGATTTCCAGAAGACCATCCTTAGCCAGGTGGAAGCTAAATTGGACTCCCTTCCTGGGTCCCAGAATAAGCAGGAAGTGGGGGGCCTCATCCGTTCCACTCGTTCGGCCTGTCAGCACATGCTCTGTGCCACTTAAGATGTGGTGGACACAGCTGGAAGGAGCTCGGCCTTTGCCGTAGGCCTATGGTGTCACACCTGGCTCCGCTTGTCAGGTGTGGTCCCTGAAGTGCAATACACCATTCAGGATGCTCCTTTCAGGGGTTCGGTGCTGTTCAGTGGTGATGTCAAGGACATCATTACCAAACTGCAGGAGGAGGGTACTGCACTCAAGTCTGTTCAGACTATGCACAGGCCCCTCTCAAGGGCAGCGGCGTCCTTTTTGTTGCCAAAACTGACAAAGACAAAAAACGCAGGGCAAATGTGCCAACAAACGTCTGGGCCCCTCCAGCAACCGAGACTCCCCCCAGTAAAAAAAAAACATAACGCGGGAGCCTTGGCTGCTGCGCTGCCCCACACCTCCTGACTCCCTGCCTCTCCCACTGCCTCTGGAGGTTCCAGAGGAACCGGTAGGGGGGAGATTTTCCTCCTGTCTGCTGGGCTGGGAGAGGATAACATCAGCCACTTGGGTGCTCCAATTGATAGCAGCAGGGCACTCAATAGAGTTTCTGCAACCCCCAAGTCATCCTACTCCCCGCAACATCTTCCTCTGGTCCTAGAGGAAATCAGCTCCCTTCTCTCGAAGGCGGCAATAGAACCAGTTCCCACCCATCTTTGGGGAACAGGTTACTACTACCATTTCTTTCTGGTTCCAAAGAAGACAGGAGATCTGAGGCCTATCCTAGACCTCGGCTTCCTGAACATGTTTGTGGAGTACAAACGCTTCAGAATGCTCGTGTTGCAGAGTCTTCTGCCACTACTCCGGCTGGGACAGTGGCTATGTGCTTTGGACATGCAGGATGCTTACCTGCATATCCTCATATGCCCTTCCCATCGCAAATTCCTTCATTTTTGTTTTCAGAGGGACCACTACCAATTCAAGACCCTCTCATTTGGTCTTTCCTCGGCCCCTCGAGTGTTCACCAAATGCCGGTCGGTGGTAGTGGCCCACCTGCATACTCAGGGGGTTCAGGCATTCCCGTACCTGGACGATTGGCTCCTGGCGGCCTCTTCCAGGAAGGAACTCCTGCATTCCCTTTCCCTTAACCTGCAGGTTTTTACCAGCCTGGGTATCACCATCAACTAGACGAAGTCCCACTTGGTCACATGCCAACACCTCCAATTTATAAGGGCAATTCTACACACGACCAACGACAAAGCCTTCTTGCCTCCAGACAGGATAGACACCCTTCAGAACCAGGCTTGTCTTCTGTCTGGTTACAGGAGGGTTGGAGTCAGGTCAGTCCTCCGCCTCCTTGGGCTAATGGCGGCTGCCATTCCGACAGTCCTACTTGATCGGCTCCATATGAGAATCTCTCAGTGGATGCTTTGGTCACAGTGGGACCAAACCGGGGACAATCTTGACCAAGAGGTACTAGTATCAGATCCCATGATCAGGGATTTGCAGTAGTGGATGGTTCAAGAGAACCTGTGCCTGGGAGTTCATTTATGCATTGACCCGCCCTCCCAAGACGTTGACAACGGATGCATCAGGAGAAGGCTGGGGTGCCCATCTGGGGTCTCACAGGACTCAGGGTAGCTGGTCCAAATTTGAACAAAACCTGCACATAAATGTGCTCGAACTCAGAGCAGTTCTTTATGCCCTTCAGGCTCTACGCACCTTCATCCTTCCTGGTCATCTCATTCAATCAGACAACATGTGTGTAGTCTGGTACCTCAACAAGCAGGGAGGAACACGTTCCTACTCTCTGTGCCAAGAAGCGATGAGAGTCTGGCATTGGGCAGCCCAACACAACCTTCACTGGACTGCAGTTCACGTTCTGGGAGTGGAAAATACACTGGCAGACCTACTTAGTCTGTCCTCCGCCAGGTCCCACATATGGAACCTGGATCAAGAAGTCTTAATTACATCTTTCAGCAATGGGGAACACCTCAGATAGACCTCTTTGCCTCTCCCCAAAACGCAAAACTTCCCTTCTGCTCACTCGCTCGCTCCAGGGCAAGACATTTTTTGGTGGGACCCTCTGTCTCTCGGTTGAAGGGAAAGATTCGTTTATGCCTTCCCTCCCATTCCCTTAATCCCGAGGGTCCCGAACAAACTCAGATTGGAGGGAACTCGAATGGTTCTCATTGCTCCCTTCTGTCCCAGGCAAGTTTGGTTCTCTCTTGTGCAACAGTTTTCAGAGGAACCTCCACTTCTTCCTCTGTTGCGACAGTTGTTGACCCAGGATCAGGGGGACCCTTGTTAATCCTAGTCTCAGATCCATTGATCTCCATGCGTGGCTCCTGCAGACGTAGCTAAAGCCCGCTTTGGAGTCTCTCTTCTAGTAGCGGTCATTTTGGTGGAGGCCAGGAAGCCTTCCACGAGGTCCACCTATGCCATGAAGTGGAAGCGATTTTCTGTTTGGGCAAACTCAAAGGACTTTGAGCCTTTCTCATGCCCTGTCAGTAAAGTCCTTGATTACATGCATCACCTCTTCGATCTGGGTCTCAGCCATTCCTTGTTAAAAGTACACATGGCGGCTATCTCAGCCTACCATATTCCCTTTGGAGACAGGACTTTTGCTCAGTTGGAAGTCTCCAAGACTTTCCTCAGGGGGTTTCTCTATTTTTTTTGTTTAGTTGTTTAACCAGGTATAGCACACTAAGCTGAAGGCTTTTTTACAGGAGTGACCTGGGAGCACAAGGAGGTTAAGTGACTTGCTCAGGGTCACACAGTATGCAGGTGGAAGCTGTGGGATTCAAACCCAGGTCTAGTCTGCTGGATATTACCAGATTTGCAGCTCAGAGCCTTAGACCACTGCGCTATACTGCCTCCCTATTTGATACCCCCCATTTGCATTCCTGCCCCTCCTTGGGACTTGAATTTTATCCTGGAGAAGCTTGCTTTGCCTCCCTACGAACTGGCAGCTACAGCTAATTTGAAGTTCCTTTCTTGGAAGACACTCTTCCTAGTGGCCATTACTTCTGTTTGGTGCATTTCTGAGCTTAGGCTTTGATGTGCAAAATTCCACAAGGAACATGTGGCTCTACGTACCGACCGTAAGTTTCTCCCTAAGGTGGTGTCTGAATCTACACTGAATCAATCTAGATTGAAACCTTTAAATACATGAAAGGAATAAACAAGACTGGTACAGAGGGGCTGTTCAAAGTAAGGGAGGGGAGGGCCACCAGGGGCCATGATATGAGACTGGAGGGAGGCAGGTTCAGGAGGGAGATGAGGAGACACTTTTTTACGAAGAGGATGGTGGCTGGGTGGAATGCATTACCTGCAGAAGTGGTATTCAGTAGAACAGTGGACTGCTTCAAAAGGGGATAGGACAGGACAAGGGGGAGGGTTAATGAAGGGGAAGGGTGGAAGGAAGGGGCAGCTGCAGAATAAGGGGTGCTAGCTGCACATTCGAGCAGACTTGATAGACCTCTAGGCCCTTATCTGCTGGCAAATTTGGTATGTTCGTATGTACCCTCTTTCTTTACACAACATTCCAATCAAGGGCCGTATCTCTTGCATACTTTGGATGTTCACAGGATCCTGTGATATTACACTCAGGAAGACTGATCAGCTTTTTGTCTCTTTTGCTTACAAGAGAGAAGGCAATGCTGTTTCTAAGCAATGCCTATCCAAATGGTTGGCACGTTGTATTACTTTCTGTTATGGCAAGTACAATAAGACCCTTCAGGGTCAAGTCAGAGGTCACTCAACCAGAGGAGGAGCAGCTGCCTCTACGGCTTGTTTTAAGAATGTGTCAGCGGCAGACATCTGTGCAACTGCAACTTAGACTTCTGTCCATACCTTCATGAAACACTACAGTTTGAACATTGGCTCTCGCCGTAGAGTAGGCTTCGGGTTGGCTGTCTTCCAAGGTCTCCTTTCATGAGATCCATTCAGCCTTGAGGTTCCATGCTATGGATCGCAATCTCCCCCTCCTGAGTGCTTTTCCCTGTTCCAGACTGCTTGGGACTCAGTCCTGTATGTGAATACCTACTGCAAGAGCCCTCTTGGTAGGTTTTGCCTTCCCGCCCTCCATCCCCCTATGTTTTCTTTGCTTCATTTCCATGGAGGGAAATATCCTCTTTTCTCGCCTCTTTTGGCCTTTGGCGGGAAAGAACTGAAGGTGGGCGTGGGGGGCGACCGTCACCTGACGTGGGGGCAGTCCTCCGCTAGGGACTGCTAGCAAGAAATTTTTTCATGGGGTCCTGACGCCTGGCGGCCCAGTCCTATATGTGAATACCTACTGCAAGAGCCTCTCTTGAAGATCTACTGTTACGGTATGTTCTTGTGTAACTATACATTCCAAGGTGTCGTTTAGCATCAGTAAGCTCCCACCCATCCTTCCTCCTCTATAACTTTCAGAAGAGGACTCTACTTTTTGCCTTCTCCCAGATTTGCTGTGTTCTCTATTTGTCCTTTGTCTAAAGCAAAGTCTTGTTTATAGTCTATTAATATTGTTCATGCTTTTGCATGTTTTTTAATTCCTGTTGGTTCATATCTTAGGGTGTGTGTCCGTCTGTCTTAGAAAAAATTCTGGTGCCTTCTTAGGCATGCTGTCTTCAGCACACCTCAAGCTCTCTCCCAATCGGCTATGCTAATTTATTAGCATAATCTACACCTCTGGGGCAGTCCTGTCTAGTCAGCTAGCTGCATATTGTTACTGATGCTGCAGGACACCTTGGAAAAAAGATTACTACGGTGAATAATTTTTTTCTTCCAGTCATTCAGCAAGTGCTAGTCGGAGGATGGAATGCTGACAAGATAGGAAGAATCCATGTGCCATGATGATCAGACCGCTACATGACTGTGTAACACAGAGTAGATATGTGAGGCTGTTGAAATCAGCCAATCAGATTGCAGCATTTCTGAAACCACCCTTTTTATAATAATAAATACGGGACGTCGAGTGTGCTGTGTCTTCTTTCGGTGCGGGTGACGGCGTCTGCTTATTTTACTGCACAGTCTTCAGAAACATTTAACACACAGTCACACACACACACCAGACACTGACTGCACTGTTTTCCCAAGTACCACAGTCATTTTGGAGTAAGCAAAAAAGAAAGTAAAATTTGTCAGGCCTCCGCTCCTCGACATAAGATTGTTCAGCCACATTAAGACACTGACAACCATAATAGTACCAGAAACCAACTATAGGTGAAGAATGCAGAAGACAGACAAGAGAACTCAGCAGTGCTCCAAGATTGACCAATTTGGCATTGAGTAGTTACACCTTAGCGCTCACAATCACTTAATTCTAGGAGCGTGGATATGTTGTTCATCCACACTCTTTGGCATGTCCCTTTCCCCTTTAAATCTTACCGGAAATCTTCAAGCTGGCTCCTCCCACCCACCCAGGTGGTATATACCTCGGCTCCACCCCATGACGCCAGATCTTCCTTTCCGCTGGAAGATTCAGGGTCCCTCGTGCTACTTCAAGTACCGTAGGCCCTGGATTGGATTCTAATTGACGGTTTTCACCGCATTTGCTTTCTTTGAAACTCGTAGAGTTTACTTATCGATCCGAAAGCGCATTGACATGGAGGACAAGTCGCCCTCGGTTTCGCTTCGTGTCCTTACACAGAAAATGTCTCACACCGATCCCCACCTCTCGTGCGTTTATTGCTTGGGTGTCGTGCATGACACCACTGCTTGCACCATCTATCTGGCCTTCCTTCCCAACGTCCTGGACGACCACAAGGTGCGCCTAAAGCTAGGGAGACCAGAGCTTCGCAGTCCACCAGTGAAATCGAAGGAGGCCAGGTGGGTGGTTTCCACGGCCGTGGGATCCGCCGAGCAGCTCGACCAGATGGCGGCTTTTGACGAGGAAGCTGCTCAAGCTTCGGCCAGCCAAAGTTTTTTCATGCCACTTAACCTGGGCTCCACCTTCACTGGGTCCTTTCAGGAGCTGTGCCAGTCTCTCCCTACCAAGGGTGAGGCGCCCTTGGGCTCACACTCCTTCCGCCCTAAGAAAAGGGACAAGGACCCTAAATCTTCTTCTGTCCGAAGAAGACATTCCTGGGACTGAGAGCGGTCCGATTCTCAGGATCTGGCGGTCTTGAGATCGCTTCCTCGGCCACTGGCTTCTCGGACCTTCCATCAGGCCAGTGCACCGAGGCCGAGGATATGGCAGAACTGGCCGAGATTTCTCTTGACCCGATCAAGCCGTTGTAAGTCCTGAAGTAAGTGCAGATACAGGCTGTGTATTTGACCCAGACAAGTGCCCCAGGGGGTGGAAACTGTTTTTTGTGTTTATCTGTGTATGCCTTAAAAGGCCAGGCCAGACTGTGTCAGGAAGTGCTTACATCATAGCTACTTATCAGCCAATAGCTTTGGAAGAGTCTTACAGACCTGGGAACAGTATTATAAACAAGTATTTTATAGCAAATTCATCAGAACAGCTAATATTCTTCAGGTGAAGCTACCTCTGACTGGAAGCTGCAGTACTGAACATAGGATTTGCAAGAAAGCGAGTTGTGCTCACAACAGAGGGAGGTGAACCTTACAATTGTCTTTGGTTTGTAGCAGATATTCTGCAGGTGGAGGCTACTTCTAACTGAAAGGTGAAATAAGGAACTTAGAATTATCAGGAAAGACAGTCTTTCAAGCAACAGAAGGAGGTGGATCTAGCTTTACTTTTGTTACAATTCTTAAGAATTTCAGTGCAGGAAGAGTTTAAAGCACAGCTGACTTATTTTGGGTCTGACTGCTTTCAGAGCACAAACCACCAGGCTGTTTTGGGGCTGGGGAGGTTTACCGGTGTCAGACTTGGATGTCTGGATTTTTCTCTGTTTGATTAGCAGGGTATTTTATTTTCTCTGTCAAATTGTTGTGTAGGGCATCTTGCTGACAGAAGGGCACTCATCGCAGCGGTGGGTCAGAGCTTTTAGCTGATTGTTTCGTGAGGGCACAGTTTAGACCCAAACCCTGCCCACCCTCACCCCACCCACCCTTGAAATAGTCCTTTATACCTGGGGTTCTGAATACATTTCCTCAAGAGTGCAAGGTGCATATCACTGTCATATCCTCTCTAGCACACTGCACTGACAATATAAGCATGCACATTGTATAATATATATATATATTTCTATATAACAAACCAATCTCACACACACACACACAAAAGTAGATAAACATGTGGGGAGTAGTGCAATGTAATGGCTGTGGGGCAGCAGTCTTCCGGGAGTCTTTCTGGAGGCTAAGATGCTGCCCTATTTGCAGACAACTCTCTGCCTGGAGGGAGGAAGTTGCCCGTCTTCAGGCCGCACTGGACAGTAGTAAGGGAACCTTCCCCCAGGCCACACTGGACAGTAGGAAGGGAACCTCCCCCATCCAGGGAGCACCAGAGCCACCACCACTACCTCAGAGATTGCGAAGAAAGCACAGCAGTTGGCCCACAGTGGGCTCAGGGAGGGTGAGGATGGTGGAACAGAGGCACACCCAGTCAGTTGTTCCACTACACAATCCATACACCATTCTTGGGGAGCATAGCTCCCCTATGGATGCACCCGCAGAGGAGAGTAAGGAGGCGGAGGACAACTGTCACAAGGGAGGCCCACAGGAAGGAGGCAGAGGACACCACAGGGAAAGGAAGCAGCTCCTGGTGGGGGACTCAATTATTAGGGGGATAGAACTGGGGGGAGCAGGGAAAACTGAAGTAAGGTGCCTGCCTGGTGCCATGGCTTGAAGGGACAGGAAGCACATTGTCAGGATCACGAGAACAGCTGCACGGGAGTCTGAGCTGGACGTCATTGTCCACCTAGTGACAAATGACTTGGCTCATCATGAGATTAGAGCAGTGCAGGAGGACTTTGTAGAGTTGGGGAGGGGCCTAAGACAAGTAGCACACACAGTGTCCTTCTCAGAGGTGCTGCCTGTCAATGGCATGGGTGAGGCAAGGGTACTTTGCACCATGCAGTTTAATGAATGGTTGAAAAAATGGTGTGGAGCACAGGGGTTTGGCTTCATTGGGGACTGGGGTTCCACCTGGAGGGACACCAGCCTATACTGGCAGGATGGTCTGCATCTGTCCAGGAAGGGAACAAGTCTTTTGAGCAGTCGGTTTAAATGCTTCATTGGCAAGCTTTTAAACTAGTCGGGGAGGCACTGATAAGCAGCAGGAAAATCCCAGCCTCTCCCTACAAAACAGGGTACTAAATGAGAAAAAGACCGAGGTAGAAAGGTCAGTGGGGGATGCTGCAACAGAAGGTAAAGCCATCAAAAATGGAGAGCAATGAGTACCAATGCCCGTAGTCTGGGTAACAAGCTTCCTGAATTAGTGGCCTTGATGGAGGAGGAACATCTGGATATCGTGGCAGTCACAGAAACATGGTACACACGAAACCATGACTGGGACGTGAACATACCAGGATACACTATCTACAGGAGGGACAGGGAGGGTAAAAGAAGAGGAGGGGTAGCTCTTTACATAAGGGAAGGAATCAAAGCAACAGAACAAAAGGGTAAACAGGGAGAGAAGAAGCACTGTGGGTAAATTTGGAGACAGGCAATGGCACCACGACCGACAGGGGTTAGAGCATAGACTCCTTCTCAGGGGAGGAAATGGACAAGGAAATGATAGAAAGTATACTTAGAATGGCAGAAAAAGGGAGATATTGCTGATGGGTGATCTGAATAAGCCAGATGTTAACTGGAGTGCAGTTGCAGCAGCCACTTCAAGAGTGGGGTTATTCTAGATGCCTACAGGGCATGCCTAGACAACTAGTATTGGAGCCCACTCGAGAGGAGCAATCTTAGACCTGGTTCTCTCAAATGGAGATGGAGAGAGGATCACAGATGTAGAAGTGGGTAGCCATCTGGGAACTAGCGACCATCGAATGTATGGTTCACAATAAACACAGCAATAGAGTCAACTACAAAGGCAAAAGTACTGGACTTTAGGAGGCTGACTTTGCCAAAATGGGTGAGTGCCTATGAATGCACTAGCAAATGGGCATGAAGGAGGGTTGGAAGAACAATAGGAATAATAAAACTGCCATCACAGAGGTAACAAGCCTTGTGTGAAGCAAATAAAATGAAATGATGTAAGAAACCACTATGGTTCTCAAAGGAAGTGGCAGTGAAGGTTCAAGAGAAAAGAAAGATTCAGGAAGTACAAGGAATCACAGAAGGAGCAGGACAGAGAACTGTATCAGTTAAAGCAAAAGGAAGGGAAGGCAGTCAGAACAGCAAAGGCCCAAACCGAGGAAAAGATAGCCAACTCAATTAAGAAGGGGGATAAAACCTTTTTAGGTACATCAGGGAGCGAATGAAGACCAAGGGAGGATAGTGAGGCTCAATAAAGAGGAGGAGGGTGAGAGGGTGATCTGAAAAGGCAGAGATACTAAACAAATATTTTTGCTCAGTATTTACAAATGAAGAAGGAGGTACCTAAAACAAACAGTAGAAACACTCTGGATACAGAAGTTGATACCAGCCTATTTACAGAAGAAAGAGTTATGAAAGAACTCTTAAAACTGAAGGTGGACAAAGCAATGGGGCGGATGAGATTCATCCCAGAATTCTAAAAGAACTAAGGGTAGAACTAGTGACACCACTGACTACCCTCTTTAACAAATCATGGGAGGATGGGGTGGTACCCGAGGACTGGAGGAGGGCAGATGTGATTCCCCTCACAAAAGTGGCAGCAAGGCAGAAGCAGGAAACTACAGACCTGTTAGTTTAACCTCAGTGATAGGGAAAATGATGGAATCACTTCTGAAGGAAAGAATTGTCAAGTATCTAGAGGCCAGAGGGGCACAGGATCCAAGGCAGCATGGATTCACAGCAGGAAGGTCATGCCAGACGAATCTGATAGATTTCTTGACTGGGTGACCAAAGTAGTAGATCAGGAGGGGCTGTGGACATGGCCTACCTAGACTTTAGCAAGGCATTTGACACAGTCCCACACAAAGATTAATACAAGTTAGCCAGCCTGGGAGTGGGTCCCAAGATGACAGCCTGGGTAAAGAATTGGCTGGAGAACAGGACACAGAGAGTAATAGTAAATGGAGTCCACTTGAAGAAAGGGGTTACTAGTGGGGTATCTGAGGGTTCAGTATTAGACCGTTCCTCTTTAATGTCTTTATGTTGCATTGCAGAGGGACTGAAGGAAAAGTATGTCTCTTTGCAGATGACGCAAAGATCTGCAACAGAGTTGATGCACAAGGTGGGGTGGAAAGGATGAGAAGGACTTGGCAAGGTTAGAGGAATGGTCAAATGTATGGCAGCTTAGATTCAGTGCTAAGAAGTGCAAGGTAATGCACCTGGGAAACAAAACCCAGGGAAGAGTACACAATGGGGTGAGATACTAATAACAACAAAATGGAAAGGGACCTTGGGGTAGTCATATCAGATGACCTAAAGGTGGGCAAGCAATGTGAGAGGGCAGCAAGGAGGGTTGGGGGGATACTGGGATGAATAGGGAGATGCATCACCAGTAGAAAACAGGAAGTTATTATCCCTCTGTACAGACAGCTGGTGAGACCCCATCTGGAGTACTGCATGCAGTTCTGGAGACCCAATCTCCGCAAAGACATGGTGCAGGGTCTGTACCGGAAGACATATGAAGAGAGACTTAAGGAGCTTAATATGTATAGCCTCGAGGAAAGGAGGGAGAGGGGGGGGACATGATAGAAACTTTCAAGTACCTCAAGGGAATCAACAAAGTCCAAGAGGGTAGCATCTTTCAAAAAAAGAGGTGTGCAAGAACAAGGGGGCACAATTTGAAGATGGGGGTGCAGCTCAGAGGTAATTTAAGGAAGTATTTTTTCACTGAGAGGGTTGTGGATGCATGGAACGGCCTTCCGGAGGAGGTTGTGGAGTCAAAAACAGTGGTGGAGTTCAAGCATGCATGGGACATTCATAAGGCAATTCTAGGGGGTGGGGGTAGGAAGAAGTAGGCTGCTGGTTAACTGGGATCTGCAGCTTATCCAGTAGGTAGGGAAATGGGCAGACTGGTTGGGCCAAGCGGTCCTTATCTGCCGTCAAATTCTATGTTTCTATGTTGTCACCAGCCCCGCTCGACGACTCATTGGAGAGGACACTCATCCTTTCTTTCCCTGAAGAGGAGACCCATCCTTCGGGTATCCCGATCAAGGGACAGGAGCCAAAACCTCGGTTTTCACCAAACCCGGCCTCTCCAAATTGACAGAGCCGACACCGTTGTTCTCGATCGAGGACTAGGACCCCGTTGGTTGAAAAACTGAAAAAGGGTCACAAACACTCCCGGAAGAGGCTCTGCCTCCGATCCTCATCCTCCTCGGATGAGGAGAGACTTCGGAAGCTCCGTCGACGTTATGAGGACCTCATGTGGCAACAGCTAATTCTGACCGGTCAAAAGCTGGCTACTCCAGCTACACTGGCCATTACTTTGCCCCAGCCTCTTAGGCAGACACAGACTCCTCCAGAACCGAGGACTCCGGTTCTCCCTCTGGTAGGACCGTCACGCATTCCTGTTCGGCCTGTTCCGGTCTCCCCACCAATTTTGGTGGAGCCATTGCCTAAGCAGTCTCAGGGAGGGGCCCCTTCGAAGGAGGATCAGACAGATACGGGCCTGCCCCGTCGTCTGTCCATCGCTGTGGTTCCCGATTGCCCTCGGCGTATTGAAGGGGACATAGACGGGAGACCCTTGTATCACGACTCCTCAGACTCGGATACCACTGTTCTTCACTCACACTCTGATGATGAGTTGTCAGTGACAGGCCTGGAGGAAGGTCCTTACTCTTTCCAGGGAATCCTTCGACTTATTTCTGAGTCCACCGGTATGCCCTCGCAGCCTATCCAAAAGAAGGCGGAATACCCTCTCACAGATATCCTTAAGAGGGGGAATACCCCAATGGAGGCCTTCCCAGTGGCCGAAGTCATTGTTGGCCTGGCCCATGAGCTATGGCAGCGCCCTGCCTCTTGTCCGGCTCCGTCTGCCCGCATGTCTCGCAAGTACACCGTACCCATGGGGTCCTTGGCAGGCTTCACTGAGCATCCCTCGGCCAAGAGCCTTGTGACTGCCTCAGGGTTTAGACGCACGGGTAGCTCAGCAGATACTGACTGCCCTCCAGACAAGGAGTCCAAAAATATGGACCATTCTACCCGGAAGGTCTATGCGGCCTCATCCTTGGGGCTTCATCAGGCAAGCTCAGCAGTGATCATGGCACACTTCTCTCCTGACGTTTTGGGGTCGCTAGATGAAGTCCTTCCTCATCTCCCAGCGGACATGCAAACCACAGTTAAGCAAGTCCGTGACCAGGGCCATGCTGTTGCAAAACAGCAGCTCCAGACGTCTTTGGACATTGGAGATTCTTGTGCCCATTCACTAGCAGCCGCAGTGGCCACTCACCGTAGGACCTGGCTGAGATTATCCTCTTTTCCGGCGAATACTCAGCACAAGCTAGCTGACCTGCCCTTCCTTGGCACTGACCTCTTCGGTCTGGGAGTGGCAGGTCACCTCTAGCGCATAGAGTAGTCCATTGCCACGTTGGATGCCACTTCTGCAAAGGGTTCTTCAGGCAAGAACCAGCAGAAGCGCAAGGAGAAGCCTTTTCGGCATTCTTCTCCTGCGGTTAGACAGCCCCCTTCCAGGGAGGTCAGCAGCAACAGCAGGCTCAAACTTGGCACTCTAGGCCCAAGCAGGGTCCCCAACAGCCCCGCAAAGGAGGCAGAGGTGCCGGTCTAGGAGCCTCCTCCTTCTCTAAGCCTGCGCAGTAACGCGTCAGGGTGGCCACCCCTACTCCTGTCACGCCAGTTCTGGGTCCTCCCGTGGGGGGCTGGCTCCACCACTTTCTTTCAAACACCATGAAGTCTTGCTATATTAGGACCATTGCAGTCATTCCCCCAGTCTTGAACTGCCCTGGAGAGGAAACAGTTAACTCCAGAGTGATCTGGAGTTCCACAGCGCGAGGGCGCTGTTCAAAGCTCTATCTGGCCAGTTTCAAATGAAACTGCCAGATTCTTTACTCCGCTTCACTGAACAGTCGCTCCGGATATCAGCTCCTTCAGCTCGGTTCATTTCGCGGTTCCAGCGAGTATTTTCGGTTCATTGAACCCGACAATAAAATTTATTTACCGCATTTCGATTAAAAAGCTCTATCTGGTAACCGTAAGTACAGAAATTAAGTCTGTGTGGAAAGTCATTATCGGTTCGGTTTTGAACCGATCGGTTGGTTGAAATACATGTTTTAAACTGTTTAGTTGGCTTTTAGAGTGCGGTTCCGGTTCTTATCGGTTCTAAAAACCTAACTTTATTGGGTTTTTTAAATACCAGTGACACGGTTAGGAACCGATAAGGGTCTTGCCTGGCACTGCCATCAAAAGGGCAAGTTTTGGTTAGGCTGGCATTATGTCTGAGAAACCCAAAAGAAAACGGGCCCACTGGGTTTCAACACTGTGATGTTCTGGGGAAGCCTTTGCCAAGGCTGACCCACACACCACTTTGTGTTTATTGTCTGGGGCTGACCACCTCCTGTCAGACTGCCAGGTGTGTAAAATTTCCCCAGCCACCCTGGAAAAGAGATTGGGCGGCTCAGGGCGAGAGGCCAAAAGTCCGCTGACCGGATGGCCTGCCGGTCCAGTACCCACTAGACCAGAGGGAGTGCCCTCTGACCAGGGCGAGACTTCCTCGGGCAAAAGGAAGGCTGGTTCAGAGGAACCAGTCCCAGCAAAAAAGACAAAGAAATCAGCAGGTCTGGAGTACAAAATTGTCTCTCCAACTGCTGCAGAGATAGCTAAAGCCATTCAGATTGTCCAGTCTTTGTCTCAGGCTGTCGAGCCCCCTGCATCTGGGAAAAGGGTGGCTCGTTCAGTCTCAGTGGTTCAGGATTATGATGTTGAGGATTTTTATGAACCACATGAGGGGGAGGAGGATTTTGATCAGTATGTTTGTGATTGGGAAGGTCTGGACGTGCCCATTGAACGGACATCTCTCAGATAGACCTTTAGAATCTCCCCTATGCTGTCTGGTCCCTTCTCTGTTTATGTTTTACAAAAGGTGGCAGAAACCCTCCAGCTTCCTTAGAAGAGGCTGTGGATGAGCAAGAGGAGCCTGATTATGTGGAAATGATGGATATTCCAGAGACTAGGAGGTTGTCATTCCTTTGCATAGTCATTTAGGAAGCAAACAACAAAGATTTAAAAATCCTCATTCTGTCCCTCCTGTAGATAAAAAATGGACAGAAGGTATACTTTGTCAGGCTCGGATACAGACTTCCTCACTGAGCAGTGTAGTCATGTAGGTGTGGTACAAGCTGCAGCCTGTGACAAGCTAATATTCCCTGGCCTCACATCCTCCTGACAAGGATTCCAGGAAGATTGATGCCATGGCGAAAAAGCAATATATGGCAGCTTTGGGACTCAGGCAGGCTAATTATATGGCTTATGTTGCTAGATATCAGAAATCTAGATGGGACACTATATTGCAGTTAGCTAAGCAGGCCCAGGGCCAGCTGGCTAGTGAGTTGGAACAAGTGGCTGCTGATGGCATTGAAGCCTCTAAAGTTCAATTTCACTGCTGTTGATGTTAATGATGTTTCCTCTAGGGTCATGGCCACTTCTGTAGCTTTCCTAGAGTTGGCATGGCTCAGATGCACTAATCTGTCCCAAGATACTCAGTCAGAGGCTATGGATTTTCCTGTATCGGAAATTCTCTGTTTGGTGATCAAACGGAAAATTATATGAAAAAGATGGATGAATATAGAACTACCTACAAAAGTGCCCAAGCTAAGGAGAGGCATGCCACTCCACAAAGGCATGCCCCCAAGGGTAGGGGTAGGCCTTTCCACAGGCCCTTTTACCAATCTCAAGTCTCCTCTGCTTTTTCACAGAGGGGTTTTTTCAGAGGCAGAGGTAGACGGGGCACAGGAGACAGTCGCCTCCCTCAGCCTAAAGCTCCTGTAAGCAGGCACCCTGATGGGGTGCCCAGGGCGATCTCCTGTACCAGTGGGGGCAGGTTGGCTTATTCAGCCAGAACTGGCTGTCCTTAACTTGACAGGTGGGTTCTGGAAGTAAGTCAAGGCCTGGTTCTCAGCTTCAAACAGTTTCCAAAGATGAGAGCCAGGCAATTTCCACCATAAACTCTTCAGAAGCCCTTGCTTTGGAAGCAGAAGTTTCTTCCCTCCTGAATTGCAAAGCAGTGGAAAGGTTCCCCTTGCCATCATGGCAAGGGACTGTACTCAAGATATTTTCTTACCCCAAAAGACAGGAGAATGGCGGCTCATCTTAGACTTAAGGTACCTGAACAGACATCTATTAAAGCCAAAGTTCAAAATGTTAACTCTAGCAATGATTTTGCCTCCTGAGGCCAGGGGACTGGTTAGCTTCCCTGGACCTCAGGGACGCTTATTTCATGTCATGATCAGGCCTTCTCACGAAAGTACCTCAGGTTCGAACTGCTCTCGGCCACTACCAGTTCAGACAATGCCCTTTGGCTAACCTCGGCGTCAAGGGTATTCACAAAATATCTAGCTGTGGTAGTGGCTCATTTAAGAAAGGCAAGGGATTGCTGTGTTTCCTCCTGGACGACTGGCTACTAGTGGGTCAGTCTCAGACCAGGTAAAATCACTTGCAGGTCACCCAGCAGCTTCTCACTTCCTTGGGTTCCTGCTGAACTTACTAAAGTCAGTTCTGGAACCTGTTCAGGTTCTAACTTTCATAGGTGCAGAGTTGAACACAAAGTTAGCCAGGCATTTCTCCCCTCGGAAAGAGCGGACAGGCTCATTGCCCTGGCATCCTTCTTTACCCTGCGGGTCTCTCACCAGCAAGGCATTTTCTGCAACTCCTAGGGCACATGGCTGTCCAGCTGCGTGCAGGGGCAAGATTTCAGATGAGGACATTCAGTTCCACTTGAGGTCCTATTGGTCCCAAAGGAGGGACCCCTTACCAAATTAGTTCCGGTGACCAAAACCCTGATCCTGGCCCTTCAGTGGTGGCAGGATCAAGGCAATCTGTCTCAAGGGGTTCCCTTTCTACCCGTTTCACACTCCCTCACCCTCACCACGGATGCCTCCCTGTTAGGGTGGGGGGCTCACTTGGGCGACCTTTCCACTCAAGGAGTGTGGTCCCCCCAGGAATCTCTGCTCCACATCAATCTTTTGGAACTCAGAGCTGTTCTTTTAGCTCTTCAGGCTTTTTCAGCTGTTGTCCAGAACAAAGTAGTTCAAATCAGGACAGACAACACCACAACAATGTGGTACATCAACAAGCAAGGGGGCACTCGGTCTTCAGCCTTGTGCACCGAAGCAATGAAGTTGTGGTCTCTGGCTTACTCCCTAAACACCTCCCTGATCGCAATTCACCTTCCAGGAAAGGACAATGTCCTGGCGGATGCTCTCAGCAGGATTTCCCAGGGCCATCACGAATGGTCTCTGAATCCTCAGGTATTGGGGTCGGTCTTTGCCAGATGGGGTACCCCTCAGATAGATCTCTTCGCAGCCCCAGACAACCATCAACTTCCTCTATTTTGTTGCAGGCCTCCAGTGCTGGGCTCAGTCCCCTGGACGCCTTCCTGCTGGATTGGAAGGGAAATTCCTATGCTTTTCCCCTTCCTCTCCTCTTCAGGGTATTGGTGAAAATCAGAACTCAGCCCTGCAAAGTGGTTCTGATCGCTCCAGACTGGGCCAGACAGCCCTGGTATCCTCTTCTCCTGTCCTGACAATCCACCTCCCTAACCTTGCCAGGACCCCGACTTGCTGACCTGTGCACAGGGAGAGTGTGGTACCGGACCTCAAATCCCTCCACCTCAAGGCTTGGTTCTTGAGGAATTGAATTGCTGATTTACACCTTTCTCAAGGGGTCATGGATATTTTAAAGGCTTCGGAAGCCTTCCACCAGACTACTTACAATTCTAAGTGGAAGAGGTTTTCCTTCTGGTGTTCGGAGAAACAAATTGTGCCAGAATCTGCTGACCTGGCCACTTTACTGGACTATTTGGCCCATCTAAATTCCCTAGGCCTTAGACCAGCTACCTTGAAGGTTCATATGCAGCTGTTTCTGCCTTTGTTTCCATGAGAAGCCTGTTTCCTTTCCTCTCACCCTGTGTTTTCTAAGTTTTTAAGGGGTTACTTCTACTAACCCTCCCTTTGGGAACCAGCCCTGCCTGGGACCTGAATGTTTGCATTGCTCAGTTAATGCAACCTCCCTTTGAGCCCCTTTCTTCTGCAGATCTCAAGTATTTAACTTGAAAACTGTTTTTCTAGTGGCTATCACTTCTGCCAGGCGTATAAGTGAATTGCAAGCCCTTTCGGTGGAAAAGATTTTATTTCTTTTCACAGGGATAAGGTAGTCCTCAGGACTAACAGAAAGTTTTACCAAAGTGGTTTCAGATTTTCATCTGAACCAGTCCATTTCTCTCCCAGTGTTTTCACTGAGCATTCTTCCTCGGGTGAGAGGAAACTCACAGCCTGGACGTTAAAAGAGCCCTAAGCTACTATGTGGAACGTACTGCAGGGTCACAGGTTCGAATCCCTCCAACTCTTCCTTACCTATGGAGAGGTTGGCAAAGGAGACCTGCCACTAAGAGGACAATTGCAAGGTGGATTGTCTCTTGTATCAGTTCTGTTACCAAAACTAGGTAAGGAGCCCCCTCAGGACTGAGGCCCCACCAGGGGTACAGCTGCATCTCTAGCGGCTGCTGAGAGATATTCCATTTTGAAATTTGTCAAGCTGCTGCCTGGAAAACAGTTCACACCTTTACCAGCATTATTCCTGGACGTCCAGTCCAGGAGAGATCTTTTTGGCACAGCTGTTCTTCAGAGCCTATTTCCTAAGTAGGTTCTGACTCCTCCATGGAGGTACTGCTGTGTAATCTGCAATGGTCCTAATATAGCAAGACTTCATGGTGTTTGAAGAAAAATTACTCACCTTAGTAATTGCTTTTCTTCTCATGGAGTCTTCTATATTAGACAACCTCCTCCTACCCCTCTCAGAACTCCTACTTGGGTATGGGGTTGTGCAAATTAGTGCAAGCACTGTGTCATGCCATTTAGTCTCTCTAGTTGGGTTAGGGAACTAGGTATTTCTGTTTTTGTTAAGTGGTAGGGGTCCCTCTCTAGACTTGAGTTTTTGGGGAGAGGGTCCTATTAGTGCTTGTAAGGAGTGTTCTAACAATAAATATGTTGTTGTTATTCTGTGATTGTTCTTATTCTTCTAATGATAGGTAGCCAATGGCTAGTGTAGAGCTTTTCCACACAGACTTGCTATGTTAGTTTAGCTCCGAAGAACCTGGCAGTTTCATTTGAAACTGGCCAGATAGAGCTTTGAACAGCGCCCTCGCACTGTGGAACTCCAGATCACTCTGGAGTTAACTGTTTCCTCTCCGGGGCAGTTCAAGACTGGGGGAATGACTGCAATGGTCCTAATATAGCAAGACTCCATGAGAAGAAAAGCAATTACTAAGGTGAGTAATTTTTTCTTCTGTCTGGTCCGGTATCAGTTCAGACAGGTGGATCCTGGAAGTGGTCAGTTGGGGACTGCCTCTAGAGTTCGAGTAGTACCCTCCTTGCCGAGCCCATGCCCCACGGAAGGAAAGGATCTCAGTTGGCGCTCAGTCGGCCCTTTGGGGCGACATTGCTCAGCTCCTTCGCAAGGAGGCAGTAGCTCCAGTGCCGGATCCTCCTACAGACCCAGGCTTCATGTCCAGGTACTTCCTGGTGCCCAAGCGAATGGGGGGTTGGCACCCCATTCTAGATCTCCACGACCTGAATCAATATCTCAGGTTTCACACCTTCCGGATGGTAACTCTGAACCAGATCATACCATCTCTGGAGCGAAACATGTGGTTCTATTCACTGGATCTACAGGACGTGTTCTTTCACGTCCCAATCCGTCTGTCCCACCAGCGGTTCCTCCACTTCAGGTTCGAAGGGAGCTTGTACGAGTTCTGAGCCATGCCGTTCAGCCCGTCATCGACTCTTCGGGTCTTCACCAAATGCATTGCAGTGGTGACAGCCCATTTTCGGCGTCAAGGGGTTCGGATATACCCCTACCTTGATGACTGGCTCCTGGCGGGTTCCTCCCTGCAGGAGGTGGAGAGGTCCAGGGACCTGGCCCTCCGATCCTGTTCCCAGTTAGGCCTCCTGATCAGTGAGGCCAAGTCGGAACTCGTGCCCTCTCAGGTGATGGGCTTTATCGGGGCAGAGCTCGACTCTCATCAAGCTGGAGCTCGGCTTCCGGCAGACATGGCGAAGGTTCTGTCCTCCTTTGCCCAATCATTTCTGGTTGGGCACTTGCGCCCTGCCCGGGACTTCCTGCGCCTTCTGGGTTACATGGCGGCGTGCACCACAGTGGTCTGTTGGGCCAGGTTGCTCATGCGCCCCCCTCCAGTGGGAGCTGGCCGCTCAGTGGACTCAGCGTCCGGGTCTTTTCGACCAGCTGGTCACTGTCACCCAGAAGATGTGGGACGCTCTCCAATGGTGGACCATCCCAAGTCGTCTACAGGAAGGGATCCCGTTTGTCCGCCCCGAGCTGACTGTCTTCCTCCAGACCGATGCCTCTCTCATGGGCTGGGGAGTCCACATGGAGGACCACAGAGCCCATGGGTTCTGGACCCTCGAGGAGTCCCATTGCCACATCATCCTGTTGGAGCTCAGAGCAGTCAGACTGGCACAGTCAGCTTTCGCTTCTCAGCTCCGGGGTCAAGTGGTTCAAGTACAGATTGTCAATACCACGACCATGTACTACCTCAACAAACAGGGCAGCACACACTCCCGTCCGCTATGCAAGGAGGTGCTCCGGATCTGGACCTTCGTCAGCCGGTTGGAGGCGGGTCTCCCTGCCATCCATGTGGCAGGAGTCTCAAACCAGCTGGCGGATGCTCTCAGCCGCATAGGCCAGACATCCCATGAGTGGTCTCTCCATCCAGAGGTAGCTTACAATCCATTCTCCCATTGGGGCAAACCATTTGTGGACCTGTTTGCCTCCAGGGAGAACACCAAGCTGAGGCTGTACCATGCCCGCCCCCCTCAGCAGGGCTTGCTGTGGGGGGATGCCTTTTCGAGGCTGTGGACCCTAGGCCTCCTCTACACCTTCCCTCCGTTCCCCTTGATCCACAAGGTGTTACTCAAGGTGAAGAGGGACAAGGCGAAGGTGATCCTGGTAGCCCCAGATTGGCCCCGCCAGTTCTGGTATCCAGATCTCCTCAGCCTCAGCTGCAGGGCCCCGGAGTGGCTTTGTACATGCACGGACCTGATATCATTGAACCAGGGGAAGGTATTCCACCCAGACCTTCAATCCCTGCACCTCATAGCCTGGTACCTGAGCGGCTAGAGTTCCAGGCTCTGGGTCTTTCCGAGGATGTCTACACCGTGGTGGAGGCATCTCGTAAGGAATCGACCAGGAAATGTTATGCCTTCAAATGGAAAAGGTTTTCCATTTGGTGTCAGGGTAAGAGTCTGAACCCCCTATCCTGTTCTGTGGCTAACATTTTAGACTACCTTTGGTCTCTCTCCAAATGGGGTCTTCGGTCATCGACCCTTAGGGTGCACCTGGCAGCCATCTCTGCTTACCGGGCACGGGTCGGTCAGTCGACATTGGCACAGGAGACAGTGGTCGGGTGCTTTTCCAAAAGCCTGGATCACGTATCCTTTCTGGTGCGTGACCCTCGACCTCCGTGGGATCTTTTGCTGGTTTTGGCAAAGCTCATAGGCAAGCCATTCGAACCCATGCACAAGTGTAAGCTCTCACACTTGTCGTGGAAGACTGCCTTCCTGGTGGCTATCACGTCAGTCAGAAGGACAGGGGAGCTCCAGGCACTCTCGGTGGACTCCCCTTATCTAGTCTTTCACAGGGACAAAGTTGTCCTGTGCCCCCACCTGAAATTCCTTCTGAAGGTGGTGTCAGATTTTCACCTTAACCAGGTGTTGACTCTGCTGGTATGCTACCCTAACTACACCTTGGATGCAGAGTACAGGCTCCATACCCTGGACCTTAGACGTGCTCTTTCCTACTACAAGGAGAGGACGGCGGAAATTCGGGGAGAGGTTTGCCAGCTGTTTGTCACCTACGTTGAAGCCACTTCTGGCAGACCTGCAGCCAAATGGACTATTGCAAGATGGATTACATCATGCATAGGTCTGTGCTATGAGTTGGCGGGCAAGGAGCCCCCCAGAGGGATAAGAGCTCATTCTACCCTCCATACTGCTGCATCAGTGGCTGCTTCCAGGGACATCCCTATCCAGGAAATCTGTTGGGTTGCTACCTTGAAGTCAGCAAACACCTTCATTACCCATTACCACATCGACCTTGAGTCATGTCGAGATGCTGGTTTTGGGGCCTCGGTTCTCCAGTCTCTGTTTCCTAAGTTGGGGGTGTGCGCCTTGCCTCCCTCCTCCCGGAGAACTGCTAGGAGTCTGCCAAAGAGTGTGGATGAATAACATATCCATGCTCCTAGAAAAACAGGTTACTCACCTGTAACAGTAGTTCTAGGAGTGGTATAAGTTGTTCATCCACACGCACCAACCCAACCTCCCCGGCTTTAGACGCATCACCTTGCTTCCAGTGGGCTAAGATCTGGCCATGGGGTGGAACCCGAGGTATATACCACCCGGGTGTGTGGGAGGAGCCAGCTTGAAGACTTTCGCAAGATTTAAAGGGGAAAGGGACATGCCAAAGAGTGTGGATGAACAACATATTCCACTCCTAGGACTACTGTTACAAGTGAGTAACCTGTTTTTATTTATTATTCCCACATTAGACTCTGCAGGGTATACCAGTATTCTTGCTGGCACAAAAAATCAGCACAAAATAAGAGTTAGTGACTGAAGCCTGTAATTCATTCTGGCAACGTGAAACAGAGTTTTTAGTCAGCAATTAATTAATACACTAACACTAGCCAGCAATACCAGCTGAGCTGGTCAGCTCAGTTTGCTCCCTATTGTCGTCTGAGTCTAAAATACCTATCAGACTGGCATTTTGATACTGACAACTTCGGGTAGCTGTTTGACTGAGCAGTCCTGCTAAGGTAACTACTTGTATTACTGCAGGAAAAAAAATTGTAAAAGCATCTGATCTGAACTTTTTATAAATTTCCCTAATCGACCTTCTCACTGCTGTGCTTGCTTGCCCAGTAGCCCCCCCCCCAACATTTAGTGGCACCACTAAGCTTTTTAGCAATTAAATAATTCAAACTCAGGACCTGACGAGAAAATGACACTCCCGATTGGCGATCCGATGATCTGAGACTGCCAGTTCTTGAGTTGTGAGCAGCAGTAGCACATTCCATCCAGGCCCTCTCAGTACTTCCTTACCTACCAGGCCTTCGGTCTCAGATATTGGGGTTTTCTGGGCTCGCTGCTTCTGTCCAGTGCCGTCGAGGCACAGGTCAGGAAACACAGGAAAAACCAGGAGCAGTTGTATAATCGCAAAAAGTGTTTAGTACTAGCAGTAACATAAAAAAATAAACTTGTTCAGTATAACTATTTACAAAGGCAAAATAAACAGAGATGATCCATTCAAGTTTTCCTTAAATCTTGCAGGTCTGTCTGATATTAAGTCTTTGCAACTCCCTTCTTTGCAAGCATCCTGTTTTTTTAAACCGTTCTTGTAAATTTCAGGCAGGTGCAGCCAAAACACTATGTCCCAGAACTGAGGCCCCGTCTCTATAGCTTCTGAAAAAGGGCTTAAAAACTGGTCTCGGGTTAACCCCTTGAGTTCCCAATAGCGTTTTGTAATCATCTCAAACTATAATTATTTACATTTCAACAGTAACACTATATAATTTCTAAACAAAGGGATCCCAATATCATTTGCATTTCCACATAAAGATTCACATATATTTTTATACCAGCAGATATGCAAGGGAAGAAAAGACAGGAACAGCAAGGGTAGACTGAGAGACAGTGAGAGGCAGAGAATTGCGAAACTGTCAGAGTGATCAAGTCCTATGTCTCATGGGAAGATCTGGTTGCGCAACCAAATAGACAAGAGACAGGAAAGGAAAGAACAGAACAGATCCCCGCATCCAGACTCTCCATAACAACTGGTACAGGGTCCTATTCAACCCTGTCACATCCGGATCACTGACACTGGACACTCCCTCTCAAATCCCGGACTCTCGAGACACTGACAGCTATACGGTTCATGGAACCAAATGGTCACTGCACTCTATGGCATGGACAAACTCCCGAGTCTGGTACAGATGGTGCCGGCAAGAAACAGAGTTCCCTCGCGAAGGCCTGGCTTCTTCTCGGCAAAAGCTCCTATTCTCGTGTGGTTTCGTTCTCAGGAGCACACTTCAGCGGCCTTTTGGCAATCTCTGGTGGTGCTCTGCAGTGGCCACTAGTGGCCATCAGAGAAAACAGCAGCAAGACTTTTTAAAGTGGCAAGGCGCCCATCGGGCCCTCAACTGGGGCACTTTCACCTGCCCGAAGTGAAATCCACCCATATTTGGCGGGTGGGCAACAATTTCAAACCCTGTACATCCTTGGTATAACACAGTGGTTTCCTCCTTTTTCTTGACTTAGAGATCTGCTGCATGCACTGGGCAGTTACTGTGAGTAAAGCTTCCTTAAGGCCAGTCCACCTCTGTTCCACTCTGCCCCGTTTCCTTGCTTAGTATTTGTTTTATGGAAGCCCTCATTTGAGTAAAGTCAGCCTTCTTGAAGTCCAGGATCCTGAGTTTGCTGTGGCAGACTTCCTCTTTACTGGTGATTCTGATCAAGATGGTCCTTTGGTCACTGGTACCAAGATTGCTACCCACCGTGTTTTCAGAGGTCCTGTCACTATTTGAGAGCATGAGGTCCAGGATGGTTTCCTTTGTGTTGGTGTGCTTACCAACTGTTCTTGTCCTGCTCCCTTTAGTTTTAGGAAGACTTCTCTGCTCCTTTCCATAGAGGCTGTCTATGATTTCACATTTGGCTTAATCAGAACACAGCTTTATAATTCTGATGTTCTGTGAGATGTATGCAAGCAATATGAAATGACAGGGTGTGGAATAAGCTGAGATGTTCACCCACCCAGGGGCATAGTGAGGCCTAATGCCATGGGTAGAAGGAGGCCTTACAGCCCGTGTAAGGGCAGATCTTCATCGAGGAAATCTCCTCCATTGGGCTACACCTTTGAAACTGTAAGCCATCAGTGTCAGGACAACTCGGAAACTTTTGCTAGCTGAGGGCTACTCATAGTGATGTGCAGCATTGGCATCTGTGTAATCATGGGCTCTGCCATTGCTTCTCAGTTCTTTCTCCCGCCATCAACCTTTTGACGGACTGGCAGAGAAACAATGCCGTTGTTTCTTCGACTATTACTCTTTTACTACTTGACTTTAACTTACCGACGTTGTCTTTTTATTCTGCCATCGAAACACCCTTTGTAAAGGTTTTGTACCTGCAGCTACAAGATCTACAAGAAGGACATTTAGATGTATTTGATTGTCGTTGCTTCCCAACATTTATTCTACAAAAATAGTTATTTTAAGCAGTTTAAGTGTACTTGCTCTTGGTAGATTCTGCTTGAACTCTCTTGCCGAATTCCACAGCTGTGTTTTCGGCCCACTTACTTGCTCCCTTTGCCTCAGAAAACTGGAATACTATGCCTCCATATTATATACGCAAGTGGGCAGGTAAAAGGAAAGAGGGAATGATGCTGAGTGAGCAAAGTTGTTGCCCGATTCCTTCAAACTATTTTCTGTGGGACATTGTTGAGTAACTTATATCTGGAAACAGTCTCACCACTGTCATCCAGTTCCAGGGGCCCACATACCTTTGGCCTCTTGTAAAAGTCTGTGTCTAGAAGCCATGCTGTCCAGGACCGTAATCATGGTCTGTGTGAAATTAGGATGTGACCATTTGGCTCTGGGGTTCACCCGATATATAGATCTGATGTTTAGTTCAGTTTCTAGGTGCAGCGTCTTAGATCTGCACCCTCTGTGTCTTCAGCTAGACCTACTATCCTCGCATTTGAAGATCGTACCTTTTTCTCTAGCATCTCCAGTCTGCATTTCAAAGCGCTGTTTTCCTTCACTGGTGATATGGTAGCTCACTGTGCTCTGGTGACTTGGTTTTCAGCATTCTCTACTTTCTCTTAAATTGCATTCAATCTGGTGGTGCGAGTCTGAATGCGTAGTAGTATGGCCTCCACTTTCTGTTCTGTGTTTCTCACTGTCTTAAGTGTCACCTGCAAGGAGTGCTCAGATCCTGCTTCAGGTGGCTGCTATAATCTGCTACTGCTGGGGCCCTCTGGCTGCTGTGACTGTTGTTCAGGTTCCTGTGCCATTGAGGATCATTTAAGTTGTCCCATCTTCTTTAAACTTGGTCCACAGAAAGTCATCCAGTTTATCTACTGAGTATGGTAAAAATGTCCAGAATTGGATAAGGTGGTCTTATAATTTTTATTGTTTGTTTAAATAATTGCTGAGGAGCTCTCGAGGGATACTGCGCGTCATGGCTTTTGCTCTCTAGTGCCCCGGAAGCACACCTTTTATTCCTCCATTGTGGACACTCACCATCAGTTGCTCCGATTGTCATTCCAGGTAACGAGGTAGAATATAATCTTGATCTCCTTAATATGGAGGAGGATTTGGAGAATGAAAGGGCTAATGATCCTTATAGGGGGTTGCCCTCCATCTCTTCCTTCTTCTTATGAAGTGAGGATTCTGTGATGAATACTCCAAGGTCTCCTCCTGAAGATCCCTTTTCAGGATTTACTTAGACAAATCCAAAGTGTCATGGATTTGATGTTGAGGAGGACTCTAGTAAGAAAAATTTAATGGAGTTTTTGGAGGTTCCCACTGCACCCTCCACTGTTGTTCCTTCTGTATATCCTGCATTAGAGGATGATACCTTTGTTGCCTGGTTTAGGCTTAATACCTTGCCTGCAGTGCCTAGCAAGGCTGATGTACTGTACCCCGGTCCGTCGGTTAAGCCTAATTGTGCTCCCCAGCCTGAAACTGATTCTTTTTTTATAATTTCTGCTCATTACAGCTCTAGTGCCCCTAGACACATGAGCACTGAGCTTTCCTGACAAAGAATCCAAGAGATTGGATGTCATGGGCAAAATAACTTATGCCTCTGCACTCTTAGGCCTAAGAACTGCAAACTGCCAGGCACACATGATTAAATATCAGAATAGCCTTTGGAAATCTACAGTCTACCATTCAGACTAAGCATGGTGATCCTGCCAAGACTGACTTGCTTAGAGCCACCTCAGCTGGTGTGGATACTGAAAGGCATCAGTTACACTCTGCATGTGATGCTTCTGCCAGGGATGTTGACTCCAGCATATGCCTTTAGAGATAATCCTGGTTTAGGGTAGCTGGATATGCTACTGATGTGCCACAGGTTGTGCTGAATGCCCGTTTTAGAGGCTCCAGGCTGTCGGGGAGTGATGTTGAAAATGCTCTATGTGAACTTCAGTCTTCCAGGATGTCTATAAGGTTATTCAAATGTCTGACCCCTCACCTCACCATGGGGTGTGGTGAGGGCTCATGTTGCAGCACAACAGCCCATGGTGGCCATGCATCCCGTCAGCAGCTACGTGCACAGAACCATGAAGGTGATACCTTTCTGTGTCCCCTCCCTCCTGGCGCCCATGCAAAAGCACCCAAAGGTATCAGTTAAGGTTGAGTCCCCACTGCCCCTTGTACTTTTGAGTCCCCACCTCCTCTCCCTCCACTGCTGCCTTCAGAGGTACCAGTGGGGAGAAGGAACTTCCTTTACCTGCCAAAGTGGAGGGAGATTGTGATGGACGAGTGGGTCCTGTAAATTCATCTTCCTCCCCTTTCTCCTCATTATGCTTTGGATCACTTGTCCCTTCTGCTAGAGGATGTTCAGTCGCTCATACACAAACAAGCTGTCTGACCAGTTCCTCCCAAAGAAAGAAACAAAGGGTTCTCTTCCAGGTTCCCAAGTAGGCAGGAGATCTGTCTTGTACTGCACATAAGAGACCGAAAACAGTTCACTGAATACAAAAAGTTTCAAATGGTGTCTGTTCAGGCTGTCATCCCCTGCTGCAAAATGGGGATCGGCTTTTTGCCCTGAACATGAAGGAGGCATACCTTTGTATCAGAATTCACAAGTGTCACAGGCAGTGCCTCCTCATTATACTGGAGGGCAGCCATTATCAGTTCTGAGTTTTGCCCTTTGGCTTATGTGGTGCTCTGGTAGGCTTCTTAGTTCCTCACTCTGAGATGTGGATGTGACTGTCTTACTACTAGCACCAGTGTCACTCCCCAGTAGGTGTTGTGGTGGGGCGACACTATAGATTCCTAGGTGGGTGGATGGAGGCACCCAACAAGGAGAGGCAGGAGTCGTGTACAGAGGTCCGATGAAACAAAGATGTTTGTTTGACAGGAGGGGAAGGATGACACAGTCATAGAGGAAAACACCAACAGTGATAATGACAGGGAGCATGGACAGCATTGTTATCCATACAGGAATAACACATAAATCACTAACATAAGCTGTAAAAAGACATGAATTACTATAAGAGGATCTAAAATAAATAGTTGCTCTATGGGAATTTCTCTAAAAGAATTGAAGAGGTGCACCTCAGCCTAAAGCCACTACATTCTATGCTAAGCTTAGCACTCTAAATGATCACAAATGATCGATTGCTAGCCCAGAAGACTTTTACAGTACTGCAGAACACAGCTGGATTACAATAAAGTCAGGAAGACCTAACACATTTGAGTCCGCTTCTAGTGATGGTCTTTATGCGCACAAGCTGGAAGTGAGGTGGAAGAGAAAGAAAGAAAAAGAAGAATCTGCATTTATATAGTGCTTTTCATACACAATGTGTCCCAAAGCGCTTTACAAGCAATGCTGGACTGGTAGTGAAGTGACTGAACGTGTAGTGGCAGCCATATTGCACATCAGTACCCACACACACAGCCTGGATAATTGTGTGAACCAGTTTTATGGGAAGGGGAATATTAGCCAGGACACCAGAGAAGGTCCCCTACTCTTTACAAAGAATGCCTTGGGTTCTTTTACTTCCACCTGAACACCCACCAGGGCAACACCAGGATGGGTAGAAGTGACCTCAGTTTAACATCTCATCCGAAGGACAGCACACCCCAACAGTACAGCACCCCCCCAATACTGCAGTCAGGTACCAGCATTTTAGGTATGAGCCCAATCCCAGTGTGGTACTAGAACACACGACCTTCTGGTCCAGAAGCAGATGTGCAACCAACTGAGTCATGCTGACGAAAGAAGGGGAATGGGAACAAAGGATCCTGGTTGTAGCAGAAACTGGCACTTCACTATGGGCCTAGAGGAGGCCAATGGAATTTATGAGAGGATTGGTAAACAGGTCATGAGTATATTGGCATAATCCCCCTCGTGGGCTGCCGGGACAAAGGAGCAAACAAAACAAGGTTCTGCAGGGTAACTGCAGGAGATGCTTTGGCACAAATCCCTCCAGTGGGCTGCCGGGGACAGATTAACTGAACAGGATGTCTGGCATCAGCCTGTCATTAGGCTGCCACGGATGAGACGAACTGCTGGAGATTCTTCAGTAGAAACCCTTCTAGTGGGCTGTCGGGACCAGATAAGCATAAGAGGATTTCTGGCACCAACCCCCCAATGGGCTGCCAGGCACGAGATGAAATGCTGGAGGTTCTTCGGCATGAACCCTTCCAGTGGGCTGCTGGGACCAGATGAAGTGAAGAGAATGTATATTGCAAGCAGGAACAAGAATGCAGCCAGGAAAATGCATGTCTTTGGAAGGAAATTCACACTGAGAGTCTTCAGACGTCGATTCTAGATGAAGGCTTCCAGACAGCAATGCCAGATGTTACCTAAAAGAAAAGCAAAATGACAAACAGGGCATTGAAATATGGATGAAGACAGAAAATCTGGAGGAATTCAAAACAGGAACCAGAAAACAATAAATCAGACATCAAGATTCTCATTGGGCTTAAATAAAACCTGGGACCAGCAGAACACAACAAACGGGACCTTGAAACAATTCTTCCAGGAAGAGCACTCTTGGAGTGAAGACAATTCTGGCCAGGACCAAAGGTGCAGAAGCTGAAGGATGGCGACACTGAGTGAAGCTGTAGAATCCTTTTTTCTGCCGGATGGAGACTGATTTACAGGATATGTAATTGTAGCCACAAACACCCAGTCCTGGACAGTTCTGATTCAGCACGCAATATTTTCAGTGTGGTACAAATGTGGAAAGCCAGGATAAAGGTGCACAGTTCCAGGGCAATCACAGATTGCTGGTGCACTAAATGCTAGTTTGGGGGTAACTGACCAGTTTCAGAGGCAAATAACCAGCTTGGGGGCAATTGATCAGTAGCAGAGGCAAATAACCAATTCAGAGTTAACTGACCAGTTCCAGGGGGTAACTGCCAGTAGCAAGGGCAAACAACCAGTTCAGGGGCAGTTGACCTGTTCCAGGGGCAGTTGACCAGTTTCAGAGGCAAATAACCAGTTCCAGGGGCAATTGATCAGTAGCAGAGGCAAATAACCAGTTCAGGGGCAACTGACCAGTTCCAGGGGGCAATTGCCAGTAGCAGGGGCAAACAGCCAGCTGAGGGGTAATTGACCAGTTTCAGGGGTAATTGCCAGTGGCGGAGCAAATAACCAGATCAGGGCAATTGACCAGTTCCAGGGGGCAGTTGCCAGTAGCAGAGGCAAATACCCATTTTGGGGGCAATAAAACACAGCTCAGGCAATTGCAGGCAGTAAAACACAGTTCAGGAAATTGCAGGTTACCACAGATCATGTACAGTTTCAGCTTTGTTGTCACTCTAAAATGCCCTCTTACCCTAATGCTAGCTCAGTTATGGAGCTGCTAGCCGACTCCTTCCTCGGTCGCCTCTATGGGCGGTCCGAAGGTGGGAAATATTTAAACCCCTTCTCCACTTATGTGACCTCAGTCGCTAACCTGGTGCTCTGAGAGCCCACAGGAATACCATAAATTAAACACAATCATCAGCATATTGCCCCCCCTTTCTGTACTCCAGATACTAGGGTCTGTTCAGGGACAGTGGCAAGACACTTGGGCTTGGCAGCCCTTCTTCACTTTAGCCTGACAGGGCTTCCAGTAACAATGGGGCTTGCCTTACCCCCTTAATTCCCCTTGGGAGTTGCCCCTTTTAAATCTTTCTTTAAACTTGAATAGGGCCTGATACCCTTAGCGCCACCTCTTCGAGCTTTCCTAAAAAATATGTATAGCTTCCCAGTGGGCCTTACTGCCCTTAACCCTGCCCCAGGGTGTTGCTCCGTAATAATTGATATTAAATTAGTTAGATATTGGCCCTCCACCCTGCCCCCTCTACGGCCCTCTGCCAATAACAACGGGGCTTGCCTAACCCCCTTAATTTCTCTTGGGAGTTGCCCCTTTTAAATCTTTCTTTAAACTTGAATAGGGCCTGATGCCTTTAGTGCCACCTCTGGGAGCTTTCCTAATAAATATGTATAACTTCCCAATGGGCCTTAATGCCCTTAACCCTGCCCCAGAGTGTTGCTCCATAATAATTAATATTAAATTAGTTAGATATCGGCCCCCTGCCCTGCTCCCTCTACGGCTCTCGGCCATTTTTCTGTGTGCCTGGGCTGCTTTTTGAAACTATTTTTCTTTAACTTTTTAAAACTGCAGGCACTCAGCATTTTGCTCTATGTGTTGCCACCGACTCACTGCCCTGGCCCGGGGTGAAGACTTGGGGATTGGGAGGCTGGGAGGTGCTGGCAGAGGGAGGGAGGGACTTTTTGCAGGCAAGACACAGACAGCAAAGGGGCCTCGCGACTCCTGATGTCTCGGGATGCTCTTTTTCTCTCTTGATGCAGCTCTTCTATATGCCACCTCCATGGGACTGGAAAGTTTACCGACCAGAGGGGAGGGACCATAGTGGAGCCAATGGAACGGGCTTAAACACCACAGGTAAGCCCCCTTTGGTTCCCGTTGCTCCCTCTTGATCCTGCTCCTTCTCTGGCTCAGCAACATACTCCCCAGGAAAAAACAACAACTCTCTAGTCAAGATGTAACACTCGGGGTTCCAATTCTTGAACCCTGAGCCCTTGTCCTACCAGCTCCATTAATTTTAAAACTACATGCCACGTACTGAGCAGGGACAGCAGTCCCCAGCGGATTGTCACCATTGCTTGTGCTGCTTGCTCGAGGGGGGGGGTCTACAAGGTGCAGGCAGCTAGGGAAACATTTTTCTTTTTTTAACATACACTGCCTTGCTGCTATGTCTGGTTGGGGGGGGATTCACTGCAGAGGGACCCCCCCAGACACTGCCCTAATACTGCCAGAGGCACCTAATTATTTATTTATTTATGTGGTGCCCCAATACTTTGGAGCACTACAGATTGCCCTTTGGCTTATTATTGGTGGCCAATTTATTTAATTTTTATTTATTAAACTCTAGGATTACAAATACCTTTGAGCAAGAACTGCTAGTTTACAAAGGTTCCACGTTAAAGGATGGAAGGTTAACATACAAACAAAGGTAAACATTAATACAGAGTCTCAAAAAAGTATTTAAGCAGAGAGACAGCAAAAGGATAGTAAGGCCAGATGAGCAACCAGTAGGGGTGGGGAGGGTGGAGGGGCAAGGAGGAGGGCGGCTGAAGGGCCATTGTCTGGGGGGTTGGTATGAGAAGTGCAAGGTAAAGGGGACAGAAGTCTGAAGTGCTAAAAGATGGGAGGGTGTGGGTGAGGTAGGGGAGGAGTGGGGGGAGGGGTAAGGTGAGAGGGAGAAAAGTGGAGGACAAGGATAATTGGCCAGAGGGAATTTAGGGCCACACAATGCCAAGCGTGAGTGTAGAGGCTGACCAGTTAGGAGAAGCAGTCATATTGGCTGGTAGTAGAGAGGTGAAGTTAAATGCATAGCAGTTGTGGCAGCGGCCTTCCAGAGAGAAAGGCTTTATGTCTTCCCATATCTGGACGATTAGCTCCCGACGCCCTGACCAGGGAAGCTGTTCTGTACCTGTCTAGAATGAGATAGTTGTTCGAGGAACTGGGTGTTGTGGTGAACATACCAAAATCTGTTGCTAGTTCCTTGTCGGTGCCTCCGATATATTTGTGTGGTGCTGGACACGGCGATGGGCAGTGCCTCACTGCCCTCAGACAAGGTGGAGGCTGTTGTGCCTAGGCCCAGCTGATACACAGGAGTCATTACATATCTGCTCAGATGATGTTACTTCTCCTGGGACTGATGGCTGCTGCCTGTGTTAGTTTCTTTTGCCCATCTCCACATGCACATACTGCATTAGACTCTGGGTACAGCAGAATTAGCTGATGGATGAACTTAAACAGATAGTTCTCATCATGCTACCTCTCCACCATGCTCTAGTATGGTGGACAAACTGCCTGAACCTGAAATGGGGTGTTCCATTCTTTTCCCCGACAGCCTTGCAGATCCACAAAATGGATGCTGCAGAGTCCAACTGAGGTGCCCAGCTCGGATATGTTCAGACTCAAGGGTCCTGGACTGATCTAGATGTGGATCTCCATATCAGTGTCCTGAAAATGCAGGCTTTTGTTATTGATCTCCAGGCTTTCCAGGAACACCTCAGCTCCGATGATTGTGTAGTTTGTCGGACCAGCGGTGGAGCTGCGCTTAAAGCATAACTGACAATGAGCAAACGTCATGTTGCGTAGCTACGTGCAGAGATAGCCCGAACTGGGGGATGCGGGAGGGCACAGCCCCCTGATGAAAGGTTAAGTACATTGATTAAGTCTGCTATTATGTTTGTTTTTTTACACTTTTTCATGATGATTTATTTTGTTTGTGGTGGTTGGGTCAGTTGACACACGTCTCATTACGTAAGCGTTACGCTAAGTTTACGTTTACAGCAGAAAGCAGCGTGCGATTCCCGTAGCTGTGGTCCGACTCTCTACACAGTCGCCTCAGCTCCAGTCTCTTGCTGCTGATCCAGGCAGACAATATCAGTGTCATGCACTACATAAACAAGCAAGGGGTACTGTCTCTTTATCCACTGTGCAGGGAAATTATGAGAGTGCGTCAGAGGGCACGGCCTTCAACTATTGGCTGTGTTTCTCCCAGGTGTCCAAAACATCTTGGAAGACAGGCTAAGTAGGTCTCAGTAACTGGCACATGAATGGCAACTGCTGACCTCCATGGCAAACGACCTCTTCTCAAGATGGGGTCATCCAGAGCTGCACCTTGGTTCTTCCCCCACACAACGCAAAACTGACACATTTTTGCCCACTCATTCCAGGGCATGGAGTTTTTTGGCAAGATGCATTGTCCCTCTCCTGGAAAGGTAAGATCTCACTTAAAGGGGTCTCTTGCAGCAGGTTACACCATAAGGAATGAAGCCAGCAGGCACCAGGACTCCATGGAAAACTTCTAGCTAACAGCCTGCCCCTGACATTCGTTTATGATATGAGGGGATGTCCCCCAGCACCACCTCAGTTCTTTTCCTGCCATCGACCTGCGCAAGTTAGACCTCCATGGATGCCTTCTGCTTTAGTCGACTGCCATTTTCTTTGCATTACCTGCGCTTTATTTTCTAATTTGTCTTTTTTTTTTTTTAAAGCAACCTGTGTATGTTTTCTTTTTCCTCGTCAGTAGAGTGGCGGAGAACGAAATGTGCTAGTGGAAAGCAGCTTCTCCACGAGGATGGCCATTCTTCATGTCTGCTTTGCCTAGGCTCAGACCATGACACTGAGATCTGCCAGGACTGGCAGGATTTTAACCAGCACACCCGGCTTCACTGCCAGAAGACCCTGGAAGCCATCCTGTTGCAGCAAAAACTCACAGTTATGGAGAAGAAGCTCCAAAGTACCTCCTCTTCCCTGGCCTATGGGGCATCCACTTCTTCAGCCAAGGAGAAGGAATCTTTGGGAAAGAACAAACACTGGAAAAAGCACAGGGACAAACCCTGGTTAGCTTCCCGCTCTAGGTCCCTGCACCAGTTGGGCACTGAACGCGAGCCTTGCTCCCATGGGAGGTTGGCCCCATCCACTCTGGCAGCCCTCTCCTCCAGGCTCCCAGTGGTCAAGCCACACATTCTTCTGACTCTCGGGCGGTGATTTCTTGAGGCTTGGAACTTCATCCCCAGCCTCTTAGCCCCGAAGCTCAGGCCCATTCAGTAGGCGGGTCCTCAGCTGGCCAGGTCCTCTTTGGGTGGCGGATCTTTGTCCATTGCCCTCCCTGTCAAGGCGTCTGTGAAGTCGGTCCCGACGTCTGGGACCAACACCTCTATGTGACACCAGGAGCATGCGATCACCTCCCTTGTGAGAGTGATGCCTCTGCCCCGTGTGGTAGTGGGATCCCCAGAACAGGCTTCTCCTTCTAGGCCGGCACGAGCTGCTTCACCAGATCAGCATCAGCCCACGCCTGTCCTGTGGACACCAGCCTCCCTGGCGTTGACCTCGGCAGCGCCCCAGCCGCTATCCCGTAATCCTCCGCAGTCGTTGGCTGGACCTGTCTTCACCCGGGGGACACCAGTCAGACTGGTGCCAAATGGTTCCTTACCACAGGAACCAACGCTGGTTAACCCAACACTAGTGGATCTGATGCCAGGGTTACCACAGCCTAACGAGCCAACGTCTGGGCCTTCCCAGCCTATCCCACAGATGCTGGTTCCCCCAGCCGTGCCTCAGAACCTGCCCACACCCTTTTTGTGGCCTGGTGGGCATACTTTAAGGATAAGGAGGCCCTGAAGGAGCCCTCCCCTCCGGCTCCGAGGGACCCTCCTCCCAGTCCGACCAAGGAGCAGGTTCCCCCTGGGAAGGCCCCAACACCAAACCCCTTGGGGAGTCTACTCCACAACCAAAAGGGCTGACGCCAGTCAGTCTGGGACTCACCGACACAGGCCTCGCCACTCTCCTTCTCCGGACTCGAGCAAATCAGGGAGATAGTCCTCTTCCTCTTCCTACGATGACTCCGGGGACTCTGACCTCCCCTCAGAACCACAGGAGCTCAAGGACACCCTTTGCTCTCCTCAGGATGACCAAACTTCAATGGATGTGATGAGGCCCATCCAGACTCCTATGGGTTGGGACACAGAGGAAGTGGATCCCGAGTGACGCTGGCTATCCATTTTCCTCTGTAAGGAGGAGTCCTTGAGCCGTCCCGGTGGCGCTGAGAGTTGAGGTGCTGGACACGACATCTTGCCCCACACCAGCGACCCGGGTTCGGGAACGGACTCTGGCCGCCGGGGGGTTGGCAGGGGAAAGGAAGGATTGAGCATCCCATGACTGCTCTCCTTTCTCTGGGAAGGATGGGATGAACTGTATCACCATGCAGTGGCACCTAGCAGAGGCTAGGTGCCTTGCAGTCATGCACTGTGGCGGAGGCAGCGGGTTGGGCGTCTGCCGCGGCTGTGCTGACACCTTTGCGCTTCCGGCTCCTTAGGGGCGTAAATCGGCAGAAAATTGCGGGACAGTCACGGTGGCAGATGGCCTCGCCCTCTGTCCCCGGCCTGTGTGGAAGGGAGTAATTCATGTGCCAGACCTAGTCCAGGGTTGTGGGCTCCGGCAGCTGGGCGATCACTAGGACCGCTCCGCAACGGAGGAGGATAAAAAGGAGTCATGATAAAGAAAAAAAAAAAGTCCTTGGCGTTAGCCCCGCCCCGCCAATTGAGTCCTTCATGAATGTTAATAAGGCTGTTTGGAAACAACCCTGCCACTACAATGACGACTAAGAAGGCAGATCGCCTGTATAATGCCCCAAGGAAAGAACCCTTTTATGGGTGGCACCCTGAGGCTGACTTGTTCGTTATTAACACAGCCCATGACCGTTCTAAGTAACCCCGACATGTTAGTACTCAGCCTCCCGATAAGGACTCTAGGCAGATAGGCTATTTTGGTGAGAACGTCTGCTCCTTGGCCACCTGCGCTATCTGTTCGCTCAACATCCTTGCCCACATGGTCCAATACCAGAATGCCCTGTGGGAAAAGGCTTTCAAGGTGGCACAGGCTCTGCCTGATCTTCCTGGAACTGCTGAGTGTTTTAAAATTGGGCTCGGATGTGGGTACTAATGTCCTCAGAGCCTCGTATGACGCTGTGGACTCTGCAGGTAGGGCTTTGGCTGTGGGAGTTTGTCTTTGATGCTACTTCTGGCTGAGGGTCTCCGGTTTCGCTCCAGATGTTCGGTCGAGGATTCTGTACACACCCTTCAGGGGCCACATTTTGTTTAGTGAGGATTCTAAAAATATCATCACTCACCTCCAAGAATTGGGGAAGACTATACATTTGGTCCATACACTGTACTGATCTCTGCCTAAATCGGCCCAGCGACAGTCCTTTCATTGCACCTCCAGACAGCGGCCCAGACAGAGGTCAACAACCCAGAAGTGCCTTTAAGAGAAAGGCTACTTCTCAAGCCAAATGAGGTTCAGCCCCGAGAGCCCCTATGCCTTTCCAGGCCATGCTGCCTGTCCCTAGCGGCTCAGCCTGACTCTTTAACCGACCCCCAACCCCAGCCGAATCCCCGGGCGAGGCAGTGTGGGGTTGTTTTTCTCTATACCGAGAGGGTCATCACAGAATAACCTTGTATCAGTGGGTTCTGCAGTTAGTGGAACGGGCACACCCTAGAATTTTTGGAGATTTCTCTGGACAATCCTCCAGCCCCATCCTATTACCCTCAGGCCCACATGACCCTCATCCAAGACAAGAGCTAAGCGCTCCTGTGAAAACAGGCCATAGAACTCATCCCACCAGCGCAGCAAGGGACGGGGTTCTACTCACATTTCTTCCTGGTTCCAAAGAAAACAGGACACCTGCGTCCCATCCTGTACCTCAGCCACCTGAACCAGTTCATGGAATACAAATGATTCAGGATGATCACTCTCCCTGGTCTTCTCTCCTTGCTTCATCAGGGGAATTGGCTCTGTTCTCTGGACATGCAGGATGCTTACCTTTACATACTGGTATTCCCACCCCACAGAAGGTTCCTGTGCTTTCGCTTTCAAGGAAACCATTATCAGTTCTGGATCCTGCTGTTCGGCCTGTCCTCTGCCCCACAAGTCTTTACAAAGTGCCTTGCAGTAGTGGCAGCGGCCTTGAGGGAAGGCCATTATGTCTTCCCTTACCTAGATGACTGGCTTCTGACAGCTTCCAACAAAAAGAGCAGTTGCTCAGAACCATGGAGGTCACTTTCTTGCTGTTTTGGGATCTGGGAATAACTCTCAATCTCCACAAATCCTCCCCTTGGCCCAGTCAAAGACTCCAGTACATAGGGGCAATCTTGGACACTGCACAAGGCAAAGCCTTTCTTTCTTCAGACAAGACAGAATGCCTTCAGACTCAGGCTCAGCTGTTCTTGTCATCTCGCCAAGTTCCCACCTAGGACATTCTACTGCTGCTGGGACATATGGCAGAGGCCATTGTAACAGTGCCCTTGGCTTGTCTGCATATGATGGTAGCCCAGTGGAACCTTTGGGTCCAATGGGATTTGCGCACAGACAATTTGGAACAACCGGTGTCGGTCTCCAACTCAGTGCGACAGACTATGACGTGGGGGCTGGACTCCTCCAACCTTTCCAAGGGGGTCTACTTCCAGCTGGAGTCACCTTGTCAGATCCTGACCACTGAAGCGTTGGGCCAGGGCTGGGTTGCCCATCTGGCAGACCATCAGACTCGGGGGACCAGATCCCCACTGGAGCAGCATCTCCACATCATTGTTTTGGAGATGCGAGCGATTCTGTATGTTCTACAAGCCTTCCCAGACGAATCTACTCCTGGGTCCTCTCTTGATCCAGCCAGACAATATGTCTGTAGTCTTTTACATAAACAAGCAGGGGGGGGGAATGCATTCTTACCCCTCTGCAGGGAGGCCATGAGAGTTTGGTTTTGGGCCATAGAGCATTACCTGGACCTGACTGCTGTGCATGTTCCAGGTGTCCAAAACACCTTTGTCGACAGTCTAAGCCGTTCCTGGTCCAAGGCTCATGAATAGGAACTTCTTCCTTCTGTGTTCGGAGATCTCCAACAGGTGGGGCCATCCCAAACTGGACCTCTTCATGTCTTCAACCAATGCAAAACTGCCCAGTTTCTGCTCGCTAGATCCAGGGCCTGGTGTTTTCTGGCGAGATGCGTTGTCCCTCTTTTGGAAAGGGAGGCTTTTTATATGCCTTCCCTCCCTTTCCATTGCTGCAGAGGGTTCTGCTCAAGTTGCAGTCAGAAGGGGGCAGAAATGATCCTGACAGCCCCTTACTGGCCATGCCAGACTTGGTTTCTGCTCCTCCAGCAACTAGCAGTGGAACCTCCGATACCCCTGCCTCTGTGCTCCGACCTGCTCTCAAAGGAGCAGAGCACCCTGGTCCATCCGGACCTCAAGTCACTGCACCTTCACGCATGGCTCCTGCAGACTTAGCAGTTGCCCGATTTGGGGTTTCTCCCTAGCTAACAGATGCCCTAGTGGCAGCCAGGAAACCCTGCACTAGGTCCACGTATGCTATGAAGTGGAAGCGATTCTGTATATGGGCCACCGCTCACCAACTGGATCCTTTTACTTGTCTGGAGAATCTTGTTCTAGAGTACCTCCTTTCTTTGTCGGACTCTGGCCTGAGTTGCTCGCCGATCAAGGTGCACTTATCCACCATCTCTGCATACTGTGCAACTATAGAAGACAAGACTCTTGCCCAGCTTGATCTTTCCCACACTTTTTTACGGGGTATACTTCATCTGAAACCTCTCCTCTGGAACCCTGTCCCTCCCTGGGATCTTTTGTTCGTTCTAGGAAAGCTTACTTTGCCTTACTTTGAGCCTGCCACAAGCTGTGAGCTACGCTTTCTGCCATGGAAAGCATTACTTTTAGTTGTTATTACTTCTGCTCAGAGGGTTTCCCAGCTTCAGGCTCTGATGTGTAAAGAGCCTTATTTAGTTTTCCAGAAGGACAGGGTGTCCTTGCGGACCAATCCTAAGTTTCTTCCTAAAGTGGTGTCTGGGTTTACCCTGAATCAAGACACCTACCTGTCTGCGTATTACCCAGAGTATTCCAATCCAGGGGAGACCTTACTACATACTCTGGATGTCCACCAGGTGCTTCGTTATTATTTGGATCGCACCCAGGCCTTCAGAAAAACTGATCAGTTTGTTTCATTCGCTCCGAGGAAAGAAGGGGCTCCTGTTTCAAAACAATGTTTTCCAGATGGTTAGTTAATTACATTGTTTACTTTTACCACAAATGCAAAAAGCCTTTACCGCACCCGGGTAAAAAACATTCTACCAGGGGTATAGCGGCTTCATTTGCCTCCTTCAGAAATGTGTCCATTGCTGACATTTGTGCAGCAGCCACTTGAGTTCTGTCCACACTTTCATCCAACATTACAGTCTGGACATTGCATCTAGGCGCAGGGCACATACTAGCTGTCCTACAGAGCCTGCTCTCTTGAGAGCCCTGCACTAACCTCTGCCTCCTCCCAGCTGACTGGGGTCAGTCCTTTTACTGTTTGGGACACAGTCCTTATGGTGTAACTTGCTGCACGAGCCCTCTCAAAGAGAGGTAATATAGTTATGTAAAAACTTACCTTAACAGTAGATCTTTGAGAGGAGCTCTTGCAGCAGGTGCTGCTTTCCCTCCCTCCATCCCCCTGGTGACTGCTTCTCCATTACTGTTTCCTCCTCCTCGATTTCAGAGGAACATCTCGGTTCTCCAATCACTGCGCTTGCTGGGGTCTCCAGTGGGAGAACTGAGGCGGTGCTGGGGGACTGCCCCTTTCATACCATAGGCGGACATCAGGGGTGGGCAACTGTGGGGGGGGGGGTTCAGCCTCCCACTGTATACTGCTATCTAGAAGTTTTCTGTGGGGTCCTGGATCCTGCCAGCTTCAGTCCTTATGGTGTAACTTCCTGCAAGAGCTCCTCTCGAAGGTCTACTGTTACGGTAAGTTCTTACATGACTGTGCTTTCCTTCATGCCTTTCCTCCGATCCTTCTCATTCGGAGGGCTCTACTCAAACTGTGGGTGGAGCTTGCCACCCTAATATTAGTGGCTCCCTTCTGGCCTCACCAGATTTGTTTTCTGATTCTGCAGCATCTGTCGGTGGAGCCTCCTGTTCAGCTCTCCCTTTGTCAGGGCCTGCTGTGGGACCACATTCTTTCTGGGGCAGGAGAATTTGCTGTGGCATACATGGACAACTTTATCATCTACATCCAGATATGGGAGGATCGTATCAAGCAGCACTATGCAATAAGCACAAATGCATAAGTTGGAAAGCCATAATGGTGACAAGCACCAGGGCGAATGGCAGATGGGTAAAGCAGCAAAAGGGCAAGCAGTGAGAAAGGCGAGACAAGTCGGAGGAGAAACAGAAGCAAAAGAGCAGTCACACATCCGGGGGCCCCCCACCAACACCCCCTTTTCCCTCTATGTAACCATCCTTGGGGCCACAGCAACCCACAGCATGCAGGGAATCAGGGAGACACCGCCGCTCATTTGACATGGCGCTGTATTTTTCAGACGCCCATATTGCCGTCTCCCTTTTGATTTCACCCTTTTTGTTGTCATGCTTATGCATTCACCATTATTCACCCGTATCACCTGATACGATGTTAAGCATGTGACCTAGGTGCACCGCTGACTCAAGGCTGACAGTCAGGGTGGAGAAGTGCCAAATAGGGATGGCAGATGTATCATACCTTGGGCACAGGGTAGGGAGTGGGTACATATGGCCTGATCCAGCAAAAAATGAGGTCATACAGGGATGGGCTGTGCCCACCACAAAGAGGAAAGTACGGGCCTTTCTTGGGATGGCAGAGTACTATCGAAAGTTTGTGCAAAATGTCAGTAGCGTGGCCAGACCCCTGTGCAGTATCACAAGGAAGAAAAATGCCAGACAAATGTCAGTGGACGGATCACTGTGAGACACTGTTCCGCCAATTGAAGGAGTCACTGAACAGGGTAACTCTCTGATCCATAGGATATATTCTTGGGATGATAGCAGGAAGGAGATAAAAACCTATATAGGAAAAAAAGAAACCACTTTAAGGGGTGAAGTTATATCACCTCTCTTCATAACACTTAGCTGCTGCACCCCCTCCTGGACTTGGGTTTTGAAGGATGGGCTCTTATTTTACTCCTCAGAAACCCTTAAGTACCTTCAGGTGGTCCCATATTTATAGTGACAGCCCTCATTTTATCACTCGGAAGCACTCTGTCTATACCTCTTAATTGCTTGATTGCCAGACGTTGAGGGGTGTTTATTTTACCTATTAGAATCCCTCTGTTTATATGATCTAAAAAAACCTGGACGACTGGTCAAGGGTTTGGCAATTGGGCTTCAGCGCCAGAAAACTCTATGAAACTACAGTATGAAATGTAAAATTATGCACACGGGGCACAGAAACCCAAGGGCAATGTATCATTTGGGGGAGAGGTGTTAACAACAGAACAGGAAAGGGATCTTGGGGGTCGTCATATCTGATGACCTCAAGTTAGCAAAGCAGTGTGATAAGGTAGTAGGAAAGACTAGTAGGATGCTGGGGTATCACCAGCAGAAAAAGGAGGTAGTGTTACCCCTGTATAGATCAATGGTGAGTCCACACCTGGAGTAATGTGTCTAGTTCAGTCCCTGGAAGTCCACATCTTAAAAAAGAAAATGAGCTCCATGGAAAAAGAACTCAAAAAGCTTCAGCAGGCGTCGACCTGCCCTGAAGGCCATCACAAGAAAAAGGATAAGGAAAGGCACCAGGCCAAGGGCTCCTCTCCCACCGCGTCTTCCTCGGGAGTCGCAGGGAAACACGTAACATTCCCCCGGGGGACCGCTCCACGACAGCCGCCTTAGAGGCTTCTAAGGCGGTGACTGCCTGTCCGTCTGTCTCGCGCTCGGGCACCTCTGGGCTTGTGGAGGCCTCCGCTCCCAGTAAAGCCGTGGTTTCGCGGCCTACTGGTCCGAGTGGCTCCGATAAGCCGGACGTCGGCTCCTCTGATACCCGCATGGAGAAGGTTGGTAAGTCGCCCGACCCTCCGGGGCGGCACGCAGCCCCCGTTCCACCTGACCAGGCCACCCCTCCTTCATGGCCTGCCTCTGGCGAAGGGTCCATTAAGTCAGATGCTGGCTTCTCCGGCATCCGCCCAGATCCCGCTGCTAAGCCGCATGTCTCTTCGTCCGACGTCCGCACAGCGAATGAGCCGATGCTGGACCCCCCCCCAAACGTCTGTCGTTCCCGGCTCCCCGCAGCCTTCGCTGCCCTCTGGGGACCTTGAGTCTCCTCAGCCCGACCCCCGAGGATTTCTCCCCCCATCCCCGGGCGACGCTGAAGTTTCTGGTCCACCTCCGTCAGACCATCCTCCTTCTGGTCTGACTGATCTGACGTTGGTTCCCCGGACGCTGGCTCCAACGCCGGCATTGCCGACGCCAGACGACATCCTGCCCCACCAATGTCGGTCCCTCCATCCCCCGGGTCTTCCGCTCCAGAACCAACCACGGGGCCTCCGGTCAGACCATCTGCTCAGGCAGCTCCTCCGGGTACCCGGCCCTGTCGTATCCGACGCCGCCATACCTGGGACCGCAGTACCCGGCGCCGACATATCCAACGCCGCAGTACTCGGCTCCTCAGTACCCGATGCCGGGCTTCCCACCGTCGGGTTATGGATACGCGCCCTTCGGGTATAGTCCATACCCGTATCCCTCCTCCACCGCCCCTCAGCCGCCGGTGGTTGCAGAGACTTTGGACCTCTGGTGAGCTGAGGCAGGCTCAGCTCACTAGAGAGGGGAGAGTCGTCTCCGACTACGGGTGCCGGGTTCCCATATGTCCACGATGACACATCCTCCCCCACCTCGGACACCAGGGCTCACCCTCTGGGTCCAGAAGCGGCAGGACACGCTTCCCCGAGGGATTCCCAAGGGGTCCGTTCCTCCCCCTCGTCAGGAGAGGGAGTCTACCTCTTCCTCATCTTCTTCTTCCTCGGACACCTTGGATCCTTCCGATGGTTTTTCCGAGCAAGACGACGAGCCACGCTGTCCGTCCAAGCCCCGGCCAAGGACTCCTCCGAAGTCCCCTCTGGAGGATCCTTCCTTCACGGAGTTGCTACGGAAGATCCAGGAAGTTCGTAAGTGGTAATCCTTGGAGCCAGACCCCTAGTGTAAAAAATTCACTGAGCATCTGGATCTGCCCATGACAGGTCCCACTTTGGTGCCACCCTGGATCGAGCCTCATGCCGACCTTATTACCACCATATGGAAACAACCGTCTGCCTTAGCCCCACTTCCCAGGAAGTCAAACAGGCTATACCAGGCTCCAGAGGGTGTTGACTTTTTAGACTCCCATCCTCGTGCTGACTCGGTCGTGATTAGGGCCGCTCATGGCCGGTCAGCTCAACCCAAACATCTTAGCTCGTCTCCACCTGACAAGGAATCCCGCCTCCTGGACCAGTATGGCAAGAAGATTTTTGCTTCTTCCACTCTGGATATTAGGGCCCTGAACTACGTGGGACACATGGGGGATTACCAGAAGGCAATTCTGAGTGAGGTGGAATCCAAATTGGACTCCCTTCCGGACTCTCAGGTCAAGCAGCAAGTGGCTGACCTCGTCTGCTCTGCACGTTTGGCCAGTCGGCACATTCTTCATACGACCTACGATGCAGTGGACACTGCTGGGAGGAGCTCAGCTTTCGCCGTAGGTTTACAGTGTCAAGCTTGGCTCCGAGTGTCAGGCTTGGTCCTGGAAGTGCAGTCCGCTATCCAGGAAGCACCCTTCTGGGGTTTGGTGCTGTTCGGGGGTGATGTCAAGGACATCATCACCGACCTGCAGGAAGAGATTGGCACTAAAGTCTGCTGACTCATAACACCATCCCCATCATTACCATAGCGCCGTCCCTTTTGCAGGCGGAATCATTGGCGAGACCACAGGAAAGAGGGCCACTAAATGTCAGGCCCCCGCCCGAAAAAAGCAGTGGGAGTTTCAGCTGCGGGCGCTGTCCACACCACCTGTCTCCTTCCTCTCCCACTACCTCTGGGCTTCCTGGAGGAGCCGGTAGGAGGGAGGTCTTCCCTCCACCTTCCGGGCTGGGAGAGGGTAACATCGGATTCTTGGGTGCTCCAGCTAATCGCAGAAGGACACTCAATAGAGTTTCAGCAGAAACCACCTTGTCACCCTCCCCCAAGGTCGGCATACTCTCGGGAACATCTTCTTGTCCAGGAAGAAATTTCAGCACTTTTGCTGAAAGAGGCGATAGAGCCTGTTCCCCTTCCCTTGCAAAGAACGGGTGTCTATTCCCACTTCTTCCTGGTCCCGAGGAAGACAGGAGATGTAAGACCTATTCTAGATCGCAGTTCCCTAAACCTTTGCATGGAGTACAAGAGGTTCAGGATGCTCTCACTGCAGAGTCTTCTGCCCCTACTCCGCTCGGGCCAGTGGCTATGTGCTCTGGATATGCAGAACGTTTACCTGCACATAGCTATTCACCCGTCTCACCTCAAATATCTTCATTTTGCTTTCAAGGGGGACCACTACCAGTTCAAGGCACTTCCATTTGGCCTCTCCTTGGCCCCTCTGGTTTTTACCAAATGCCTTGTGGTGGTGGCGGCCTACTTGCGTTCCCGGGGGGTACAGGTTTTCCCATACCTGGATGATTGGCTCCTGGTGGCCTCGTCCAGGGAGGAGCTCCTACACTGCCTCTCCCTCACCCAGCAGGTCTTTGCCTGTCTGGGTATTACCATCAACCATTCCAAGTCTCACTTGATTCCATCCCAGTGGCTTCAGTTTATTGGGGCGATACTGGACACGACCCTAGGCAGGGCCTTTCTGCCTCCGGACAGGGTGGCCACACTCCAGACTCAGATAAGCCTGTTGTCTGGCCTCAAACGAGTCAGTACAAGGTCAGTTCTTTGCCTCCTTGGGCTTATGGCGGCTGCTATCCCGACAGTCCCTCACACTCGGCTCCACATGAGGGTCTCTCAGTGGACACTTCGCTCTCAATGGGATCAGTTGGTAGACGACTTGGACCACTTGGTCCTAGTCTCCTCTCCCATGATTCGAGACTTACCATGCTAGATGGTCAGAGAACCTTCTTCGAGGAGTTCCATTCTTCCATCCTCCTCCCTCCCAGACTCTGACCACAGATGCCTCGGGCAAAGGTTGGGGAGCCCATCTTGGTCCACATCGGACCCAGGGCTCTTGGTCCAAGCTTGAGCAATCACTGTACATCAGTGTGCTCGAGCTTCGGGCAGTGCTCTACGCTGTCCAGGCCCTCCAACTGCATCTTCTTCCAGGCCACCTAGCCGTCCAGATGGACAATATGTGTGTGGTATGGTACATCATCAAACAGGGTGGGACTCGGTCCTACTCTCTCTCTCTGCAGGGAACCAATGAGAGTCTGGGATTGGGCAGCACAGCACGGCCTTCACCTCACGGCAATTCATGTTCTGGGGGTCGGAAACTCCTTAGCAGACAAACTAAGTCGCTCATCTGCTCAAGCTCACGAGTGGGACCTGGATCAGGGGGTCCTAGAAGATATCTTCCTACGTTGGGGAACACCTCAGGTGGACCTGTTTGCTTCACCTCTAAACACAAAGCTTCCCGACTTCTGCTCGCTCGTTTAAGAGAGCGAGGCATTTTCTGGAGAGACGCTCTGTCTCTAGATTGGAGGGACAGTTTCGTCTATGCCTCCCCCGATTCCTCTGATCCCACGTGTCTTGCAGAAACTAGGTTCAGAAGGAGCACGAATGATTCTGATCGCTCCTTTTTGGCCCAGGCAAGTTTGGTTCTCTCTACTGCAACAATACTCAGAGGAGCCTCCTCTTCCTCTTCCACTGTTGTGGATTCTGTTGCCCCAGGATCAGGGGACTCTGGTTCATCCAGATCTCAAGTCCCTTCAACTGCATGAGTGGCTCCTGCAGACATAGCTCAAGCCCACTTTGGGGTTTCTCCCCAGGTGGATGAGATCTTGGTGGAGGCTAGGAAGCCCTCCACTAGGTCTACTTATGCCCTGAAGTGGAAACGATTCTCGATCTGGGCCGCTTCAAAAGGCTTCAAGCCTTTCTCCTACTCTGTTGGGTGACTGCAGGAGTACGTGCGCCACCTCTTTGACCTGGATCTTAAGTCACTCATCTCTGAAGGTACACATGGCAGCCATTTCGGCCTACCATATTCCCTTCGCAGATAGGACGTTTGCTCAACTGGAAGTCTCCAAGACTTTCCTCAGAGGGGTTCTTCACTTGAGACCCCCTATACGAGTTCCCGCCCCTCCTTGGGATTTGAACTTCGTCCTTGAGAAACTTACTTTGCCACCTTTTGAACCAGCGGCCTTGGCAGACATGAACTTCCTTTCATGGAAGACGCTGTTCCTAGTGGCCATTACCTCTGCTCGGAGGATTTCCAAGCTCCAGGTCCTGATGTGTAAAATCCCGTATTTGATTTTTCACAAGGAACGCGTGGCTCTGTGCACCAATCCTAAGTTTCTCCCCAAGGTGGTAGCGGAATCTACTTTGAATCAGTCCATAGAATTACCCGCCTTCTTTACGCAGTACTCCAATCAGGGGGAGTATCTTCTTCACACTATGGATGTTCACCACATTCTGAGATACTACACTAACAGAACAAAGGATCTCAGAAAGACTGATCAACTTTTTGTCTCTTTTGCCCCCAAAAGAGAAGGCAGTGCTGTTTCCAAGCAATGCCTATCTAAATGGTTGGCTCATTGCATCACCTTCTGTTATGACAAGTACAATAAGACCCTTCTGGGACAAATAAGAGGTCACTCCACTAGAGGGGTTGCTGCCTCTTCGGCATGTTTCAAGAATGTGTCAGTGACAGACATTTGTGCTGCCGCCACTTGGACTTCTGTTCATATATTCACAAAACATTACAGTTTGGATATTGCCTCTCACCGTAGAGTAGGCTTCGGGCTCGCTGTTCTGCAAGGCCTTCTTTCTTAAGGCCTTCACAGCTGGAGGATCTGCTTTGAGTAGCTTTCCTCCTCCCGTGTGCTTCTTCTTGTTCCAGACTGCTTGGGACTCAGTCCTATATGTAATTACCTACTGCAAGAGCCCTCTCGAAGTAAGATAGTACAGTTACATAAGAACTTACTGTATCGGTAGATCTTCGAGAGAGGCCCTTGCAGTAGGTAATACCTTCCTGCCCTCCATCCCCCTAAGCTTTTTCAGCCCCTTTTCCAGTGAGGGAAATATCCGCTTCTCTCTCGTCTGGTCTCCTGGGGCTAAGGCAGGCGTGAGGGACTGCCCTTATACCGGCGTCTCCTGGCGCGGTCACACCACAACGTGGGGCAGTTCCTCACCAGAACTTTCTTAGCTAGAAATTTTTCCGTGGGGTCCTGCTGCCTGCCGATGTCAGTCCTATATATAATTACCTACTGCAAGAGCCTCTCTCGAAGATCTACTGTTACAGTAAGTTCTTACGTAACTGTACTTCATCAGCTGTCTCATGTTAAGAGGGTCTTTTCTGGTTTCACCACTAAGAACCTCTCTAACCATGCCTCTCCACTGTCCCACATTACACAGAATATCTTTCTTTTTACTCGCTCCATCCCATGTGGGAAAGGTACTGTCCAGATAGAGAAGGCACCGTCTCACATTATGAACTCAGACTTCAGAGTAAAACTTTGTAATAATGCCCAGCCGAGTGATGCCAGTAGAGCATGTCACACTACCATGCGGGAGGCCCAGGTTTGCATTACAGAACTGACACCCACGCCTTGGGCCAAAGGAGCCTAGAGTTGAAGGATGTTAAAGCTGTGTGGGAAGCAAGAGATTTGTCTTGCTGCTTGTGCACTTCCTTTAATCAGAGGGGAGCCTAGATGTGAGTGACTGCTCGACATCAGAAAAAATACATCATTTGTAATGTTAAATCCAAATAAAACTTTGCTCATATAAAAGTGCTGGTTTCCAGTATTCTGAGATTGTATCTCTGTTTGATGATGTAGCCCATATTTTGAGAATCTTTTGCTCTGTGTTTTCCCAAATATTGACTGTGTCCCACATTTCAGTGGTAGACAATTCTTTTTTTTCTCATTTTTTCACCAAGGTTGTTTGCTGCCTGTCTGAGGCTGGCGGGCTCCTGTTAGTCCTGTCCTTGCTGCCCACCACTGGCAACCACTTCCCCAGGACTAATCATCCATCTCTCTGTCTCCCACAGCACCCCCCTTCCCTTTGTGGAGGGGCTAGTAGGGTTGGGAGGGCCCCCCATGGAGTCAGTAAACAAAAACTAAATAAATAAATAAAATAATTCAGGTGCTAGGCTTGCTTGGGTCTTGGTGGTAGCGCAGTTGGAGGGTCAGCGTTCTAGACATCATAAACACTTGCCTCACCATATTTTGCTCCAGTTTTTTGTCCCTCCCAGTAGCTGGGGCACGCATGTTGCTCCACCTGGTGGCAGTCTCGTGGTGGAGCTTGCAGCCCTCCCTCTCTAGGAGTGGAGAGCAGTCCAGCGGATGCTCGATCCTGTCCCTCTCTTGCTGGCCCCAGTAACCAGAGACCATTCCCAATCTCGAGTCGCCAGCGTGATGGACTTCAGCTCTTAACGCGCCACTGAGCTGGCTCAGTAAAATATTATCTTGTCTGTCCATAGTTACAGTCCCTTCCCCAGTCCGTCCTGTTTAGAAATAATTGAATATGAGATACTCACAGTTGACCAAAGGACTATTATCTATAGTATTTATAATATACCATCTAAATGTCACTGTGTGCCCATGTGTAACTCCAGAATGTGCCTTCTCCTTCCCTACTTTTTATTTCATGTTGGATGGATATGCGACTCCCACTGCTAGCTGTGTGTGCACCTGCCTGAACATCATGAAGCAGAGCAGCTTTAGTCACTCAGCCTTGCAATAATTGTGTTTCAGAGCACTGAATGATTGTGTGATGCATGCGTGCCAGTCAGGTTTTTGTCTGTAAAGACAATACTTGTAACATCAACTCATGTTTTTTTAATTTCCCTCATGCCAGCTGCATAACCGGATGACTGTTTCAACACTCCTTTTGTGCTGGATATTTTACCTAATGCCCCTGCCACGCGTTTGACAGCCAGTTGATTATTTCTAGTTGATTACTCAGTGAGTGTCCACTTTACCACTTTGTTTTTGTTCAAGGAAAAAGAAACGCGCATGGAAGAAATCAAACACCCAGCTTGTGCTCAGTTGTCTGACACATGAATGGTTTGCAGCAGCAGAAGTGCTGTGATCTGGGAGTCAAACTGTAATACTGGCAAGGAGGAAATTATAATTTGAGATGGTCATTGAGAGACCATCTTAAAAACCATAATACCTCAAGAATAAGAGAGAAAGAGCAGAGAGAATAAGAATTGTACCTTGTGGTACTTCCTCAGTACTGCGTGGATCATTATTGACTTGAGACGTCATGAGAAAGTGAGATCTCCTCTTTAAGGATGGATTTTCTATGCCCAGTTGCAAAGCAGCAGGAGACTGGGGTTCACATGCAATACCTGGAATCCGATGCTGAGGGTCAGGCACATCATGCAGGTGAAGGGCTTGGCTTCCAGGAAGGTGGTAGGGCATGGGCCTTCCAGCATTTGTGCACAGGCTGCCAAAGATCTGTCAGTAGTGAGAGGAAATATTTTCCCACTCTTGTGCTCTTCTCAGTTCCTTGGTTCCTTGAAGCACTTGACTTTAAGGATTGTTCCAGTTATGGAGTCAGTCATCACTCCCATGGAAACTGAAAAGTTCTGGACCACTCCCTCACAGGTCAACGAACCCTAAGTGCTCCTTATCTAACTTTCAGCCATGAGTCAGAGGAGGATGAAAATTGTCTCTCAATCAGATACTGACGCCGCTGGAAGCCTGTCCACAGGATTGGTCAGACCAGACCAAACCCCCCAGTTGCACCTCAATAGCTGTCGGTCATCCCAATTCTGTTTTAGCCCATGGTGGTACCAGTATCCAAGCATGTGGTGAACACCGCGTTTCCTTCAACAGGCCTTAGTCGAACTTCCAGTCGAGGTTGAGATCACATTCCCAGTCCCCATCTTGACCCAGACACCACCACAGCCATCCATCATCCATCAGCAGCTGTCAATGTCAAGTCCATCAGCAGTGGGAGAAAGCAGCACAGCAGCAGTGGGCGTTGGGGGCACTAACCCCGGATCAAGGTCAGCTGAGGCTGCCAGCTGCCCTGACTCCACCATGGGTGCCTCTCCCGACACCGCCAGTTGTGCAGCATCCAGAAGTCATCCCACCAGTATTGCTGACAGCTCCACAGCAACCAGTTAGGATTGAGTTGCCCCCCTCCTCATCCACAGAAGGTGCTGCTACCAAGGACTCGAGGCCTGAGTCTGGAGTTCTCAAGCTTCTGTCAGTGGTGGTCACCCCAGAAAAGCAGGTAGTCCATACTCCCAAACTATACCCAAAACCTCTTTTTCCAGTCTCTGACTCAGAGGCTTCCTTGGTGTCTTTGTCCCAGTGTTGATAGGACAGGGATTCCTCCAATAATTGCCACTTCGGGGGATTCTGTCTCCTTTTTGGCCTTCATATAGCACGTGTGCTTCCCTGGACATTCCCATAGAGAAAGTCCAGAAGTGGGAGTCTAACCCTCTCATGGTTATCCTAGAATTGGATTCCTTACCAGGGGTGGTGTTCCCAGAAGTACAGAATGTGCTGAGCCTGGCTGTCTGCATTTTTCCACACCTCATGCCAGGCGCCTCTGTGCCACATGCATTGCAAGTACTATATACGATATATAGCATTACCTCTTCCTCTAAGTGTTCCACGTCCAATTCCTGAGATCCTCTGTGGTCTTAACTGGGCTCATAATTTAGTTCCTGCCCTCAAACTTCACTTGTTCTTTCTGCTCAGCAAAAAGGCACAAGGCTCAATATATCTGAACCGCATGTGATGCACTTAAGACAAGAACTGTTTTATCATGTTTGCTGTATTTTGTTCCTATAGTGTCCTTTGAATCTGATGAAATTGTAATAGCCGTGTTGTTCAGTACTACTTAACTGTCTTTCTGACTGACGTGGAACCTCTGTAAATGAGCTTCTTGCTCAAAGGTACTGTAATCTGAGATCAAATAAACAGATAAAATTAAATACTGTATAGCAGGAAATATTTGCTATCAGTTTATTTTTGTGCTACATTAGCTTACCTGACAAAAGTGCTAAAATAAGCTGATTGCTAATATTACATGGAGCATAGTGCTGTAACTGGACATGAAGGTGGCACGCTAATTTAATCGAGCACTAAATAGTACTGCACCCCACTCCGCGCTAAATAAAGAGGGTGCTAAATAAGCAGCTATACAGTATAACACTTTTATGTACTTGTAACATTTGGTGTTGTATTTATATAGAAACACAGATTTTGCTGACAGAAAAGGACCACTTTCGCCCACCCTGTCTACCCAGATGTTCCCTGCATTATCAGTCCCCATAGACCCTAACTGGTCTCTGGCACCCCTCCCCCCACCTATTTACCAATATTCCCCTATATCTGTCCCATGCATGTTTGAAGCCTCCCACTATTTTCACCTCCACCATTTCTGCTGGCAGTCTGTTCCAGACATCTACCATTCTTTCAGTTAAGTAGTACTTTATCATCTCTTATACCCCCAAATCTTCAGTGCATGCCCTCTGGTCCTGGTGCTCTTTCTTATTTGAAAGAGACTCTCCATCAACCTGTGAGTACATGTTCCTCTCGCACCCCTCTTTTCCAGGGTGTACATGTTGAGATATCTGTCTCTCCAAGTAGGGCTTCTCGTGCAACCCCTGCACCATTTTTGTTTCTGAGATCTGGCCTCCAAAACTGGGCACAGTACCTCAGTCTGGAGTCTCACCCTCGAGCAACACAGCGGGAACACCACCTACCTCCTCTTGCTGAAGATACCCCTCCCTGTGCATCCCATTAGCCCTAGCCACACTGCCCTTGCCACTTTTAGGTCATTTGTTATGATAACCCAAGGTCCCTTTACTCCCCATCTTGTACTCTGCTCTTGGGTTCCTATACCCTTGGTGCATGATTTTGCATTTTTTGGTATTGAATCCCAACTCCCATGTTCCTGACCACTCCTTGAATTTCCCAAGATACCTACACATTGTCTCTGCCAACTCCCGAGTGTCCTCCCTATTACAGATTCTGGTCTCTTCTTTCAAGTTCTTCTGCAGTGTCACTTATGAAGATATTGAAGAGGACCAGTCCCAGTAATGAGCCCTGTGGCACCCCACTGGTCATCTTCCCATCAAGAGTGAGTGCTGTTAACCACCACCCTCTATTGCCCATCTGTTAACCATTTTCTAACCTAGTTCAGTACTTTGGATCCCATCCCTAAGCAGTTTCTTTATCAGCCTCCTGTGCACTCAGTGTCGAAGGCCTTGCTAAAGTCCAGATAGACCACGTCTGCTGCCCTCCCCTGATCTATTTCCCAGGTCACCCAGTTGAAGAAGTCAATCAGATTCATCTAGCATGACCTCCTCCCATGAATCCATACTACCTGTGGTCTTGCTGCCATTGCATTCAAGATACTCTACCAGCCTCCATGATTTCCATTAATTTCTCCAGCACTGAGGTGATACTGTTTTTTGGCTAATTTTTGACCCAGGTCATCCCTGAAAAGGTAGTCAGTAAGTTGTTTATTTGTTCTACTATAAGTCTTTACGAAGTTACAATAGAACATAAGAATATAGTACATAGAATTTTAAAACAGCACAATAATACATTAAAATGCTTTCAGGGACTCCTTATAATTTTGAATTTCATAGGCAGACATTATTACAGATATTAAGAACATTGAAAACATATTGTAAGTATTTTATCTAGTAAATTCCTTATAAACTAAATAATCATGTCGCAAATATGCAATATTCTGCAGTATAGTTAAGTTTCCAGCAGCTCAGGAAAACAAACCTGAGTTAAAATATCTGACTGTCAGATTATTAAACTTTTATACAGCTTCTCCAGCAAAGTCTTCGATTAATCATTCCAATCTTGTTCAGAGCTAAAAAAAAAAAAAATGATCAGTTGTTTGGAATTAGGTAGTAAATCACAGATTGTTAGTCCCCAGGCTGAGCCCACTAAGATGCATTAGGAAAAGTTAGACAAAATAAAAAGCCATTGTTCGGAGAGATAGCCTAGACCCACCCGTATCTTTCAGGCAGTGAAAAACCTTTCAATCTCTCCAAAGAGTCCCTGCTGTAATACATCTGTGCCCTCCATTAAGGTTCTGCCAAACATCGAGCCAGCCCGTAAAAGAGTAAAGCACCAAAAACCAGCCGAGCATTACATAATGGTGACAACTAGGGGCTAGGCTAAGCCCTCATACTTGTAGTCCCTAAATCTGGATATGCTTCCCATGAGGCTAAAACAGTCCCTCGTCACTGGTAAATTGCAAGGGGGGAGTTATATAAGTACGAGCTTGCCTTTTAAATGTCAGCAAGCATCAGGTCCTACCCCAATTTTGCACACCTGTATCACAATACATGGGATTACCCCCCTGAAGGACAATACTAAACTATTGGTGCCTAATTATCAACAGGTTAATCCCAAGGAACATTCTTACTTAATAGGCTTAACCCAAAATTCTGTCATTAATTTCCAGACAGTTCCTGGGGCTCTCATCTCAGTCTCACTAAACCCAGTGAGTCACTCAACCATACATACATTAGGAAGAGACTTGTACTTGAAGGCAATCCAATGTTATTTGATGTGTGAACAGTAATATAGCAATTATAATGCTAACATACTAAAATGCTAGCAGAATAGGCCTAACGGTCTTTCGTGTCTGCTCATTTGGTCAGCCCCCACCCTGGGAGCTGACCTTGCTGCCCCCTCTCCCTCTTTGGTTTCTCCCTTCCCAGTCCCGGATATTCTTGCTGCACTGATTTTTGCTTCCAGAACCCTTCCCCTGTACCTGTCCCATCCCCTCTTGAACCCTTTCACCGTTTCTGCCTCCACCAGCCCCCTGGGCAGCGCATTCCATGGCTCCACCACCCTCTCAGTGAAGTAGCACCTCCTCCTTTCTCCCCTGAATCTCCCCCCAGGTTCCACCCATGCCCTCTACTTGTCCCTCCCTTTCCTTCGGAGCACCCTGACTGCTCCTCCCCTATTTAGCCCCTTCATGTACCTGAAGACCTCTATCATGTACCCCCGGTCCCTTCTCTCTTCCAATGTGTACATATTTAGCTCTTCGAGCCTCTCCCTATAGGTCCTATCCCCCAAGCCCCAAATCATTTTGGTTGCCCTCCTCTGGACCCTCTCCAGGAGTTCAATGTCCCTCTTTAAATGTGGCCTCCAAAACTGCACGCAGTACTGGAGGTGCGGCCTCACCAAGCAGTTGTACAGTGAGAGTATCACTTCCCTCCTTCTGGAGGTGAGCCCCCTAGCGAGGCATCCAAACATCCTGTTGGCCTTTGCCACTGCCCTCCTACAAGTCTCAGAGTTGTTCATCTTGACATCCACCACCACCCCCAGGACCCCCTCAGCCATCGAGACTTGTAGCATTCCCCGCCCCCCCAGGGTGTACACTTGGCCTGGGTTTCTGGCTCCCAGGTGCAGTACCTTGCATTTCCCTGCATTGAACCTCAGCTTCCGCTTTCTAGAACACCTTTCCAGAGCCTCCAGGTCCCCCTGTAGGGCCACCCTCCCCTCCTCCCCATCCACCACCGCCCCCAGTTTTGAGTCATCCTCAAAGAGACTCATCTTACTCCTGATACCCTTCCTTGTGTCAGAGACATAGGTGTTGAACAGGAGGAGCCCAAGGACCGATCCCTGAGGGACTCTACTAATGACCCTCCTTGGGGATGAGACTATCCCGCCAACCACGACCCTCTGTGTCCAGTTCTGGAGCCAATTTCCTATCCATCTGATCATCTGGTTCCCCACCTCCATTTCTCCCAGATTATCCAACAGGCCCCCGTGAGGAACAGAGTCAGACACCTTGGTGAAGTCAAGAGGACGTCCACTGGTCTACCCAGGTCCAAGGCACTCGTCACCTAGTCATAGAACTCCATAAGGTTTGTCTGACACGATTTCCCCAGGACGAATCCATGCTGTTGTCCAGGCACCCCAACTTTTCCAGGTCCCCCCCCCAGTCTCTCCTTGACAATACCCTCCATCACCTTGCCCACCACCGATGTCAGGTTGATGGGCCTGTAGTTCCCTGCCACCTTCCTTGCTCCCCCCTTGTGGATAGGCATTATATGCACCACCTTCCAGTCCTGGGGCACCCACCCTGTCCTCAGAGAGATGCTGAAGAGCTCAGCCAGGGGTTTCTCCAGGACATCCGCCAGTTCCTTCAGCACTCTGGGATGTAATTTATCTGGCCCTGGTGCTTTCTCTGTCTTAAGGGACCTGAGGGTTTCCCTCACTCTCTCTGCCATGATTTCCACCTCCGCTACCTCGTCCCCCTGCTTTGCCTGCCCCCCGACCTGCCAGTGATGCCCCCCTCCCCAGACCCGCCGATTGGTAAGGGTCCCCCCCTCCTCAGTTTCACCGTCTCCTCCACGTATCAGTCACAATCAGTCAGATAATATACTGTATATATATATATATATATATATATATAGAAATACCTTACAACAAAACAATCATTTCTAAAAACAGATCTGGCATATCCAAAACATAAAACATAATAAAAGGAGAGCATGTCCCAGAAAATAAGGGGGTTGAAACTTCAATTGGCCACAAAAGTCCAAAGCCAGTATTACCATCTTTTATAATAGTTAATTTAACAGTTGCACCACGATAAGTAGTTTTCTTTGATTATCTCCAGGAGTTCCAAGCCATAACCTCTGCCTAGGTCAGGTCCAAGAAAGGAGTCCTATAAATTAGCTCAGATATTTTGCTTCACAAAAATAACTTAATCAGAAAGATAAGGCTTCATAAAAGAAGTCCCCATCAGGTGGAGTCAAAAACTTTGCAAACCAGGCAGAGTACCACAATCTCCTATAGGCATTGAATGGACAGAATCATGGCAAAATCATACTTGAAGTTTCATAATTAGAAAGTAAGCTTGGCACTGTCGAGTGAGGTCAGAACACCCCTATAAAAAACTCAAAAGTTCGGCTCCACAGTAAAAAAAACACACTGAAAGGGTGCCAGAGTGTTCAAACCCAGTGTTTTTAGTTTGTTACTACACAGGGTATTAGTTTGCCATCTAAATGAGAGAAAAAAGAAATATCTCTTTAGGTATTTTCCCCTTGTCCAGCATTCTCTAATCATTGTTATGGCAACTTTACAAGGTTGTAATAAGGGACACTGCAGATGGAACATGGTCAGACTTAATTCCCTCTTAATCCGGTGGACTGGGAGTTCAATTCTCCCAACATTTTCCGACAATGCCTTATCTACTTTCCCAGTCTGTCTGGGTATGTGATTTTTCTTCCGGTCCTTCTTTCAGCAAGTAGTGGTGAGGACACCTGTAAAAGTAAGAAGAAAACGCTCCACTGAGTGCAGTAAACTTCAACCAGCTGAAATATCACCCGCCCCCATCCCACACAATGATGGCATACCTTTTATTAAATCTGTTTGTGCATATCTACCCATATTGGGTAATACAAGCTCCTTCCTTGTCAGTTTCACTTCAATGTCACCTTTATTTCACTTCGATCCTCCGGCTCTGTCACAGGGGAGAATGCCAAGCCCAGCTGTCTCGAAATAATTTTTCCGACTCCTTTTTTCAAAGATAGGAGTCTTCAGCCTGCTCCCGCTGGGGTCACAGTTAGCCTTACACAAAAATCAGATAGCTGCCACAAGCATACACCAGGGATATTCCATTAGTCAGAGGAACTTCACCAGCAGTTATGAGAGCTAACTACACACCTCCAACCACAATAAAAAGTAACAGTGCAACAGAGTGTAGCGTAACAACGTCCATCCAAAGGCAGCTCTAGTACAGTGAAACCAACAGAAAATTCTTATTCTAGTTTAAGTAAACTTTGAGCAAATTCAAATTATCATAGTGGGGAAAAATGCCAGAAATGCTCAGAGAAATGTAGCGTGGTGGGGAGCGGAGCAGCTTTGCCGCCATCTTGCCGCTCCACCCCCTCCCTAAAGTTGCCACTGAAAAGGTAGGTCACAATGGAGTTTTAGTTAGTTAACAAAATGAAACGAACAGGTATTCGATCCCTGTGGGTGACTTTATGGTTTTTCAGAGCACACATCCTCAGAGGTCTTGTGGCTGATGCAGCCTTCCATAGGGCAAAGGTTCTGAGTGAGTCGGACAAGTCACCAGACAAGGAGTCAAAAAAAAAAAAATAAAATAAAAAAGACTTTCTTGGTTGAAAAGTCTATGCAGCTATGTGACTGTGATGGCCAGGTTCAGCCATGAGCTTTTCTACAAGCTAGCCAATGTAATTAATCTGCTTCTGGTGGACAGTCCATCCAAAGTGTACATTCTCCATGACCTGGGCTTATATCTCTCCATGCATCAGTTGCAGATGACACTGGACTCCTCCAATAGTTTGGCCTATGCAGTGGCTGTGTCCATGCACAGACAGGCCTGGCTGCAGGTCTTTCTGTTCACTTCAGAGGCATAGCATATGCTGGTGGGCTTGTCCTTCTTAGGCACAGACATCTTCAGCCCAGGGTCTTAGATCATTTTACCTGCATGAAAAAGTCCATTGTCACCGTGGACACTGACTTTGGCACAGCAGTCTAAGGAGCCACTCAGTCCCAAGCAACAAAACTCCTTTTGGAATAACTTTCGTGGGCCTGGACAACCGCAGCAATACCAGCAGGACCAACAAGCCAAGTAGTCCAGTAAGTCTGTTGGTTGAGGCCCATGAAAAGGGCGCAGCAGTGCCTCTGGTAGTCAGTTCTTCAGGGCCCCCTCCAAAGGTAAAAAGTGATGAGCTGAGAGTTGCTATCCATTCGCTCTTGTGAACCCTGCTGCAGCTCCTGGTTGGGATCAGCTCTCCCACTTCCTAACATGGTGGTCCTCTGTCATGTTGGGCAAGTGAATCCTGGAAGTTGTGGGGTCATGAGTGTCTCTGAAATTTGAGATGCTCCCCTCTGTGTTGACCCAGACCAACTTGGGAGTCTGTGGAGACACTGTCCACACTGTGGCGCTAAGTTGCTCAGCTCCTAGAGCCCTGTGTGATCTAGACTCTCCTGGACACTTTAGCATCTCAGGGTTATATGTCTCATTACTTATTAATACCAAAACAGATAGGGAGCTGGAGCTTGATCATCTGCCCATGTGTCATGAACAAGTTTGTATGCAGGTGACTGATTATGTGTGATCACCCTCAACCAGATCATAGCATCCCTGGGCGTTCAGGATGGGTATTTTCACATTCTGATCCATCCATCTCATTGGCAGTTCTTCCACTTTTGGGTAGATGGAATCCTGTATCGGTTCCGGGTAGTGTCCTTCAGTCTTTTACAGTGGATTCCACTTAAATGCACTTCAGATTAGTGCACATTCCATTTTAGTGCACATCTTTTTTATTTCCCAGTATTTTTCTTTCTATGTTTGTAGTGTTAAAAATTCCGCCTAAGTACACGCTGGATAAGTGCACTTTTCAGTTAAATACACTGCCATTTCAGTGATTCATCTTGTCTAGTGTAATTACTGCCTGATTAGTGCACATGGTTTTAATCTGTTCCTGATGGGTTTTAATTGGGTGTTGCAACAACATTTAACACCTTCATTCACAGCTATTCGGCTTCTCTCCATTCCACTTGCAGACGTCAGACAGCAGCATGGAAAGAAAAAAGTGACTCTGACCTTAGGTCAGAAAATCTCTGTGCTACAGCCTAATGTCAGACGAACTGAAGTGGCAGCAGAGTTTGGTGTGGATGTGTCCTCTGTCACCAGAGTGTTTCTAAACAGACTGCTAACTGACTGGGAGCATTGTGAGAATCAGGGCCAAAAACGCAGACGTGCAGGAATGAGTGAAGATGTAGAAGCTGTGCTTTTAAGATGGTTTACTGCTGCCCGTGGGATGGATGCACCAGTCAATGGGCCAGTTTTAGCTAAGAAGGCAGATGACTTGGCTAGAACCATGGGGCTTAACTTTACATCAACCAGTGGCTGGTTGAGCAGCTGGAAGGAGCGGAATGGGATCATTTTCAAGTGGTGTCATGGGGAGAAGAAAGATGCAGATGGAGAATCAGTGGACAGCTGGCTAACCACTGTGCTGCCTCAAATTTTAAAAGACTTTGCACCAGATTGTATATTTAACTGTGATGAGACAGGCCTTTATTTTAGAGCTATTCCTGAAGAGACCCTATCATTTAAATTAGATTCCGCTTGCGGAGGCAAAAAGGCAAGGGACCGTATATCTGACCTGTTATGTTGTAACCTATCTGGGACAGAAAAGTTAAGACCGTTGGTTGTGGGAAAGTAAAAAAAAAAACAACCTAGGTGCTTCGCAGGACTGTCAATGGCAGCTCTGCCAGTGGACTATGAAAGCAACAGTAATGCCTGGATGATGGCTTCTCTATTCAGTTGGTGGCTGAAGAAAATAAATGTGATGCGCCACAAAAGAAAATGAATTGCCATGCTGCTAGACAATTGTTCTGCTCATCCAGATATCCCTCTAACCCATATTAATTTTTTTACCACCGAACACAACTTCCTTAATTCAACCCCTTGACATGGAAATCATACGGAATGTTAAACATCATTACAGAAGCCAGGTGAGCCCCTCTCCCCCCGGTTTGTGCATGTCTCTCAATAACTGACCATCTCTTGTATTTTGTTGTTTTTTTGAGATGCTAGAAAAGATGATCCTGTGTATGAATTTGGGAAGGGGGGAGCACTAAATACAGTAACCGAGCTATCTAAAAGAGTTACAGTCCTGGATGCAATCAAAATGCTCGATCATGCTTGGCAACAAGCAAAGCCTGAAACAATCGGGAACTGTTTAAAAAATGCCGGCTTTATTGATCGTTCTGCACCAATTGTAGATGAGGTTGCTGAGGAGGAACCTGCACCTACACTCCTTCCGAACATGAATTAGGCAGATTTCATCACATACCGGGACATCGACGAGACCCTCACCACAACTGGTATGGTTTCAGATGCTGAAATGTGCGAGGAAATCACCGGTCGAACTAACGAGGAAGATGACCCAATTGCACTCGACAATCAAACCATGGAGCCAGAGGTACACATGTATGAAGCTCTACAATGTCTGGAGAGGTTAAGTGCATTTGTGCACACTAGAGAGAAGAGAGACCAGAGCAGATTGTTTGAGTTGGAGCATTATATTACACAGCTTGCAATACAAAGTATAAAACAAACTAAAATAACCTATTTTTTGGATCTGTACATGGGGATGGGAATACGGGCGAGAACACCACACTGTAACAGTTTTAAAGTTTGATTAATGTGGCCAGAATGTGGCTATGTTATGTAATTTAAGACAATAAATATTTTTTGCACAAAACGATACCCGTGGCTACTTAATTAAGGCTCAGAATAGCCGCTTCGGGTAAATGCATGTTCCACTTAAATGCACATATTTTCCATGTACAGTGGGCGTACATGTAAGCAGATTCCACTGTATCAGCAACCAGAGTGTTCATCAAGTGCCTGTAAGTCATGGCTGCCTTTCTCTGGCACAGCAGCATCAAAGTATTCTCGTACCTGGATGACTGGCTCATCACTGGAAGTGCCAGGGCTGACATGGAATGTCCACGAATCTGGCCATTCAGACATTCTGGGATTTGGGCCTGACTGTCAATCTGGCCAAGTCTGAACTGATAGTGAAGCATACTGGCTGTGTGCAGGTGTGTCAGTGGTGGCCCAGTAGAAAGTTTAAGGTGCTTTTTCAAAGGTCTGGATCACCTGTCCCCTCTGATGTGAGAGCCTTTGTCACTGTGAGACTTACAGGTGGTGAGATCACAGCTGATGGGTAGTGTATTCATGCCTATTGACAAACATAAGTCAAGGTGCAAGGCAAAGTTTATTTCTATGGCGCCCAATCCCAGAGGCTCTGGGTGTCGTACATAAAACATACAGAAGGCAGGATAGCAAATAAAATCAGATATAAAATTCAAACAGATAGACAATAAAATATCAGATACAGTATCAGAATAAGCAGATTTTTGGGCTGGTCCGAGTGCTACATCCAGGAAGGCCAGAGAAAATAAAAAGGCTTTCAGGCCACTCTTGAAACTCTCAACCAACAGGGCCTCCCTCACATCGGCTGGTAGAGAGTTCCACAGGACTGGCCTGGCGACACTAAAGGCCCGGTCACCAGAAGTTCTTAATCTGGTCCTGGGAACTGCAAGGAGGCCCTTGGTCGAGGAGTGGAGGGAGTGGACTGAGGTGGTGGGTGTCAGAAGATCAGCCTGGTAGCCATGGCCTAGTTCGTATAGGGCCTTATAAGTGAGTGAACTCGCTTTGAAAATAACCCTCTGCCTGACCGGCAGCCAGTGCAGAGCGCGCAGCACCGGGGTCACATGGCTAGACCTATATAGGCCAGTCAGCAACCTGGCAGCTGCATTCTACACTGACTGCAGCCGGCGAAGGGTACCTCCAGAGACCCCAAAGTAAAGAGCATTATAGTAATCGAGTCTGGATGTCACAAAGGCATAAGTTATACAGACAGGATCGAGCAACAGGCCATCTTGCCTCTCCGCCATTATTTAATGGATAGTGCCAGTGTGTCCTGCCCTCAGAAGGTATTTGTCTAGTCTGCTTTTCAAAACATTTGTTATCACTGGTCACAATCTCATCTGGTAGTGAATTCCAGTGTATCACCACCCTCTGTGTGAACCAGTGCATCTCTTTTGGTAGTCCTAAAATGTCTACAACTAAACTGGAACTTGTGACATCTGGTATGCCAAGTATTAACCTTAAAATCTAAACCTATACAGCCCCTAAGATCTGGATTCTGTACAGACATATATACTGTTATCGAGTCCCCTTGCAACCTTCTCATCTCTAATGAGAATGATCCTAGGTTTTCCAGTCTCTCGTTGTAGTTCATATCCCTCAGTCCAGTTATTAGTTTAGTAGCTCTTCTCTGCACCATTTCAAGTTTAGAAATGTTACCTACATCCTGTGGAGACCAAAGTTGACCATAATACTCCATATGTCATCTCACCAGAGCTCGGTATATGGATAGCACCACATCTGTATCCGTACTAGTAATATTCCTCATCATACAACCCAAGATTCTGCTACATTTAGCAACTGTCTCATTACAATGAAGACTAGCTTTGAGATCATTTGATACCAACACCTCAAATCTTTCTCACCATCAGACATTTTTTAATGTGTGGCCACCAATTTTATAAGTTGCCATGGTGTTTTTCTTGCCAAAATGCATGACTACCCATTTTTCCAAGTTGGAACCTCACTTTATTTACTGTTGCCCACTCATATAGCTCCTCTTGTAATTCAGTAACCTGTTTAGTTGATTCAACTATATGTCCTATTTTGGTGTCATCAGCAAATTTGCTAATTCACCCCCCCTTTTTGTAATGCCTATGCTAGTGACATATATGTTGAACAAAGTGGGCCCCAACACAGACCTCCTGGGGAACCCCGCTAGTCACATCCCTACTATTAGAATCAACACCATTCAGTCTAACTACCTGAGACCTGTGCTTCAGCCACTTTCTTACCCCATATTATAATCCTGCTGTCAAAACTGTATTTTTCAAGGCATTTGATCAATTCTGTGTGTGGGACTGTGTCAAAAGCCTTAGGAAAGCCAGGTATACCACATCAACCAATTTGCCATTGTCAGGTGCTCCATTCACCTTTTCAGAAAAGCCTATTAAGTCTGTCTGACACAATCTACCCCTTCTAAATCTGTATTGATTTACGTCCTATAGCCCCATGAGACTGAGATAATCCTTTATAAATTTCTTTAGGATCGCATCCATGATTTTTTCCAACACAGATGTGAGTCTAACTGGCCAATAGTTTTCCTTCAGAGCTTTGCTTTCCTTCTACAAAAAAACACAGTTTTCTAGGATTCAGTCTTCACCACTTATTCCCACTGGTGGGTCTAAGACCAGAGGTGCTAGGACCCCACAGGAGCAAATCTTTTTGCAAGGAGGGGCCGACGTCAGGTAGTGACGATGCTTGCACACCTCACATAGTGCCGCGCATGCTAGCCAGAAACCGTTGCCATCTCCCTCAACACCTCAGTTCTGTTTTTCCCACTGTAGAGTGCACATTATGGGAACAGCACAGCACCTTATCCCCAGTTCGAAGTGCATCACCACTTCAGTACGTGACACTGTTTTCTCTTTATTTTCTGATGGTACCGAAACTGGACAAGAAGGGGGTTAAAAAGAAGCATAGTCAGCCCCCATTGTGCCTTAGGACCCCATGGGAAACAGATGGTGACAACGGACTGGCATTGGACCTGTGCAGCTTGCCTTGGCCTAGATCACCATATGGATGAGTGCAACTCCTGCTTCTCGATGGACCTGCTCATATTTGAAATCTGCTCGATGAGGTGGACAGCACCGGCTGTGATGTTGGATCCTCTTCCTACTCAGCTCATAGTGTTTGAAGCAGCATTTGACCAATTAAGCTGTTTTTATAAGTAAACAGCATTCCAAGTAATTTCCTTGCCACTAGAGTTGTTAATACAATCAGACAGATAACGTCAATGTTAGTTTCTTTTTTTTTTGTTATACTTTACATCAAGGTTAGTTTCATAAAGCTAGTATGTGGAGAGTTTTTTAGTCTACACCTCTTGTCTCTAAAAATCTTCTAAAACATTTTATCTTTTAGTAGCCCATTCTTTCGCAGTTATCCCCCTCCAACCCCCATTTTGATGAAAGTATGTGATCAGGCTGGTGGTGTACCTGATTCTGTGTGTAAGGGCCCGATAACTTTGATCCCGAAGGGAGATAGGTCTCCAAATCACTGCAAACACTATAGGGTATAATGTTAATAAATCTCAGCACTAGAGAAAGTGTTGACCACAAAGCTGGAGCCAGTTATCCCTACTCTAGTGACGAATAGTCAGGCTGGCTTCCTCAGGCATTGATGATCGCAGATAATGGCAGGAAAGCAGCACATTTAATCACCCAGCATCAGTCTGCTTCCACCTGTGTGGTCCTACTTGCTGAGGATGCAGAAAAGGCCTTCGGGTGGAAATAATGGTCATACCTACTGGACATTTTGAGTTGGTATGGTCTTCCTGCGGCCTTTTGCAAGTGGGTGGCTTTCTTGTATTTTAATCTGCAGGTTAGAATCACCAATAGATTAAGTTCCCCATCTTTCCCTTTTTTTCATGGGAGTCAACAAAGTTGCCCCCATCCTCATTCCTTTTTACCCTTTACCTAGATCCTGTTCAAAAACATGAGTCATCCCTTGATGTAAAAGGATGCTGCATGAATCTCAGAACATATACATGTTCATAAGTGTTCACTATTGGGCAACAGCCTCCTGCTTGCCACAGATGATCAGCAGCTATCTATTTCTCTACTGTTTCAATTGACAGGTGAGTTTGGGATATTCTGGGGCTATCTGGTGAACAAAGATGAGGCCAAAACCATGCATTTTAATGTTCACTGTGTACGACTGCTGGGGTAAGTGGAGCATTTTGGTCAAATCTGAAAGCTTCACTCTGACATATCTAGGTTGCCTTCTTTCCTGTGAGTAGAATAATGTCTAAGCTTACTTTAAAAACTCCTTCAACGTTTTTTCAGGGTGATCTTAAAGGCTAGTGTACTGCTTAAAACTAATAATAGTTTTAAAAGCAGTCAACCATTACCTTTTATGTCTGAAGTACTTTCTCATTTTCCTTTGGTTAGTTAGGAGATTGCCTACCTGAGCCGGCCCGCCAGCACAGAGGCGGGGTGTCCATCTGTGACGCCGACGACCCGGGTTTGAGAATGGACTCTGAACGTTGGAGTGCCAGCCAGGGGAGAAGGACTGAGCATCCTAGGGACTGCTGTCCTTTTCCACGAGGTGGGGGGTTGTGTGTCTGGCACACTACAGACCTCTAGCAGAGGCCAGGGGTACCACAGTGCTGGTGCCGTATTAGTGGGGGGAAGGGCAGACAGTGGCCATCATTGCACGTCCCTGCCCTCAATACAGCATACAAAAATGCTGGCCCCGAAGTGTGAAGCTGTGCTCCGCTGCCTCCTGTGCCTACCGTGTCCGCCGGGTGAGCCTGCTCCTGTGGCCACCCTGGGAGTGGCCAGGAGCAGTTACCATTGACAGCTGGGGGCCTGCCCAGGGGGTAGCCTGGGCATGGGAGGTGGTGAGGGTGGAGCTGAGTCCCTGCAGGGAGATCAGGGAGCCGACACAAAAAAAAAAAAAAAGATTGCTCACCTGATGTTAGTAGGTGTAATGTGTGGAACAGTGCTCTGCCTGGCAGCTGACATATCATACTAACATACTAAAATGCCAGCAGAATAGGCCTATTGGTCTTTTGTGTCTGCTCGTTTGGTCAGCCCCCACCCTGGGAACTGACCTTGCTGCCCCCCTCGCCCTCTCTGGCTTCTCCTTTCCCAGTCCCGGATATTCTTGCTGCACTGGACTTTGCTTCCAGAACCCATCTCCTGTACCTGTCCCACCTCCTCTTGAACCCCTCCACTGTCTCTGCCTCCACAGCCCCCCAGGCAGCGCATTCCATGGCTCCACCACCCTCTCAGTGAAGTAGCACCTCCTCCTTTCTCCCCTGAATCTCCCCCCCCCCTCCAGCTTCCACCCATGCCCTCTAGTTGCACCCCCCTTCCTTCGGAGCACCCTGACTGCGCCTCTCCTATTTACCCCTTTCATGTACCTGAAGACCTCTATCATATCCCCTCGGTTCCTTCTCTTTTCCAATGTGTACATATTTAGCTCTTCGAGCCTCTCCCCATAGGTCCTATCCCCCAAGCCCCAAACCATTTTGGTTGCCCTCCTCTGGACCCTCTGTGGCCTCCAAAACTGCACGCAGTACTCGAGGTACGGCCTCACCAAGAAGTTATACAGTGGGAGTATCACTACCTTATAGATTTTTTTATAATTAGCAAAAGAGAGCAGAAAATGCAATTTTTTGTTCACTTTTTTGACAAACATATGCAAAAAAAGATAAACAATCAAAAGCAAATGTCCCTGCACTGACAGAAAACATCCCTATTGCATAAATGAAATATACAATGGTGAGCTGTCAGATAAATGATTTTTATAAAATGGTTAGGGAAAATCTTGAAATCTGACTGGCTGTTGTTCATGTAGCAATTATTTTCCAAGCATGGAAAATAAAAAGTGCTGCCAAATGAGCGCTGATCACCACATGAAACATTACGCCAACAGAATGTTAAGAAATCAACAGGCAGCCATTGTTTTTTGCCCTATAACAGTAAGCATCACATTTACGCGCACTGGGCCCTAAAAATAAAACTACCTTAAATACAAGATAAAACAGATTAATTAAATGTTATTTCCCTGATCATCTCATTCTTCTTACACACATAAACAATTAAGTATCGTTTGTAGTTATCATTACAACTGTTTCTTTGCTGACAATGAAAAATCCCCCTTCTATCCTTACCTGCTCATAAGGGAAATCTCTTCTCCTTGCCCTGACAGTGAGATAATTGAGTCTCTGGCTGTAACACGGCCAGATTACATCTTATGCCTGCGATCGGGCTGCAAGCGGTCCACTGGACCACCAGGGTTATGGGACGGTTAAATATGATACTTAAACCCGTGATTGGGCATGAAGCGGTCCACTGGACCACCAGGGACATTGGATGATTTATTACATCTACATATGCCCGCGATCGGGCAGAGGGGTGCATTGCCGTGCAGTGCAGGGGGCGTCGGTCCCTGACGGCTGCTGCCTGGCAGGGCACCAGGCGCAAGTCGCCGGGGAGCGCGCATCTGCATTCAAATGTGGCCATAATGACATGCAAATGGCCCCATTTGCGTCTTGCATACATTATGGCCCCATTTGCATGTGCACTTTTGAATATCGTGGTTGTTGCGCATATCGCAACGGGACTTGCGCTAGTGCATCCCCTTGCTCCACTCTGGTCACTTGCGCTGGCGCAGTGCCACCACTCCATGTGCACTGCGGGTGGCCAAGATGTGATATTCTGTGATGCTGTGCCATGCGCAGCTCCGTTGAGATCATCGCCCAGTCAACCTAGCGCCGTAGAAGTTCTTGTGCGCGAAACTTGCACCACAGCCTGGCGCAGTCTGAATATCCGGGCCATAGTGTACTAGGCAATAGGTATACTCAGTTGTTTAACAGAGAAAATAAAGTACCTACCAAAACAGACAAAATACCCACAAATGACACTTAGATTCTCAATATCAGACACCACCAAAGGCATATACAGAAAGGCTTTACACTATAGTATTAAAATTAACCACATCATAGTTGAAAGATCACACTAAACAAATGTGTTGATCCTTCTGACTAATATCTGCCACGCAAATTTTGTATCTTCCTGAAGCCTACAGGATTCTCCTTCAGTCTCACCTAAATTTACATAAAACAAAGTTTTTAAACTGAAAAATATAGTAAATTTATGTACAGTAGATTTATACATCTGTCTCTTGAAATCCACTGAATATAACAGTTAGTGCACTGATAAAGAAAGAGATTTACTAGTCTCTGAAGAAAACGAGGGTGGCAGTAAATGCTTTAAGAAGAACCATGCCACAAACTCAGGGAGTGGGGGTGGGGAGAGGAGGGAAGAAGGGTGGTATGAAGGTGTGGGATGGATGACTTGGACACCAAATTCTTCAGGAATCACAAAAGTCCAATTCATTTTAAATAAATCAGAATAAAATGAAATATGGAAATAATGACAAATTGGACAGATTTTCCAGCAACAAAATAAACTTCCAAGGTTACTTTTGAAAAGGTTCCTCTAGAAAAGGCTAGAGGGCTGTTGGGTCTTAGGCTGCCCAACACACACTGATTTTATGCTGCAACAACAGCTCATTATATTCCCATTGTAGGTCAGGTGTCCAGAAAACTTCTCCTAGTTTTAGATTCCACATAAATATTTCTTTAATCATGCTATAGTCTTGTATCATACACATACCGTGTTTATACTAACACAAAATCATACATCATCATGTAGAAGTGAACTAAATATTGTGGACTTAAAGCACTTAGTTTCCTTGAATAACCGCAGCGAAGCTCCTCCCACTTCATTCAGCTATAAAATTGTGATACAATGGCTGGCCGGCTTCTTAAGAAACCTGAATGAAGGCAGGAGAAAACTCTGAGCGGTAGCAAGCCAGAAGCAACAGCGAGCGGATTTCATTCCTTAAGGCACCGTAAGGTGAACAGTAATTATTTCCCTTTTTTTTTCCCCCTACAATTTTACAATTTAAAACGTCTAATTCCTCTTAAGTAGCAACAGTAAAAGTACGTAAATAAGGCTTAGCTTAACTCTCCTTAGTTACTGCTCATATATGCGAGCAAGCGGCTCCTGGGGTGAACTCTGTGTAAAGCTTTGATTTTAACTAAGCACTCCTAGCACACCATGCGCGGCTTGTTTCATCACTTCAGGATATACTTTGTCCTTAGAGATAACACCACAACCTACTGACTGAATGGGAAATATTTTCTTTTACCGCAATATTCTTTTTGACTACCTCATTCAGTCGGTTTACACTTCTCTTAGTTCTGGTAAGAATGCATAGCTTCCTGTGTTGAGTACATGCTGGGGAAAAGACGCTCGTAAGACAGCCTGACGAGAACACTAGTTAGATAGGGACAAACACAGAAAGTATGATGAGTGGCCAGCTCGCCATAGTGTACTTTGCCAAAAGAATAGAAGTTGAGGGAATAATAGAATAAAATAAAGAAACACAAAAAGGATTGCTGTTGCACAATAGTCTGAAAATAAAAAGACAGTAAAATGAAAATGCAACATAAATAGACAGGATGTCTCAGAGCTTCTTAAAGGGGACGTCTCCCCATGACAGGTGGAAACGAGGGATGGGGAGCGTTGTTGTGTGTCCTTGTTGACATTCATAATGATGCCAATAGTAAGGACCCTCAGAGCTGTCATATTTATCATCAGGGTACCTCTCTGTCTCCTATGTTAACTCATTGCCTCCTAGAAATGCCTGTAGGCGTTAGCAAATCTACTGCAGTGTGTCCCAGAATGCCTACAGAAGTCACCTACAGACTTCCTGTGTGCCCTAGAAACGTCTGGAGAAGTCACTCACATGTTTTAATATTACTTGCCAGCCAGAATTGATTAGAATTGACTGCATAGTACCATTAGAAAGGTAATGGTGTGCTGAACAACTTTGCCACTGACACTTTGTGTGTATCATGTTCACATTAGGAGTTATTTACATTTGTTTATGACATTTTGCCAATCTAGAACCACATAAGCACTTTGAAGAAAACACACATTCTGGGTATATCAGCCAGTATAAAACAAAAACTGAATTGAGTACAGTTGATTGCATAGCACTGTTGGAAAGGCAGTTTTGTGTGGAACAACTTTGCCACTGATATGTTGCGTGTATCATGCATACTTTAGGAGTTATATGCATTTTTTTATGGTATGGTGTGTATGGTTCAGATTTGTCCCTCAAACCTCACCAACACACTTTGACTCAAATGGGGAAAAAATATGTTTAATACTACATAAATAGCTGTATTTTTTTTACCAACAAATTATTAAAATTACATCTAATGTCTGGATGCTTAATTTGGTGTTGATATGTTACATATCATGCCAATTATGGCTTGATTTTGTTTAGAAAGGCCCAGGATTCACTGTTAACAGTATATGGGAGACAAGTGCTGCAACTTCAGAGAGTTCCTGTGGAGGCAATGAGTTAATAGGTTTAGTATATCATTATAGGAGCCTGCTATGTGATGAGATGGCTGAATTACTAATACTTCTTACAGTGCTGCAAGTCCTCAACAACACTGCATGGTCTGACGACCCCCTGTACTTTACGGTACACCATATCCTTTCCCATCCAGGCGGGCTTTCTCTGCCTTCAGGAGACCTGATCCCCTAACAGGGATCACCTGTTCTCCTCCAGAAGGAGAGCAGATCTGCTGACACCTCACATTCGTCACAGCAGAGGGTGCCTTATATGAGGTGCCCCTACCTTGGAAGTCACGTCTCCCCATTTTCAGAGGGCAGACATAGTTTATCTGCCATTTTCTTACAACACTTGCCCTCTACAGACTGGCTGCATTCTTGCTGCCAGACAGAGATTCCTTGCTACATTATACTCCTTCAGCTGTTCCGCACGCTTCCATTGGGGAAGTGGAGCAGTCCAACAGTTGTTATCTCAGTGCTGGATGATCCTGTTCTGTGGTTTACTAGAGTGTTAATTGTGTTCTAGCTTTTGCTGCTTACAGAGAGTAAATTGGTATGTCTGAATGCAAATAATCATGGTATAATGACTGTGTTCATATTAGTCTATTGCATATGCAGTGGTTTCCTCGTTCTTCCTAAGAGAAGACAGACCGTCAGGACCACCCGCTGGCAAACTATTGGCGTGACCTGTCAGGAACAGAAGATATTGGAACAACTGCCTGTACTCTTATCTCTTTCACATCCTTCTTCATGACAAATTTAATCCTGACAAAAGTGTTTTCTCAAATGCCTGAATAGCCCTATAATACGATGTAAAACCCTAATGTCTATTAAGAAACTATTTTTATTCTTCTCAAAGAAACACACTTAACACAGGGACATGATATGTTACAGAAATTCACATATTCTACAGTAATTTCTTCCAGTTATCCCTATGGCAAATGCAGAGTAGCAGCTATTTTTGTATCCAGAACACCCCGTTTAATCTAGTAATATCATACACAGACCCTCAGGGCCGATTTAGCTATAGTAGTGGGACAGGTAGAGAGATGCATTAGTGAGTCTATATTTTCTTCCCAGCATGACACATTAACAGCAAACTTGCTACTGGGGAAAATTCTGCAATATCAGTCTGGTATCTTAATTATAGGGGAGACCACAATATGAACTATGACAGCCCCCCTCCTCCCAAAGAGTCAGGGAGCCCTTAAGAGAAGCACATTTCTATTTAAGACGTATGGCTGGCAAGGCACCTGGAGGCTCCTCAGTCATAGGTTAAACAATTTACTCATTATTCTGCCCCACATAAAATGTATACCAGAACTGATCTAGTCCATATTTTGAAAGAACATACCCACTTATTGGGCCCTATGCATGAAGCCGGCAGTGGTATGTGGAATATGCACATACCCCCTCCCGCGTAGCTGCGCACCCGCGGACAAGTGTGCACATGCCGGTATTCAAAACCAGCACCCACCTGTCTGCGGCGCCCCCCCCAGCATGCAGGACTCTGCAGGACGACCGGGGGATGGAGTTACAGACCCAGGCGGGCATCCCGTCTGGGGTCCCAGAATGGATTCCTTATGTGGACCGGCTCTGGTCTTTGTCAGTGAATGCCAACCGCAGGTACCCGGACTCTAGCAGCATGGGCCTGATGTCTGGTGGACTAGAGGACCAGTCCTTGCCACCCAGCACCTTCCTGGTACACCACAGGACCCACAGCAGGTGGACTCCACCACTGCCACACAGCTTTGACCAGCTGATGTGACCACACACCCCGAGTCCACCATGCCTCATTCCGATGGCTCCCTGCACCTCATGTGCCCTGTGTGCATGCCCTGCCTGGGCAGACCTGTAGGCATTCCCCTGACCCCGGATCCCTGTGCCCCCAGTGGTAGCAGTGTTGACCTCTCGTTCCCTGTACCCAACAGACTGGCTGCCCCAGTCCTCACCTGCTGCCTACTGGGCAGGAGTGGCAAGAGGGTCTTCATCCAGTCCCGCCGTGACCAGCAAGGTATGTCTGTTAGGGTGCACAGTGGGTTATGGCAAGGTCCCCACTGCTGTAACCTGTGCCCATCTCCGCACCCATGTGGCCAGCACTACGCAGTTTAGTGCATACCGTAGTGCTGGCATGCCCCCGGAATGCCCACGGGGTATTGCTGTCCACGTGGTTGGGTGTATGGGCGTGTTTCGGGTGCGCGCCCCCTTGGTCAATGTCGCACAGGTTCCCCTCTGCAGCATTCATGCGCACAGTGCCAGTGTGCCTGGTTTCCACAGGTGCACTGACATTGTGCATAGCTCCCATTGGCAAAATGTGATCTACTACCTGTCTGGCTTTCCAACCATGCCCTGTTGCTATTAATGCTACAGTGAGGCACAACCAGACCAGCCAACCTCTGGAACCTAAATAATTCCTTATTAAAGTTTAAGGAATTTCAAACCTTTATTCACGAAGAAATAATGCAGATATTTGCTGACAATTCAGCTCCAGAAACCTCCCCTAGGACCCTATGGGATACTATCAAAGTGGTTCTTAGTGGGGAATTAATCGGTTATGCTTTGAGGCTTGAATGCCAAAGAGAGGAAAAGCTTGATTGGCTGCAGCAATCACTAAAGGAAGCCCAAAATTTACATACACTAGGGGATATCACCCAGTCTCCCAATATAACTAAATTAAAACAATAATTAGTTAGTTGCCATATTGGTCCTTGTAAGCTTCCAAGGAAGGACTTTGTTGATCCGAAAGCTTAAGCATGGTTTTCTTTTGTTACATCTATGTTGGTTCAATAAAAGGTATCAAAACATTTGTTTCTGGGTCTAAATTAGATCAAGAAATTCAAGCAATTTTAAATGTAAAAACAGAGTAAGCTCTTAGATATTTTAAGCAGCGTTACTTTGAGGGGGGAGCACAAGCCATGACAAGTCTGGCTTCTGTCTTAGACAGAAACTAAACTGTAGTCACTCTTATTCGTTACCCTATCTCTAAGGTAGTACAGTACAGCTTAGGATAGAATTCCAGAAGCTTTTAGAAAATTTTGTACTCGACTGTATACCCCTGAACAACCAGCAGGCACCCATGTGGTTGCCTCCATCCTTGAGTCTGTTAGTCTCCCCTTGCTTTAGGCTGCTCAGTCTTCTAAATCAAGAAGCCCCAACAATGGAGGATAAAATTGCACTGACAATCAAGTCCCTAAAAAGTCAATAAAAGCCCAGGCCCATACTGTGGTACTGAAAACTAATGGTCCAGAAATTCGGGAGATGCCGATTGCAGCTGCAAGAGCAGTTTATCCTCTGACAGCACAAGGTTTGGACGTTAAACTGTTCCCCGATTTATCTTTTCAAACTTGTACCCGCCGCAAACAGTTTTTTATTTTTTATTTTTTTATATATTCTCTTTATGCCCCTTCTCGCTGTGCTAGGCTCCTTTCTTCGGGGATCCCTAGGCTGTGTGTTCCCGTAGTTCCACCCCAGGTACCTCCTTCCGAGTGCTGGTTAGCCTTTCCCCATCCTACCTCGGTTTCCCCCCAGGCGGGAGGAAGGACCCCCATAGTCCCCTCTCACACCTCAAGTATCGTGGAAGGCATCTCCGCCCCATCTATGGAGCCTGGTTAAGGGTTATCTTGGGACAACCGGGTCCGTCTACAGGAGCCAGACTGGGTTTTTCCATTTTCTTGATCCCAGCCCACAGGGCGTCTACGCATGGGGGCCAAGGAGCGACGTGACGCCAAGATGCGCCTAACGCCCAGCTCCCGCAGACATCCTTCCTCCCTTGTATGCTGTCTCACTGCACCTCCACTCATGGTCACCCAGGTGGCGGTATCGCAGCGGGACCTGCATCCCCGGAGGAGAGCCAGCCCATGGGTGCTCAATCCTCACCTCCCCAACCCCAGCCCTCAGCCGCCCGAGTCTGTTCGAGCCGGGTCGCTGGCGTCGCGAGCAGTAGCCCTACTGCTGCGCCGGCGGGCCGCCCCGCCGCAAACAGTTTGATGGGGTGCGTCAAAAGTTACGCCATCTGGGGATAGTGCATTCTTTTCTTTTGCCTGCCCAGTTGAGAGTGACCTCCGGGGGAAAGTCGTGGCAATTTAGTGATCCCGGAGAAAAGGGCCATTGGGCCAAGAAGACAGAACTCAAGTTTCAAGCACACCCGCCCAAGCAATCAGTGTTTGTGAATTTGGACTCGGGTGGGGGCTAAAATATTGACTCTGTTCTTGTTTCCAGTTTATAAAATCACAGCTTATTAATAAAAGTTAATTCTGGTTGCATGTTGCTATTCTGGGAAAAGGGGCCGACGGTTTCCTTTGGAGATGGGGATTGCTGGATACCAGCTAAGTATTATTTTTTTGTCTTGTTACTGCAATTATGACCAGCTACCCCATTTATTTCCTAGGGACATGTGTTCTTAGTAGAGTAATTTGACCAGTATAGTAAAATGTAAGGAGGCATTAATGAAACTATATAAGTGCCTTGTTAAATGTGTTAAACCTGTTAAATGTATTAATTCACATAATTTTTGGCAGTGTGGAGGGGAAAAGGAAGGGCAAATTTCTTTGGTATGTCTTTTTATGATTAGGTAACACAGCACTACTGGCTAGTGTGTATATCTACCTTGTTTCCTCTCCCTTTGGACTACGACCTATGCCATGAAGCGGCTGGCATTACCTTTGGACTTTGTTTGGTATATGGCCTATTGGGGCCTTAGATTTACCCCCCACCTCCTACTGTGCAAGACTGTAAGAGTTTACATTGTTAAATCAACAGTATCTCCTGTCTTATTCCTATCCTCTTGCATGGGAATATCACCTGTATTGTTTTATTTAAAAACAATAAACAGATAATATAAAAAAAAAATAAAAAAAAGCCCAGACCCAGATGGCTATACTTGCGACTTTTATAAACTGTTTTGTGAAACTCATGCTCCCACTAACAAAAGTCTGTGCCTGGGTGGCAGAGTGGAATAGTCCACCTCCTGCTTGGAACTTAGCCACCATCTCTGTAATACTTAAGCCAGATAAGGATAGTTCACTTTGCTCTTCAGATCAACCCATCTCGGTCCTTAATATTGACTATAACATTTTCACATCTCCAGTTAGTGAAGCGCCTAGAAAAAATTTCGCCACAGCTAATTATTTTATTTTTTTTAAACTTTTTATTGGTTTCACTTTTACAGTACAACAACAAGAGCCATGTACGAAATGTCACAACTGGAAAACAGCAGTATTGATTAGGCATTTCAGCTGTATGGGTACAAACGTGCCATACATGCTAATACATTTATGAGCTACATGCCTCTCCATGTCTGCCAGCAGGGAGTTTCACCTTACTGGTTTGAATTCGGATTCCGTCAGCTCTAGGGGATGACTGTCTTGTGCAGATTTGTTGACCATTTCGGGTCGGTATGCCTTTGCCCTAGGCAGAAGAACATAGGGCCACAAAGAACCATATACCAAAGAACAGTAACAGCCACGTAACAGTATAATATGAAACTAACTGTGACTAATTTGAAGTTTATAGCAGCAGTTGGAGATTTCTAAGTGCTTGGGGCTCATTCTTTTTTCCTAATGGGGGGGTCCGAGCAACTTGGGTATTCTTCCTGGGTGGAGGGATAGGGTTTCACCATATTTCTGCTCTAGACTTGATGAATGTTAGAAATGGGTTCCAGCATCTGTAGTAGGTGGTTAGGGTGTTGGTCAATATGTGAGTTATCTGATCCAGGGTAGCAGTTCTGAATAGGGAGTCAAGTATTTCAGGGATAGTGAGTATATCGGGTGTGCGCCATTTGCTCAGTGCGAGTTTTTTGGCCTGCATATTGAGCAAAGTCAGCCAATGCACTTCTGCAGAGGTTAGATGGGGCACCACTGTGGTCACTTCTAGTAACATTAGTTCTGGAAGTAGTGGTACATTTTTGTGGATGACCTCTATACTTAGGGTTTGTACTTTTTGTCATAAGAGTTAAATGTCTGTACAATCTCAGAGTATGTGACACAAGTCTCCTTTCTGTGTCTGACATCTCCAGAATAGATTATTATTCATAAGTTTAGCTTTGTACAGAACTGCTGGGGTTTTGTATCAAGAGTGCATTATTTTGTTCTGTATGAGCCTACTTCTGGCGTTTGTGAAGGCCTGGTGTGCCAGCTTCCAGCAGGCCTTCCATTGTTCCACGATCACCTGACTCGGTGCCTTTTCTCATTTGACTTTAGATTCCCTTGACTGTGAGGAATTGTTCCCCTAACTTTTGAGTATGTCTTATGGCTACGCCTTAAGGTGTGGTTAGCCACTTTTGAATATGGGGTACCTGAGGTGTTGTGTTGCCTTCCCAAGGAGGTTATGTACTGCATCCCGGATTTGGAGGTATCTCCAGAATTCAGTTTTGGGAATAGCCCAACGCCTCTGTAATTCTGAAAATGTGGTCACCCGCTGAGTATTTTGGTCTAGGATGTCTACCATTCTTCCTATACCCCAGGCCTGCCATCCTTTCCAAACTATGAATTTTTTATCTACAGTTGTATGGGTTTCCCCATAGCGGGGTTGGGATCTGCCTTGATTCTCTTGTGGAGCTTGCCCCATAGTTTAACAGATGATCCTATTGTAGGGTGTACTGTTAGGGCATTGGGTGTGCCTGTGTATAGTAGCACTGTTAGATGTTGTACTTTCCTCTGGGTCTTCTTCATTCCTAGCTATTAGGGTGCCTTGGGTGTATGGGTCATGAACCATTTCAGTGTTTGGGTAGCCTGAAAGGCCCATATATAGCCTTCCCACCAGGGGAGGCACCATTCCCCCACTGTCCAGTGCGCCCTCAACTTGTTCCTGGTATATCTTCTTTTTGTTCTCTCACAAAAATTCCCTATGACCTTGTCAATTTTGGTGATCCACTTAACCGGGAGTTCCAGGGGATGAGGGATAAGATACAGAAGCGCTTAGGTGTGGTAATCATCTTAATAGATGAGATATTCCCTACCATGGTAAGATTTAACCTCTTCCATCTGTCAAATTTTGTTTCTGTTTCGGACAATACTGGGTCTAGGTTTAGTTTCCACAATTCAGTTAGATGGGGTTATAGTGATGCCTAGGTATTTGATGGCCTTTGTCGCCTATTTCAGGCCAAGCTGGTCTACCATCCCAGGGGTGCACTTCGAGTTTAAGGGGAGGACTTCTTTTTTTGTATAGTTTAACTTTAGGCCGGATAGTACTTTAAAATGAACAAACAGGTCCAAGAGGGGCTTAAGGGATCCCTCCATATCTTCTAATGGGACTAGCCTCCTTCACCTTATTAACGCCCTTGAGATATTTGAATGTCTCGATCACATCACCCCTTCCCTCCTTTGCTCTAGGGTATACATATTGGGCTCCTGTAATCTGCCCTCATATGCCTTCTGTTGCAGGCCCTGTACCATCTTCGTTGCCCTCCTCTGCACTGTCTCCATCTTGTTGATGTTGTTGCGCAGATGCAGCCTCCAGTACTGTGTGCCATATTCCAGATGGGGCCTAACCAGTGTTTTGTAGAGAGGAACCATTACCTCCCTCTTACGACTTGTTATACCCCTGCTACTACACCCCAACATCCCTCTAGCGTTCCCTACTGCATTTGCGGTCTGCTTGGATGCTTTTAGGTCATCAGTAATGATGACTTCCAAGTCTCTTTCTTCCCTAATGACTGTTAGCAACTAACCCCCCAACTTATAACTTGCTTTAAGGTTCCTCCTTCCCACGTGCATGATTTTGCACTTCTTTACATTAAACCCCAGTTGCCACTCTTCAGACCATCTCTCCAGTTTTTTCAGATCTTTCCTCATCTTTTCCACCCCCTCTGGAGTATCCGTTCTGCTGCAGATCTTGGTGTCGTCTGCAAACAGGCAAACCTTTCCCTCCAGCCCATTTGCAATGTCACTGATGAAGACAGTGAAGAGAACTGGCCCCAGGACTGATTCCTAAGGCACACCACTGGTGACCCACATTTCCTCCGACTGTGCGCCATTAGCCACCACTCTTTGTTTTCTGTCCCTTAACCAGTTCCTCACCCAGTTCACCAGCCTTTGGCCCACCTCTAGACTACCTAGCTTGTTCACCAGTCTTCTGCGCCGAACAGTATAGAAGGCTTTGCTGAAATCAAGGTAGGCAACATCAACGGCACCCCCTTGATCTACCTCCCTGGTCACCCAGTCAAAGAAATCTATCAGATTAGTCTGACAGGACCTTCCCGCTGTAAAACCATGCTGTCTTGGATCCTGTCCTCCGATGGTTTCCAGATGTTCCACAGCCCTTTCCTTAAGCTGCTTGATCTTAGCCACTTTTAAGTTCAGTCAGAGTTACCATTCACTGGGCTCCCCATAACAACACCCTGCGATGTCTCCTGTGACTTGATGGGATAGTTTTGCTGGAAATTCCCCCTGTGCCTTAGCATCTGTATAGGAGTACATTTTATCCAAATGAGTAAATTGTAGGCGAGCTAGGAAAGTTATTCTATACATGATACCTTGCTGCTTTAAGTTTTTAGCCACTCCTTCAAGTGCTTTTTTGCGGTGCATCCTGGTAGCTTATGAATAGTCCACAAAGAACATAATTCTTCTCTCCTTCAGCATCACTGGCGACGATTCTCTGGCAGCTTTACATATCTGGTCTTGTAGGATGGGAGTCGTTGTCATCAGGATAGTATGGGGACCCTCCAAGTTGTTGGCAACTCTCCGAAGCGTGATTCTACAGGCCGGTATAATTGGCACTGCAAATCCTAGTCCCAGTGTCTCGGGAAGCCACCACTCCAAAAAGGTAGGGAGATTATTAATTTCTGTCTCCTTCGGTATCCCCAGTATTAGAACATTAGGAGATTGGGCTGTGTTCTCCAGTTGCTCGAGTCTACTGCGGATCAGGGCCTGCTCTTTTATTGCCGTAGAAGTAGCTGCCAGTGCCCTCCCAGCCATGCGTTCGTAGTCTGCTGCTGCACCTGTCAATGCCTCCATTCTTTGTTCTATCACCACGATTTTATCATTTTGTTCATCTAGTTTATCGAGCTTCTGGATAGTGGTGGTGAGTAGATTTATTGCTTGTTGCAGGGAGTCAGAACTTGCTAAGTCTCCCGTTTTTTCCTCATGCATCTCTCAGATGGTTGTTTCCTCAGCCCTGTGGAGCCGCCAGCTGCCTCCAACTTTCCAGTGCCTTTCGTTCTTCCCATTGCAGTTCTGAACTGCTTTTCTGTATTTATACAGTAGCCACCTTTCTTTCATTCTGTCAGGCAGCAAAACATTTCCCTTTTTTTGTGCTATTTTTTCTGGGTTTTTTTTTTGGTCTGATTCGAGGAACTCAAGACACACACGTTTTATTTTTTATTTTATTTATTACACGTCTGTCCCGCTAGGCTACTAGCCACACCCCTCCTCTGACTGATATTTTAATCTCAACATACCTTAATAACTATTACACCTAACTTTAGGCATACCTTACAAGATAACGTGGGTAGTATATCATTTTAATGCAGCAGCTCTGTTGTTTGTTGTATGGTCTTAGAAAATTTCAATAAAAAGAAATAAAAAAAGATTTTGGGGCTTAATAAATAAGTTAATATGGTTGCAATAGACCAGTGTTCCAACTGCAGCTGTGTAACAAGAGGGTGCAGCGTACCCTTGTCAAAAATGTTCAGGGGTACAAAATGAGTTTTGAGGATACCTTGTACCTTTTCAGAAAAATTCAAGAGGTTTTTGCTATCCTTACTGTCCCAGACCTCCATCAAGCACTCAGTATTTCTTTCTTTTTTTGTTTATCAATGTGCATAACTTTGCGTTTTGTAATAAATTTACCTGCCTTAACTTTGACCACATTTCAGCTTGTATTACACTTCACAGCAGACTATCTACAAGCAGCACACTGATATTGTAGATCTTGGTGGCATGGCCTACGCAGAATTGCTATTTGCGACTCCCGCCACATCCAGCAGCAACTTCTGTACCGTATCCCTCCCTGCTACTGCTGGTTGGTGCCACAGTCTGTTGCCAGGCTACATCCCCCACATTGGCGCGAATTCCTCAGCTGGTGCTCTTGACCATAACTCAGTCCCTTCCACGTCTCAAGTAGAACTCTGTCACAGTGCACTCACTGATGAGAAAAAGATCTTGCTGGTCCAGAATCCCCCAATACAGGTCAGGATGTCATGGCAGTGCGGCACCCAATAAATCAGTTTAGTGCACGGATGATAATCGAGTTAGTGGGGCTGGGGCACACTCTCACACGGTCACTCTTAGTCTCTCTGGCTTGTAAAGCAATGTGGGACCCAAACCTGTCTGTCCCTAGGATCCAATCATGTTGATGGCGGTGTCGGGTCTCACGTCGATTTAGCTGAACTAGATCTCCGACTGGCTCTGCTGCCTGCTTAGTACCACTCTTCTCCTCATCATACATATCCCACCAACTGCATGGCTCCAGCCTCCATCCACTGGCTGAAAACATGCCCGCATCCTGTAGTGGGAGGAGGAAATTGCTTAAGGGGATCTATCAGTAGCGGCTAGAGATAACTGAAAAAAAAATCCCACATGTAGGTCACAGTGAAGGGACAGCGTGCATTGCAGAGCAGCACCCAGGAACAGTGCACATGAATAAATTCAGGAAAACAGTCCTTTATATTCAGTGTAATCCCTCCACATAGAAATGTGTGTGAATTTCATGGCTCTTCTTATTTTATTTTATTCTTTGGTAACTGGGCAAGTCCCACTAGGCACAAGTGCCTGTTTTCCGGGGTGACCCAGGAGCACTGGGTGGTTAAGTGACTTGCTCAGAATCCCACAGTATGTAAGTGGAGGTTGTGAGAATCAGACCCAGGTCTGCTGGATGTACCAAGCTCATTCACAGCTCGTTACTCTAACCACTAGGCTATACTGTCAGCCACATGATTCACACACATACAGTATATGCGTGAATGGGAACACTGCATAAGACCCAAGGTGTTGCCATAAGAATATATCTTGGTTGCATATTCAGGGTGGATCTAAGGTTCCAGAGTTTTAGTTCTTTATCCAACTCCACCAACTGTTACATTGTGTTCCAGGAGACGCTAGAAGGGGGTTAGAGACTGAGTGTTAATGGAAAGAGACCTCAGTTTGCAGTAGGGTTCCAACCTGTTGGCATTATTATTCTCTAAATGTATACCTAGAGCTTTTTTTTTCTGTAAACTTTGTTTGTGCCCCTCTTTGCTGTTCAGACCCCTATCAAGTCCCATCACCCTTCTGTCTATTGCAGCTTCTTCATTATTCCATTCTAAGTCCCCCCCCCCCCCCACCGAATAGGAATGGAGAGCAGGGATCTTCTTTTGATTATCCAGGCTGATACTGTGTGCAGGAGATGTGCGGGGCCCATGAGTGCTCCCTGGGGCTTGTATTGTGCTGTGGATTTACCGTCATATGTGTCACAGCCCATAGAAAGGCTCAGCCTAGGCGTCATGGTGGATGAAGGCACGTAGTGTGTTCTGTTTTGCCGACACTGTGAGCCGTCCTCCCCCTTTGAGTGTCCTGATACCACTGTCACATGTGGTCTCCTGGGGGGCTGTGTTGCAATGGAAGAAACATCCCATCGTCCCTGAAGCAGGAACGCGCTCCATTCTCTTTCCCATGGCCAGTCCTCTATGTCTTGAACTTGTTCCAAAACCTGGGTCACCAGCATTGCAAGTAGTAGCCCTGCAGCTTCACCGATGGGCCAGCCCCTAAAGCTATTTCTAATGGCATTTTAGGGAAAGGTATGCAGAATTTAACTGCTATGTCCAAACTCATGAAGGTGCAACATGCTTTTTGGACGTCCCAAGCCATGTGGGATAATCAGTTTTCAGAGTTCAAACCAGTTTGCTGTTTACCATGAAGTTCTAATAGGTTTTGGAGACTCAAGAATATCTTGACTACTGATAGGCCCCTTCCAAGAAATCCAGGATATCGATCAGATTCCAGGCTGATTGGCCCGTTTCTACTGTCAATTACAACATGCTGTTGCTACCCACTTTGCCTTAATTCCACCTCTCTAGTCCACAAAGGTGGAGAACATCGATTTTGTCATTCTGGCAGAGCTTCTTAGCTGGGTGTTGCATTTTTATTTAACTCTTGTACAAAAGGCCACTAGAAAAGGATTGCAAGCACAGGTTAAGTGACACTGCAGTTTGAGCTTGGACAAGAAAACTTAAAAATGGACTAGAAGTTTGCTAACAAATTCATCTTGATTGTACAATCCCAAATCCTACAGCTTAAGATATTAAATATTGAATAAATCAAGGAGTACTAGGTCTAACGAGAATTTTACACACTCCTGAGGTGTTGGATGCTATATAAACCCCAAGAATGAAGCTTGAGGTTTTACACAAGCATCGAACACCTCCAGTGTGTAAAATTCGAGCTGTACACGCTACTCAGCATTCAAAAGGGGATGGGATAGGGTAAGAGGGAGTGTCACGGGAGGGGAGGGAGGGGCAGCTACAGTATATAATGGTTGCTAACTGCACACTCGAGCAGACTCCATAGACCATAAGTCCTTTATCTGCTGGCAAATTCATCTGTTCATATGTACTCCATGGTTGCTTTGCTGGGGAGTGGTTTTTCTAGGAGCGTGGATATGTTGTTCATCCACACTGTTTGCATTGTCCCTTTCCCCTTTAAATCTTGCCGGAAGTCTTCAAGCTGGCTCCTCCCACCCACCCGGGTGGTAAATACCTCGGCTCCGCCCCATGACGCCAGATCTTCCTTTCCGCTGGAAGATTCAGGTTCCCTCGTGCTTTCTGCAGTGTTGAGGCCCTGGATTCGTTTTGACGGTTTTCACCACATCTTCTCGCTCTAAAACTCGTTAGAGTTTACGGCTCTGATTCGAACATGGATGACAAGTCATCCCCCGGGTTTCGCCGGTGTCCTTGCGGACAGAAAATGTCGCGCGCGATCCCCCACCTCTCGTGCGTTTACTGCCTCGGTTAGGTTCGATACCTTGCAGTGCTCCATTTGCGCTTCCTTCCAGCCAACGTCCTGGAAGATCGTCCAAGCTGGCGCCTGAAGCTGGGTAGACCAGAGCTCCGCAACCCACCGGTAAAATCCAAGGAGGCCAGGTGGCGGTTTTCCACGGCTGCGGATCCGCTTGAGCAGCTTGGAGCGCATGGCGGGCTTTGAGGAAGAAGCTGGTCAAGCCTCGGCTAACCGAGGTTTCTTCGTGCTTACCAACCTGGGCTCTTCCTTTTCAGGATCCTTTGGGGTTGTGTGTCTCTCTCTACCAAGGGTGAGGCGCCCTCGGGCTCGCACTCTTCCCGTTCGAAGAAAAAGGATCCTAAATCTTCTTCGAGTCGAAGAAGATGCTCCTAGGATCAGGAGTGGTCCGAAGTTTCGACTTCGGTTGAAATTGCCTCCTCGGCTGCTGGGTTTTCAGACCTCCCGTCTGTACCGGGCATAGAAGCCGAGGAGTCGGCTGATCCGGCCGAGATTATCCTCGACCCGATCGAGCCATTATCACCGACTCCTGTCGATGATTCCTTGGAGAGAACACCGATTCTCTCCTTCCCCGACGAGGAGACCCACCCTGCGGGCCTCCCGATCGAGGGAAAAGAACCGGAGCCTCGGTTTTCACCGAGCCCAGTCTCTCCCGATCGACAAAGCCGACGCCGTCAGTCTCGATCAGGGAGTAAGTCCTCTTCGGTCGATCGACCTATAAAAGGACACAAGCACTCCCGCAAGAGGCGCCGCCACCGTTCCTCTTCTTCCTCGGACGAGGAGAGGCTTCGACGAAAAATTCGTCAACGCTGCGAGGATCTCATGTGGCAGCAATTCCTGCTAGCAGGTCAGAAGCGGCCCCCTCGGGGGTCCTGGCTATTTCCTGGCCTCAGCCGCCTCAGACACCGATTGCTCCGGTGCTGGTCTCTTCGGGGGCTCCGGTGCGTCTTCCGTCACAACCGGTTTCAGGTTCCCCACCTATTTTGGTGGAACCTCCACCTAAGTTGCCCCTCGGAGGGATTCCCTCCAAAGAGGCTCGGCAGTCTTCGGGTCTCCCCCACAGACTGTCAATTACGGTTACCCCTGATCGCCCTAGGCGTATCGAAGGGGACTTAGGTGGGCAGCCTTTATATCGGGACTCCTCCGATTCCGATAACACTGGCCTTCACTCTTTCGATGAGCTTTCAGCGTCAGGCTTGGAAGAAGGGCCTTCCTCCTTCCAGGGCATCCTCCGGCTCATTTCTGAATCGACGGGGATGGCCCTACAGCCTATCCAGAAAAAGGCGGAATATCCCCTTACGGATATCCTTAAGAGGGGGGATACCCCTACGGAGGCTTTTCCAGTCGCCGAAGCCATTATGGGTCTGGCCTTGGAACTCTGGCAGCGTCCAGCCTCCTGCCCAGCTCCATCTGCCCGCATGGCACACAAGTACGCGGTGCCCACAGGGTCTTTGGCAGGGTTTACTGAGCACCCCTCGGCGGAAAGCCTTGTGATTGCCTCAAAATTCAGGCGCACTGGCAGCTCAGCCGATACTGACCGCCCTCCAGACAAAGAGTCCAAACTCATGGACCACTTGGCCCAAAAGGTCTATGCTGCATCATCTTTGGGCCTTCGTCAGGCAAGCTCAGCGGTGATTATGGCACACTTCTCTCACGCCCTCTTTGGGTCGCTGGACGAAGTTCTTCCCCACCTCCCAGCTGACATGCAGACCACGGTCAAGCAAGTCAGGGACCAGGGCAGAGCTGTTGCTAAACAACAACTCCAGACTGCTCTGGACATGGGTGATTCCTGTGCCCGTTCACTAGCTGCAGCGGTATCCACTCGCCGCAGGGCTTGGCTGAGGTTATCCGCCTTTCCCATGGATACTCAGCACAAGCTGGCTGATGTGCCCTTCCTTGGCACCGACCTCTTTGGGCCAGGAGTGGCAGGTCACCTGCAGCATATCGAGCAATCTAATGCCACCTTAGATGCTACATGTGCTAAGGGTTCTTCAAGTAAGAACCAGCAGAAGCGCAGGAAGAAGCCTTTGCGTCAGTCTTCCCCTGCGGTCAGACAACCACCCTTCCAGGGGGTCAACAGCAGCAGGCTCAGGCTTGGCGCCCTAGGCCCAAGCAAGGTCCCCAGCAGCCATGCAAAGGAGGCCGAGGCGCTGGTCCAGGTGCCTCCTCCTCCTCTAAGCCTGCCCAGTGACTGGCTGGGGGTGTCCTCCCCCGTCCCGTCACTTCAGCTCTGGGTCCTCCTGTGGGGGGCCGGCTCCGCCACTTCGTTTCCGCCTGGTCCGGTATCACCACGGACAGATGGGTCCTAGAAGTGGTCGGGCAGGGTCTGCCCTTAGAATTCGAGCAGTACCCGCCCAGCCGAGCCCGTGCTCCCACGAGAGGAGCGGATCTCAGTCGCCCAGTCTGTCCTCCGAGACGACATTGCGCTACTCCTCCTCAAAGAGGTGGTGGCCCGAGTGACGGATCCTCCTTCAGACTCAGGCTTTGTCTCCAGGTATTTCCTGGTGCCAAAACGGACGGGGGGTTGGCGCCCCATTCTAGATCTGCACGACCTGAATCGGTATCTCAGGTCTCGCACCTTTCGGATGGTAACTCTAAATCAGATCATACCATCCCTGGAGCGAAACATGTGGTTCTGCACACTGGATCTTCAGGACGCTTTTTTCCACGTCCCTATCCGTCCGTCTCATCAGCGGTTCCTCCGCTTCAGGGTCGAAGGGACCCTGTCCGAGTTCAGAGCCATGCCGTTCGGCCTGTCATCGGCCCCAAGGGTTTTCACCAAATGCATTGCAGTGGTGGCAGCCCATCTTCGGCGTCAGGGGGTTCGTATTAACCCCTACCTGGACGATTGGCTCCTGGTGGGATCCTCCTTCAGGAGGTGGAGGTCCAGGACCTGACCCTCCAACCCGCCCACACTTGAGCCTTCTGATCAACGAGGCCAATCGGAACTCGTACCTTCCCAGGTGATGGGCTTCATCGGGCAGAGCTCGACTCGTCAAGCCAGAGCTCGGCTCCGGCGGACAGGGCGGAGTTTCTCCTCCTTTGCCCAATCATTTTGGTTGGGCACTCCACGCCTCTGCCTGGTCTTCCTGTGCCTCTGGGTTACATGGCGAAGGCAGACGGCCGGGTGGGTCTGGGCCAGACTGCACATGCGCCTCTCTCAGTGGGAGCTCACGCCCAGTGGTCTCAGCGTCAGGGTCTTTTCAGCAGCTGGTCACTGTCACCCAGAGGATGTGGGATGCTCTCCAATGGTGGACCGTCCCGGTCATCTGCAGGAAGGATCCTGCCTGTCTCGCCCCGAGCCGACGGTCATCCTTACGACCAATGCCTCTCTCATGGGCTGGGGAGCCCACATGGGGGACCACAGAGCTCATGGGCTCTGGACCCCAGAGGAGTCCCGATGCCACATCAACCTGTTGGAGCTCAGGGCAGTCAGACTGGCTCTGTCAGCTTTCGCTCCTCAGCTCCGGGGTCAAGTGGTTCAAGTCCAGACAGACAATACCACGACCATGTACTACCTCAACAAACAGGGCGGCACGCACTCCCGTCTGCTATGCAAGGAGGCGCTCCGGATCTGGACCCTCGTCAGCCGACTGGAGGCAGATCTCCTAGCCATCCACGTGGCAGGAGTCGCGAACCAACTGGCGGATGCTCTCAGCCGCTTAGGCCAGACATCCCACGAGTGGTCTCTCCATCCAGAGGTAGCTTACTACCTGTTCTCTCGTTGGGCAAACCTGGTGGACCTGTTTGCCTCAGGAGAACACCAAGCTGAGCTGTTCCATGCCTCCCCCCTCAGCAGGGCTCGCTGCAGGGGGATGCCTTCTCGAGGCCGTGGACCCCAGGCCTCTTTTACGCCTTTCCTCCATTTCCCTTGATCCACAAGGTGTTACTCAAGGTGAGGAAGGACAAGGCGAAGGTGATCCTGGTAGCCCCAGATTGGCCACGCCAGTTCTGGTATCCAGATCTCCTCAGCCTCAGCTGCAGGAACCCGGAGCTGCTCAGTACACGCCGGACCTGATTTTTTCTGAACCAGGAAGGTCCTTCATCCGGACCTTCAATCCCTGCACCTCACAGCCTGGTTCCTGAGCTGCTAGAGTTCCAGGCTTTGGTCTTTCTGAGGATGTCTACACCGTGGTGGAGGCATCTCGAAAAGAATCGACCAGGAATGTTATGCCTTTAAATGGAAGAGATTTTCCATTTGGTGTCAGGGTAAAGGTGTGGACCCCTTATCCTGCTCGGTGGCTAACATTCTGGACTACCTTGGTCGTCTCCAAAGGGGTCTTCGGTCATCGACCCTTAGGGTGCACCTTGCAGCTATTTCTGCCTACCGGGCGCGGGCCGGTCAGGCCGACGTTGGCTCAGGAGACGGTGATCGGGCGCTTCAAAGGCCTGATCACATATCCCCACCGGTGCTTGAACCTCCACCTCCGTGGGATCTTTTGCTGGTTTTGGCAAAGCTCATGGGCAAGCCATTCAACCCATGCACAACTGTGAGCTCGACTTGTCGTGGAAGACTGCCTTCCTGGTGGCTATCACGTCAGCCAGAAGGACAGGGAGCTCCAGGCGCGCTGTGGACTCCCTTATCTGGTCTTCACAGGGACAAAGTTGTCCCAGCGCCCCCACCCAAAATTCCTTCCAAGGTGGTGTCAGAGTTTCACCTTAACCAGGTGTTGACCCTGCCGTATATTATCCTAATTACACCTCGACGCCGGTATAGGCTCCATACTGACTCAGACGGTTTCTCTCCTATTATAAGGAGAGGACGGGGAAATTCGGGAGAGGTTCGCCAGCTGTTTGTCACCTATGCTGAAGCCGCTTCTGGCAGACCTGCAGCCAAGCGGACTATTGCGAGATGGATCACATCATGCATAGGTCTGTGCTACGAGTTGGCGGGTAAGGAGCCTCCCAAAGGGCTAAGGGCTCATTCTACCCGTTATACGGCTGCTTCGGTGGCTGCTTCCAGGGACATCCCTATCCAGGAAATCTGTTGGGCCGCTACCTGGAAGTCAGCGAGCACCTTTATTACCCATTACCACATTGACCTAGAGTCACGTCGGGATGCTGGTTTTGGGGCCTCGGTTCTCCAGTCTCTATTCCCTAAGTAGGGGTGTGCGCTTGCCTCCCTCCTCCCGGAGAACTGCTAGGAGTCTGCCAGACAGTGTGGATGAACAACATATCCACGCTCCTAGAAAAACAGGTTACTCACCTGTAACAGTAGTTCTAGGAGTGGTATATGATGTTCATCCACACACACCCACCCGACCTCCCCGGCTTTAGGGCAAGACACCTTAGCTTTCCAGCAGGCTAGATCTGGCAGTCATGGGGCGGAGCTATAGTATTTACCACCCGGTGGGTGGGAGGAGCCAGCTTGAAGACTTCCGGCAAGATTTAAAGGAGAAAGGGACAATGCCAGACAGTGTGGATGAACAACATATACCACTCCTAGAACTACTGTTACAGGTGAGTAACCTGTTTTTTTTCACCACAGCAATTATATAACTACAAAGTCTGTGGATCTGCCTTTTTTGTGTTTTGTTTTGGTAACCATTCCCCTGAAAAGTTAAATTTTTAGTTCAGAATTTTAAGAACTATCTAGGTCAGAGTGGGAGAGCTGCTGAAGTGCCTGTCGCCACAAAGGGAATACCACGGCTGGTACATATGTGGAGCGAGGGAAACCCTGCGCATGTTCGCCGTTATAACAGCGAATTGTAACCAGGTTTCGTCTAAGGGAATAAATGCTCCCCACTTATTATTAATGGATCTTATACTCTATAAATTACATGAAATGGAGACTATGCCACAGATTTGCTGTGTTAGATGCTGTGATACATGGGGTGATATCTGTCTCTCTTTTTTACATGTCACACAGATGTGTCCCGAAATTGGTCCCTGGGCTGAACCCTCTTCTAAACCTTGAGGATTAATTCACTATTCTCATGTGTATTATTGGAAATGTGTTTTAATCTGCAGTAAGTAGCTGCTGATATGTTATTACAGTGGTTGCCTTGGCAGCCAAGAACATTGACTAAATGGAGAAGCACCCTTCTAGAATTATTCTGGGGGAGGTGGACATGGTGGCCATCACAGAAATGTGGGTCACCCAATACAGTGACTGGGATCTGTCGATACCAGGATACAGGATATTTCGTAGGGATAGAGCGAGTGGGAAGGGGGGGGTGGCACTATATGTGAGGGAAGGACTGAAGTGTGTGAGGGAGGAAGGGAAGGAGCGTAGTATGGAGTCACTATGGATGCAAATCCAAGATTCCAAGAATAGGACTCTCAGGATGGGAGTGGTGTATAGGCTGCCCTCTCAGGCAGAGGTGTTAGACAGGGAACTAGTGGGACAGATCAGGAGGACCTGCGAGAAGGGTAGTGAGGTGATTGTGAGGGACTTCAACATGCTAGGTGTGGATTGGAGTATCCCAACAACCAGGAATAGAAGGGAGCAGGTACTGCTGGATGCTTTCCAGAACAGCTTTCTGATGCAAATAGTCAACGAACCAGCCAGGTTAGGGAATACCCTTGACCTCGTGCTGGCAAAGGGGAGTTTGTGAGGAAACTGAGGGTGAAAGAACCACTGGCGGTGAGTGACCACCACTCAGTGTGGTTCACGTTGGATATGGGTAAGGAAAGAGTGGAATCCGGCACAAGGGTGCTGGACTTCAGGAGGGCCGACTTCTGGTGGATGGGTGAAGTGGTAAAAGGGTACCTAGCCAGAATTCGGCCTAGTATGGGCACTAACTAGAGTTGGGAGCTTATAAAGCTGGGTACAGTGGAGGCAAGCAGAACCTGCAGCCAAGACCCAGAGCAAGAAGACTAGGGCAAAGAAACCTAGCTGGGTGAGCAAGGAGGTCATGGAAAAGAAGGAAAGAGCTGCCTTTAGGAGGTACAAAAGAACGGGGGACAGGGAGGAGTACCTGAAGGAATTGAAGAAAGTGACAAGGGCAGTAAGGGCAGCCAAGGTGTCCAAGGAGCTCAGGCTGGCGCAGGGCATTAAGGGGGAGAAGGACATCTTCAGGTACATCAGGGAGTAAAAAGCTGTAAGGACCATATAGTAAGAATTAGTAAGGAGGGGGTAGGTGGGTGAAAGCAGGGGGTGATGAGGCAGAAGTGCTAAACGATTACTTCTGCTCGGTATTTGCTAAGGAGAAAAGGGGAGTTATACCCAAGGGGAGAGGGAGGGTAGGAACAGAGGGGGAGGTGGTGACAGATGGGGAAGTCATAGAGGGCAGGGTTCTGGAGAGTTTGAGGGCACTGAGGGTGGACTAGGCGCCAGACCCAGATGGCATCCACCCCAGGGTACTGAAGGAGTTGACAGAGGTCCTGGCGGGACATTTGGCAGACCTATTCAATGCCTCCCTACACTCGGGGTGTGTACCTTATGATTGGAGGATGGCTTATGTGATGACCCTCCACAAGAGCAGCCCCAAGGATGAACTGGGGGACTACAGACTGGTGAGCCTCACATCCATCATGGGTAAGCTGATGGAGACTATCCTGAAGGAGAGGCTGGTGGCCCTCCTGAAGGCCAAAGGGCTACAGGACAGCAGACAGCATGGTTTCATAAGTGGCAGATCCTGCCGAACCAACCTGGTGGAGTTCTATGATTCAGTAACTGGGCAACTGGACAAGGGCCATGCAGTGGATGTCTTGTACCTGGGCTTCAGTAAGGCATTCAACTCAGTGCCACAGGGGAGGCTGGGAAGTAAGTTAGAAGGCACAGTGGCATGTACAAAGCTGGTGAGATGGGTAGGGAACTGGCTTCAGGGAAGGCAACAGACAGTGGTGTTGGGTGGGAAGCTCTCATCCTCTAGGGTAGTGACGAGCAGTGTTCCTCAGGGCTCGGTTTTAGGACCAGTGTTGCTTGGGATATTCATTGCAGACATATCATTGGGCATCAAAAGCAAGACCAGTCTGTTTGCTGACGACACCAAGATGGGAGCAGTGGTGGACGACCCAGGGGGATGGCAGGGGTTGCAGGATGATCTGGCAAAGCTGGAAACCTGGTTAGACACCTGGCAACTGGGGTTCAATGCCAAAAAGTGCAAGGTGCTGCATTTTGGGACAAAAAACCCAAGGAGGAATTACCAGCTGGGGGAGTGCCGCTAATTAAGACAGAGGAGGAGAAAGATCTGGGGGTGCTCATTACGGGGTCAGTGAAGAACTCTGCACAATGTAGGAAGGCAGCTGCAAAGGCCAACAAAATGCTGGATTGCATTGCAAGGGGTATATCCTCGAGGAGGGGGAGGTGATTTCTGCCACTGTATAGCTCATTAGTTAGACTGCACCTGGAGTACTGCGTGCAGCGCTGGCACCTGTATCTGAAGAGGGACATTAAGTTATTGGAGGGGGTGCAGTGCAGGGTGACAAAGATGATCAAGGGGATTGGGGACTTAGCATATGAGAGGAAGCTGAGGGAGTTAAACATGTACTCGCTGGAGGAGAGGAGGGACAGGGGTGACATGATTGAAACTTTCAAGTACATGAAAGGAATAAACAAGACAGGTACAGAGGGGCTGTTCAAAGTAAGTCAGGGGAGGGACACCCGGGGCCATGATAGGAGACTGAAGGGAGGAAGGTTCAGGAGGGAGATGAGGAGACACTTTTTTACAGAGAGAGTGGTAGTTGGGTGGAATGCATTACTGGCAGAAGTGGTAGCCAGTAGAACAGTGGGCTGCTTCAGAAAGGGCTGGGACAGAGTAAAGGGGAGTGTCAAGGAAGGGGCAGCTGCAGAATAAGGGGTGCTAGCTGCACATTCGAACAGACTTGATAGACCACTAGGCCTTTATCTGCTGGCAAATTTTGTATGTTCGTATTGAGATTAGAAAAAGTATGACATGTTCTTTGTTATCAGTCTGAGGAAATAGGGGTCCTTTTATGCTTTGTCTGCATTAATGGTTTGCACTTTTGGCTTGAGCCTTCCTAAGTGTTGTGTGGGTGTGGGTGTAGGTTTACCATTATGTTCAGGTGTTTATGGGAAATATCTTCTTCTTCTGTTATAGCATATCATGTGTATTAATTTTATAGATATGATAATTATGGTCATGGTATTGGACTGTTTTGGTCTTGGCATTTATTAAGTTCAGATGGCATCTAATAAGCTTGGTATCTTGTGTGGTATCTTAGTCTCTATCTTTATGTCTTATGTTGTATGTTTTGATTGCTTAACAAAAAAAAAAAAAAAATTGTTCTGGACTAAAACGGTACCTGTCAGGCATAGATGGGCAGATTATTTTGGAACTGCTATAGGGGTTTGTATGCAACAGTAATATAGAGGATAATGTGTGGGCATCAGTTAACAACAACGCTGTATTCTCTTCGAGAGGTTACCATGGCACCTGTGTAAACCTCGAGAGCGAAGTTAGAGAGGTTTTCTGTTGCCTGGTAACCTCGAGAAGTGAATTCAGCGATGTTGTTAACTGATGCCCATACACTGTCTTGTATAGTGTATGGGCATCAGTTTAACAGTTCTTCAACGTGGCAGTGATCACCTCACACTAGTAGTGAGGATTGTGCTGTTTCTTAACCTCCCCCCCCGCCGGCACCGTCAACACGAAGCCCCGCTCGCACCCAGTTCTCCCACTGTCCCAGACTCAAGTTTATAAAATAAAAATGACGCTACCTCCAACAGCGGTGCTGTATTTTTTTTGAATGGATCTCGCCGCTGCAGACCATTTCCTCATGATCTGTCCTCCACGTGGCAGTTTTCACGGCATTGAGTGTTGCTGACTACACATGCGCAATGATGACCAACGCTGTTGTACCATCGTTGTGACGTCCTCAGGCAGGTATAACACCATCATGACGTCTCCACAATGGTACAACAGCTGTGTGTTTGCACTGAATTTTGCCCACAATAACGTTCAACCATACGCTATACAGTGTTAATGGATTAACAGGTTTTTATTTTTCTTCGTACTTGGAAACGTTTGGTTTAAATTGTTATACTTTAAATAAATTATTAAGCAGTAATGTTTTTCTGATACAGAGGGGTATCTGCAGTAACCTGTTTGCATTCAGTTGCTGATTCCCCACCTTAATTCTTTCTCCTGTAGGTTACTACTGACCTGAGACAAAAATGCACAGACTAGCACACAGGAACCTCTGCTTCGGCACCGCTCGCTGCTGGGATCATCGCTGTCACCCTGGAGGCAAAGTAGGTGATGGTGGTCGTTCACAATATTAGGGGTTTACCTTGTGGCTTGCTTAGTGTGGTTCTGTAACGCCAGCAGTATAGACCATTTTCCATGTAACCATTTTCATCCTGTATGGTTTGTCTTCATCAAATCTGTTTACATGTTGATGTATTCAATTCATTATTGGAGTTTATAGCAATTTTCATTATCAAAGTGTATTTACTACTTAAGGTTTTCCTTGTAACTGCAGATCGCATACAGAGTTGATGTGTTGGTTAACATGATGTTTTCAAATATGTATTTAAATAGAATAAATGTAGTTTACAAAGCTAGTAATGTGCCGGCCTGGTGGTGCTGAGGGTTGAAGCACTGGACGCCACATCTTGTGCAACGCTGGTGACCCAGGTTTGAGAACAGACTCAGGCAGGGGGAGGAGAGGATTAAGTGTGTGGAGGACTGCTCTCCCCCCTCCTGGGGTGGGAGGTTGATGCTCCTTGCTGTTCTAGTGGCTCTCGGCGGAGGCTGGAGGACTTCAACAAGATGTGGAGCACGCTCTAGGTGTAAGGGAGCAACAGTGGACGTCCTGCAAGCAGGTGCGGGAGCATGCTTGCGGTGCGCCAGACATCATTGCACGTCCACGCTCCTGGGGCAATAGAACATGAAAAAGGCCCTGGCACCTGGGTGGGCGACGGTGGGTCTAGTGGATGGTCCCCATGCTCATCGCCATGTTACTCCCAGACAATCTCCTGCCCTCCACCACACTCCAACAGCCCCGTCCAGATTGTAGATAGAGCGCCAGAGGAGTAGATGGCCCCATCTCAGGGGGGCTCAGAGCCGGGGAGCTTGGGGAGGGGGTCAGTAGATGTGGAGGCAGGGGTGTCCCTCTGGAGAAACTGGCAGAGAGAGAGAGAGAGCCTCAGGCAAAGTATGATAAGACTGGTCCAAGTGACCACACCTGAGAGAGATCTATTGGACCAGTGAGGCAGGAGGATAAAAATAATTGGAAAAAAAAATCTAGTAATACATTTATGTTTTTTCTAATACAGATGCATTGAAACTGTGATGCAATAGGACAGTTTATTTTTTCTTACTTCATCTTTTATTATCTCATTTGATTTTTTTTTTCATTTTTGGAAATCAAGAGTAACGATACAGTTATGTTATTCAAAATACTGATTGTAATCACAAAGGACCTTTGTCTGTAGATACTAGTCTCTTTTTCTAGCATTGATTGACTGAGGGATGATCTTTCATTTATAAAAAGAATGGTATAGTAGGTGGTGCTTTCTTGCCTTGCGGTTCCAATTATCTGCCTAATCATAATCAGTTTGGTAACAAGTAAAGCTTACCACTTAGTGCCTTAGTGTCATCATTAAAAGGCACTTTGTCTACAGAATCGATGTATTACAGAGGGGAAATTTTCAGGAGTTTAATTTGCCTTATGAGCATGTAAGGGACCACATGACAGGATATCAGCACCTCCCCCTGATGAAGAGGCTGTATACAGCCTCGAAGTACTGGGGCTCCTGCTCTTGGTCTTCAGTTGCATTTTTGTTTCTGCAAGATGGTTGGATAATAATAAAAAAGATCAACAAGTACAGAGGTCCGAGAGTGCTTGTTATGTTGGTGGTATCATCGCAGAACATTGTTTGAGTAAGCACTAGGATTTACTCCATGTGCTGCAGCCCATCCCCAGGTAACCTAGGTGATGGTGGTAGAAGGGAAATACTTATAAAACTGCAGTACAAAACAGACAGATATAGGGAGCCATCAGAACAAGGCAGTCCTTTTGTAAAAAGATGGATAAAAGCGATTATATCACTTTGTAAGCCTGTGGTAAAGCTGTTCCAACTGTGTTATAACCCAGCTGCACACTGTTGTGGCTTTCCTTAGGTGTCCATTCCCAATTGCATCATTTACTTCTCTTTTCTCAGATATTCCCTGATGGCATCCCATCACAAGTCTCTTTACAGACTGAGCCTAATCGTGAGTTTCCATGCAAAAGGAAGCCTCTCCCAGTCAACCATGTTTCCCTTAAGGGGGGAGGCATTGTTTCAGCCTCTGTTCCCCTGACAGTTTCCTTCCATCTCCTACCACTACAATTAAGGTCAACATGGCTATACCCCATATCTGGTGGATTGGGGGGCTGGCGAATGACTGCTTGCACAGCTGACATTAGTACGGTTCCTCAGTCAGCTGGATTGGGGTGCTTGAATGCTTGGTGGATTGCACCTTCCCCCTGTGGGAGCAGAGCACCATGCCTCTGCAACATGCCCAGCCCCAGCCAGCACCAATGTTGTGTGGGCCAAGCATTGTTTTTGTTTCCTCATATACTGTATATTTTTGTTGCATTTAGGGTATCTGCACCAATAAACAAGGTCGACTGCAAGGGCATATTTTCCTTGAATGCAAAGACAGGGATGAGAAAACTCACTGAACTGACAGGAGGGATATTTAGGAAGGGTGTCCGTAACTACTTTTTCACCTGAAGAGCTGAGGACAAGTGGAACAAACTACCGTAGGAAGCGGTATGGGCCAAATCAGAGGGCATTTTCAAAATGGGGTGGGACAGGCCTGTGGTCTTAATTGGGGTGGAGTTGCAAAAGCAAGGAGATGGGAAGGCCACTAGGGCCAGGGCAGAGATTAGTCGGGTAGGATGGGAAGACTAGTTGGGCTGGTTGTCCTTTATGTGCTGTCAGTTCTATGTATACCTAATAAATTCATGTATTTGGTTGCTGTTGTCCGAGAAAGGAGGGCTAGGCAGTTCTGCCTATTTTCAGCCCCATCTCTGGGAGAAAGGGGGATACAGATGGAAACCAGCTGAAATTGAACCAGATAAAGCTGTTGGTGGTATTTTTAGTGAATGGTGGAAATTTGGCCAGACACTAGGGGATTTTCCCCAACTCTTTTGAGAACTGCAGTGGGGTTTTTAATATCCACCTGAACAGCCACCAAAACAGGCAGATGGGACCTTGCTATAATGTGTCATCCGAAAGCAGTGCTTAATTTTAGTTTAAAGTGCAAGTCTGGCCACCAGTGAAAGAAAATGTGGTGAGACTGGTAGAGCTCCCAACCTGAATTTCAGATCATTCTATTCTTTGTTACTAAGTGTAGGTACATAAAAAGAAAATCTTCAAAGACTCAATCTTCACCATTGATTCATACATGTGGGTCTGGGGTCGGAGACACTAGGACCCAGGGAGCTTTTTTCTACAGGGAGAGAGCCAATGACTGCTGCTGACATCGCCTGCATGCTTCACGCTAGCCAATAACAGTCCTTGGGTCCCTCATGCACCTCAGTTCTATTATTCCCACTGTCAAGTGCATACCGTGGGAGTTACAGCATCTCAGTTCGACCATCATTGAAATTGCTACTTTGTCACTGCCATTTAGTTTTTCTGTCATGATACCGCTTCTCATTTTTTATCATACCGTGACGTCACAGTCCGAGAAAAAAATAAAGAGGCCTAAACAGGACTCCATTATGAGTCACTATCTGTGTGGAAAGCCAATTGTTGCAAAGGACCAACATCATATTTGCTGGACCTGCCTTGGGCCTGCTCATGATATAGATTCATGTACCCTTGAAGTTTGCGTGTTGAAACTGGGTCATCCAATTCCCACCTTTGGTGGCAGGCAGTGAACCTGTGAAGTCAGTGCCAGGTCTCTGGGCCTTCTCCTGGACCCTTCTCAGTACCACTGATAATGAGGAAGCACAAGGTCCTTCTCAAAGTCACTGAGGCATCAGAGGCCTCGTGGGGTGGGTCTGGTGGGCAGCTGGCTCCTTCTGGGCAACCCCTTGCACAGTTGCTAATGCCTTGAACGCCCTCTTTACCAAGGTCCCATGCCCCTTCCCGCCGTCACCTAGTGGCTGCCTCCCTGGCACTCCACCTTGCCCTGGTGGATCTCCTATCTGGAGGCTCTCCCTTGTCACATGTCAGGCGGTACTTAAGCTACTCCGATCCATTCCTTCTCGGGGGAGTGCTGGGCCAGATGCATTTGAACCCAGAATCCTCAGACTTGCTGCCCCTTTTCTTGCCACTCCAGTAACAAGGCTTTTTAACCTATCCATCTCTACATCTACTGTGCCCACTGCCTGGGAAGCTGCCTGGACAATCCCGGTGTTCAAGAAAGGTGACCCCAGAATCCTGTCCAACTATTGCCCCATCGCATTGATTCCTACTCTCAGCAAGTTACTTGAGAAATTGATACACGGCCAGATCTCTGCTCACTTGCCTTAAATTCAGCCTTCAGTCACCGGTTCAACATGGGTTCAGGGCTGGTCATAGCACCACCACCGCGCTCACCCTATTCACCAGTGAGGTTAAGTCAAATATGGACAAAGGTCTGCTCACTGGTTCAGTGTTCATTGATCTAACCAAGGCTTTCGACTTAGTCATAATCTTCTCCTAGATAAGCTGCATTCTCTCGGGGCATCTGAACCCACTATAGACTGGTTCTCAAGTTACCTTACTAACTGGTCCCAGTTTGTCTCCTGTTGCAAAACCCATTCATCCCCTGCCCCTGTCTCAGCGGGTGTCCCTCAAGGATCTATCCTCGGGCCACTGCTATTCTCAGTCTTCGTTAACGATATTCCTACCTCCATACCCTATTGCAGCTCCATTATGTACGTCGCTCAATTCCTGATCTCAATGATCATCTCACCTCTGGGTTTCAACTCCTTCAATCCTGGTTCTCCCTTAACTCTCTTATCCTTAACCTCCTCAAAACCCAAGCTATGCTATTCGGGTCTCCTAAAAAAGTACAGGCCTTGTCCCCAGTGTTTCGTGTGCTCGTAAACATAAAAATCGGGGCGGCCTACTGTGTGCGCCACTCATTAACGCCTGCAGCTAGGGTTTCGGTGGCTAGAGGTGTCCTCCTTCCTAGGCTTCTGTACGCTCTTCCTAGCCATTCTCATGCTGCTGCTGCTAATCTCCAGAAGTGGGACACCACCTACAATAATATTTGTAGATTTGCTCTATCCGCCCCCCTCGCCTCACCCACCACAGTCTTCTCTACTAAGCCCTGCACTGGCTATCACCTAAATCACGTCGCCTTTTTTCATTTTGTTGGTTCATTGACTCTATGGCTAGAACTCCCTGCCCTTCAGCAGTAGCTGCTATGTTTAACCCAGTGCGACACTCCCGTCCCCTAAGGTCCTCCCATCTGCCTTTGCTCCCTGTCCCACGTTTCACAACAAAAATGGGTGAACAAACATTCGCCCACTTTGCTCCCAAAACCTGGAATACTCTCCCCCATTGCTTAAAGGACAACTTGTCCCACTCCTCCTTTAAAACAGCACTCCTCTCTCACCTCCTAGCACTTGATACTTGTGTCTGCCCCACTTCCTGTCTTATCCAAGCTGACTTGATTACTGTTTTGCCTTACACCTGTATGTCTATGAATTGTGCCTGACCTCGTATAACATCCCTGCATGGACGGTCCTGTTTATTGTAAAATTGTATGTCTATCCCTGCGAGGATATCTGATGCAATTGTTCTGTATGCCTGTATGTTCATGTGTGTGTTTTCTATTCGTATCTTATACTCTCCCGGGTCGTGTTTGAAAATAGAAAGGGATATTGCCTAATGCACTTACCCGGTCATCAAAAGCTAATAAATAAAAATAACATTTGCAGTACCCTGTCCGTACAGCTGGTGCTCCTAGGAGGTTTCATTGATGACCACTTTTTCATCCCTCCCTGGCCTAGAGTCTTTGAGGAATGTTCCAGGACAGTTTGAAGACATCCTTTCGCTCTCCCTCCAGTGCCAGGGATGTGTATCAGAGCTGTTGTGCACTCTTGGGATCTTCAAGCACAGTACCTCACCCTACTTTGGGGCATCAGGTCATGCAGACCCCTACAGGGCCTCATTGTCCAGTGCATGACCGGCCTCCTGAAGCTGACTCTGTGCAGACAGATGCTTTGGGTAGAAAGGTGTTCTCCTTGGCTCACACCATGATGTGCATTTAGGCTCACTGGACAACTTACAGCAAGAACCTGTGGGTACAGCTAGGACAGCTGCTGGTTGCCATGCTGCACTCAAAATTGGTCAAGCAAGCCATTTGCATTTCTGCCAAGGGCTTGGTGTTGGCAAGGCACTAGACAAGGGCATTGTATGGTGTCAGTGAGGTGGCCTCCAGGCTGATGGGAACTGGAGGCTACACTTGGTGGATGGTGTGGCTTCTCCTCTCTCGACTGGCATCTGTGGCCTGGCGAAAGGTACTTTACTCCCAGTTCCAGGTGGATCACTTTTTCCCCGTAGGGAAAGGAGCTTTTGGGGCACTATCCTGCTCTTCTGTCTGACCCAGAATGTCCTTGGTTCTCACCAGACCCATGATGAGCCCCCGTCCTCAGGTGTTCTCCCCCAAATGGAACGCTGAGGGTGTTTGTGACTCTCGGGTCGAGGCAGCTCCTCCTTAATTTGGATGCATGGTACTCGAACCCATATGTAGGAATCAGTGGTGAAGACTGCTTCTTGGAAGACATGAAAATTACATACTTACCATAATTATTGATCTTCCAGAATATCTTAACCATTGATTCAGATGCCCACTCACCGTCCCATGCTCAGTTGAGAGCCAGGGCCTCTGGTAGTGTACCCTGTGGGTGCAGTCAGCACTTGTCTGCTTACATCTCCTTTGCCGTGGCCCTTATATGGTGATTGTGTTTGTTGTTTAAAAAAAAAAAATAGAGGTTTGTGCATTTCAATGCCAACCTTCACCCCAAAAAAAAAAGTGAGAGTCTCTTGACTGTCCTACCAACCCAAAAAAACTTTTGTTTTTTTTTCCTGTGGAGTGGGTTTGTGGCCACCCTCCCTCCCTCCCTCCTTCTCCCTGCTTGGGGTATATCCCTATAGGTTATATCCCTGTTAGATGTTATATGCAACATATGTCCTGGGCTCCCTGATGAAGCCTTTTGTTGTAAGGTGAAGCACCAGGCTGTTCCATTCTCTGAGACTGTCTCTGTGTACCTGTACCTGAACTGCTGTATCTTGGTTTGCACTATTTTGCACGGTATTTTAGTACTTAAAAAAAAAAAAAAAAAAGTTAATCTGTTCAGAGCAATATAGTAACTTGAAAATGAATAACTGATGCAGCAAGCGTTCTTGGAATTGTGCCCAAGAATTGTATGGTAGTTTTTTCCTGAGCACCATCCATTCTAACTCCACTGAGCAGATGCTCTGTCTGTGGAAGCGTGCAATGTACTTTCTTGCATCAGTGTGCTTGCTTTACACAGGGTACATCCCTGGTGCCGTATGGTGAAGCAGGGCATGTTCAACTTCTCATGCTGGAATTTTTAGTTGGTCTCCCTTTTAACTCGTCTCTGTGCATTGGGCTTCGCCCACTCTTCCTGGAGCGTGCCAGCAGAGAGAACCACATCTTGCCTCCCTAGGACTTCTAGTCCTGCAACTCCTATGCTCTTTATACCTACTCTTCTCTACTCTGTCATAGAGAAAACGGGGTTATGAGTTTACTCAAGTTCTATATGGTAACATGAAGCTATTTCTGGGGAGTCCAGATGCCCTTTTTTAATTTTTTGGACATTTTTGCCATCTTTTTTGCAACGGAGTCCCAAATTGATTTTCCGCACTTTTTCCTACTTCTGCCAGAGCCATTTGCTCAAGCTGGCTTCCCTATCTTTTTAGGGCTGCAGTGGGCAGAGCCCTGCAGTCCTTTTACAATCATTGAGTGAAAGGACTCTGCATTCCTTCCGAATGAAGAACATGGTGGATTGCATCACAGTCGCCTCCGCATCTGTGAAGCAGCCCACCCATGTTGTCCCTAGACCTCAGCACTGCACAATTTCACAGTGCTGGTGGTCATAGTAGAACATGGGACACTCTGTTGTGTCCAAGATGGCTGCTGCACTGTACTGCGCATGTGCTATCAGTCACGCTTGCGCTGTAGCATGCAGCAACCATCTTGGTCACAGCAGAATGGGCCGTGTTCCGCCTGTGTATATATATATATATATATATATATATATATTTATATTTTGTAGAAATTCCTCCCACCTCCTCTCCCTCTCAGCACCCACCACCTCATGCACTCCCCAGAAACACAGAAACGACACTGGGGATGCCCAATCTCCCAGTGTCGCTGACAAAGAAACATAACTGTGACACTGGGGTGCCCAATCCCCTAGTGTCACGATTGAGGATCCTCAGTCCTTTTAACCATGTCCATCCACACCATAGAAATGATATGGGGGGGTATGATCCCCAGTGTCACGATCGGGATCATCATTCTTTTTCTAACACTGGGGTGCTCAATCCCCAGTATCACGATGGGGATCATCTTTTTTTTGTTCGTTTGTTTTTTGGTTTTTGTTTTTCACCTATGGAAAAAAAATGGTTTATTGATGTCTTCCCCACATAACTGTGGCACTGTGTGCCCAATACCCCATATTGCGATTGGGGATCGTCTGTCTCTTTAATTTTTTTTTCACCTGTGGAAAAAAAAAAAAAAGTCCATCGATGTCTTTTGCAGGCGTTCCTTATCCTCCACCCGACCCTCCCACTGAGTATCCACCACCCGTACCCCCCTGAAGCCCTTACTTACCCATTGGGAGTCCAGTGCCATAATCCTCTCTGGATCGTAGACACGTCTTCAGTCTTCAAAGCCGGACCGTGAACTGAAGACACAGGTATGTATTTCAATGGGGTTTTGAACTTAGTGCCATAACTTGGGCATTTTTACATATTTTTGTCCCTGATTTTCAACATGCCTTCTTTGGGACCCCACATCATGAAGAATGTCACTGTCATTAGGCAGATCTGTCCCAAAATGTAATTTTGCGGTCCCTGCACAAAATCACCTTTCAGGCAGGAGTTGAAACTTCTCTCTGCCCTTAATGAGGTGGGGTCATAAGAAGGCTATGTTGAAAATGTGGTGTAAAAATATTGAAAAACACGCAAAGTTATGAGCTTACTTTGTATTTTGCGAATGCAGGCTCGTAACTTTGGTACTTATCAATATTTTTACCCCAAATGTACAACATAGCCATATCTTTACAGCACCTGATGACTATGATAGCTGTCATTTTTTCAAATCCTGTCCAAAATGTTTTTTTACATCCTGAAAGATGATTTCACAGTCCCTGCGTGAAATCACCTTTCAGCCAGGAGTTGAAACTTTTCTCTGCCCTTGTTAAGGAGGTGGGGTCATAAGAAGGCTATGTTGAAAATGTGGTGCAAAAATATTAAAAAGCAACCAAGTTATGAGCCTACGTTGATTTTTGCGAATGCAGGCTCGTAAGTTCGGTAATATTTAATATTTTTACTCCAAATTTTCAGCATAGCCATTTCTTTACAGCACCTCATGAATGTGTCAGCTGTCATTTTTTAACACCTTTAAGCCAGGAGTTGAACATTTTGTCTGCCCGTCTTCGTGAGGCAGGGTCATAACAAGGCTTTGTTGAAAATTTAGTGTAAAAAATATAACAAACTAGCACATTTATGAGCCTATGTTTCATTTTTCAAATGCACGCTTGTAACTGGTAATTTACAATATATATTTTTTTTTTGCTCTCTATTTATCTCCCAATGCCTCTTTCTACCCTCAACCTCTCCACTCAATCGGAACTCCCAATGCCACACAAGCGTTGCGACCCATCCGACTTCATGGTCTGCCCCTAGAGTACCTTAGCTCGACTCCCCTACAACCTTAAGAGTCCGGATTACCCCCCGGGGTGGGGTGAGGAAAGGTCCCCCCTTACCTTGTACTCTGTTCACAGGGAGAGGGCCTTGGCACAGCAGGGTCTGCCCTGATGTTGTCTGTGATGGCATGCCTGCTTGCTGGGGAGATTGTCACCTTGTAGAGGTGAAGGATTTTTTCCCTCCGTCCCTGATGCCGGTGTGCAAGGGGTCAGGTGCACGCAGAGGTGCATCTGCCCCAGTCTTCTACCAGTGTAAACCCGGCCACGTTGTTGCGTCAGACCAGATTTCTCAGTTCACCAGGAGGTGGCTGTATTGGCGGCGAGAAAGGTGCAGATCCCCCGGAAGGAGAGCAAGCCGTTGGGCGCTCGATCCTTCTCCCCGGCCGACCCACTGATGACCCGAGTCCGTGGTCGCTGGCTTGGGCGAGTGTGGTGTCCAGCGCCTCAACCCTCAGCGCCACCAGGCTGGCGGTAATTTACAGTATTTTTACCGCAAATTCCTCAGCTGCAGCCCCATCGGCTCTGGCCAGAGTTCGTTTATGTAACTATTCACACACTGTTTGGCTAATGGTAAGAGGTTCTGGCTTTTTTAGATCCACTACACTTGTGCTACCTAGTTGACCCAACCCTTAGCCTCTAAGATAGTAGTCGGGTTCTAATTGGTTATTTATTTTACATCCTATATCATTTTACTATCCCTTTAGGCTAGATGGTATCTGGTCCTCTCTTTTATGTATCTCCTTTTTTTTCCTCTCCTGGCAAACAGAACTGAGATGCTTGAGGGAGCTGACAATGGTTATTGGGTAGCATGTGGCACCACATGGCATGTGGGTGACATCAGTAGCCGACGTCGGCTTACTCCCTGGAGGAAAAAAAACCCACATGGTCCTAGGGCCTCTGGCTCTAGACCCATATGTATGAATTAATGCTGAAGATATTCTGGAAGATTAACAGTTACAGTAAGTACGTAATTTTTATTTTCAAACCTCAGGAATCCCTTACATGTGCTTAAAAACTGCTTCATTCCCCTGGAATGAGCCATCCCGGAGATTAGAATTTTATGCTTATTAGAGAAGTTAAGAAAGAAATGTAAACTCTGCTGTGTGGTCATGCTCACCTTCGCAATCTAACGGCACATTTATTTCCCCGCCTGAAAAGGCAGTCGCTCCGCTGTCTTCTCATCATACTTCAGACCGATTACAGTTTATTATTTTTATTTATTCTCAATTTCAGTTTTTTTCATAGTTATTTAGATAAATTATCAATACTCTACATTAGTTTGGATGAAATTTGCCTAAAATTGTCTCTCTGGTTTTGCATCGGTTCCCAGGAACCGGAGAAAGCCGTTTTGCGTCATGATTTCTGGTTTAGGGAACCACTTCACTTTTCAGAAAAAAAAGCTTTGTTTTACTTTTTCATTTAACTACTGTATGGTACTTTGCTATAATTATTTTTGGTTTCTTCATTTTGGGAACCGAGATGATAATTAGCCTTGTTTGTCTTTTTTAACACCATTGGGTGTTTTTTTTTTTTTTTTAAATCTATTTCTCTCCCGTGGTTCGGAACTCTCTCAGGCAGTCCTCTTGCCTGCTGCTCTACCGCCCATTGTGACCATCTGCCCCCTCAAAGTCATTAGCACTCCCCTCGGACCAAACCCACAAGGAGATCAAGGGGCAGAGGCAGAGGCCCAGTATTGGGTGTGTGGTGGTCAGGGCACTGGGATGCCTTTGCCTATCTGACCCACACAATGTTTTTTTCCTGATGCTTCCCCATTCCCCCAAGCGTGGCGTGCAGTGATACCTTGGCACATGGCAACCCCGCTGGTGTCTGCCACACTCCCCACACCATTGGTCTGAGGTCCTGTAGTACCCCTGGTCTCCACCTGGGGTCACTGGGACACCGGACAACCCCAACGCTCTCCCCTGGGAAGAAGAGCTGTCCTGGGGTCCTCAATCTCCTCCCCGGCCGACTCCCAGCGCCCGGTTCGGCCTCCCGAACCTGGGTCGCTGGCGTGGTGTGAGGTGTGGCGTCCATCGTCTCAACCCTCGGTGCCACTGGGCTGGCTCCATTGGGTGTTTTCTTACATCATGGTTCATCTATAACAGGGAACCAAACCATGTTTTGCTTTTTAAACCCCTGCTTACATCGGGGTTTTTGTACAACTGGAAATTTGGATTTTTGGGAATTGGAACACCTTCCCTGCTTGTCAGTACTTGGCATGACTGACAGGCACAGAGGCAGAAGAAGACAGGACCAACAGGCTTTACAAATTCAGGTTTGCTTCCAACTCCTGGCTAAGGCAGACTGCCATGAGTTGTGTTTAAGGTGCCTGGATCCATTTCTAGTGTCAGTGATTTCTGCCGGAAGAATCCGTGAGCTTCAGGCTCTTTGTGTAGGCAAGGACTACATTTCTTTCTACAATGACAAAGTGGTCCTGAGAACAAACAGGAGATTTCTCCCCAAAGTGGTTTCACATTTCCATCTGAACCAAACCATTACCCTACATGTATTTTTTTTTTATTGAACACTCCACCTCTGATGATAGGAGGCTCCACACTTCAGATGTTAGAAGAGCCCTTAGTTATTATAATGACAGCCACTAAGGACCATGGGCAGGACAGAAAACAGCTGTTCTTGACTTTTGGGGATGTGGGAAAGGGTAACCCAGCATCTAGAAGGTCCATTTCTCACTGGATAGTTCAGTGCAGCTAGTTTTGTTACTCTAAAGTGGGAAGGGAACCCCCAACAGGGTTGAGGGCCCATTCCACAAGGGGCACAGCTGCTACCTTAGCAACTGCCAGGGATGTTCCATTAATGGACATCTGTAAAGCAGCTACCTGGAAATCAGGACACACCTTCACAAAGCATTACAGTTTGGACATCTTGTCCAAGAGTGATGCCAGGTTTGGCACAGCAGTCTTGCAGAGTCTGTTTCCAAAATAGGATCTGTGCGCAACTCTAAAGGTACTGTGTGGGCATGTGTGATTTTGTATTTTCTTGAAACTTGGCTTCCCAGCCAAATGCCCTTTGGGGTAACCCTTGCCTCAGTGTTTGCGCACAGAGGTTCTTTGTCTTTTAAATAGTTTTTTATTTTAATGGGTTCACCACACCATAACCAAGACACACTGTCTTAGGGTAGCTGGTTCATTCCACTAGGGTGTCAAACAGACGAGGCATACTGATGAGTCCTGGTAGGACGAAACACGTGTCTGTCATCTGTTAGCGCCCTTTGCAAACTGTGTGAGAGGCCTTTCAGCACCATGCAATTCTGCTTAAAGTTGAACCAGCATAACATTCTGTGGTGATTTGCATATGCAGCCCATGATGCCTTGCATTGTGTGGGCATGTGTGATTTTGTATTTTCTTGAAACTTGGCTTCCCAGCCAAATGCCCTCTGGGGTAACCCTTGCCTCAGTGTTTGCGCACAGAGGTTCTTTGTCTTTTAAATATTTTTTTATTTTAATGGGTTCACCACAACATAACCAAGACACACTGTCTTAGGGTAGCTGGTTCATTCCACTGGGGTGTCAAACAGACGAGGCATACTGATGAGTTCTGGTAGGATGAAACACGTGTCTATGTCATCTGTTAGCACCCTTTGCAAACTGTGTGAGAGGCCTTTCGGCACCATGCAATTCTGCTTAAAGTTGAACCAGCATAACATTCTGTGGTGATTTGCATATGCAGCCCATGATGCCTTGCATTGTGTGGGCATGTTTTTATTTTCTAAAGGTACTGCTTTGTAGTCTACAGAAGTTATGAATACCTGAGTATTAGTGGAGTTAGAAGAAAAAATTACTCACCATAGTAATCTTGTTTCTTCCCAGTGATACTCAGGTATTCATAACTATCCACCCTGCCTCCCCTTCAAGAACCAGTAGCCTCTGCATTCCTGGGAATATGTATTTGGCCTACTATGTGGGTGCCACTTTCAGGCACTATTGTTTCTAATCTATGATGTTCTTGTTGTTGTTCTTCCCTTTCAGGTGATTCTGACATTCAGAGGTGTAGTTGTTCTTGTTTATCCTCAATTCTGGGGTTTTTGACCTCCCTTTGGAGGATTTTATGGGATATTACTTAATTATTACTATAATTCCAATCATTTGGGTGGTAGGTATAACTTTGTAGTTCTGAGACCTGTCTTTCCAGGCTCCAAGGAAATCTGAAGGTTTAGAACCAAGGCAGTTGGTTAGAGGCAGTGTTTGAAAATTAGCACATGCAAAGATTCCATCTTTTGCATAGCCTTCCATCTCTCCGGGCAGCTCAGTCTTAAAGAGACACTGCAGCAGTTTTGAATACCTGAATATCACTGGAAAGATACAAGATTATTATGGTGAGTATTTTTTTTCTTTCTGTTGCTTGAGCATTACTTGTTACAGTGACTTTACAGTTGATACTTGGTGATCTAAGCTATTTTGCTTTTCATAACATTTAAAAATCGTTCTGCCATTTTGGAAAAAAAAATTAAATAAAACTTACATTTTATGGATATATTTTTGGTAGCCATTTAGTTAGTTTAGTGGTCACCACTCACCTTAGCTTTAGAAGTAAATCTGCCACCAGAATGCAAGTGTGAACATGACCACACGACAGCTTGAATTTAATTCTAAGATTCTCTAATTAGCATAAAATTCTAAGCTCCGGGGTGGCTCATTCCAGGAGAATGAAACAGTTGTTAAGCATAGTGAGGGATCCTTGTGGAAGAAATAGCATTACTACAGTGAATATTTTTTTCTTTCTTCCCATCTACAGCTATTCAGGAGCTGAAGTCGTAATGGCACTGCTTGTTACATAGTAGTCGCTACTATAGCACTAGTCTGATGTGTCAAGCAGCTTCCACTCTAAAGGGAAACTGCCAGCACTCCAGGAGCAAAAACACGGGACCTATTGGTCCCGATTAGATAAAACACAGTAGTTTTAACTTTTTTTAATCACTTGCATGGCTGAAATCTGTAAGTTTATTTTGTTGATCATGCGGCCCCCTGTTGGCCATTATTTTCCCAGAGTTCCCCACAGCCAGCCCTCTGATGACGCGACTGACTGGCTAAGCCGTGGGGAACTCCTGTGTGTCCGTATACTGTAGTTGCTGGAAAATATTAACAGATATACAGCACATTTTTGTGCTTCTAATGCTGATACTGATCAACCAAAGAAAGAGCTTTCCTCCATCAACTGGTACCGGTGTTAGAAGCACAGACATGTGCTTGTATATCTGTTAATATTTCCGGACAACTCTTCTGGCACATAGGAGTCCTCTGCGGCTTTGCCCGTCAGTTGCATCATCAGAGGGCTGACCACGAGGGACTCTCAGAAAATAATGGCTGGCAGTGGGTCGCAGGATCAACCAGGTAAACTTACAGTCTTCAGCTGTGTAAGTGATTACAAATTTTTAAAAACTACTGCGTTTTAGCTAATCAGGCCGACAGTTCCCCTTTAAGTGAACAAACTGTAAGTGATGATATTCCACTTATCGTGTAGACATCCTTAATAAAAGTAAAAAATATTGTCTTAAAATCTGGTTTTGGAGTTAATGTTTTGTAACAGAGTTCCATCTATGGCACATGTGATGCTTTTTTACTCGTGATCAAAACCCTCAACATTGTCTTAAATGGAGTGTAATAATGTAACTAAAAAGATAATAAAATTCTCTACTACTGAATAAGGAATATGGGGCCCTATTTTGAAAGGTGTTTCTCCAGTTCTCTGCCTATGGAAAAAGAAAATCCTTTGAAAATAGGGCCCTCTGGTCTTTTAACAGTTCTGCAACATTTAATTCTGAGGAGCTCTGCTGCCAGTCTGTTGACCTATGAAGTTTTGCTAAGGAATAATTATGCAGTCAGTGCCCAGACTAACAGTGTGAATTATTAAAGTGAAGATGATGTACTTCATCTTCAGTACTGTATGCAAAATCCCAAAATGATTCACTGACAGGTATAGGCACCATGTGTGCTAATGTGTGCATGTAAGTTCAAGCTAGTTTAACCAGTGACAGTCTCTCTGGGCAGGCAGTCTTCTTGAATTAAACTCCCTATTTTATTGCAGCAAAAATCTTACATGGAGAGATATGCAACACCTAGTGGTGCGGACATCCAAGCCAGCTCACCTGAACACTAATGACTGGATCACTAATGGAGTTGGACGAAAAGGTAACCATGATAGTAGAACTTTCTTAGCTTTCAGTTTTCTTTATTTACCCAGTAGGTCTTGCTATTCTGCAGCCTGTTCACATGCATTTTACTGTATTCCCATTGGAGTGGTCATATCTGGCCCCTGGACACCCACTACCCGTCCCTTAGTATAGTGTCCTGGACATATTTCTATTGGTGGGGCTGGCCAGGCAGTAGCAGAATCTACCAAAACTTTCTCAACTGGTATGTAGCAAGGTACCCAGAGGTCCGGGTATGTGAGATGGGTAGGGAAGTGTGTGTGGGCCAGTTGACCAAAGCTTCGGCTGCCCGGCATGACGATACTGTGATGCAATTGTGAAAGTAAGTAACTTTTTAAGTACTATACCACTTGCCACTGATGAGAAAGCCTGCCTCAGAGTGCCATGGGTTTGCACAGGTTTTGCCTGTATCTTAATTCATGGTAGAGATCGAATTTAAAAGCATTCCATCACTTTAGAATGCCACTGCTCAGCCCAAATTACCAAAATCTGTCCTCTGGTAATCCATAGGGTTAAATGTCCACCAGTCCACTGGAGAAGGTAGAAAAAAAACGTGCACACTCCCCATCTGAACCCCACTACCCTCCCACCTAGTCCAAAGATTCCCTTCCCTGTGTGTCACCTTAACACGAAAAAAAAAGTTATTTAAGTGACCAATGCCAGGCAAAGATCCTCATTCTGTCACCACCGAGCCCAAATGTCATGCCAAATCATGTCCCAGTGGTGCATTAGGCATCAGCTGCACTACTGGAGCAAGGTACTGGTGCTTGGCCATGACAGTGAGATGATGATGATCCTCCTGCGGTGTTGGACATTGAAATAACAAATTTGTAAAATGTCAGCTGAGGAAGAATGTCGTAAGATTGGGTGGGAGAGTAGTGGGGCTCAGATGGGAACCAGTTGGGAGACTAACAGAGAAAGGTGGAGGGGGAGACGCATGCCTCTCAGTCTTTTGTCTTTGAAATTTAGGACACTAATCCTAAAATCTAGAAAAATATGGAACACATTAGACATGGATATACAAGCTCTAAACACTGTGGAAGTGAGTGCATTTACTTTTGTTTTAGCGTCATGGATCCCGTATTCAAAGAGTTAGCAATGCACTAACCCTGAGTAATGCTAGCGGACAGGGCAGAGACCACATTTAAAGGCCCCAGGGCACCACACCAGTCCTAAAGCACAACTGCTCAAAATATATTGCTATGCCCATACAAATGAGGGATCCATCATACATACTGAGTGCAGTGTGTATAGTCATCAGTTTTGGCAGAGCTAAATAGCCACCAGAGCAGCACAGTTAAATGTTGTTGAAACTCTGCCTAATCCCTGAAGTGTCTGCCTAGCCAGGTTATAATCACATCCCCACATCCTGCTTGCTAGTCTAGTGGTCCCCCCAACCCCGATCGTCCGCCTGGCAAAGTTACAAGCACATTCCAATTTTCCACCTATTTTGGTGATCTACTGGTCCCGCCACCCCCCACCGGCCAACAGAGCTTTGTAGCCATAGATATATAAACTGAATCCTGCTGGTCTAGTGGCCCCCCTCCCCCCACCTGATCTGCTTGCTCAGGACTCTCCTCCTACGCCCAATTGCTGATGCCGCTGTATGTCATTCAAGATGGCAACCAGCACAGCGTTCTGCTCACCACCTCAGCCAGCCCTCATCTGACAGGTTTTTGCGATCATTCGTACTGTATAAACAGAGATCGTGAGCAATGCAGGTGGGTCAGTTGGGGCTGTTGACCTTTGGCAGGGTGGGGAAGGGCCACTGAACTACCAAGATTCAATTATATAGATCTGTGGCTACATGGTTCTGTGGGCTGTTAAGAGGGTGGGGGGATGTACTTGTAACTTGACTAGGTGGGGGATGTGGTAACTGCTAAACCACCAGGATAGGGGGTATGTGCTAATAACTTGACCAGTTGGGCAGTCGCAGGGATCCCTAGACCACCAGGATAGGAGGGGCTCTGATTGTATCTTGGACCGGATGGGCAGTTGTGGGTTGCACAGGCATACTAATGATCCCATAATGGGCATGCTAATAGACCCTTAGTGCCTTGCATGCCCAACAGGCTCATTACCAAGCTTGGGCTGAGGCACACAGGAGCTATGGTGGTATCCTGTTTGGGACACACTATCACCAGAGGGCGTCTCTGGGCCATATTCAGCCATGATCTATGATCGTGCATCACATAGTCACTGTATGCTGCACTGGCATGGCCCTATATTCAGATATCATGCTGTGGTTGGAGAGCGCCAATTGTTGGAATATTGCTTTGAGCCAACCTTGTGATAACTACCACACAGCATTTGTGTGGCACACATGGCTGCTTTGAATATTGGGCAATGGTGTGTTTTTAAATTTCTAGTTTAAGTCTGAGTTTAGAGCACTGTCTGTGTGGACAGCGCCTTCTTCATGTGGGGTGGAGCAATTTTGAGGAGGGCAAGTCATGAAACTTCCCAGTTCTCCAGACCACGCAGGTACACAAATGGCCACAAGCAGGACCACACTGGAAAGGAGATGCTTCAGATAAGCTGTCTATGGCTGTACTGGGTAACTAAATTATAAAATAAATAAGTAAAATGAGGACTGTCCCTCCTAATGTGGGAGAACTTAGGGATATCGGGGGAGCAACAACTTTGTCCCAGAGTATTTAACAATCAAATAATTAGGCTGAATGCCATATTTCTTTGTGGAATACCAAAATTAGGATTTTGGTACTCTGCCGAGAATATCACTTTTGTTTCTTAAATTCTACTCCTGCATGGGGATTTCTGGAATTGCAGTCAAACTTGTATTAGCTCTACAGCCTCGAAAATGAAAAGTTCTAGGGACATGGATATGTTGTTCATCCACACTCATTGGCAGTATCCTTGCCGCTTTAAATCTTGCCGGAAGGTCTTCAAGCTTGCTCCTCCCACCCACCCGGGTGGTATAACTCTCGGCTCCGCCCCATGACGCCAGATCTTCCTTACCGCTTGGAAGCTCAGGTTCCCTCCTTAACGCTCTGCGTTTGTGACTGGTTCCTATTTCTCCGTTTGCGGATTTAAAAATAATATTTTGCAAAAAGACTTCAGTCTTGATCCCTCGGCGGCTGCGATGGATAAATCGACTCCCGGTTCGGAGATGCCCATGCGGCAGAAGATGTCTCGGACGGATCCACACTCCACGTGTGTCTACTGCTGCTTAGGCCTTGAACGCGACCGCCCAGGCTTGCGACCTGTGCTCATCTTTCTCGGCCTCGTCTCGAGACCGTGCTGCCGATTACTGTGGGCCGTCCCGAAGCGTTTCCCTCGGTGAAGTCAAGGAGGCCGGTTGGCCGGTGTCCTGGCCGGTGGCGGCGGATCCATCGAGCGGATGGTCGCCCTCGAAGAGGGAAGCGGCCTTGAGCCGTATCTTCCTCGCCGCGGCATTTATCCCGCTCTCTCTGGGTTCTTCCTACACGGCTTCCTTTAAGGAGCTTTGTCTGTCCCTCTCCACTAAGGAGAAGGGCCTCGTCTGCTGGACCTTTTCTCGGTCAAAGAAGGACAAGGTAAGTCCCTCCGTCGGCGCTCTTGGGAGGCGGGAAGGTCCCTCTCCCGGGCCGTCGACCGTCGGCTTGATCGACCGCTCGACCGACCACTGGCCTCCACGGTGTCCCGTCAGGTCAGTTGGCCGAGACTCCCACTGATGAAGTCGAGATTTTTCTCGACCCATTGGATGGGCTGTCGCCTTTAGCAGCCGAGATTCCCCTCTCCCCGGTTCCCCCGGGAGGAGTTGAGGATCCCGTGGGCTCGCCTGTGCCTCCGGTTCCGGAGCCCTCGGATGGACCTTCCGAGCCGAAGGGAGTGTCGGTTCCGGCCGACACCTCCCTGCACCGACCCCGGAAATTCCGGGACTCTCGGTCTCGGTCTCGGACCTCTTCGCGGTCCAGCCGTTCCCACCGTCATAGGCGGTCTCGGTCTCGGCACCGCGGTAAGCGGCGTCGCCGCTCGTCCTCGTCCTCCTCCTCGGATGAGGGGAGGCTTCGGCGTAAATTACGTCGACGTTACGAGGACCTTATGTTGCAACAGCTCCTCCTGGCCGGGAATAAGCCGACTCCGGCGCCTTCCCGGCCATTGAAGTAGCTGTCACGGGCAGCGACACAACCCTCGACTTGCCGAGGCCTATACCCAGGCTGGTTGTTGGCCAAAACCAGCTGCTCCACCGATTGCGGTGGAACCTCCGCCTCCACAGCCACCAATTGGGGCTCCGACCAAGATTCTCGGTCGGCTAAGGGTTTACCCCATCGACTCAGTTACCCTCACTCCCGACCGACCTCGGCAGGTGAAGGGTGGTTCAGGCCAGAGCGAGCTCTTGAGGACTCTTCGAGTCAAGATGATTCCTCCTTCTTCTCCAGCGACTGGACTTGGAGTCTTCAGGAGGTCAGCCAATGGGACGATAGCCCGTCGTCCTTCCTAGGACTGCTTGGCTCATCTCGGAGTCTACCGGGATGGGCTCGAACCCGTTCCAAGCGACAGGTATCCCCTCACGGAGATTCTGGACGAGGATTCTCCGAGCGGAGGCCTTTCCGGTGGCGAGGCCATAGTGGGTCCAGCACTGGAACTTTGGCAGCGCCTGCTTCCTGCCCTGCGCCTTGGCCAGGATGGCCAGGAAGTATCACGGTCCCGGTTCCTTGTCCGGTTTTCGGAACACCCCTCTGCTGAGGGTTGGTTACCGACAGCGTTTTCGGTAGCGCCCGCGCGCCAGGGATGTGGACAAACCTCCTGACAAGGAGTCAAGAAGATGGACTATGTCGGGCGAAAAGTCTCGCTCGTCTCTCTCGGCCTTCGTCAGGCCAGTTCGGCCGTCCTCATGGCACATTTTCTCATGCCCTGTTGGGCTCCCTGGATGAGGTCATCCCTCATCTTCCCGCCGATCTGCAGACTACGGTTAAGCAGGTGCGGGACCAGGGCAGGGCAGTGGCCAAACAGCAGCTCCAGACTGCTTTGGATGTAGGGGACTCATGTGCCAGATCGGTGGCGGCCGCAGTGGCTATGCGTCGGCGGGCTTGGCTGAGGATATCCACCTTTACGCCGGATACCCAGCACAAGTTGGCGGATGTTCCCTTTTGGGGACTGACCTCTTGACCCTGGGGTGGAAGGTCACCTGCAGAGGATCGAGAAGTCCAATGCCACCTTGGACTCGGTCTCTTCCGCTCAGAAGGACAAAGGCAGACCACAGCCTAAGCCCTTTCGTCCTTCTGTGCCCCGTGGCGCCCGGCCCAGCAACGTCAGGGCCAGCAGGCTCGGCCTTGGCATCCCAAACCCAAGCCGCCGGCTTCCTCTAACAGGAGGCAGGGAGGAAAGGGCCCAGGAGGTCCCTCGGCCGGTCCCTCCTCCAAGCCTGCCCAGTGACGGGCTGAGGGGTGTCGCCCCCATCCCGTCACCACCACCTAGAGTCCCCCGTGAGAGGCCACGCACTTCCGTTCCGCCTGGTCGCTGTTCACCGGACAGGTGGGTCTTGGAGGTGGTGGGAAGAGGCCTGCCTCTGGAATTGAGCAGGCACCACCCTTCAGAGCCGTGCCCCTCGGGGGCCGGGATCCCAGCCTCACTGGCGGCTCGTCGAGCCGACACGCTCTCCTCCTCCAGAAGGAGGTGGTAAGAGAGTGGTGGACCCTCTTTCAGACCCAGGGTTTGTGTCCAGGTACTTCCTGGTTCCAAGCAGACGGGGGCTGGCGCCCCATTCTCGACCTACACGACCTAAACAAGTTCCTAAGGTCTCGAACCTTCAGGATGGTCACTCTGGCTCAGATAATACCATCCTTGGAGCGTGTGGTTCTGCTCTCTGGACTTGCAGGGCGCGTTTTTCACGTCCCTATCCGTCCGTCTCACCAGAGATTCCTTGCTTCCGGCGGAAGGATCTCTCTTGATTCAAGCCATGCCCTTGGCTTGTCTCCAGCTCCCAGGGTCTTCACCAAATGCATGGCAGTGGTGACAGCATTCCTCTGCGCGCCGAGGTCCGGTGTACCTTACCTGGACGACTGGCTGATAGCAGCTCCCTCCAGGAAGGAGGCGGAGTGGTCCAGAGATCTGGCCCTCCAGGTCTGCTCTCAACTGGGCCTCCTTATCAACGAGGCCAAGTCAGACTTCGAGCCAAAGCAGGTGATTTTATTCATCGAGGCGCAGCTCGACTCTCTTGAGCCAAGCGGCGGCTCGCCGGACAGGGCGAGGTTCTTTCCTCCTTTGCCCGATCATTTCTGGTTGGGCAATTCGCCCTGCCCGGGACTTCCTGCGCCTCCTGGGTCTCATGGCGGCCTGTACCAGCGTGGTCCGTTGGGCCCGCTGGTACATGCGTCCCCTTCAGTGGGGACTGGCCAGCCAGTGGTCACAACGCTGCGATCCCTTGGACCAGCTTGTGTCGGTGACACAGGGGATGTGGAACGCTCTCCAGTGGTGGACCGTTCCAGATCATTTGCAGGAGGGCATCCCGTTCGTCCGCCCCGAGCCGACGGTCTCTCTGTCGACCGATGCCTCTCTGATGGGTTGGGGTGCCCATCTGGGGGAACACCGGGCTCATGGCCTCTGGTCCCCGCGGGAGTCCCGATGCCACATCAACCTGCTGGAGCTCCGGCGGTCCGCCTAGCTCTCACCGCCTTTGCTCCGTTCCTCCGGGGTCAAGTGGTCCGAGTCCAGACGGACAATACCACGACCATGTACTATCTAAACCGCCAGGCGCGGGCCGCGCTCCATGCTTCTATGCAAGGAAGCTCTCCGCGATTTGGTCACTTCGAGCAGCCTGGTGGGCGGATCTCCTAGCCATTCACGTGCAGGAGCCTCCAACACCCTGGCCGATGCCCTGAGCCGGATAGGGGCTGCATCCCACAGTGGTCTCTCCCGCCGGAGGTAGTACAGCATCTGTTCTCCCTTTGGGGCACACCTCAGGTGGACCTGTTTGCCTCCACGGAGAGCGAGCTGAGTCTGTTCCATGCCGCCCCCTCAGCAGGGCTCGCTGCAGGGGATGCCTTCTCGAGGCAATGGACCCGGGCCTCTTTCGCCTTTCCCCATTTCCCTTGATCCACAAGGTGCTTCTCAAGGCGAGGAGGGACAAGGCGCAGGTGATTCTGATAGCCCCAGACTGGCCTCGCCAGTTCTGGTACCAGATCTCCTCAGTCTCAGCTCCAGGACTCCGCGGCAGCTTCAGCTCGCCCGGACCTGCTCTCAGTCAATCAGGGAAGGTGTTCCATCGGACCTTCAATCCCTGCACCTGTGACGGCCTGGTTCCTGAGCGGCTAGAGTTCCAGGCTTTGGGTCTTTCCGAGGTCCTCAATGTAGTTGAGGCGTCCGTAAGAGTCGACCAGAAAATGCTATGCCTTCAAATGGAAAAGGTTTTCCATTTGGTGTCAGAACAAGGGCTTGGACCCTTCCTCCTGTTCCTTGGCAAGCATCTTGGACTATTTATGGTCCCTTTCTAGTCAAGGGCTTAGGTCGGCGACCCTAAGGGTGCACCTGGCAGCCATCTCTGCTTGCAGGCGCGGGCGGAAGCAGTCGATGGCGCAGGAGAAAGGTGATCTGGCGCTTTTTCCAAGGCCTTGATCACATTTCCCTCAGTCTGGGGAACCCCACCTCCGTGGGATCTACTGCTGGTACTGGCAAAGCTCATGGGCAAGCCATTGAACCTATGCACAGGTGTGCTCTCTCTCACCTGTCGTGAAGGCCGCCTTCTTGGTGGCTATCACGTCAGCCAGAAGGATGGGAGAGCTCCAGGCGCTTTCCATCAGTCTCCTTACCTGGTCTTCCACAGGGACAAGGTTGTCCTGCGCCCCCCACCGAAATTCCTTCCGAAGGTGGTGTCGGAGTTTCACCTTAACCAGGTGTTGACTCTGCGGTGTTCTACCCCAATCACACCTCGGAGGCGAATACTAGGCTCCATACTCTGGATCTCTAGAGAGGCTCGCTTATTATAAGGGCGCCTGGCTGAAAATCGGGGAGGAGTTGCCAGCTGTTTGTCACTCACGCTGAAGCCGCATCTGGCAGACCTGCAGCCAAGCGGACGATAAGCAGGTGGGTAACCTCCTGCATAGATCTCTGCTATAAGTTAGCGGGCATGGAGCCTCCCAGAGGATAGAGCTCATTCTACCCGCCATACTGCTGCAACGGTGGCTGCTTCCAGGGACGTCCCTATCCAGGAAATCTGCAGGGCTGCTACCTGGAAGTCAGCAAAACACCTTCATTACCCACTACCACATCGACCTTGAGTCACGCGGGATGCTGGTTTTGGGGCCTCGGTTCTCAGTCTCTCTTTCCCAAGTAAGTATGTAGGGGTGTCGTCTTGCCTCCCTCCTCCCCGGAGAACTGCTAGGGAGTCTGCCAATGAGTGTGGATGAACAACATATCCATGTCCCTAGAAATACAGGTTACTCACCTGTAACAGGAGTTCTAGGAATGGTATATGTTGTTCATCCACCCATCCCGACCTCCCTCCGCTTCGACGCACAACCTGAGCTTCCAGCGGGCCAGATCTGGCGTCATGGGGCGGAGCCGAGAGTTATACCACCCGGGTGGGTGGGAGGAGCAAGCTTGAAGACCTTCCGGCAAGATTTAAAGCGGCAAGGATACTGCCAATGAGTGTGGATGAACAACATATACCATTCCTAGAACTCCTGTTACAGGTGAGTAACCTGTATTTTGTGCTGCTTGTGATGAGGGTGAGAAAATAAAAAGGTGAATGTACTTTAGATCTGAGGGTTTTTAACTTTTTATGTGTTCCTGCTTCTTATTTGTCTGTTGACAGAGACCACTATATTTAGTTTGCTTTTCAGATGGTTTCCCCTGGGGCTTGAGCAGCTGTGTCTATATTCGATATAATCGATTCTAAAAGAGCAAGGTGTTTCAAACTCCAGAAATCCCTCATTATGCTTACTGTTGCAGTTAGCCTTGTAGGTGAAGCTGTCCCCCAGAGAACATGGAATATATATAAAATATGGAACTTGGAACGTTGTTCAAACCTCTGCCTCGTGGTGGTGCTGTGAACGAGCAAGTCGCCCTGAAGAGCTGTCTTCAGCAACTTCATTAGAAGACTGTGTTTTCATTTAGAAATACATAGTTCTTTATTTCTTTTTCATACCTCTGCCTCTCTTTATTTTTATTTATTTATTTTAGTGGGTTTTTGTATTTTTTACATATTCTCTGGTTCCTCAGCAGTTCACAGGAACGGGATAAATCCCTCGCTCCACTCGATTCTTTTGCCAAACTGCAGTATAGTAGCTCTGTTTCATTATTTTCACACAATACTTGTCTTTTTGGTGTGTTTTTCAAGTATCACCTTGGTTCCACAATTTTTAGGGAACTGAGACATTTTTCTTTCTACTCTGAGAGGAAACTTACCAAAAAGAAAAAGGATGTTTTACATTGCGATCAGAATCGGCCCTTTTTTTTTTCCCACCTTTTTTCTCTTTTGGGATTATGATTTTTGGTCTCTTGTGACAAACTGGCATGTCAGAAAGGCCCAAAATGAAAACAGGACCCACGGGCTTTAAAAATTGCTTGAACTGTTTTAATCTTTTGACCAAGGCAGACGGCCACGATTTATGCCCAAGGTGCCTAGATCCTAGCCACATTTTCTCTAATTGTGAACTCTGCAGCAAGTTTTATTCCCAAAACAGTTAAAAAGAGCTCCTTCATCCCAGTGGCGCAGAGGGTTGAGGCGCTGGATGCCACACCTCGAACCACGCTGGTGACCCAGGTTCGGGAACAGACTCTGGTGCTGGCAGGGGGAAGGAAAGGATAGAGCATCCGAAGGACTGCTCTTCTCTCCTGGGGAGGGCTGAGGAGTAGCTCCGCTTTGTAGTGGCCCCTGTTGGAGACAAGGGGTACTTCACATAGCGGCGCAGGAGGGATTAAAGAAAGCCGGAAACAACTTTGACGCCACCGGATGACGGCCGCCATTCTCCATGCTCCCCGGAACCTCTGGGAGCCTCCTCCAACACAGCAGCGCCCCAGACTGTGAAAAAATAGTGTACTGGGCTTCCCCGCCACCCGGTGCCTTCCCCCTTGGAGGAGGGGGACCCGCCTAGCAATGGGATACGCCGGGGCAACTCGGGGGATCGGCTGCAATGTGTATGTGAGGGGGAGCTCCTGAAGAGGATTGCGGGCGGGGGGATGGAGCACTAGGGCGGATGCCAGAGTGTGTAGGAGGAAGGTAAAAAGATCACTCCAAAAAAAAAAAAAAAGAGGGATTTAAAGTTGCAAGATGTTATGCCATCTCAGTCTGCTTCTACATCACCAAAGCACTCTGAAGTGGGCTGTCAAAAGAATCTTCTGCATCTAGGGTCTCTGAGAAAGGGAAGCCTAAACATTCAAAACATAAAAGGCCATCTGAGCAGGTTCTAGAGTTGGTTCCTGCAAAAAACAAACAAACAAAAAAAAACATGTCACTGCCATTCCTGCTGAAGAAGCAAGGGAGCCATAAGTGGACAGACTTAATAGCCCTCTCAGGAGGACATGAATAAAGCCTGACAATTTTTCCAAGCCTTTCAGGCCATGGGCGCCCTTGTGGGTTTCTTGGTTCCTCCTCAATCCTGTCCCCCAATCCCCAGTTCCAGGATACCACACGGATGATTCTTACTAGGAGGTGGAAGGGAACTGATTGAACTGGAAGATGGCACTGACCAGGAGTTTGGTTCCCATTCCCGGGGTCTGGAGGATTATTCCTCACATTATGCCTTTGTGAGGCAGATGGTCAGTACCCTCACCCTCTCCGCCCAGGAATCTGGGAAGGATGATGAAGAGGCTGACTTCTTAGACATGATGGGCTGACCCCAACTAGGAAGTTGCTTGTACCTATGCAAAGATCCTTCAGAAAGGCAACCTGCAAGCTATTACAAAAATCCCACCTCTGTCCCAGACATTGACAAGAAAATAGAGAATTACCAGCTGGACAAACGTGACACTGAGCACCTCTACTTACACCCAGATCATGAGGATGTGGTGCAGGGGACTGCCTGTGACAGGGCTACGGTCCCCCTTTCCACCCAGCCTCCAGACAAGGATTCTAGGAAACTGAATGGCATGAGGAAGAAGGTTTACACCTCTGCCTCCCTGCTTTTGAGGCAGGTCATGTACTTGGCTCACACAACTCCACCAGAAAGCCTTCTTGAACATTGTTCTAACCCTGAGTGATCAGGTCCATGATGGCCGGGCACAAGACATAGCAGATACTGCTACGAGTGCACTTGATGTTACAAAATACCTGTTCCATATGTCAGTGACACTACCTCTAGGGTGTGATTGCCTTGCAGTCTCCTTAAGGAGGTTCGCCTGGCTAAGGGCAACTAATCTGTCCCAGGACACCGAGGCAAAGGCCATGGATTTTCCTTGCGAAAACAATTCTTTTTGGTGACAAGACAGAGGCATACATGAACAAGCATTTGTCAATGTCGAATGTTTGCTTGCTGGCATTGGCATTGATAGTGTAGGAGTTACAGAGCTGCATAATAGGAATGGCAGTGAAGTATTGAACTGAAGCCAACCCCACCACCTCCCTGCAGAGACTGACAGGCATTGGGGTGTGCCTTTGGGTCGTCAGACCATTTCACCACACCTTACCCTGCAGACACTGACAAGTGTTATGGTGTGCCTTGGGGTCTTTGGGCCTTAAGCGCACCCCATTCCATCAGGAAATACAGTGAGATGAGTGCGGTATAGGAAAATGGGGTGAACTTTGGGGCTGAATTGTCCAAGGCACACCTCGATGCCTCTCACTGGCAGCAGGGTGTGGAATGGTATGAGCATTACAGGCAAAAATGCCATGTCACACCCCTGATGCCTGTCATTCTCTATAGGGTGGGGCATTATGGTCGGAAACCCTAATGCCTCAGGCATTCGTTGGTATTTTCACTCCAAATTTTCAACATGGTTTTTTTGTGACCCCCCCCCCACCTCATGAACAGTGGAAATATCAGTTTGTTAGCCAAAAGCTGCTTTTGCACAGCGACTACGGCATTTAGCACCACAGGTGCAAAAACCATTCCGAACAGGATGTGAAAAATGGCAGCTGTACTGTTCATGGGGAGGTGTAAAAAAATTGGCAATGTTGAAAATCTGCAGTGAAAATATTTAAAAAACTGGTGAAGTCACGAGCGTGCGTAGAAACTGTGCAATGCACACCCGTAATGTAATTAGTTTGTGGATTTGTTACAGCAGATTGTCAACACAGGCATTTTGGGACCTCCAATCATGAACATTTTTACCGTGATTTTCTTTATCTGTCCCGAACAATGATTTCCCATGGCGACCACGCATTTCTGCGCTGAAAGTGTGAAAACGCATTTTCGCCATGTTGTGAAAAATGACAGCTGTACTGTTCATAAGGAGTGTGGTAAAATGCCACTGGTGGAAATCTGGACTGAAAATATTACAAATTCAGGAACTTACAAGGGTGCATGGAAACTACGCAATGCTCACTCGTAACAGTCATTTTATGGACTTTTGTCACCAAATTTTCAACATAGACATTTTAAGACCTCTGCTCATGAACAGTGTCACTATGATTTTCTTAATCTGTCCCAAACATTGCTTCCGCACACGACTGCACCATTATGCGCTACATGTCTTGGAAACACATTTGGTAGCGATGTCAAAATAGGCAGCTGTACTGCTCATAAGGTAGTGTAATAAAATGGCAATGTTGAAAATCTGGCATGCAAATATTAAAAATTCACAAACTTGCGAGCATGCGTAGGAACTGCGCAACGTGCGCTCCTAAAACTGACATTTTTGGGAATTTTTTCACCAAATTTTCAACATAGCCATTTTAAGACATCTGCTCATGAACAGTGTCACTGTGATTTTCTTACTCTGTCCCAAACATTGATTGCGCACACCGACTGCGCTACATGCAGGGAAACACATTTTGGGCAACATGTGAAAAATGACATCTGTACTGCTCATAAGGAGGTGTGGTAAAATGACAATGTTGAAAATCCAGAGTGCAAATATTAAAGATTTGCGAACTTATGAGCGTGCGTAGGAACTATGCAACGCACGCTCGTAAAACAGTCATTTTTAGGAATTTTTTCAACAAATTTGCAACATAGGCTTTTTGAGAGCCCACCTTATGAACACTGGCACTGTCGTTTCATTAATCAGTCCCAAAAGGTGATTTAGTGCAATGACTACGAAATCACCCTTCGGGCCCGATTAATGTCATGACAGTTCAAGAATTCATGAGGAGGGGTCCCAAAAACCCCATTTTGAAAATTTGGTGCCAAAATTCTAAAAAATGCCTGAGATATGCATTAAAGTTGAAAAACCCTACTTATTGCATTATACCAGCTTACGGCATTTCCTCAGTTCTAGAGTCGGCTTGGAGAGTGCAGGCGTGAGTTGCCGTCCACTGAAAATCGTCCACGCCAAGCTCGGAGGTAAGTATGGGGTGGGGTGTGGGAGGCAGGGTGCAGTGGTGGGCGCGGTGGGCAGGGAGACCGCCGAGGAACTTTTTGTTTACAGGTTTGTTTGTTTTTTAAGGAAGACGACGCGGGACGCTTTGCCACACTGGGTGGGCTCCCAGCATGGCAGCTGGAAGGTTGTTTGGGGGGGTGGCTGGAGCCAGTGGGGGTTTATCCCCGTCGGCCATAACAATTTTGCCATGCTGGGGTGGGCTGCCAGCGTGGCACCGCAAACTTTTTGAGAGGGCATGGAGCCCGGCCGAGGATTAGGCGCCCCGTCAGCCATACAGTATGTGCATGGGGAGAGGCAAGAGCACGCACATGCGGCGTGTGTGTGGAGGGGGGAACACTGCTCACTGAAGCGGAGCTCTCCCTTTCAACTGTACGGTACTGCATTTTCAACTGCTGTCATAGACAGCTGCAGCGTTCATTGGAGAACTGCGGCTGCGCCTGCAAACACACTGACTGAATTGGAAGACTGGTGACACACCTCCGAAAACTCGGATGATGGCACTATGTTTCTTGCACATACGTGCAAGCAGACATAAAAAGGTGGAAGAGTACAAGACCACCTACAAAAGCAACTATGAGACAGAAAAGGCCTCTGCTTTCTGCAGGCCTCACAAAAGGAGAGGTAGGGGTTGGGGTTGTCACAGACCCACTCCTGGGGGTCAGGCCCTCTGCTTCCACAGGGCCCAACCTTTAAGTGTGATTTGTGAATGTGGACAAATGGGGGCACCCTTCTGTTTGTTTTGGGTCTGCTCAAACTGCCAGTCTCGAGTCCTGGGATCAGTTATGAACCCTTTTTAGCTAGCACACCCAGGTAACAGGTCCAAATATCACATAATCTTTGGGGAAAGTAGGACAGTATACTTGACCCAACGGGCATACAACCAACTTGGTTCACAACCCCCTTCCGACTCAGTTGAGTTGCTGATATTTTTCTTACCTTGCTGGTTCTTTACACAGATGTTTGTTAGCATGGCTGCATATGATGATACTCTAAACACTTTAGCAGTTGTATCAGAATTATCAATACTGCTCCACCATTCACACTCAAAATGAGAAAATGTCTCAGGCAGGCTTAAGGAAAACAAAAAGTTTACTAAGATTAAAAATAGTAAATAAATACAGTGTATAAAACAGAACATAGACACATAATGATTACAGTCAGAAAAAATATGGACAATTACAAAACAAAGTGCCTTGTAAATGAATTAGCTAATTCTACCTCAGTGTTCAGTTGACAAGGGGTTCTCACTTGAATTACCAGTCTTGGCAGAAGTGGTCTATCTTGAGTCCAGGAAAAGTGTGCCTTAGAAGTCCAGAACAAAAGCGTCAGTTCTTTCAGCCAAGTTTCACCAATATCAGAGATAAAGTCCCACCCTCCTTGTGATGTCACCGCTTTTGCTGTTGGTATGAGGTCACTCTTAGTCCTGTAGTTAATTGTTTAGTCACATGCCCCTGCACACTACTAAACATTCCAATTAAAAAATATATATATACTTCATAATTAGTGAGCCACAGAGCATGCTTTATGATAGGTCATAATATCCCTTTGAACTCTCAGGAAAACTGTCTGAGAACCACCTCTCAGCATCATGAGATTTTGGACATTGACTGACTAGGAAGCATTCTCCCTCCTGTCACCTCGTAAAAAGGCAATAGTTTCACTTTAAAGCACCAACTCTCTGAGAACATGACTTTTATGATTTCCACACAGGTTTTGTTAGGCATGTGTTAGTTCTTTTGAAGTTAGCTGTTTCCTACCACTACAAACAGTACATTTTCTAAAATCTAATGCCCCAGGATACCTTGAGCTGACTGCCATGTTTCACAAGCAGAAATTCAAAGAAACTGATATTTATACCAAAATATGATACAGTTAATAATAAGCAGATGGCTATTGTGACAGGGATTGCTACCCATGTTTTCTTTCCCACACCCATGCCCTATGGCTATTCTCAGATGAGAGGCTGCTTTAGAGGCAGAAGAGCTTCCAAGTGGGCTGACCGAGCTTCAGGGCCTAGGGTTCAGCCCAAACAGAATCCCTGATTTGGTTGTCCAGGTCGCCCACCCATTGCCTGTGGGAGGAAGATTGGATCACTTTTTTCAGAAATGGAAAAACATCACCACAGACAAGTGGGTCCAGGAAGTAGGGAGTCATGGCCTCACCTTGCGGTTCAACAGCTTTCCAGGTTTGCAGGTGTGCAGAAGTTTTCCTCCTTCTACCCCAGCAGAAAGAATTCTTCTGGAACTCGAGGTCAAAAAGCTGCTGCAGGGAAATGCAGCAGAACAAGTTCCTCCTTCCCAGTGGGGAAAGGGCCTTTACTCAAAGTACTTTCTCAAAGGCAAAAAGAATGAGGAGTGGCAACCCGTTTTAGGTCTCTGATTTCTGAACTAACACCTGAAAAAAGACAAGTTCAAGATGATCACCCTGTCTACAGTGATCCCATCCCCTGCAACAGGGAGATTGGCTGAGTACCCTGGATCTGAAGGATGCATATTTTCACATCCCAATCAGGACCAGTCACAGAAAGTACCTATGGTTCAGGCTGTCCTCTGGTCATTACCAGTTCGCAACCCTACCTTTCGGTCTCTCATCTGCCCCTGGACGTTCACAAAGCGCTTGGCCATGGCAGCAGCACATCTTAGAAGGTAGGGGGTGATGTTTTTTTCTTATCTGGATAACTGGATAGTTGCAGGAAAAACACATCAGCAAGTCAGGGACTCTCTCCAGTTGGTCCAAAACACTTTGGAGAGGTTGGGATTTCTAATAAATGACCAAAAATCCCAGACAGAACCAGTGCAGGTCGTGGACTTACGAACATATGAATTTGCCAGCAGATAAAAGCCTTATGGTCTATCGAGTATGCTTGAGTGTGCAGCTAGCAACCCTTATACTGCAGCTGCCCCTCCTCCTCCCCTTCATAGGAGCAGAGCTGGATACCCTCCAGGGCAAGGCTTTTCTGCCTCAAGAAAGAGTGGAAAGCCTTTTGGAACTGGCAGACTCCTTCTGCCTGGCACAGCCCTGGCCAGCAAGACAGTTTCTTCAGCTTGTAGGGCTTATGGCTTTCACTACAGCTGTGGTACCTGGGCCCAGATTTCAAAAGGGGGGATATTCAGTATCACATGAGGACCCATTGGTCTCATTACTGACAACCTGTATCAAGGCCAATACCTGTGACAAAAACTTTCCTGCAGTCCTTGAACTAGTGCAAGAAAAGGGACAACCCCAGGGAGAGGGTTCCCTTTTAACTACAGGCTCCAGCAGTCGTTCTGACAACAGACACCTTCTTTTTGGGCTGGGGAGCCTATCTGGGTGACCTCATAATAAGTGAAGTGTAGTCTTCTTGAGAATCCAGGAAGGACATAAACCTCCTAGAACTAAGGTAGTCTTTCTTGCCATTCAGTCCTTTGCCCCCCAGATAAAGGGTCAGGCCATCCAGGTTAGGAAAGGCAACACTACTACCATGTATTACATCAACAAACAAGGGGGAACAAAGTCCTCAAAACTATGCACAGAAGCTATGAAGCTCTGAAATATGGCCTACTCACTAGAGGTGCAGCTGTCAGCCATCCATCTTCCAGGAAAGGACAATGTCTTGGCAGGTTCTCTCAGCAGGGTAAGCCAAGATTATTATGAATGGTCTCTGAACAAACAGGTGTTAGCCACAATCTTTCGGAGATGGGGTATACCAGAAATAGACCTGTTCGCTTCCAAAGACAATTGCCAGCTCCCTCTCTTCTGTTGCAGGCCCCCGGTAGTGGGCACAGTCCCTGTGGATGTCTTGGTCCTGGACTGGTCAGGGAGGTTCCTGTTTGCCTTCCCTCCATCTTTGCTAATGCGAGTCCTCCTGAAGTTGAGGAACCAGCCTACAACCATGATACTGATAGCTCCAGACTGGGCCAGACGGCCCTGGTACTTCCTGCTGCTGGCCCTTTCCTCCAAGCAGCCCATTCATTTTCCCCGAGAGACAGTCTACTGACCATGTCTCAGGGCAGAGTGACCTTTCTGGGCTTCAGATCACTATGCCTCAAGGCATGGTTCTTGATGAGCTAGAGTACTCTGACTTCCAGTTTTTAGAGGAGGTCCTGAAGATCCTCAGGGTCTCCAGGAAACCTACCACCAGGAAAACATTGGCCTACAAATGTAAAAGGTTTTCTCTGTGGTGTACTCCTGGGCAGCTCAACCCACTGCAGGCAGACTGGCCCTTGCTATAAGACTACTTGCTGTATTTGCAGACTTTAAACCTTAGGCCTTCAACCCTTAAGGTGCACTTGGCAGCTATTTCTGCCTATGTTATCCGCAGGCAGTGAGAAAATGGTGGCTACCCACTCCATTTTCAAGACGTTTTTCAAAGTGTTGATGCATCTGTATCCCCTGGTCAGGGAACCAATCCTCCTGGGATTTGAACCTGTGCATAGCTAAGCTCATGGAACCTCTGTTTGAGCCTATGGCCACTGCAGACATGAAGTATGTCACCTGGAAGGCAGTCTTTCTAGTTGCCATAACTTCAGCCAGGAGGATGTGCAAGCTGCAGGCTCTTTGCATTTACCCCAATTATATCATAATCCACAGGGACAAGGTAGTCCTTAGGACTTACAGAAAATTCCTCCCTAAAGTGGAGTCAGAGTTCCATCTGAACCAATCCATCACTCTCCCAGTGTCCTTCACAGAGAAATCCAGCTCTGGTGAGCTGAAGCTTCACTGCCTGGTTGTCAAAAGGTCGCTTAGTTACCATTTGGAATGTACTAAGGACCTCAGATCTTTCCATTCTCCACCATTCCTCACATATGGAGAACTGGGAAAGGGCAGAGCAGCTTCCAAGAGGACCATTGCACACTTGATAGTCTCTTGCATTCAGTTCTGTTATTCAGAAACTGACAAGCTGCCACCTCAAGTCCTCAGGGCACACTCCACTTGTGGCACCTCTGCCTCTGTAGCAGCTGCAAGGGAAGTCCCCTTGGTGAAAATCTGTAAAGCATCTACCTGGAAAACGGTATACACCTTTATAAAACACTATTGCCTGGATGTGCAATCCAGAAGAGATGCCAGGTTCGGCACTGCTGTCTTGCAGAATCTTTTCCCCAAATGGGTTCTGTACCCGGCCTCCCAAGGTACTGCTTTGTAGTCTGCAATAGTAAACATAATGAGGGATTCATGGAGTTTGAAGAAAAAAATATTTACATTAGTAATATTGTTTCTTCCGAGGGATCCCTCATTATGCTTAAACCTCTCACCTTGCCTCCCCCTCCAGAACATGGAAAAGGTTCTACAGGAATCAGTTTTCCTTTTAGTATTTTCTGCTTGAGCATTACTTGCTGTTCATTCACAACATTTAGTCTGCCATAGCTGTCCTGGGTGACCAATCTTTTATTGACTTTGTGTGCATTTAGTTTTTGTGATGTCTAGAATAAGTTAGTAAAATTTGTGGCTTTAATTTGTTGGCTTTGAAATAAATCTGCTGTTAGGCTGTAGAGCACAACATCAACCCAAGGCAGAGGTAAAGCAAAGTTCCATAATTTGCATATATTCCACGTTCTCTGAGCAGCTTCTCCTACAGGGCTAAGTGCAATAATAAGCATAATGAGGGATCCCTAGGGAGAAACAATATTACTATGGCAATTTTTTCTTCTTGTTCAGCTCTACACGGTGTACAGTAGTCCACCTCTAAACTACCTTATCCATGTTTGTTTTATTTATAGCCTTTGAACTGTCCTGTCATGACAAAACAGCACTTCATCTTGAGAGACTTTAAATCCACTGTGGAAAGAAACTGATTGTTTTTTTAGTGCATTTCTCACAGAATTTGCAATGCATTTATTACATACATGTCTTTAAATTTTAGATAATGTTTGGAGACTGGCATGATAGCCCACCAGAAACACACAAATCTGTTGGAAACTGAGACCATGGCAGCAGAAAAGATCAGTGGTCCATCCTGTTCTGCTGGTAGTGCCCTATCAAACTCCAGGACCTATTGTTGTTACAGGGTACTGGCCCTCACAGTTAACTCCCTGCTACCTCCTACTACCACCCTGAATGACCACTATACCCTTCGCACTGTCCTAGCTTTACTTGAAACCATTTATGGTTTTGGCACCCACCACCTCGGCTGGCTGACTGTTCCATGGTTCCACCACCCCTTCTTTAAAATAAAACTTTCTCATATCTGTCTTGAACCTTCCTCCTATCAGTTTCAACTCTCTCCCCTTCCCCTCAGAGTCCTTGAACTGTTACTGATGCCAAATAGTTCCTTGCAGTTCACCTTGTTTATTCCTTTAAGAAACTTAAAGGTCGCTGTCATATCAGCTCTCTCATCTGGTCTCCAGCAAGTACATGTTCATTGCCTTGAAACGATCCTCGTAAGATCTGTCCTGCTGTTCCCAAACCACCCTGGTCAATTTTTGCTGCACTCTCTAGGCTATTCTTATCCTTTCTGAGGTGAGGACTGCAGAACTGGGCACAGTGATCTATAAAGAGGTAGTAATACCGCTTTTCTTCTACTGTCAATACCCCTTCCAATATGTCCTAGCTTTCTATCTGCCTTACTATAGGCCTTGTTCCACTGACTTAATTGTTTAAGGGAGTCACTAGTGATACCTCCTAGGTCCCTTTCCTCAGCTGTAGTGTGCAGCTTTACCCCTCCTATCCAGCACTCTGTCCTGGGGTTCTTGTTCCCTATGTGTATCACCTTGCACTTTTTGGCATTGAATTTCAGCTGCCAAACTTTAGGTCACCTCTGTATTCTTTGCAGGTCACTCTGCATCTCCCTAACTCCCTCGTCACTATCTAACCTCTCACAGAGCCAAGTGTCATCTGCAAAGAGACACAACTTGCCCCAAATTCTTTCTCCAGTGTTGCTGATGAACTTTTTGAAGAGGACAGGACCCAGGACTAATCCCTGTGGCACCCCACTTGTGACATCCCACTCTTCTGATTTGCTGCTGTTAATCACAACCCTCTGCTGCCTCTCTTTCAACCAGTGTCCTACTCATCCTGCTACGTCCCTTGCTGCATCCAGATTCTCCATCGTCTTCAGCAGTCCTCTGTGAGACACTGAGTCGAAAGCCATGCTGAAGTCGAAGTAAATTAAATCCATGGCATGGCTGCATCCAGTACCCTCGTTGCTTGGTCAAAGAAAACTATTGGGTTGTTTTGACAATACCTCCCTGTCATGGACACCCTATCCATCTTGATCCTAACTATTTGATTCTTGCAGGTTCTCTTCTCTTCTCTCTCTTATGTACCTGAAGAAATCCTTCTCTCCCTCTCCCTCTCCTATCCATTGTGCAAGCCTAAGCTCTCTTGCTACCTTGGCTGCTCTTACCAATCTGCTCACGTTCAGTGATTTCCTCCTGTACTCCTCCCTATCCGGATCCCATGTATTTCCTGAATGTGGCTCTTTTCTCCTTAATTCTTCCCATCACCTCTCTGTTGTTTAACCAGCTTGGCTTTATTGTTCTGGCCTTCTTGCTTTGAAGCTTTGAACACAAGTTTGTTGCCTCCTCCAACTCTGCTTTGGTGGTTCCCCATTTTTGGTTGGTATTCATGTATGGCTGAATTCTGGCACAGTGTCCCTCTAGTATGCCCCCAACATTGGGAATTCTGTCTTGCTGCAGTCAGCAAGCAATGCAGATATGTGCCAAAACTCAGCCTGGCTACAAAGTCAAGGCCATTAGGTTACATTATAAGTAAACATTTTCTCAAAACATTTTCAGGACTAGAAACAGTCATGCTGACAGTCGCCTATGTCTTCCAGTTACCTCTCCTGCCCAATACATCTCCTATCTTCTCTTCTGCACATGACATTAGTTGCAGTTACAATTATTTGACTAAAACAGCCCCCCACCCGCTTGGGAATAAGACAATGTATCACTGTGGCAAAAAATACAATTTATTTATCTCTCTCCCACTTTCTACTGCACAATAATAAAAGTCTTGCTAAAACATTTTACTGAACCTTCCCCCCACCCACCCATTTTCTGACTCCAGCTATAAAACAGTGGCATAATCTACATCTGGGGGTTGCCGATGGTCTGACTGGTGTTTATTGTCTTTCATGTTTAACCTGGCATATTCCAGTCTCTTTACACCCTCCTGCCCATCAACTTCTCCTAACACCCTCCTGTGGCACAATCAGTACAATCTGATTGGTCTACAGTGGCAATTGCTAACTTGTCTTCTTTTTCATATCATGACTGACCTGGCATAATCCAGTCTCCTACACCCTCCTGCCCATAACTTCTCCTAAGCACACAATCTGCTTGCTCTCCTGCACATTTCTTAAATTGTGTGTATGGCAGCTTTAAAGAACCTGCCAGTGTTCCAGTTAGAGACTGGAAGAGCACAGTGTGGTAGTGACTTAAAGCCCCCCACCACCCACACCCATAGGCGCTCCCAAATCTGTCAGGTTTAAGACAGTGGCACAATCTACATTTGGTGGTTGGTGGCTGGTGGCATGGGACTCTGCATGTCTTGCTTTTCTTCGTACTACTTTTTTCATGGCATGACATTCTGTGACATTAATCTTTCTTAACACCCTCCTGCCTGAACTTCCAAACACACTCCTGCCCATAACGTCTCCTGAACACCCTTCTGCCCATAACTTCTCCACCACTGAGCTCTCCTGCACATTTTTTAACTGTTCTGTGTGGTAAATTTGTTGATGAGGAAGAAGCAACTGTTGCAGACAGACTATGGAAAGCGCAGAGGGTTAGGGTTACATTAGACAATTTAACCAGTCCTCCCACCCGAACCAGATAAAATGCAATGGAGCCACTACTTATTTTACACCACCCCCACCTCCTTTCTGAACTTGTTAGACTTGTGATCCTCCTCCACAAAAAAAAAGTGCAGTAATTCTAAGCAGATGTTAATATGGCCAGCCACCCACCCCATCCCTCTTGAAGTAGTGTAATTGTTTATTGAAACTTGATCTTCCCCGTTCTCCCATCAAACAGAGCAGAATTGGCCTTGGGGCTATAATAAATGACCCCCCCCTTTTAATTGAAACAAACTGTATTTTAATACTTATCTTCTCTCCTGTGCCCAACTTGCCATCACAGTCATCTTTTGTCTCTGGGTCACGTCAGTCTGCTGGGTTTGAAACTAAAAAACACAATCACAATTTAAGACGATTTTAAAACGTTATTATTTCCTGCGCAGTCTAATGGTCTTAAATTTCTTTAGTGCTGGAAGAGGGTCATAGTCTTGAAGTTCAGCTCCTTCTTGGGCTATCCGCATGAGTCTGCTCACAGTGTCAGTCTTTAGGGAACATCTACTTTTTGTTTTTATTTTATTTTGTACAAAAAACCCTCTTTCACATGCCACTGCTATAACAGGTGACACAAGTAAAATCTTGGCCATTGTGACAAAATCTGGGAATACATCTGAATAGTTCTCAATTAAGTTTTGGCAGACACTGCTGAGCAAAGTCGGTCCTTTTTTTTTATATTTCAGAACAAGTTTGAATTGTCTGTAATCTTTTTCAGCCTTGTCTTGGTCAATGAGTGCTGGCAGTGTTTCTTCTTTGAAGGTTGTGTCTTGGAAATAAGTGCAAAAATCCTTGAGTTCCTGCAGTCCATGGTCCATTATCTTGGAGTCATTGGGTAATCACTTAGGACTTGGAAGAACATTTAAGTCATGCAGTAGTTCCAGTGAAGTTGACTCAAATCTTGTGTGAATGTCTTCAATGAGTTGCATCAGGTATTCCTGAGATGCTGTCTGGAACCGCATATGCAGTGCTGGCTTGTCATTCACATTTTGATCCTGCCACGTGCCGGGACGTTGGTCAAAATCCTGAAATGTCTTCTGTAACTCTACCCCATTCTGCTCTTTAAACTATTGCAGTCTAGTAACTGGGGCTTCTGTCATGCTGCTGGCCACCGAAATGTCAACACTGTCCTGTTGCATGACTAAAGACAGTTTATTCACCATGTCTAAAACATCCATGAAAAAAGAAGTGCATAAGATAAAGCAGACTGATTTCAGTTTGTATGAAGGCCCTTTGCTTCTTGGGCAGCTTTTGCTGCATCATGCTCTAGGTCTTATAAAAGTGCATGGTATGAGCTCTAATTTGCTTGAACTGCAGTAGGCAGTGACAGCCACTGAAAACTTGCAGGTTCTTTTAGGGACGGATATCTGATATTGTCATCATTGAGTGTTTCTTGGATGAAACGTGAGGCATTATACCATGCTGCAGAGTTGCTGTAGCACCTGTACACATTTTTATGGTTACTTGATATTCATTGAATACGGGGTTGTCCTAACATGCTTGTCCTACTACCAGTGCCAGTCTGTGGGTAACACAATGGATCTGAATTAACCTTGGGTTTACTTGCTGTCTTAACTTTGCACCCACCCCATTGTGCATTCCAGTCATGATGCTGGCACTGTCATTTGCTAGTGTGATGATCTTCATAGGGCCAACTACATTAGCAGAACACACACTTAACAGTTCTGCTACAGTTGTCTCTGCCCTCCCATCAGGTATTGCAATACAGTCAAAGAAATTAATTTTGGCCTGTGCATTGTGTATGCACTTCATATATATGTTCACCTTTTTGTGAATGGTTAAATCAGTTGTTTCATCCACTATTACCCCCAAGAAACTTGAGAACCTAAGCAAGCTTTGATTTCTTCCTGTAGGACTTCATTTATGGAGTCCAGCATGTCATATCTTGCATCCCGCCCAGAGTGGATTGTGCCACTGTCTTGCAACGCTGGACAGCCATTTAGTTTCTGTGGATGTAAAACATCACCATCAGTGTCATTCCACAAGCAACAGCCCAGCCTGAGTGCCCTGGCCTGAAAGATTCCATTCCTCATCTGTAGAGATATCAGTATTTCAAACTGGTTCAGTGATTACCCTTGTTGGTAACGTAGCACGTTGTCATTAACTGAGCAACTTTACTATCATCCTTTGCCCCAGGACCCAAGATCTGCTTCTCAAATGTCACTGTCGGAGACAATTATTCTGCTGTCTTCTTTCCTGTGTGCACCAGCAGATGTTCTCTGTTTCTTTCATGTCTGTAGAAAGCAGACACTTTCAGATTGGGTGTGCCAGTTGTGGCAAAATGATTGCTGTACACCTTGTTTGTTACGCACAGGTACTTTAATATCTCAATCATGTCACATTCTGCACTGGGGGACAAAAATGGACTTCAGCAATAGAAGTCCATCCATTTTCCCTTAATTATTAATCCTGCAGAGAGCACTGACCATATATAACGTTGTCTTATAGGGTACATAATCCTTCATTCCATCTGAACAAACTGAGACAGACAACGAGCTTTGGAGAAAAATGGCCACAGCCATGCATTTATTTAACCATATTAATAATAATAACAGTTACAGCCAGGTCAGCGTGACGTGCGCAGCAAGGTAGTCATGGTTGGTAATCATTAACGACCATCCCCTTACCCCAGGGGGAGCTAACTGAATATTACAAACCCCGCGAGGTAACCTGTCTCTGGGGCATGAGGGATGGCTCTTCACCAGCTGCCAAAGCGTGCTCCCCTGTCAGAGGATGCTGCATTGTCGCAGGCAAGTGCCTGAAGAGGCTGCTCATCTGACTGCCCCCTCCTTGAAGCAGGGCACTCCAGCCATACAGCCCAGATTTCCTGTCAGCCTCTGGGTGAGCTGGCTGCAAAAACGCTTGATTCCCCCATGTTAGCCCCTCTGTACAGATCTTCCAAGAGTACTGTGCCACCACAGGTCATGACTATCAATGCTCAGCCAAGTACTGATCATATATAACAGTATCATCAAGACTAGAGGGAGAAATATGTCACTGTTATCCTTGACTGTTGTTCAGATTTGTAGTGTTAACATCCTAAAAGAAGTGGTTCTGTTCTTTTTAAATGACTCATGGTTTGCAGAAGCAGTAGCTTGCCTTCAAAGTATTTCCATCTCATCCATCCTAATTTTCTGCTCCCCTCCAGGCTTAAAACGAGATATGTAGCATTGCTAGTAACCCACCACAGTCAGTGACTAATTTCCTGCCATTGGGGCAGATAAAAGGGAAGCACGTAGGGGAACTCAGATAATATGCCCAAGTAAGGAATGAGAGCCTTTAATTATGTAGTAGTCCCTGATGTACTGAGCTCCTGGGACTGCTGGTAGGGGTTTCCAAGTAACTGTGGCTGTGGAATCTGTTTGGTTAGCTGTGATAGATCTCAAACAATACATGACTGTGTTAGCATCATTTAAATTTAGCGTCCTTTAAATTTCAAAAATGTGATAGATTATCTTGTTCCGGCCCTTTTTATTAAATTAATAGGACCAAGTCATGCATTCACATTGGTGTGTATTACTTTTGTCACACACAGTACATAGTAGCAGCGCCTTAATTAATATGTGATTGTGCCTTTAAGAGAGAAAAAGCAACTGAATATTAGTGAAAGAAATCACTATTAAAGTTCACTATTTCCCAAATAGTTATTTTAATCAAACCTCCTTGTATGTTCACCAGTATAGTACAGTGCTGTGTATCATTTTGGCCCTTTGTATGCCTTGGTTATCTCTGGGATAAAGTAGGCATGTGCTTAAAGATGTGGTGGGGGGCAGACTGCTTTACCTAAACCTTACCGTACTGTAATAGGATACAGTTTGGGGCAGAAGCATTTTTTTTTTTTGTTCTGTAAAATATGTTTATTCAGTTCTCTCTCATGGTCAGTAAGTTAGGGGACTTTTCCTTGAGAGGCTGTAGCAATTGCTAGCTCCATTCTCCACTGCAAGATATGTTGGATTTAGTAAAATCTTGTTTGTTTATCCTCATCTAAGATGGTGGCCGAAATCTTGCAAGAGCTGAGAGCCAGTCAGCTTGCAGCTGTATGTAGCAGGGGCTTTGTAAACCAGAAAGAAGTAGGGTGGATGGTCATGCTGCTAGCCGTTGTTTGAGAAACTGGGGCCATAAAGAAACATTTGGATGGCTCCGTTTTTGTCCAGAGAACTTCCTTTTCTCTGTGGGACTGTTTTTTGTGTAGAAAATAGCACAAGGTGTTTGCAGGTGCTTTGATTTAGTGCCACTGAACTCCAGTAATGTCAGAATCCAGCTCAGGCATTTAAAGCATTTTCCAGTGCAAGGAAGCTTTTCTGGGTGAGTTTGAGAGTACTTTTTTACAAGTTAGTGAGGTTAACAGGGTCACCAGCTTCTTGTTGGTGATTAATACAACTCAGGAACCAGGTTGATTATTTATTATATTACCTCATGTAAATTACTGCATAGATTCTGTGTTCAATTATGTGGGTCAGACATTATTTTAGATCTTATCTGTGTCAATCTTCACCATTCATCACTGTTGGGTACTTGGCCGGAGGTCAGGACCCTGCAGGAGCTTTTTTTTTTTTTTATGTAGGTGGAGCCAGGCAGTGCCGTCGTCTGTGCTGCCTCTGCGCCATTCGTGGTGCCGTGGCTGGTCCTGACTCTGGAGCTCCTGTTCGGGCTGGAGCCGTGCCCCCTGTGGATTCCACTCATGGTGCTGTAGGGGGCACTGGTACCAGCTCGGACATGGCTTTGGGTTCTGGCTCCTTTGGCAAAGATGGCAGTGGGCACCCTCCTAAGGTTTAGCACAGGGCCTCAGCCTCTACCTCCTCAGAGGCGGAGTCAAGCTCTGAGTCAGACGGACAGTCTGACCCTTTGGGGTTGGCTGTTGAGGTGGGCAGCCCAGTAGTCTCCTCGACAAGCCGGAGTCCGACCCCCTTCTGAGGTGGGGTTGGTGGCTACAGAGACTGGGATAAGGGGTGCTGACTAGCGGGAAGTGGTGCAGGCCACCATTGCTCTGCAGCCTGGTCTTGGTGGGTTCACTGACCCCTCAGCAGTGGTACCCCCACCTGTGGTGTGCCTAGATCGCCCAACTTTGGGGCCGATCAGAACACCTATGGGAGGGGAGGGTGCTATGCCCTGGATATCTCCTTCGGGTGATGCCCAGAGCTGTCCGCTACCTAGGCTGGCCCTCTCGAGGAGGAGGGCTCTTTCAGACTCCGAGGATTCGAGGGGCTTGGGGTCAGCACGGCGGCCTTTTTCGGGGGTCCACCCGGGCTCTTGGAGAAGCCGTAGTGCAGATCTCTGCTCTTCCTCCTCGGTCTCTTTGAGAGAGCCCCATTCTTTTTAGGTAGGGAACCGTCCTTCTGGACCTATATGGCCCCAGTCGCCTCACAGGGGGGATTCTTCCAGGTGCAGCCAAGGCAGTACCGAAATTGTTGTTCGGCTGTCGGCTGTGGGGTCTTCCAGGGCACCTTCTTCCGTGGGTGCTCCTGGTCCGCTTCTTAGCCCAGGCGGAGGCCAGCCGACATCTCTTCTCAGCTCTGTCCCCATTCCTCTGCCACATTCTCCTGCTCTCCCAGGCATCCTTGGTCCTAGAGGGCCTCTCTCCTGGGAGAAGTTCAGAGCAGTGGCTGCTCGGTTCCCAGCTTACGTTAGGGCGATGGACATTCAGATTTTTCAACCTCCCCCACCCCAGGCAGCCACCCGCTGGACAGCCAGTGCCCTCCAGCTCCTCATCCCCCTCTTCTGGGGGAGAGGAACCTTCTGTCCACATCTCTTCAGCTGCTGATCTTGCTGAGTATCAGCGTTTCCTCGTGAGGATGTTGGAGGACTTGCACCTCACACCTGCCACTGTTAGCAATCCTGATCACTCTGCGCACGCCTTTCTGGACAATTTTGGTGAGGCGACCCTTGTGGTGCCGCCCTGGCCTGCTCCCTTTTGGGAGGCGTCATTGCGTTTCTGGCAGAGGCCCTTCTCCAGAGTTCCTGCCTCAAGGGATCTCAGCCAGAGGTATTGCGCACCCCCGGAGTCTCCAGGTTCCATGCCTCATCCGCAGTCTGGATTGACGTAGTTGGATACTCCTGATGGGCTTCGCGCCCTTCACCGTGACCAGCCCCCAGATCCAGACTCCTTGGATTTTGACTTCTGGGGTAGGAGGACTTTCTACTCAGCACGGTTATTGCTTCCCATTTCTGCACATCAGGCCCACTGTGCAGCCTATGACAGGTTCTTGTGGTCCAGGCTAGGTCAGCTCCTAGCCTCATTGCCTGATATGGAGCAAACCAGACAAGCCATTGCACTCTCTGTGCGTGGCCTGGAGCTAGCAAGGCACCAAGCGAGGGCATCCCATGATGCCAACAAGGTAGCTACCAGGGTTGTAGGGACAGCGTTCTGCACTAGGCTGATGGCATGGCTGCGTCTTTCCCGGTTTTCACCCTTGGCCCGGTGTAGGGTGATTGACTCCGCTCACCATAGGACCTATCTCTTCTTCCGTAGAGCGAGACAGCGCTTGACGGGGCAACTTCCTTCCCCTCCAGGGGGACCCCATCTCACTCTCACCACTCTCGGGCCTCTCCATGCCCTGAAGGTTCTTCCTCTTAGTGTGTCACCCACTGAGAGCTAAGGGACTTTGTCCCTTAGGGTGTAAAAGAAACCCCCTTTGGGGGGGGCTCGGTACTCAACCAACAGTGATGAATGGTGAAGATTGACACAGATAAGATATGAAAATTACGTACCTACCATAATTATGATCTTTCTGTGCATCTTCACTGTTCATCACGATCCCACCCTCCATCCCCCTGGGGCCTCAGTCTCTGGGTCCCCCTCCCTCTCTGTGCCCATCCTTCCCCATCTCCTTTCTTAGGAGTGGGGTAAAACAGGGGCACACAGGGGGATAATGTTCCGGGGAGAGTGGACAGCGGGGGGGGGGGCAGTCCTTCTCCAGTGCTTTGGATCCACCCCTGTGGGGTGGGAGTTGATAGTTGCCCTCCTTTCTCTCCTCCTCCCTGTTCCTGTCCAACCTATTTCTCCTTGTTTATATATATAAAAAAAAAATCCCTTTTTTTCACCAATAATCTTTCCTTGAGAGGGTGTTAATTCTCTGTACCCTGTCCTTCTTCCAGAATAGCCAACTCTGCTTATCTGGAGTGTTTGCCAACCATTCTGTGCATTGAATTCTGGCAGAAAGCCTTTGGCTACTCCTTGCAGTTCCTATGTAATCTGGAGACGGACCAGAGTCTGGAATGTTAAACCCCCCCTCCTAAATTCTTTACCCACCCTACTTCCCTCTTCCTTTTCCAGAGATTGGGGCTCCTCCCAATCCCTTTAGTTTCCGACTTTTCTCCTTTTCTGTCCTCTCAGTCATTATTTCTCCTTTTGGTTCAAATATTTTTTCCTTTTTCTGACCCTTGGACTTCCTTGTCCCACCCTCCACTCCCTTCCTCTTACCTCTCCGGCGACTCAGAACTGGCAGGCAGGTGGAGTTAGCGCGACCTAATGGCTGACCCACGAGCGCCACGCAGTCGTCTGCCACGAGGGCGGCACCAATGGTGCGTTGGCTCTGCCTTCCTTAAAAAAAAAAAAAAAAAAAGCTCCCGCAGCGTCTTGACCTCCGGCCAAGTACCCAACAGTGATGAATGGTGAAGATACACAGAAAGATCATAATTATGGTAGGTACGTAATTTTCATTTCCTGGTACCGCTGGCAGGGGTGTTCAGGTAGTTAATAATCTCTGTAGCTGCACAATGTGATAATGTTCATAATTTGAATACTGTGCTGGCAATTTTTCAGCTAACATTTTCCTAGACAACCGACGCTAGTAGAAGCCGCAGTGTTAACATTTCTAAGACTGCCAGTTTTGCAATTTTAAACAGTTGCATATCTGCAGAAACATACTCTTGTTGTCTTGTTTGATCTTTGTTGTAGGATATTAATAAATGGCTTAGCCAGGTGGCTTCTTACCTTAGTAATGAAGTTGTTCTTTATAATAAGCATTTATTCTTTACAAGAAACGCACTGGAGCTCTAGGGTGTGCTTGCAACCTGTTTAGATGCACATAAGAACTGATCTTTGGAGAGCAGACCCCCCTCTCAGGTGGGGGATGGATTTTCTTCAAGTCACATGTGCATCAAGCAACCTATCAGGTGTACACAACCCATGGTGTCATGAATGTGGAGTGCCTCAGAGATTATCGCCCACAATCATGTTATCCACATCAAAGGTTTTCCCTTCCTGTGAGAGAGGAAAGGAGAGAAACTCTGGTTTGAAATGTAAATTCTGGGAGTACAGACCATTTATTTATTATTTTCAAAAGGAAACGCATACAGAGTTACAAAATACAGTAGCAGATTTTCAGATGTGTCCTGGGGAAGGGGGAAATAGGGATATAGGTACAGAAAAGAATAATTGATTATACAGTAAAACAAAACATCACATAGAGATACAAAATTAGACAGTGTAAGTATGTACTTTAGAAGCATGAGTAATCTAGGAAAAAATATTGCACAGAGTAATACATATCAGATAACAAGAACTAGTAGCATAGTAACATAAGACCAGGTGGGAAGTATGTCCCATGGGAAGTACAGAGTAACAGGGAAGGAACCTTAAGTTAGCGTGAGTAGAAGGGGTTAGGGTGCAGAAGGGAGGAGCGTTGAAGGAAAGGAAGTAAAAAAAAAAATAGTGTAGAAAGGGATAAGGGAGAGAGAGGATATAGGAGGGAAGGCAATAGGAGGAGAAAGATAGTGCATTGTGGAGAGGATGGGATAGGAATGAAATGGAGGAGAATAGGGAAGGAGAGGTTAAGGGGAAGGATAAGGGGTGGGGAGAGGGAAGGAGTTGAAGTAAAATGGGGTGGAGGGAAAAGTAGGACAGAGGAAGGGCTTTGACTAAGGGCATTCACAGGAGAGAGCAGTGTGAACATGGAGCAAAGAGGAGATGGAGAGTTTGGAAGAAACAGAGCCAATTGTTAGGGGGAGAGAGTTCCAGAGTTAAGGAAACTGGAAGAAGGCAGCTTGACCAGCAAGGGATTTATGAGAGAGACGCATGAGGAACAATAGCCTGAGTTATGATGGGTGTATGGGGAGGGGGTGGTGGGGAGAGGAGAGAGCTGAGGTGGGTGGGGGGGGGAGAAGCCAGACAGAATTTAGAGATAAGAGGCACAGTGGGTTAGGTGGTGATTTTCCATGGAGGGGACGGTGAGTGCAGAGTATAACGAACAGTGGTGAATGCGAGGCGGGCAGTCCAAAACAAAACTGCAGAAGGAGTAAAAGAGGGGATTCAATCTGTCAAGGGTGGACTTTGGGGCAGCACTGTACACAATGTCATCATGATAAAACTGGGGAGGATCATTTTAGAGATGATTTCACGGCAGACAGGAAGTGGGATATTGCTTTTGTTTCTATACAGAGCGCAACTTTATGGTGTTTTTTTGTGAATGGCATCTACGTGCCGTGAAAAGTCAAGGTGTCAGTCAAACCATATACGAAGATATTTAACTGAGGACACGTCAATTGTGACCTCATCTAGGGTGTAGAAGGAAGGCAGGGATGGGAGTCTGGAGAGCATCTGTCTGGTACCAAAGGACATGGGAACCGTTTTTTTTTTGCATTGAGGGATAGTTTATTTGATCTGAACCATTGCTAGACAGCATCGAAATCACGTTGGAGCCTGGCTGTTAACTCAACTGGGGAGGACCAGATGCAAACAGGACCATATCTGCGTACATGTGGATAGACGCAGATGAGCAGGCAGAAGGGAAAGTCATCAAGGAAAATGAAAAAACAATTAGCGAGCCAAGGGACTCTCCAATACGAACTGATTGAGATCTACCTAACAGGTATAAGCTAAATCAGCTTGTTGCGGAATCTGAGATACCTAATGACTTCAACGTGTTTTAGAGGAGAAGGTGGGAAACTATCAAAAGCTTTGGCTAAATCAACAAAGATGGCAGAGGTAAGGAGGCCCTGGTCCCCATGCCTGTGTGGAGGGAGGAGGTGGTGGAGTGGTGTTTGTAGAAGCCAGACTGGAAAGAAGTGAAAAAGGAGGAGGAATCTAGGAAGTGAGATAGCTGAGACAGCACTAGGTTCCCTTGGAGTTTTGATAAGGTTGAAAGGAGGGAGATAGGGTGGAAGTTGCTAGGAGAGGAGGAGTCTCCTCCTTTGGGAAGTGGAATGACAGTTGCGTGCTTCTAGGCATCTGGGACTGAAGCCAGGGAGGAGAGGTTTAGAAGGGAGGAGATGGGGAATGCAGTGATAGGAGCAGAGAGGAGGAGTAGGAGCTTAGGGTCAAGACCATTAGGGCTCCCCACCTCTATGAGGGTTGAGAGCCAGGAGGGTATTTAAGGAAGTAGTAGGGATAACAGATGAGAAGGAGAAGAGGTGTGATGGAGGGGCATAGGGGAGAGTGGGAGGAGGGGTGGAGGAGAAGGCAGATAAAAGTGAAAAGGCACAGGTGGTGAAGTAAGACCTGAACACAGTAGCTACAGAAGGAGGGTCTCAGATGAGGGTGTCTCCCACCTTGAAAATGGGGGTGCGGGGGCATGGATGACCTTTCAGAACTTAGAGTGGTGACTAAGATTGTTGCGAAAAGAGGAGAAGAACTTGGCCTTAGCAAGCTTGGTAACTCTGGTACAAAGTATTCCTCAGGGCATGGTACCTGTTGAGGTCATTACATGCACCAGAAGACTTGTAAGCCTTCCAAGCCAGATCACGTGCACAGAGGCAGGCCAAAGGTTCGGCTGAGATCCAGGGAGGTGAGAGCCTCAGACCCTTGATTTCCGGGGGGGAGGGGGGGCATGCAGATCCCAGATAGCTAAGAATTTGGAGTGAATGTAATCAAGTGCTAGGTTGATGTTACTGACATTAGAGATAGGGGACTAGTTAGTGGCTAGCAAGTTTGCAAGTAATAAGGATAAGTCTAATGACCTAAAGGACCTGATCTGGATAATTTTTAGGAGGACTCTGAGGCGATGAATTTTGTGCGTGCAGTAGACCATATGGTGGTCGCTAAGTGCATTAGGGAGGGTGCCAGCATCAGTGATGCGGTGCAGATGATTTGTGAGTACCCACTTCAGTAGTGAGTGGTTCAAGGATCTGTAATTATGACAGGCAGGGACAGAAATAAGCTGTGCAAGATGTAAGGATTTGATAGTTTGGCAGAGTTTACAGTGGGAGTGTGAATACCAATTAATGTTGAAGGTCCCAAGGATGAAAAGTTCACCAGAGGAGACATAAGAAGAGATGGTGATTAGGAGCTTGGTAGCAAATGAGGGGGTCAGCCCTGGGGAACAATAGATGCCAGCCAGGAAAATGGGAACAGAGAAAGGGAAGCAGAATTTGAAGAGTTCTTAAGCAGCAGAGGAGGAGGCAGAGTGTACTGGAGTAGATTGAATGGAGTAAGAGAGGTAGATGTGACACCACCACCCTTCTTGGCACACTCTAGACAAGTGAGGGAGCAACCAGGGATAGTGATAGCAGAGTCAGGAATCATGAGAGAAGCCAGTATTCCAACACAATTAGGACATCAGGGAGAAGGGAAACCATGAGGGTTGTAGAAAATCAGTTTTAGGCAGACTATGGATGTTAATGTGGGCCATCTATAGCACTTCGGGGAGGCAGGTGAACCATGGGGTCTCTCATTTAGCATTTCAGGTTTTATCAGCAGCTGAAGATGTTACTATAGTGCATGGTGAGCAGTTTTAAGAAAAAAGCTAAAATTGTGTTCTTTGACAAGCCAATGAAAGGACGCTGTCAGGTTTGTATGCAATTTTATGACCTCTCTCTTTTCTGGGTCTGTTTTTTTTTTTATTTTGTTTATTAATTTTATGTATAATCAGACAATTAACATTAACAGTTAAGGCACTCATGCAGGTGGCCAGCCCGGTTGCGCAGAGAGTTGAGGCACTGGATGCCACACCAGTGACCGGGTTGGGAATGGACCGGGAGGGGAAGATTGGCGTCAGAGGACTGCTCTCTCTTCCAGGGTTGACTGGGGTGATGAGCAGCTCAACAAGCAACCTCTAGCGGAAGGCTGGGGGGTAAATGAAAAGAAGCGTCGTGGTGTATGCAGAGGGTGGGCCAGCAGTGTGCATTGCCTTGGCAGTCGGGCTCCACTGGGTCAGAAACTAAGAAAATACCTCCCACCCAAGGACCAAGACCCCAGTAGTCGGAGACGGTTGTCTTCACCTCCCCCAGCCCGGCTTCAACACTATGAGAGGGATGCCTAAGGTGCATGCCCATCCCTGGAGGTTAGACCTGGGGATTCCTGGTGCTGGGGGAGAGGAGATAAGTGAATCATGCAAGGAGGTAGAGTCCTGGTCTGGGCAGTCGCCGGAGAGAGTTCAGTAGGGCTCCAGTAGGGAAGGAAAAAAAAAAGACACATACAGGGTACAGATGCAGCTTTAGATCAGTAAACTGCCACTTCAAAAAAACTTTGAGAAACAATTTTAACAGTTGCCCTGCACTCTTCTACAAAAGGAAGAGGGGGAATCTGGTACAGTCCGGTATATCAAGTCCAGTAGTCTTCAGTTACTTGCCAGCCTCTTCAAAGGTAATAGGTGTGTCCCATAGGGAGCATAAAACAAAGGGAGAATAATGCAGTCCAATGATTGCTAGTTAAACCTGGTCTTAACTAGGGAGAAAAACATAGGTAATAACAGACCATTAAAAAGCTCCATTTCTGCTGAGTGTATGTTAACATAGATTGCTTGCTATAATATAATATAGCATTCAACTGGCAGTCCTATGATCATATAATTTATATTTTAAACCAGAACCAATAAAAAGGAACAAACAGATAATACCTTCACTCTAAGGCTAGTGCCACAAATATCTGCAGGTTAGACAAACACAGCATCTGTACTGGGGGAGAGAAAATTTGCAAAGGTGGTCATAAAATGGCGGGATTCCCACGCTCACTTTACACCACGAGCTCTATCAATAATGTACACAGCAGAGATAAACCATGAAGCCCCTTCCAATTCTCCTAGATAGTCTGATAATGTTTGAAGTAGAAAATCTGTCTCCCCTAGAAAACAGAGGAGATCTGAAAAAACAAATAGTGCTGCATCTTAGTTTGAGCCTGCTTCAACCAGCAGACTTAAACTCACAGTTCAGTCTTCTGTGTTGGAGGCAGAGTGATATTGGTCTGGAATGTCTCTGCACCCCACAAACTCCCATTCCACTTTTTCAGTCCATCAACCTGAATCCTGTGGACTGCTGAACTGCCATGTCTTCTCTCCGTACACTACTCTCAAGTGGGCTGGTAACAGGGATGAGTGGACGATCCCCATAGCCCGTAACCAGTGCCTCATGGCATTGAAACTCTTCGTGTGCCGTTCTGAAAGGATAGGTCTGGGTATAATTTCACATCAGATCCGTTGATTTCCAGTGGATTTGCAGCTTACGCAGCAAGTATAATGGCATCTCTGATATCCGATCTAGTAGACTTCAGTAAAATAGTACGTGGCTGGTTCGATGAAGTCTGGTGGACTCTTGGGTTGACCCTGTAGGCTTTAATCAGCGACAACCACACACATCCCTCAGGCATTACAAGCTTGTCATGGAGCCATTCCACTAAATATTGTAGCAATGTTGTCCCCTCCACTCCCTCAGGAACTTCAACTATCCGGATATTCCCTTAGTGGGCTTTGTTTTCAATAGCTTCCATGCGGCTACAAAGTTGAGTATTTTCTTTAGTAAGTGTGGCCACAGTTGCTAATATAGAGACAGCTCATTTATCGGACTCCGCCACCATCCTTGTTAACTTTTGAATAGCTGCATCATGTGTCTAATTTCTGGAGAGTCTTATCAATTTTTGAATCCATTGCTTTTCTAGACTCAATCATTGTCTTCCACGGTGGTTCCGGTGTAGCAGAGGTACTGATTCCACTACTGCCCGCCACTCCTGCAAACTTGCTGGTACTTGGCTGCTACTGGTCTTTCACTGGCCCCTGCTGTTGCACTTTCTGCCAACCCGTTGTTGAAAATTATATCATTCAACTTTAGAAGTCATAGTGAATTAGGCTCTGGTATTTAAATTAGAGAATTTTGCCAATGTAACTGCTTTTTCTGTGAAATGAGTGCAGTGCCTGGGGGAAAGAGCTCCAAAGGAGAACTTCCAACCAGGAAGATGGCTCTTTAGCACCCCTCACCACTACCACCACCACCATTTTCTGGGTCTACAAATAGTACTCTGGAAGCAATTTCTTACCTGAGCGTCCAGCAATACTTGTTGTAGAGGAAAGGATTAATAAAAAAAAAAAAAATTTCAGCAGTCTGACCCGTTCTGTGCCACATGCTTCTCGCACGTTCCCAACAGTAATACAGGTTGAAAGTTGATGAACTTATGCATGAACGAGTTTGACAAATAGCTGGTAGTATCACTAAATGTGAACTGATTTTTGCAATATCTGTAATTTTGCAAACCGAGCGGTATTTCATAATGAGGTAGCAGCTTGAAAAGTAAGAGCAGGACTTTGCATGTGCGCACCAACACCGACGCTGGTGCGCATGCTCGTATTCTCACTTTTACTTTTCAAGCTTCAAGTTTTTTTTTTTTTATGAAATACCCCTCGGTTTGCAAAATAACAGATATTGCAGAAATCGGCTCACATCTAGTGATATAACCAGCTATTTTTTTGAATTGCCACAAAAATTGCGGAACTCGTTCATGTACGAGTTTGGCAGCTTTCAACCTGTATCATGGTCGGGGACATGCGAGGAGGAGCGTGTGGCATAGAATGGGTCGGACCGATCAAAATTAATTTTTTGTAAAAATTAATCCTTTCCTCTACAAGTACGGCTGGAAGCTCGGGTAAGAAACTGCTTCCAGAGTACTATTCATAGACCCAGAAAATAGAGGGGTCATAAAATTGCTTACAACCCTGACAGTGTCCCTTTAAGGTTTTAGAGTACATTTAGAGTCCTACATTTATGAGGCTTGGAAACTAGCTGTTACTGGGCAGGTTGGAAATTAATACAGCAGCAAAGTTAGGATCTTCCAAAAATCAGTCTTCATCATTGAGTCCCTCTAATGGGTCTCAGCCAGAAGCACTAGGATTCTGTGGAAGCAAAGCTTTTTCCGGGGTCCAGCCATGGCTATTGGGCATGATACCTGCATATCCCCCACGTGATGCCATGCACCAACCAGTAACCTTTGCTAGCTCAAATGCACTCTGTGGGAGCACAGTGCCTTAGTTTGCCTTGTTGATGCATATTTTACTGTGTCACCATCATTTTTTCTTTATTTGCAATGTCGCCTGTCTTTATTATTTTATTATTATGCCGAAGTGTGATAACAAAGGGGCCAAGTTGTCAAAGGAAGTCCAGCAGCTGCCATTATACGTTGATAAACTCGGTCTACACTGGTGGAAATCTCAGTGTCATCCTCTGGTGTCACGATGCTGTTATCACCGTTCATGCTGACTATGTAGTAGGTGGCAAGGGAGATGACTTCAGCATCCCTTCTGACACTGTTCACGCTGTCAGTGGAGGGACTGGCACCAAGGCTGTTGTCTGCACTGTTGCCAGTTTGGAATTCGTCCCCATCCATGGTGTCGCTAGTGATACCAGGGAAGTTGATGTTTTTGAACATGGAGGCGGCAGTGGCAACGGGGTCCAGCTTTCAGCCAGGTGCTGATGACAGTGTCGTCTCAGAGGTGGCCTCAGACTTCAGTGTTGCCCACGACATTGAGGAGGGTGATCACTCCTGGCACAGGCCATGGTGACGGGGATGACTCTGTCTCTAAACCTGTTACCGATCCTTAGCCCGGAGCCAGCACCAGCTTGGGGGTCAGATGGCTGCCTAGAGATGGATTTTTCACCAGAGCTGTTGGATGTCAGTCACCAGTGAAGACCAAGGTCACCTTATGGGATCTGTAGGGCTCTGCTTTCCTCACCTGTGGGTTTCCCTCCATGGCCACCAAGTGGGCCACTCATCAGATATAGAGGACCTCCCATTGGGTGAGGTCCCCATTATAGTTCAGCAGCTCAGTCAGCTGCCCTTGAGACTGGGAGTCTCCACCGCTTCTAGCAAAGCCTCGCTGTTTCCCGGAGAGGTTGCCCTTGTTTATAGGCCCGGAGGGGCCGTTAATGTGGAAGCAACACTGTGATTTCATTGGTGCCTTAGAGAGCTGGCATTGGGAGTCTGACAAGGCCCAGTACAGGCCCTTCTGTCTGGCACCAATGGTTCCCCAGAGTCAGTGCCTTGTCTCCATTGACATTTTCCTCAGAGGACATTGAATCAGCTGCCCACCTTCCTTCAACTACAGAGTACGCTTTGTACCAGCCATTCTTGGTGGAGATGCTCCAGGTGCTCAACTTGTATACTTTTAAGAGCTAAGCCACAATCTGGCAGCACTGCCCATGGGACTCCTCCATGACCTAGAGCCTTCGAGGAGGCATCTAGGGCAGTGTGGAGGCATCCCTAGGGACCTCCTCACTGCTGGTGATGTACCTTACCATTCCTCAGTGCTTGAAATATTGCATACCTTGTCTGGGCCACAGGGCCTCACACGTGACCATCCGCCAGAGACAGATTCCGCTCATGTGGATGCTTCTGGGAGGAAGACTTTTTCCTTAGCACATGTCCTAATGTACATTTCTGCACACCAGGCACATATTGCGACCTATAGTAGTCGCCAGTGGTCACAGCTAAGCTACACTTTTTGCTACACTGCCACAGAGCGAGACATTTAGGTAGGCCATTGACCTTTCTCCTTGGGGCTTGGAGGTAGCTCAGCACCAGTCGAGGGCATCTTATGATGCCAACAAGGTGGCCTCCAGTTTGGCAGGAATTTCAGTCTGCATCAAGTGGACTGCATGGCTTCACCTATGCTGACTGGCACTTTTGACTCAGCATAAGGTGCTTAACTCGGACTTCCAGGAGTCTCATTTCTTCTCCCCTGTGGTCAGATGGGAACTTTCAGGAATTCTCCTGTATCTGTGCCACAGGAGCCCTTGCCTTGCCTTGCCTTGCCCTGATTCGTCTTGGGTTTCACCAGACCTGTAAGGAGCCCCAGCCCTCAGGTGTTCTCACCCACACAGAAGGCTGAAGGTATCTGTTACCCTCAGGGTAAGCCAGCTCTTCCCTCAGAAAAGAATGAAAAGTTTACTATTCATGCTCATAAGTGGAAATGAATGGTGAATATTGATTCTTGGAAAATATGACCGTTACATACTTACTGTAATTGTTGATCTTCCAGAATATCTTTACCATTTATTGCCATACTCAAACACCATCCCCCACTCTATCAGAGCCAGGGCTTTTGGGCAGCTTGCTCTGATGGTACTGGCTGGCACCACCTAGTGCCACAGAATCTCCCCAGTTGTACTCCCTATGGTTGATATATCCTTTCTCCTCTCTTATGCCAGCTGAGTTATTTCCAGGAGTCTGTGTGTTACACTCCTGTTTTGGCACTTTGTACCATCTTAATTGCAAGGGAGTCCCAATTCCGGCCATTCCCCTCTTACCTTTCCTCTCAGAGCCACATGCTTCAAGTTTGCTGTCTTTCAGATATCTATCCAACTCCTGTCTGGCTAGTGGTCTGAGGGTCTGGTTCCATACCTAATTACCCCTTTATGCCACCTACTGGTGTGCCCCTTTTTGTCTATTCAGAGATTAGTAGTTGGGTTTTATTTTTATTTTCCTATATTGTTTTCCCGTTCCTGTGGGCTATGGAACTTCTCAGCCCTCTCTTTATTTTTTCCCCACTTTGTTTCTCCTCTGGTGTGCAGAACTGAAGTTGGTGAGGGGGCCAGCAAGTTATTTTGGCTCACCATGCCCAGAAGCTGTGGCCAGCCCCCTAACAAAAGCTTTGCTCCCAGGGGGCTCCTAGTACTTCTGGCTCAGATCCATAAGTGGTAATCAGTGGTGAAAATATTCTGGAAAATTGACAGTTACAGTAGGTACCACATGTAACTTTCAGTTTTAGAACATACAGTATGTAGGGGATGACCATCTATGCAACTGCACACAAACCCAGCACTCTTGCTCAGTAGCAGTACTGCCAGCACCAAGGACCAGCCCAATCTTTTTAAATTGTTTTTTTTTTCCCTCCACCCCCTACTCATCCGTCAGACCCTCCCACCAGGTAACCTTCCTTCTCCTCTTTTGGCCAGTTGTGAAGCAGTTTGAGGCACTGAAGTATCAAGGGGTCATCATCTGCAGTGATAGCGCTGGGGTGTTTAAAACATAGATCGAATTGGACCCACTAGTGTAAAAAAAAAAAAATGTGGGTCTAAAGAGGAACCTACTGGGTCAAAACGCAATCGGTAGCAGATTTTGAACAGTTCACGTTCCTTTCCTTTAGGTGTTGTTATAGAGTAGATGCATCAGTTTGGACCCACTGGCAAAGGAAAGAGGGGTCATTTTTTGGCAGGATGCAGCTTTTGCCCTTTTGATGCATGTTAGTGTTGTCCCTGGTTATCTGGCAATCGATAGGGATTTTACCCCTGTCTTCCACCTTTCATTGGCACTGTTGCAAATGATTGGGGTCTGTAACATACCTATTGAGGAGGCTCAGCTCCTTGCCCCCACAGGTGTCCCTACTGACAAAGTCTCCCCCACTGAAATCCACAAAGTTGGTGGGAAGCTGGGTTACATCATGCTGGGCACACGTGTGGCGTTGGGTCCAAGTGTGCTGGCATCACCCTGACATCTCCCGTTGATGCTTAAGCACTGGGGAACAGTCTGCTTCCCATCCAAAGGATTAGAACATGCTCCATAACACTCGTCCCTCCTCCGCTATGGCCTTCCTCTGATAACTTGGGTTTGGTCACCAACATAGGTTGCCATCCTCATGAGCAATAGCCCTGTCACTGCGCCAACGGGCCAGCCCATCGAAATATTGATTCTAACTTTTGTTTTTAGTATGCATTTAAGGTAAACCATTTGAGATATGCAATGTTTGCAAGAACAGTACATACTAAACTTTTCCTTTTTTTAAATAAACAGTTAGCCATTCTTATGGCTATGGCTTGTTGGATGCTGGAGAAATGGTGAAGTTGGCCAAGAACTGGACCAGCCTTGGCCCAGAACGAAAGTGTGTCCTTGAGATGCTGACCACTTCCAAGTAAGTGCTAATTCTTTTATCCTAATTCTTTTGTGAGTCTACCTGTGTTTGAAAGATTGAGATCTGTGGTAGTACGGAGGAAGTGAGACATACCTGTGTTTGGTACTGAGACCAGGGATGGTTAGGAAATAAGTATGTGTTTGGAAGTTATTTGGCATTTAATATAATAATCAAAACGTAAGCATGTAGGTTCTTCTTTGGGAATATCTCTTCATCAGGTCACACCTATGGAACATATAGTTGTCAAGCGTTAGGACCACACCGAAACTTTTCTCTAGCAGTCTAGTAGGGGCCGCCCATGCTGACGTCCCTGCATATGTAAGCGTGGGTGGCCCTGCTCCCTCCTCATTTCTTTTCCCTTCATTGACCTTACTCACAAGGACTCCATGGAAGCTTCATCATTCAGTCCACTGCCAAATTTCTATTTGCTTTTTTATTTTTCTCTTGTGTGTTTAGTCACTTTATTTTAAAGTGATGTCTTTCCTTTTGTATGTCGAGAATGAAAGATTCGTCCAATCTTTTCCATCGCTGCTGCTGTGGAAAGGAGATTTATTCCAAAGAGGAGCATGACCTCTGCATTTGCTGCCTTGGGCTTAGCCATGTTCTTGCTTCTTGAGCTCTTCCTCAGAAGTTCTACCTAAGCAGCAAACAGTGCCTGCCAGAAAGTCCTGCGGTCAAGATGGAACGGGGCCTTCGGGGACTACTCCCTCCCAGTCGCTGGCTCATTCTTCGGGCTCTCAGGCCACCAAGGCCTGGTACAAGTCTTTGGGAAATCATGCTCACTGGGACAAGGAACTTAGCAAAATCCATTCTCCTCTCCACCGCCGCCCCGGAGGCACTCTTGGTCCCTGATAGCATCTGCATCTTCCACCAGGATAGCGCCATTGACAGCTTCAGCATTGATTCCTCCTGCTGCCCAGGCCTTTGGTCTCCCCCAAGGCTGACCCCGGCAGCAAGTTCCACCAGCCTTCCTATGCCAGGTGAAGGGCCGACGACCTCTGGCTCACTCGGGTCATCAATGCCAGCTCCACTGGTGTGCCCTCCGCAACTGCAAGGTCCACCGGCACCAGGCCCCATCGACTTTGCTTCTGCAGGCAGTGATTAAGCAATGTGGGGGTCCCTCCTCTCACCGACGTTGGCACCAGTGTTACCTCTTCCTACCGTCGACCTAAACATGGTGCTCTCCTTTATTACCACGGCTCTAACCTAACAGCTCATTCCCCAGCCTAGGCCTTCATCACCGTTGCCGGGGGTGCCGCCTCTGTGTTGACACCACTTCGGCCCCAGCATTCTGTGCTGTCCCAGGTGTCATCTGTGTCCTTGCCATTGGTCCCTGCCTCAGACCAGGTCGATGTCGAAGAGGAATACTGCCTAGATTTCATCCTCCCTGGTGATGAGGATGAAGAGAAGATCTTGGAGCCGATTCCTCAGACGGGTCCACTGTCTCATCCGGGAGTGTGGACTCTACTAAGCATGCTCTGAGATCCCCTCCTTCTTCTCCCTCATGAAGCAGCTTCAGGCCACCATGGGGTTCCAGGCTGAGGAGGAGGACATCACCAGGAGGAACCTGGAGGATTTCCTGGAGATTTCTGAATCTCCACCTAAGGTCATTCCTCCTTTGCTTCCATCCCTGGAGGATGCTGCCACTGTGGCCTGGCACAAGCCTAACATGGTCCCTGCCATGTCTAGGAAGGCTGATAAACTTTATCAGTCCCCTTTAGGGAAGCCTTTCTATGCCACCCAACCAGAAACTGATTCAGTGGTGATCAAGGCAGCTTATGATAAGTTCAAGGTGCTCAAGCACCTTAGTTGCCTCCCCCCTGACAGATAATCTTGGAGGATTAACCTTTGGGGCAAGAGGATCTTTGCTTCAGCCACTTCTGGCCTCAGGACTACCCTCTTTAACAAATCATGGGAGGATGGGGTGGTACCCGAGGACTGGAGAAGGGCAGATGTGATTCCCCTTCACAAAAGTGGGAGCAAGGCAGAAGCAGAAAACTACAGACCTGTTAGTTTAACCTCAGTGGTAGGGAAAATGATGGAATCACTTCTGAAGGAAAGAGTTGTCGAGTATCTAGAGGCCAGAGGGGCTCAGGACCCAAGGCAGCATGGATTCACAGTGGGAAGGTCATGCCAGACAAATCTGATAGATTTCTTTGACTGGGTGACCAAAGTAGAGCAGGGAGGGGCTGTGGACATGGTCTACCTAGACTTTAGCAAGGCATTTGACACAGTCCCACACAAAAGATTAATATACAAGTTAGTCAGCCTGGGAGTGGGTCCCAAGATGACAGCCTGGGTAAAGAATTGGCTAGAGAATAGGACACAGAGAGTAATAGTAAATGGAGTCCACTCTGAAGAAAGGGGGTTACTAGTAGGTACATGAGTTCAGTAGGACGGTCCTCTTCAATGTCTTTATAAGCGACATTGCAGAGGACTAGAAGGAAAAAATGTCTCTTTGCAGATGACACAAAGATCTGCAACAGAGTTGATGCACAAGGTGGGGTAGAAAGGATGAGAAGGGACTTGGCAAGGTTAGAGGAATGGTCAAATGTATGGCAGCTTAGATTCAATGCTAAGAAGTTCAAGGTAATGCACCTGGGAAACAAAAACCAGGGAAGAGTACACAATGGGGGTGAGATACTAACAACAACAAAAATGGAAAGGGATCTGGGGGTAGTCATATCAGATGACCTAAAGGTGGGCAAGCAATGTGAGAGGGCAGCAAGGAGGGCTGGGGGATACTGGGATGCATAGGGAGAGGCATCACCAGTAGAAAACAGGAAGTTATTATCCCTCTGTACAGACAGTTGGTGAGACCCCATCTGGAGTACTGCGTGCAGTTCTGGAGACCCAATCTCCGCAAAGACATAGACAGGATGGAGGCTGTCCAGAGAAGGGCAACTAAAATGGTGCAGGGTCTGCACTGGAAGACATATGAAGAGAGACTTAAGGAGCTGAATATATATAGCCTCGAGGAAAGGAGGGAGAGGGGGGACATGATAGAAACTTTCAAGTACCTCAAGGGAATCAGCAAAGTCCAAGAGGGTAGCATCTTTCAAAAAAAGAGGTGTGCAAGAACAAGGGGCACAATTTGAAGATAGAAGGAGGGTGGCTCAGAGATAATTTAAGGAAGTATTTTTTCACAGAGAGGGTTGTGGAGTCAAAAACAGTGGTGGAATTCAAGCATGCATGGGACAGTAATAAGGTAATTCTGGGGGGTGGGGGTAGGAAGAAGTAGGCTGCTGGTTAGGTAGGATCTGCAGCTTATCCATTAGGTAGGGAAATGGGCAGACTGGGTGGGCCAAACGGTCCTTATCTGCCGTCAAAATCTGTGTTTCTATGTTTCTATGTAGGATTGCCAGCTACCTGTCTCACATGGTCAAGTACCAGAACACCCTCTGGAAGAAGGGCAGAGCTGCAGCACAGGCCATTCCTGAGGGTCCTCAGAGGCAGAAGCTTCTTAAGACTCTTCAAGATGCGGCTGATGTCAGCAAGCATTTCCTGAGGGCCAGTTGTGATATGTCTGATGCCAGGACCAGGGCTGCTGCCACTGGCATTTGCCTCAGATGGCACTTCTGGCTGGGGGTCTCTGGCTTTGCTGCTGATGTTCAGCGGAATGTTGTAAATGCCTCCTTTGGAGTCTTTAAGCTTTCTGGCCCTGATGTGCAGGATATTATTAATGACCTGCAGGCCTCTGGTAGAGCTATTAGATCTGTCCAGTCCCTCTATTATACCCAACCCAGGAGCAGGCCGAGACTCTCCTTTCATAAGGTCTCCCATATGGCTGAGTCAGGGACCAGATCCCAGAGCAAATGTAGGCCAGGGTTTGCCTTTCCTGCCCTTTCCTCTACCACTGGTGCCTCTCCCAAAAGCCCCAGAGGTGGCACTGTGGCCTCAGCCACTGGCCCTGCTGCAGCATGACTCCTTTCTCCCTCCATTTAGATCAGTGGAGGGCCCTTATTGCAGATGCTTGGGTCTTACAGCTGATCTAACAGGGCCATGCTTTAGAACTTCAAGGACAGCCTCCAGATTTTGCGCCTGTTCCTAAAACTTATCCTCCAGACCACATTACGGTGCTCCGGGAGGAAGTGCTCATCTTGCTGCTCAAGAGGGCTATAGAACTGATTCCCAGGCAGCAAAGGAACAAGGGGTTCTACTCCCGGTTCTTCCTCGTCCCCAAATAAACAGGGGACTTGAGACCCATTCTAGACCTCAAAGAACAGAACTTCTACATCCAGTACAAGAAGTTCCGGATGGTCACCCTGCATGGCCTGCTGCCTTTGCTCAAGCAGGAGGATGGGTTATGCTCCCTGGACATGCAGGATGCATATCTGCATATCAAGGTTTGCGCCCCCCCCACAGGCGGGACCTCAGATTCCTGTTACAGGGGGAACGTTACCAGTTCAGGTATTGCCCTTTGGCTTATCCTCTGCACCACAGATCTTTACCAAAAGCTTAGCAGCATCTGTTACCACATATGCCTCGGATCTAGGTTGGGGGTGCACCTGGGTCCCTGATAGAGGCTCACCTCCATATAAACGTTTTAGAAATGAGAGCATTTCTGTATGCCTTACAGGCGTTCCAGAACCATCTCTCCCCAGGTCCCCTGTTGGTGCATTCAGACAACCTCAGTGTAGTTTATTACATCAACAAGCAAGTGGGGACTCGTTCTTACCCATGTGCAGAGAGGCGATGAGAGTCTGGTACTGGGCTCTAGAACACAGTCTAGAACTGTTGGCCGTCCATGCTCCAGGTGACCAAAACGCCTTGGTGGACAGCTTCAGCTGGTCACAGTCCAGAATACACAAGTGGGAGCTGTTGACTTCAGTCATAGAAGACCTGTTCGACGGGTGGGGTCATCCAGAGTTGGACCTTTTTGCATCCCCAATCAATGCAAAACTGCTACATTTCTGCTAGCTAGATCTAGGGCCTGGAATTTTCTGGCGAGAGGCATTGTCCCTCTCCTGGAAAGGGAGGATCTTGCTTCGAGATACAGCTCTTGCAGCAGGTTACACCATAAGGACTAAAGCCAGCAGGTGGCAGGACCCCACGGAAAACTTCTAGCTAGTTATATATAGCAGGGGACCACCCCCTATGTCGGCCCAGCCCCCGACGTCCGATACATCATAAAGAGGCAGTACCCCTACATCACGCCAGTTCTTCTTCTGCCGTCGACTCACAAGCAACGGCTCCACAGACGCCGTCAGCCTACGAACAATGCCAGAACTTCATCTTTTCATGATTACTTTGAAAAAGTTGGAAAAATCCTCGCTGTCCTCTTCCCTGACCCTTTCTACCAAAGGACACCTCTCAAAGTGTGCTTGCAGCAAGCAGATCCCCTTTAAGGACAGGCATTCGGCCTGTGTGCAGTGCCTAGGTCCAGACCACGATACTAAAGCCTGCACCATCTGCCAACAGTTTAACAGTCGCATGAGGATCCACCACCAGAAGGCTCTTCAAAGTTTCCTTCTCGAAGAAAAATTTAAACAAATGGGGAGGGAGCCTTCCTCCAGAGGGGAATCGTCCCATAGGTCAGGGAAACATAAGGAGAAGAGACGGGACAGGGATAGAGATAGATCCCGCAACCGTGCCTCGGACTCCCGGGCTAGATCCAGTTCCAACCAGTCGGACAGGTCTCCTTCTCTAGCTAAGTTCCAGCCTCCACCGGTCAAAGTCTGGACCTCGGGTGGGTCAGGTACCGTTTCTCTTCGGTCTTTAAAAATCAGACCTAAAGACAGCTGACTGTCTGGTTTGGCCGCCCGGTCTGAGGCTTCAGACCGGCACAAGCAGCCGTCCAAGTTGGCCGCCAAGACAGCCCCGACTCCCAGGACCAACGCCGGGATACTGACCACAGATCAGTCTCCCAACCTCCAAAGAGCTTGGACGCTCCTCCAAGGTGGACTACGGAGTGGACATCCCTAAAGCAGACATCGGATGCCAAGCGGACGCCAGACCCGACGACCGCCAAGTGACCAAATGCCCCGACACCTCCCGCACCAGATACTGGTCACCGGGGGACGTCGGAGGAAGAAATAGCAGACCTCGATGTGCAGCTGGTCACTGATGACCAAGACGTCGGGTGACGTAGAGGACACAGGGTTACCCCAGGACCTGGTTACCAACCAGACCACACCTCAAGCACTGGTGTCTGACCCGGAAGGTGTGCAGGCACTGACACCAGGACCGTCGTCTAGCCTAAACATAGAAGAGGTGAAGGAGCTTTCCACCTTTTGGTGGGATACCATCAGAAAGGATGTTGTCCCCCACAGGAGGCCCCCTCCTAGCATACTGTCTCCCAAACCGCACCCTAAGGAGCCTACTCTGCCACCCAGAGGAAGGTCTGTAGAAAATAAATGTGGAAACAAGACGTGGCAGCACTCCAGGAACCCTTCAGGGTCCCCCAGTGTGCATAGGTGCAGGAGACTTAGAAGAAGATGCCGCTCTTCTTCTGGTGAAGACTCTCACCCGGACTCTTCAGAGACGTCTCTGTCACCCTCACCATTTAGTATCACATTGCCAGACCCCAGTGATTTCCCCAGGTCACCGCCGGATGACCCCTCATTCATGGACATAATCAGGCATATTCAGGTGGGATACTGAGAAGTTGTACCACCGGCTAGGTACCTCAGACAGAATGACCCAAAGCCTGTGGTGGTTCCACCTTTGGTGGACACATTTCAGGACGCCACCAAGGCAGGATGGAAGCATCCCTACTCCACTCCAGCGGTCCCTAAGAAGGCAGATCGCCTCTATAGGGCCTCAGTGGAGGACCCATACTTGGCCCAACAACCAATGGCTGACTTTCTGGTAACAACAGCCACCCATAATCGATCCAAACGTCCGCAACATCTGAGTACCCAACCACTAGACCAGGAATCTAAGCTATTAGACTCCATGGGGAGGTCCATGTAAGCGGCTGCTGCATGCTCCATAAGGTCCCTCAATTACCTCACCCACATGGTGCAGTTTCAAAACGCACTATGGGATCAAGGTCAGGACCTTCTCAAAGATTTCCCAGATGGAGACAAGGAGGAGGAATTGATGAACCTCCTTAGACCAGGTTCCGATGTTGGGACAAATGTCCTCCGGGCCGTGTATGACTTGGCAGATTCTGCAGCCCGTGGTGCCACTACAGGCATTTGCCTCCAGAGGCACTCTTGATTAAGGGTCTCCGGCTTTTCCTCAGACGTCCAAAAGGGCATTTTGGACTTCTCTTGCAATGGATCTGTTCTATTTGGTGAGGAGTCAGAAAAGGTCATCACCAGGCTCCAAGACACTGGGAAGGCCATTCGGACTGTACAAGCTATGTACAAACCAAAGCCCAGCCCCTTTTGTAGGGGCCAAAATCGTGTTCATGGCCAACAGGGCAGACAGCAACCCCACTCCGGCCAGCAACCCAGGGTCAATTTTGGCTGAAAAAAATCAGCCAAGATACTCCGGAGGACAGGGACAGTGAAACCAAAAAGCTACCCATCCTGCCGGACACAATACCATCACAGCATGACTACTTCCCGACCCCTGCCCCACCTCTGGATCAAAAGAAAGAAAGGGTCAGGGTCGATTCGCCTACCACCTGCCAGGGTGGCAGAGGATAACCTCCGACCGGTGGGTTCTGCAACTCATCAGTCAGGGACACTCTATCGAGTTCCTCGACCGCCCACCGACAAGACCTCCTCTGCGATCCCGCTATTCGGGACAGCGTGCCTTGCTTATTCAGCAGGAGATCTCTGCACTCCTGGAGAAGGATGCTATCGAGATCATCTTGGGAAACCAGAGAGAAAGGGGATATTATTCCCACTTATTCCTGGTTCCAATGAAAACAGGGGACCTACACCCGATTTTGAATCTCAGCGACCTCAGCACCTCGGTGGCATACAAATGCTTCTGTATGGTCACCCTTCCGGGTCTTATTCCTATGCTCAGGCAAGGCGCATGGCTAGCGTCACTGGATATGCAGGACGCGTATCTCCATCTTCCCATCACTCCACCACACTGGACATTCCTGCAGTTCGAGTTCCTGGGACGCCATTATCAGTTCCGAGCACTCCCGTTCGGCCTGTGCTCGGCGCCGCGTGTTTTTACCAAATGCCTGGCAGTTGTGGCAATGTATCTAGACGACTGGCTTCTTATGGCCTCCTCTCGAGGGGCACTGATAAAGGCAATCCAAGATACTCATTTCCTATTCCGGTCACTGGGTATCACCATCAGTCAGGAAAAGTCGTCCCTCATCCCCTCACAAAGGTTACAGTTCATTGGCGTGGTTCTGGATACCCCCCCCAAGGAAGAGCCTTCCTGCCCGATGACAGGGCGGAATGCATCAGGTCTCTGATACGGGATATCACATCGAGAAAACAGGTTCCTGCGCGGACCATGCTTCGCCTGTTGGGACATATAGCGGCTGCCATCGCCACAGTTCCCCTAGCTCGCCTCCACATGAGGGTCACTCAAGTGGACACTGAGAGCCAAGTGGGACCAACGCCAAGATCACCAGATCAGGTCATCAGGGTCACAAGGCCAGTTGTTCAAGACTTGCAGTGGTGGCTTGTCTCGGAGCATCTCACCAGGGGAGTTCCCTTCTTGGCATATGCTCCATCTCTGACACTCACTACGGACGCTTTGGGATCCAGGTGGGGAGCTCAACAGAACCAGGACTCAGGGGACCTGGTCCTCTAGAGTCACACCTCCACATCAGTATCCTGGAGATGCGAGCAGTCCTGTATGCTCTACAGGCTCTGTAGTCAGAGGTTCCACCAGGACACGTGTTAGTCCAGACGGACAACACCTTGGTGGTGTACTACATTAACAAACAGGGAGGCACTCCTACCAGCGTTGCAGAGAGGCAAAGCAGGTGTGGGATTGGGTACTTCAGCACAGCGCCACGATTACAGCAGTACATGTTCCCAGTGTCAACAACACAGCTGCAGATCTACTGAGCCCGTCACGAGCCAGAGCTCACGAATGGGAATTGCTGCAAGAGGTCGCAGAGGACCTATTCCGCAAATGGGGGACACCAGATGTAGACTTATTCGCATCCCCATACAATGCAAAACTGCCCAGTTTCTGCTCGCTAGATCCTGGTGTTTTCTGGCGAGACACATTGTCCCTCTCTCTTGGACGGGCAGGTTCCTCTACACTTTCCTGCCCTTCCCTTTGATCCAGAGGGTTCTTCTCAAGCTTCAAACAGACTGGGCATCGATGATTTTGGTGGCACCTTTTTGTCCCAGACAAATCTGGTTTCCGCTGCTACACCAGTTAGCTCAGGTGCCTCCTTTTTCTTTGCCAGTCAGCTGTCACTGGCTGCCCCAGGAGGCGGGATCCCTGGTTCGCTGAACCTCAGATCCCTAAACCTGCATGCTTGGCTCCTAAGGACGTAGTCATTCTTAGGCATGGTGTGTCTCAGGGTGTTGCTGACATACTAGTAGCAGCTAGGAAGCCTTCCACTCATTCCACCTATGCCATGAAATGTCGCAGGTTTTGTCTATGGGCTAAGGCTCGGGATCTTGATCCGCTTTGCTGCCCTGAGAGTCAGTTTTGAACTACCTGCTGCCCTGTTTCACACAGGATTAGTATATTCCTCCTTGAAGGTACACCTCTGTGCCATCTTGGCATATCATGCACTGGTTGGTCAATGGGCTCTAGCATAGCTAAATGCCTCACGTTCCTTCTTGCATGGTGTCCTGCATCTGAGACCCTCCATCAAGGACCCGGTTCCTCCTTGGGATCGTCTTTTTGTCCTAGAGCAGCTTACGCTGCCTCCCTTCAAACCAGCTGCAGATTGCAAGCTATGCCTTCTCTCTTGGAAGGCGTTATTTTTCATTGCCGTTACCTCCGCAAGGAGAATTTCGGAGCTCCGGGTGCTCATGTGCAAAGAGCCTTATTTGACTTTTCATAAGTACAGGGTGTCCTTAAGGACTTAATCCTAAGTTTCTTCCCAAGGTGGTCTCTGCATTAACGTTGAATCAGGATATCGACCTTCCGGTGTATTATTCTAACTATACCAATAAAGGGGAAGCTTTGCCGCACACTTTAGACGTACACAGAATTTTCAGGTTTTTCCTGACCAGGACCAGACCTCATTGGCAGTCTGATCAGCTGATCTTCCCTTGTCAGTCTTCACCATTCATTACTATTGGGTGACAGCCGGAGGCACGCACCCGCCATGGGAGTTTTTTTTTTAGAGTCTGCGTCGTGATACCCTCTGGAGTGGCGCTCTGCGTAGAGCGCAAGGGGCAGCCGTTAGGCGTCGCAGACTCCTCCTCCATCCCAGTTCTGTTTCTCCTGCCATCAAGGCTGCACCTGCTGCACGGAGTTCCTAGTAGTACTGTGTCATAGGCTGCATTTGTCTAAGTTTTCAAAGCTCCTTTATCCCGGTGATTCCCGATATCGTCGACCGGTAAGACTGTTCCTTTCTATATTTTTTTACGACACTGAGCCTTTTCTGTGTTTTCCTTAATTATTTGGCATCATGTCTGGTTCGGGGGCAAAGCGTAAATCTAAGGCGGGCCGTGCCCCTATGCGTCGGTGCCCCTGTGGCCGGCAGTTTTCCGTCACGGACCGTCATGATGTTTGTCTCCGGTGCCTGGGACCCTACCATGATATGGATCATTGCGATGCCTGCTTCTCCATGGATCGCCGTGTTTTAGAAGTCCGCATGTTGCGAGTCGGACGAGTTCCACCGACTTTCGGAGGACAGCGTCGCCCTAGGGCTTCCCAGCCCAGATCTCTTGACCCTTCCTCCGGGTCCCCTCCTGGGTCTATATGGCCCGGCGAGGAGGAATCCTTCTCCACTTCCAGCCTTGCCGAGGAGGAGGTTTCTTCTTCAGCGCTGGACGAACGGTGTGATCCCTCCCGGGGTTGCGCTGTTGGCGCCGTCCCGGCAGTCACCTCCCCGGAGGTGCAGGCTCCCCCAGTGTCAAGGCTTCTGGTTGCGGGGCCTGGCTCTGGTGGGCCCTCGTTCCCATCTCTCTTCGTCGTGGAGTCTGGCGCAACATGTGGCGCCGGTGAGTCGGATGGGGCCGTCGGCGGCGCCGTTCTGGGTCTCAGTGCCGTTCGTGGCACCGGGGACTCGGGTGGCACCGTTGGCGGTGTCGCTCTGGGTCGTGGCGCCATCCGCGGTGCCGGGGATTTGGGCGGTGCCGTGGCCAGTGCTGCTGTGGGCCTCGGTGCCGTTCACGGCGCTGCGGACTCAGGCGGCACCGTCTGCAGTGCCGCGCTGGGCCTCGGCGCTGTTCTGGCGCCAGGGACTCGAGCGGTGCCATTCGGCGGTGCTGCGCGCGATTTCGCACCGTTGGCAGTGTTGGGGACTCCGGACGGGCGCTCTTCGGTGCAGCCGGGAGCCTGACACCATCAGAGGTGCAGATGACTCTGATGTACAGTCATGTCTCGCGCCTGGCGGTGTTTCAGGCCCGGCGCCACCTCGGGCAGGTTCTCATGTGGCTGGAATGGAGGCTTTCCTTGGCTCACCCCTCCTTGAGGAGACGATTCAGGTGTGGACCCAGACCAGCAGGTAGAGTCTTCTGGCTCTGAACCTCCTGTAGGCTGCAGGGCTAGACGGTCCAATGTTCCTCTCCCAGACTCCCCGGAGCTGGTTAGCCCGGATCGCTCCATGGTTAGGGGTGGCCTGGAGTCTTCCGTGGTGGATCCTTCGGATGTCCGAGAGAGGATTCCGTCTTCTCGCAGGTCCCAGGCAGCCGCCGTTCCCGGTGCTGCTCAGGTCCTTCAGCAGAGGGAAGAGGACCCTGCTTCAGCGGGTGCCCTTCGGGGTCTTGCTCAGCAGGGAACTCCACCACTGGTTACGAGGAAGAGGGCTGCTTCAGAGTCTGAAGGACTGAGGGGTAGGGGTCAAGAGCTGCGACGAGCCCCCACCGCCCTGCGGGGTGCGGGGAGGAGTCGTAGCGCTGATCCTTGCCTCTCTCTGAAGGTCTCTAAAGCATCTTCTGGTGGCGGTTCTGAGGGTTGCCCTTCTGGACTCATGCAATCTCAGGCGCGCCACAGAGGAGAGTCCCCGTCGGCGCTCTTCAGGAGTTTTCTCTTTTCCTCTCCGCTACGCAACCTGGCATGATCCCAGGGTCCCCAGTTTTGGCGGCATCGCTACCTGGATTCCAGAGCCCTGGCGGAGGTCGGGCACGTGTTATTAGGTGCCCTTCGCCCATCCCTCTGCTACCACCTCCCTCTCTCCCGGGCTGTGTGGGGCCCACTGGACCATTATCTTGGGAGACGTTCAGAGCTACTGCGGCAGCCTTCCTGTCCTATGTTAGGGCCATGGGCGAACAGGTCTTTCGCCTGTCCCCCCCGCCGCAGGAGTCTTCTGGGCATTCGAGCTCCACTTCCTCCTCGTCTTCCTCAACTGAGGAAGAGGAACCTTCTGTCCACCTTTCCTCTGGCCTTCACCGACTATCAGCGTTTCCTCTCGAGATGGTTTGAGACTTCGTATTTCCCTCGTTCGCAGGGACAATACCGGCGGCAGGCAGCGTGCTTTCCTTAGTGAATTCAGCGCCCGCCATTTGGTGGTGCCTTCCTGGCGATCCCCTTCCAGGAAGCGTCTATCCGCACCTGGCAGTCTCCAGCCACTCCTTCTCCAGCCCCAGGAGACTGCAGGAGACGGTATTGTGCCCCCCAAACGAGTCTCTAGGTTCTCTACCTCACCCACCTTCGGGTTTGATGTCCCTGGATACTCCTTCTGGGCTTCGCCGCCTGGCACACGAGAGGCCTCCAGATTCGGATTCTGTTGAGTTCGACTGGTGGGGACGAAGAGTCTTCTCTTCTGGTCATGCATTGTTGTGCATTTCTTCCCATCAAGCTCACCATGTTGCTTACAACAGGCATCTGTGGTCAATACTGGCTCAGGTCTTAGCTTTGCTTCCTGACTCAGAGCAGTCTAGACAAGCCATTGCCCTCTCTGCGCAGGGTCTGGAGCTTGCAAGGCACCGAGCGAGGGCATCTTACGATGCCATTGAGGTGGCATCCAGACTAGTGGGGACAGCGATCTGCATTAGGCGGACGGCATGGCTTCGTCTCTCCCGACTGTCACCCATAGCTGGGTGTAGGGTGACTGGCTCTGCCTCTGGGGACCCGCTTTTTCCTGTAGAGCTAGGAGGCGCCTTCAGGGCAACCCCCCCATAGCCTCGGGGCCTCCTCCTCCGCCCACCTTAGACTCCTAGTCTGTTGTTTAGGTCTTCCCTCTCACTTGTCACCAGTAGGAGACTGAGGGATCTGTTCCCTCAGGGTTTACTTTTACCTCCCCCCCCCCCTTCAGGGAAGGGGGCTTGGTACTCATCCAACAGTAATGAATGGTGAAGATTGACAAGGGAAGATATGAAAATTACATACCTACCGTAATTCTTGATCTTCTCTTGTATCTTTACCATTCATTACTGAATCCTTCCCACCATCCCTCAAGGGCCTCCTCCTTCGGCGTCTCCCCTTCCCTGCTCATTCCTCCCCCTTCTCCTTTGGCCATTAAGCCAAAAAAAAAAAAAATGATCCCTTTCTCTGAGAATAGGAGGAACGAGCTAAGATTTATCTGTCCTGAGGGAACTCTTTCTGGCTACCCTTACTGGGCAGTTCTTGGCTTTTCCCCAGCCATGTTTTCAATTCATGATTAAAGAGATGGTTCCTTAAGTGGCTCGACTTCTCTTTCCCAGGCCCCTTCTGGCAGGCCCTAGTCTTTTATGTTAGCCTCTACTGGTTGGTGCTGTCTGGCACTTCAATTTCCATAAGGGGTGTTTTTCTGCCTTGCCTCTAGGGAGTCCGATTGAGTTCCCACTCTGTCTGTGTCATATATGGGTGCCCCCTGTAGAGCCCCCCCCCACACACATGATACTGTGTTATCACTTAACAAGGTGCTAGAGGGCTTCTTTCCCTTCCTAGTTGGCAGCTCTCTTTTGGAACAGATTTTCCCCCTTAGTAGTTGGAGAGCTCCCAGCTGGAGTCTAGAAAATTGGGGAAGGCGGGAGGTTTAGGGAATCTGCCTTTGGTGTCCATCCTGTGCGAGAGGTTCGGTTGAGCCTCTCCCCGAAATTTCAAAATGGGATCCTTGCTCCCTTGTTTATGGTTCCGAGCTTATAACCCTAAGCCAATTTATCAATGGCAGAATTCTCCCCTCCTAGCATCCCCTCCTCTTTTTCTCTCTTTTTCTCCTTCTTCTTCTTTCTCCTCCCTATCTGTTCCTCCCTTAGAGCCGCCCCAGAAGTGAGGCCCTTTAGTCCCTTAGGGTAGGCAGTTTTCTTTCTCTCCTTTCTGTCCTCTATCGACTTATTCCTTTTTCAGTTTATATCCTTTCCTTTTTTCTATCCCTCGGCTCTCTTGCCTCACTCTCTCTTCTAATCCTTATTTTGCCTCTCCGGCTAACAGAACTGGGATGGAGGAGGAGGAGTCTGCGATGCCTAACAGCCGTCCCTCGCGTGCTACGCAGAGCGTCACTCCAGGGGGTGGCACCAACGCGACTCCTCTATAAAAAAAAAAAACCTATGTAGGGTAATGCTGGCCCGGCTGTCACAAAGAACAGTAATGGATGGTGAAGATACAAGAGAAGATCAAGAATTACGGTGAGTGCAGATTTTCATTTCTTATCTTTCACCCACAGGATGCTAGATGTGCAGTGTCAGGAGACACTTCACAAATGGTTGGTAAACTACATAGCGTACTGTTATCAGAAGCTCAATAAACCCTTACCGGGATCGGTAAAGGGCCATTTTACTAAGGGGTGTCTACTCTTTTGCTGCGCGAAAGTGTTTCCGCACCGACCATATGTGCAGCTGCTACTTGGAGTACAGTGCACACCTTCATCAGACATTACAGCCTGGACATTGCCTCAAGACGCAGAGCGGGCTTCGGCCTGGCAGTCCTCCAAGACTTTTGTCCTAGGTGGTTTTATTTCCTGGATCTCTCCTATCCTCCTCCCAAATAGGTTAGCTAGCACCCTTAACTGCTTGGGAATCAGTCCTTATGGTGTAACCTGCTGCAAGAGCTGTATCTCAAAGTAAGATAGTGCAGTTACGTAACAACTTACCATAACAGTAGATCTTAGAGAACAGCTCTTGCAGCAGGTAGTTTCCCTCCCACCTTCCCCTCAGGAGATTTGGTTTCATACAGTGACATCTCAGACACAAACACATTTCTTGGTCTTCCTCTGGAAGTGGATCCTTGGTCTCCCCTTCAGAATCACATCGTTATGATGGGGGTCTTCGGCGGGTGAACTGAGGTATGCTGGGGGGCCACCCCCTTTTATGATGTATCGGACTTCGGGGGCGGGGCCGACATTGGTGGTGGTCCCCCACTGTATATAGCTAGCTAGCTAGAAGTTTTCCATGGGGTCCTGCCGCCTGCTGGCTTCAGTCCTTATCGTGTAACCTGCTGCAAGAGCTGTTCTCAAAGATCTACTCTTACAGTAAGTTCTTGCATAACTGTATTTTCCTTTATGTCTTTCCTCCCTTTCCTCTGATCCAGAGTCCTCATCAAGCTCCAAATGGAGGGAGCCACCCTAATTCTGGTGGCGCCATTCTGGCCTCGTCAGATCTGGTTTCTGTTTCTGCAACAGTTGGCTGTGGAACCTCCAGTTCCCCTGCCCCTTTGCTGGGAACTGTTGACACAGGCACAGGGAACCTTGGTCCATCCATACTTTCGGTCCCTCCGTCTGCATGCATGACTCCTGAAGACATAGCCGTTGCTCGGTTCAAGGTGTTTCAGAGAGTGGCTGATGTCCTGGTGGCTGCCAGCTGCCAGGAAAGCCTCCATCAAGGCCACTTACTCGATGAAGTGGAAGTTCTTTGCTATATGGGCTGCCTCTCATTGCCTGGACCCTTTCACTTGTCCAGTGAACCAAGTTCTAGAGTATCTCTTGTCCCTGTCTGATGCAGGACTCTAATACTCCTCTATTAAGGTGCACCTGTCTGCTATAATAGACTTTCCTGTGCCCATTGATGGCTGTACTGTGGCCCAGTTGGATGTGGCTTTTACTTTTCTTCGAGTCATTCTCACCTGAAGCCTCCTATTCATAATCTGGTCCCTGGTTAGGACCTGAATTTTGTTCTAAAGAAGCTGACCCTGCCTCCATTTGAGCCAGCCACGTCTTGCAAGGTACATTTTCTGTCATGGAAGGCATTATTTTTAGTTGCTATTAGTTCTGCTCAAAGGATTTCAGAGCTACAGGCTCTCATGTATGAGCAGCCTTATTTGATTTCCCACAAAGACCAGGGTGTCTTTGCGCACTAGTCCTAAGTTTCTTCCTGAGGTGGTGTATGAGTTTACGTCAGATCAGTCCATCCACCTGCCTGTTCATTACCCAGAGCATGCCAATCCAGGGGAAGCCTTACTTCATACTTTAGATGTACATAGAATTCTCAAGTTCTGAAGCATTACTTCATACTTTAGATGTACATAGAATGCTCAAGTACTACACACACTGTACTGAGGACTGCAGAGAGTCCTCCCAGTTGTTTGTTTCCTTCATCCCTTGGAAACAGTGTTTGTCCACATGATTGGCCAACTGTGTTACTTTTTGTTACAGGAAGTACGGTAAGGAACTTTCTGGGGTTGTTCATGGCCACTCAGCAAGAGGCGTGGCCATTTCGGTTGCCTGTTTCAGGAATGTATCAGCCGCAGACATCTGTGCTGCTGTAGTTTGGCGTACTGTCCACACTTTCACAAAGCACTACAGTCTGGATATTGCCTCTAGAAATAGGGCAGGCTTTGGCTTAGCTGTGCTTCAAGGCCTTCTTTCTTAGTCCTCTGGCCTCCTGCCACCCAGACTGTCTCATTGTTTGTACTGCTTGGGACTCGTTCCATAGATGTGACCTGATGAAAGAGATATCCCCAAAGAAGATAGAACAGTTATGTAAGAACTTACCATAACAGATCTATGAGGGAATCTCTTTCATCAGATCATGCCGACCCACCCTCCTTCTCCCAGTTCTTCCAGACTGGCTTTCCTGTCTCTTCAGCCTTCCTTATAGCTGGGCGCCTCATCTCTCTCTCACCTTGGTTCCCCAGAGAGAGGCCTGGTGAGTATGGTCTTCGGCGGGGAACTGGGGAGGGAGCGGGAGTGCCAGTGCTTATATATACAGGAACATCTGCATATGATGTTTGCATGAGCGACCCCTACTAGACTGCTAGAGAAGTTTCTGTGGTCCTAGCACCTGATGACTGTAAATTCCATAGGTGTGACGTGATGAGAGATTTCCTCGAAGATCTACTGTTACGATAAGTTCTTACGTAATTGTTCTTTTCTGAAAGGTACAATGATTCTGTGTGGTAACTGAAGTGAAATATACTTTGTTTGGAAAGTACTGAGAGTCAGGGTAGTAAATAGATAGTGATTGTGTCTGTGTTTGAAATATATTAGGAGTCGGCCTAAACTCTCATTGCACCGCAGATTCTAATATACATCCTAAATTCCAGTACATTGTACTGGAAGCCTAAAGGTTTTCTATCAGGAAGCAAATGTACCTGTGTGTGAAAGGTACTGAGATTCGGTGTAGTAACCCAGAAGTTGGTGTACCTGTGTTTAATAGACACTGAGATTCAGGCAGGGTAGTAATCGGGAAGTGAGTTAGATTTGTGTTTGATAGGTGTTGAGATTCAGGGTAGTAATCTGGATGTGACTGCACCTGTGTTTGATAGGTACTGAGATTTGGGATAATAATAATAAGGAAGTAAGTGTACCTTTGTTTTATGTATACTATTATACTAGAGAAAAAAAACACTGTTAGCCAGTCAGATTGTAGAATTACTGTCTGTTTTTTCTGTGATAACTGGACATCTGACTGAATAAAGGGACAGTGTCTCTGCATTCTGATTGGCTAAGAACAGTAATGGGACAGTGGCTTTGCATTCTTATTGATTGCTGCATGTATATTTAGCCAGTCAGAGAGCAAGCCCAGATTGCCATCCCACTTCAACACACCACAGGCAATCAGAGATGTCTAGCAATGCTACAACTTGTTTGTAAGAAACTGTTTCTACTTTCTCACAGACACACTGTAACAGGACAAACAGATGCAGCAATTTTTTCAGTGTAATAGTGATAATACCAACAGTGGTCTGCGTTTCCTCTGTAATAACTGGACCAGGTAGTTTAATAACACCTCAGCCTTCGGCCTCTGTGTTTATTACCCCGATCAGGTCATTACCTCGTAACTCCAGACCACTGTGCTATTATCGCTGTAATATTAGAGGTAATAAAGACGTGTGTGTACCAGTGTTAGAGAGGTATTGCAGGGTTTTATTTAACTCTAAAAATTGATTAGCGTTTTGCTCATAAAAGTGCTAAAACATTGTGAAACTGCATAGCACCTACTGCCTCATTGTGTTTAACAAACATAACGCTTCTAGAAAACCTATATAAATACTTTCTGTACAGTTAGTATTGTCCCAAGAAAAAAACTGCTAATCAGTTATTTAAAACCCTGGGTACTGTAATTCTGAGTGATACATTGTGATTCTGAGTGGTAATTAGGAAGCGTGTATACCTGTATTGAGAGGTAGTTACGATCAGGAAATGAGTGTACTTATGTTTGATAGGTACTGAGATTCGAGGTAGAAATCAGTAATTGAGTATACGTAGTTTGATAGGTATTGAGATTTGTGAAATAACCAGGAAGTGAGTGTATCTGTGTTTGATGGCTATTGAGATTAGGGTAATAATCAGAAATGGACCCTGCTATGTAGTCAATACTACAAGGGCATGTACAGTATGGGGCGAATGGTTTCTGGAAAGGGCCCATCCCCTGATGTAGAAATAACAAAAACATTTTTTTTTTTGCTCAGTATGGTGTTTTACTTTTAATTTTTCTCTTGTTAACATAGTGGGCTAGGCACTCCAGCTTGTATACAACCTCTGGATCCCACACCTACTACAGTGTTTGCCACTGACCCCAGATAATCATAGTCTGTCCCTTGAGATGCTATCCCAGACTTACCCTTTGTGTGGGGCTAATCAGAATTTTCTAAACTAGAGGGGAGTGAGCAAGGATACCCAGATGTCTCTGCACTGCATTTGTGTAGGGAGAGTGTTTTTTTTTTGTTTATTTCATAGTTTGGAAAATAACCTTTGAGCAAAATGCTTTTTCAAAGGTTCCAAGTCAAATACAGTACATGACAAAACAACAGGTAGTTACAATGACAGTGGTCTCAACTCACAATCATGAAGTTACATTTCGAAGGACATCAGTGGTTCATTTACACAAGTAGTAAATATTCAAGTACAAGGGAGAACCAACTACACTAAAGATTCATAGCAAACGGAGATACAGTTGCAAAGGAACCAAAAATACAAAACACTTACAAATAAAGTACAACCAGGAGAACACTAGAAATACAGGGAACTTCCAGGGCAAGGGTGGCGCAGCCTGGAGTCAGGCTTTGTCCAGGTTTCAGGGATGAGGAACGAAAGAGGAGCTGGGGCTGGGGAAGTGAGGGAACACGGGGGGGCTGGGTGAAGAAGGCAGACAGGTAGCTCATATAGGGCCCTAGAGGATCACTATATAAATAAGCAAAAGGAACGAGAAGAGGGAAACTGTTAAGAATAAGTGCAAGGACAGGGAGAAGAAGCGGAGAAGGCGAGGGACCAGCCCCACCAATGAGTGTAGTGGCAACAACCACCTAGGCACCACTGTTGTGCCTACCTTTGTTTTTATCTTCCTATGTCCCAGCTCCACAAGATGGAGGTATGGTCTGAGGCCAGAAACCTATATTACCAGTTAGAAGCTGACTGGGACTAGACCCACACAACATATCTAATATGGCACAGGAGTGAAAGTCGGATGCCACTAGGTCATATGCCTTCATTCTGTGTCTCCCAGACTACAGGAATTCATCCCTGTGTGGGGCCATGTATTCTGTCTCGCATGACTCTTTCCCCTTTAACCACAAGGGCCACCCACCCACCCTCCAGAAACAGGAAGTGCTTAGTGTGGTAAAGTTAGTTTAAACTAGAAATTAGGCATAGTTTCATTATCCACCATGACACCTCAAAGTTTCAAAAACTGGTACAGTGTAGCATCAAAATAGGGAAAACTAAGACAAAGATCTCTCCAGCCTGCTAGTTGCTTCAGGCATGCACAGTACCTTATTGAAATTTGGCTTTCCAACTGCAGTGCTCTCTCAATTATCCACTCACTTTTTTGCAAGAATAACTTAGCAGATAATGAAGGGTGGTCAATAATTGAGTTCATGTTAACAAAATTAAAAGAGAAAATATTCTAATCTTGCCGGCCCGGTGGCATAGAGGGTTGAGGCGCTGGATGCCACACATCCCGCTACATTAGTGACCTGGGTTCAGGAACAAGCCCAGGATGCCGGGGGTCAGGAACAGAGGCTTTTATTCCAGATGCTTCCTAGTTCCCAAGTGGACAGGAGATCTGAGGCGTGTTCTAGATTTGAGAGCCCTCAACTTGTACATAGAGCACAGAAAGTTCAGGATAGTCGTGCTTTTCATATATTCTCCCTACCCCCCTTTGTTTGTGCTTTCACCTTTAGTTTTTCCCCCTCGCAACTTTCCCTTCCCTTGATCCTGCAAACCCTACAGTGCCCCTGTACCCGTTTTTCTGCTACTGTCCCCTGGATGTGGGGGAGTACTTGTCTTAATCCCCTTCTGCTCACCAACCACTGTGGATCCCCTGGATCTGGACTACCCCGCAGTTAGTTTAAACATCTGATATAGACATCAGACTTGTGCCCCAGTGCGTTGGCCCCCTCTCTCATCAGGTGAAGTTCATCACCCTTGAAGGGTCACCTGTTCTGGAAATCCACCCCCAGTGCCCTACAAAGTGGTACTCCATGTCCAGGCGCCACTCTTAAGCCAACTGTTGCACTCCTTTGTTTCAGCACTCCTTATCCTATCCTGCCTCCCCTCCCAACCCCACACATGAAGGACTTCAGAAAAGGTCAGAGAGGCCGAGTGTGCCGCCAGTCTGTGCCCCAGTAGACCACACCAATATACTGAAGTGTGTTCCATTTGTGATGCCAACTCCAGCACAGATTCTCACCTTGGATGCCTCGGGGTCTAGGTGGGGAGCATACCTGGGCCCTTGCCAAACACAGTGGGGTTTAGTCCCAGGTGGAGAAGAAATTACACATAAATGTCCTGGAGATGAGAACTGTCCTGTGCAGTCTCCAGGCCTTTCAACCGCATCTGACACCTGGTCCTTCGTTAATACCAGATGGACAGTGTCAGTGTAATGCAATACATCAACAAACAGGAGGGGGTGGGGCATTCCTATCCACTGTGCAAAGAAGCAATGAGAGTATGGCAGTGGGCTCTGGAACATGGCCAAAAACTTTCAGCTGTACATCTGCCAGGTTTCCAAAACACCTTGGCAGACAGTTTAAGCAGGTCCCAGTCCAGGATACATGAATTAGAGCTGCTGTGCTCACCACAGTAGTGGAAGACCTGTTTGAAAGGTGGGGACGCCCAGAGTTGGATGTTTTTGCATCCCCACACAGCACTTAACTGCCATGTTTCTGCTTGCTTGTTCCAGAGTCTGGAGTTTTTTGGCGAGACAGGTTGTCCCTCTCTTGGAAAGGGAGGGTTCTGTATGCCTTTCCTCCCTTTTCTCTCATACAGAGGGTACTACTCAAACTGAGGATGGAGGGAGCAACCCTCCTCTGTATGTCAATGAAAATATCAAAGCTACAGAAATTCAGAATATACACAAGGAGACAGAAGAACTATGGGTCACCCTGGAAACAGGAAATTTGACAGCCATAAGAACTGGGGTTGTCTACAGGCCCCCAGACCAGGGGGAGGACATAGACACATTACTGTTAGAAGATGTACAAAACATGACAGTTAAAGGGGAGGTTCTGATAGTAGGAGACTTCAACATGCCAGATACAAATTGGTTAATACCAGCAGGAACATCTGCCAGAACTAGACACATGGTGGATTTCCTGCAGGGGGAGAGCCTCAAACAACTGGTACAACAACCCACAAGAGACAGGGCTATCCTAGATCTAGTGCTGACTAACGGGAAGGATCACAGATCTCCAGGTAGGTCACCTGGGGCCAGTGACCATCACATGGTATGGTTCAATTTGGCCACTAAAACTAAATCATTCCATTCTAAGGCAAAAATATGGGACTTCAGAGGAGCTGACTTTGATAAGATGGCCAACAGAGTTACTAGCCCTGGCAAAAAGAAATACAGGTGAGGGGGTACAGGTAAAGTGGGCAAGCATTAAGGATGCAATACTTGAAACAATATCCCATTGTGTTAGAGAGAAAAGGAAGTGCAAAAGAAGAAGGAAACCACTTGGGTTCTCAAAAACAGTAGCAGAAAAGGTCAGAGCCAAAAGGCTGGCCTTCAGGAAATATAAGGGAACACAGCGGGATGAAGATAGAGAGACATACCAAACTTCCCTAAGGGAAGCAAAAGAAGGCAGTAAGGCAGGCAAAGGCCCAAACCGAGGAAACACTAGCACAGACAGTAAAAGAAGGTGACAAGACTTTCTATAGATACATTAGTGAAAGGAGAAAGTCCAGAGGGGGTATTGCTAAGATCAAAGGAGATGAGGGGGCATGTGAGGAGGAGGACCATGTAAAAGCATCTATGCTAAATAGATACTTCTGCTCAGTATTTACTGAAGAGAAGGTAGGGTAGGGCCCACAGTTCAGCACCATGGACACAGGGGGGAGGGAGGTGAGCACTAGTCCCTTCACAAAAGAAAGGGTCCTGCAAGAGCTCGCTAAGCTCAGGGTGGACAAGGCAATGGGACCTGATGTCATACATCCCAGGGTACTAAAGGAGCTAAGGGTGGAACTAGCAGAGCCGTTATCAGAACTGTTTAGTGAGTCTCTGAGCACGGGAGAGGTCCCAGAAGACTGGAGAAGGGCTCATGTGATCCCGCTCCACAAGAGTGGTAGCAGGGAGGAGGCAGGGAACTGCAGACCAGTCAGTCTTACCTTAGTAGTGGGCAAGATTATGGAGGCACTCCTTAAGGAAAGGATAGTGCAACACCTGGAATCCATAGGAGCACAGGATCCAAGACAGCATGGGTTTACAAAAGGAAGGTCCTGTCAAACTAATCTCATAGATTTCTTGCACTGGGTAACCAGAGTGGTGGTCCAAGGTGGAGCAGTTGATGTGGCCTACCTTGACTTCAACAAAGCTTTCGATACTGTTCCACATAGAAGATTGATTAATAAGCTGGGTAGGCTCGGGTGGGTCAGAAGTTGGTCAGCTGGGTGGCAAACTGGTTGGCGGGCAGAAAACAGAGAGTGGTGGTAAACGGTATACAGTCAGAAGAGATGCAAGTCACAAGTGGGGTTCCTCAGGGATCAGTCCTGGGGCCAGTCCTCTTCAGTATCTTCATCAGTGACTTTGCAGATGGACTGGAGGGTATGGATTCGTCTGTTTGCAGATGACACCAAGATCTGCAAAAGAGTAGATGATCCAGATGGGGTAGGCAGAATGAGAAGAGATCTGGATAAACTAGCAAAATGGTCAGAAGAGTGGCAACTGGGGTTTCATGCAAAGAAGTGCAAGATCATGCACATAGGGAAGAGAAACCCTGAAGCCACCTATAGGCTGGGAGGGGAGTTGCTGGCAGTCACAAGAGAAGACAGAGACTTGGGCATCATCATCACCGATGACCTGAACTCATCCAAGCAGACCGCTGAAGCAGTAGGTAAGGCTAGGGGGATGCTAGGGTGTATTAGTAGGGGTATCGCAAGTCGGAAGAAGGAGGTAATAATCCCTCTTTGCAAGACACTGGTTAGGCCCCATCTGGAGTACTCTGTGCAGTACTGGAGGCCACACTTTCACAAGGACATTAACCAAATTGAGGCAGTCCAGAGAAGGGCAACCAAAATGGTGCAGAGACTGCATCAGAAAACATATGAGGACAGATTAACAGAGCTCAATATGTATACCCTAGAGCAAAGGAGGGAGAGAGGTGATATGATCAAAACATTCAAACACCTTAAGGGCATTAACAAGGTGAAAGAGTCTAACATGTTTTAATATAAGAAAAATAGCAGGACAAGAGGACGCAGCATGAGATTAGAGGGAGGCCAGTTAAGGGGTAATTTTTAGGAAGTTGTTTTTTTTACAGAAAGGGTGGTGGATGCATGGAACGGCCTACCTCAGGAAGTGGTGGATATGAATACAGTGCGTGGCTTCAAACAGGCATGGGATAGGCATAAGGGATCAATATAGATGATTATGAATAGATAGGCCATTCACAGAGCAACGGCCGATGGCACATTTATAAGGTGGAAAAGGAAATGGGCAGACTGGATGGGCCTTGCGGTCCTTTTGTGCCATCAACTTCTATGTTTCTGTCCTCTTTGCTCCACTGTGGCCTTGACAGATCTGGTATCCATTGCTACAGCAGCTGGTGGTGGAACCGCCAGTACCTCTGCCACTGTGCAGGGGACTGCTGTCACAAGACAAGAGGTCTGTGGTCCATTTGGACCTGAAGTCCCTACATCTGCAAGCATGGCTCTTGAAGACATAGCCATAGCACAATTTGTGGTGTCATCTGAAGTGGCTGATGTTTTGGTGGCTGCCCAAAAACCTTCCACCAGACATACCTATTCTTTGAAATGGAGGTGGTTTATGCTATGGACTGCTTCTGAACAGCTGGATCCCTTCACTTGTCTAGTCAATGCAGTGTTGGAATACCTGTTATCCCTGTCGGATTCAGGACTCCAGTAATCCTTCCTTAATGTGCATTTGGCCACTGTCTCTGCTTTTCATGCACCTATTGATGATTGTACAGTTGCTCAGCTACAGGCAGCCTGTACATTTTTGAGAGGCATTACATTTGAAACCTCCCATCAGGAATCCAGTCCTGGCTTAAGACTTGAATTTTGTGTTAGAAAAGATTACTTTGGTTCCTTTTGAGCCAGCCATGAGTTGTGGCTTATGCTTTCTTTCATGTAAAGCATTGTTTTTAGTTGCCATTACTTCTGCTTGAGTGATTTCAGAACTACAGGCTCTAATGTGTGAGCCTCTTTATTTGATTTGCCATAAAGATATGGTGTCTTTATGCAAAAATCCCAAGTTTTTGCCGAAGGTGGTGTCTGAATATACTTTAAATCAAACTAGTCACCTTCCAGTGTACTACACAGAGTATCCTAATCTAGGGGAAGCATTACTCCATACTTTGGATGTTCATAGAATACTCAGATACTATGTAAAGTGCACCAAGGACTGCAGAAAGTTCTCTCGGCTTTTTGTTTCATTCACTCCTGGGAAAGAGGGCACCCCATGTCTAAGAGGTGCCTGTCCAAATATTTTGTACATTGTATTATGTTCCGTTATAGGAAGTATGGTAAGGGACTTCCTGGTGAAGTTCAAGGTCATTCTACAAGAGGCATGGCCACTTCTGTTACTTGTTTCCACAGTGTTTCAGCCACTGAAATCTGTACAGCTGCCACATGGAGCACTGTCCACACCTTCACTAAACATTTCAGTCTGGACTCAGTGTCCCACAGACAAACGGCTTTTGACCTTGCTGTTGTACAGCATCTACTTTCATGAACCTGTATATCTTCTTCGAGGGTATCTCAGTCATCAGATCACACCATAGGAGCTTCACTGTCGGTGAAGCAGGATCCACACAGAAGATTTTCAGCAGTGCAACTGGGGCTGCCCACGCTGTCGATGGCCATTGACATCATCAACCCTATAAAGGCGTGAGTGGCCCTGCTCCCTCTTCAGTTCTTTCCCGATATTGACTTCTTTGCATGGGTCTCCATGGAAGCTCCGACATAGTTTTTGCGCCATTTTGCCTACGTCTTTTTTCTTACCTGTTACTTTTAGAATCTCTTTTTAATTAGAGATTCATTTATTTTGTTTGTCAAGGGACCTCTCTCATCGCTGTCACTGCAGAAAGAAGATTGCCTCCACAGATGAACATTCTCTCTGTGTCTGCTGTCTTGGGCCTGATCACAAAGTTTTACTGTGAACTCTGCCAGAAGTTTAAACAACTAACCCTCGGGTGACATAAAAATACTTAAAAAATTTCTTAATGGAACAACAAGCAGCCAGTTCTGGGCAAGGGTCATCCGGGGTCTCAGCCTCTCAGTTGCTGGCAGGGTTGTTGAGCTCCCATGTCTCTAAGACCCACACGTCCTCGGGGGTCATAAGAAGGACGGAAATCGGGACCGCTCCCTCCGGCGGTGGTCTCATTCCCGACGGCATCTCCTCCTATATCCAGGGTTTCATCTTCGTCTGTGGTGGCACCAATGGCATTAAGTCGCTTTTCAGGTCTATGTCCCTTCCAGAACCGTACTGACAGTGCATACGCCCAGTGCACAGGGCAGCTGGTCATCAGTCTCTGGGTCGTCGGTGCCTCCTTCATCGACGATGCCCCACCCCCCCATTGAGGCCTAACCCTTGTTCTACCAGGGCTACAGCCTCTTTGGGTTCAAGGGGCCCATCGGTGGGGTTGTCAATCCCTGTAGCATCAACCTCCCCCGACACAGCAATCGATGGTCATTCACCTGAATGAAATCCTCGCCAAGTTTACATCAGTGATCGTTCATCAGTCGGGTGCATACAGGCCCCCTTCTCCAGCGCCGTCGACAGTAGCCTTGATGTTGACGCCTCCTTATGGGCCGCAGGAAGCCCCCCACAAGCTCTTGTTGGTGCCTCCGACATTGGACATGGATTTAGAAGAGGTCGATGTTGAGAAGTGCAACCCTGACCTCATTCTTCCTGATGAGGAAGAGAAGGACTTTACTTCAGACAGGTCCACAGCCTCCTCTGTTAGTGAGGACTGTGTCAAGCATACCCCCGGGTCTCCTCCTGAGGACCCCACATTTTTCAATGTGATGAAGTAGTTGTCCTTGGCCATGGGTTTCCATACTGAGGAGGAAGGTGTCACCAGAAAGAATCTGGTGGACATTCTGGAGATCCCAGTGTCTACCCCAAAGATCATTCCTCCTATTTTACCTGCATTGAGGAATGCTGCCACTGCAGCCGAGCACAGGCCAGACATGGTGCTGGCCATGCCCTGCAGGACAGACAAACTTTATCATGCCCCCCAGGGGTTTCCATACTGTGCTGCCCAGCCAGAGACCGATTCAGTGGTCATTAGGTCAGCTCATGACAGGTCTAAGGTGCCTAAGCACCTTTGTACTCTTCCTCTGGACAAAGAGTCTCATAGGATAGACCTTTCGGGCAAGAGGGTTTATGCCTCCTCCACCCTTGGGCTGAGGATTGCCAACTACTTGTCTCATATGGTAAAATACCAGAACTCCAACTGGAAGAAGGGCAAAGCAGCCACTCAGGCACTCCCAGATGGCACACAGAAGCAGGAGGTTCTCAAGTGCTTGCAAACTGCTGAGGATGTTAGTAAGCACCTCATCAGGGCCCTCTATGACATCTTGGACATTATTGCCTGGGCTGCTGTCACTGGCATCTGCCTTGTAGGCACTCCTGGCTAAGGGCCTCTGGCTTTGCAGCTGATGTTCAGCAGAAGGTGCTTAATGCCCCTTTTAACTGCACTAAGCTCTTTGGGCCTGATGTCCAGGACATCATTAATGATTTGCAGGCATCCAGCAGGGCCATAAAGTCTGTCCACTCCCTCTACCATATGCAGCCTAAGAGTAGATGGTGCCTTCCCTTTCGCAAGGCATCCAGTAGACGCAGAGCAGCTTCTTGGCCCAAGGGCAAGAGAAGAGCCTCTGCTGCCTTGCCCACCCCTCCAGTACAGGAGCTGTGGCAAAGCGTCCACAAAGTGACGGATCAGCTGGATCTGCCTCTGCTTGACTCCTTGCCAGACCTCCCCCTCTTCTGGTCCCCGACCAAGAGGTGGTGGTTGGAAGTCAGTTCTCCTGTCATCCTAATCCATGGAGAACCATAACTTCAGATGCCTAGATTCTACAAATCATAGCAAGGGGCCACTTGCTGGAGCTCATAGAGCAGTCCCCAGAAACCCCTCCCCTGTCCTCCACTTATCCCTCAACTCACTTGTCTGTTCTCCAGGAGGAAGTACAGTCTCTTTTGCACAGCAGGCCATCGAGCCAGTACCCAGGCACCAGAGGAACAAGGGGTTCTGTTCCAGGATTTTCCTGGTCCCCCTGAAAGACCAGAGATCTGAGTCCTATTTTAGACATAAAGGACCTCAATCTGTACATCCAGTACAGAAAGTTCAGGATAGTAACTTTACCAGGTCTCATGCCTCTCCTCAAGACAGGTAACTGGCTTTGTTCACTGGACATGCAGGACACCTATCTGCACATCTTGGCCCCATCACCACCGGAGGTTTCTCCATTTCCTGTTTCAGGGAGAGGCATATGAATTTGAGGTGCTGCCTTTTGGCTTGTCCTCTGCGCCATGGGTCTTACCAAGTGCTTAGCAGTGGTAGCTGCAGCTCTCAGAAGGGAGGGACTGCACGTTTACCACTACCTGGACAATTGGCTTTTAAAGGCCCCATCCAGGGAGCAGCTCCTACAGTCTCTGGAGAGAACTCTCCGGTTGTTCCTCTCCTTGGGCATTACAGTCAGTCTGCCCAAGTCAGTTCTGGTGCCGTCCCAAAGGCTGTAATACATAGGGTTGATTCTAGACTCAGCGCCAGGGAAGGCTTTCCAACCTCAGAACAGGGTGAAGTGCCTTATAGCCCAGCCTCAGGAGGTGGCCCTGGGCCATTTTAATCCTACCAGGGTGTACCTGAGGCTGTTTGATCTAATGGCGGATGCTATTCCCACTGTTCCACTGGCCAGACTCCATATGCACATCCTCCAGTGGACTCTCAAGTGCAATGGGACTAAGTTAGATCAGTTGGTGCTGGTCTCCTCCCCAATCTGCAAAGTGCTCCAGTAGTGGATGGACTCCTTGAACTTGCTGCAAGGAGTCCCATTCCAGATCTCTTCATCACAGCAGATCCTTACCATGGATGCTTCCGGGATGGGCTGGAGAACTCACCTGGGTCCCTTTCAAACCCAGGGCTCCTGGTCGCCAGTCGAGACTTCCCTGCATATCAGTGTCCTGGAGATGCGGGTGGTGCTCTACTCCATGCAGGCCTTTCAGAGCCACCTTGCTCTGGATCAGCTACTGGTGCAGTCTGACAGTCAGTGTAATGTACTACATCAACAAGTGGGAGGGAGGGAGGATGGACCCATTTGTACCCCCCTATGCATGCAGGGAGGCCAAGAGAGTGTGGTATTGGGTGTTAGAGCACAGTCTGACACTCAGCGGTCCATGTTCAGGCATGCTAAACACTCTGGCGGACAGCCTCAGCTGGACTCAGTCCAGCATGCATGAGTGGGAGCTTCTTTCATCCATCACGGAAGAGTTGTTCGACAGATGGGGTCATCCAGAGTTGGACCTTTTTGTGTCCCCACTCAGTGCAAAACTGCCCAGCTTTTGTTCGCTTGATCCAGGGCCTGGAGTTTTCTGGTGAGGCATGTCGTCACTGTCCTGGAGCGGGAAGTTCCTTTATATATTTCCTCCGTTCCTTCTAATTCAGAGGGTCCTCATCAAATTGCAGATGGAGAGGGCCAGCATGATTCTGGTAACACCATTCTGGCCCTGCCAGATATGGTTTCTCCTGCTACAGCAGCTGATGGAGGGGCCTCCGGTTCCACTTCCCCTTTGCAGGTGCCTGCTGACCCAGGCTCAGGGGACCCTGGTCCATCCCAACCTCGGGTCCCTCCATCTGTATGCTTGCCTTCTGAGGATGTAGGCATCGCCAGGATTGGGGTCTCCAGTAGAGTGGTAGATGTCCTGGTGGCCGCCCAGAAGCCTTCCACTCGAGCCACATATGCCATGAAGTGGAAGCGGTTTGCCATCTGGGCTGCCAAAAATAATCTAGACCCTTTCACCTGTCTGATGAACCAGATTCTGGACTACCTGATCTCTTTGTCTGACTCGGGTCTTTAGTACTCCTCCCTCAAGGTGCACCTTTTGACTATTTCGGCCTTTCATGAGCACCCACTCTTATGTCAGTTCTCACTCTGCTGTTGTATATACGACAGCTGTTACTTGCCTCCTCAAATTGTGACTGCCTTCATGACCAACAAAATGCCCAAACACTGAGGAACCCACTTGACACGGTACTCAAACCTACTCCATGTAGGCCCTGCACATCTCTTCGCCTACCTGACAATATCCATTGGATTGCTCTTTTTTCTGCCCCCAGTGTTGGCCAGTTACCCAATAGGGTTATGTAACTGTGCATTGTTTTTGCCTCTTGTACAATCTTATTGCTATAACCCTGTAAGAAATTAGTGTAACCACTGTATACTAAGTCATGTATGGCATGCTTGTACTGTCTGCCACCTTACTGTTACTGATATCTGACATGGAGCCTTTGCAAAAGAGTCCTTGACTCAAAGGGTTGTAATTCCTAAACATTAATAAATAAATAAAATAAATATATTGTATTATTGTACATATGATATCTTCACAATTGTGTTGTGATTTCACACTATTGTCCTGAAAACTATTTACTGTATAGTTGGTAGTACCTACTGTCATGTGTCACCTGTATATATTCTCACATTTTGTTTACCTGTATATATTCTTCCTTATGTAACCCACTTGTCCGCCGGGGTCACACCTGGAAACGAGCTTTGGCTCAGTGTACCTTTCCCACTTACTAAAGTTTTAAATAAATAAATGAGCCTGTGGGTGACCGTACGACAGCTCAGCTGGATGTCTCCCATACCTTTTTAAGGGGCACCCTGCACCTGAAACTCCCAATCCCGTTCTCCTGTCCCAGCTTGGGATTTGAATTTTGTTTTGGAGAAGTTGACTGTCTCCTTTTGAGCCAGCCGCAGTTTGCGAGCTATGCTTTCTCTCTCAGAAAGCGTTATTTTTAGTTGCCATTACTTCTGCTCGAAGAATTTCAGAGCTTCAGGCCCTTTGGTGCGAGGAGCCTTGTTTGATTTTTCACAAAGACACCAATGGTGTCTTTGCGTACAAATCCTAAGATCTTCCTGGACTAAGTCTCCATCACTCATTCACGCTAGTGGGATAGCGCCTGAGGCGCTAGGACCAAGTGGGAGCCAAACATTTTCCGAAGGGTCAGCACCGAGACAGGACCACACATGCGTGGCACTGCGAGACTACCTTGCGCCTGTTTAGGCTATCTCAGCATTGACCCTCCAACCGCCTCAGTTCCTTTTCTCCCACCGTCAAGTGCACTTGGATGTCGACGTCGCTCGTCTGCCAGAGTCAAAGTTTTAGTCTATATGACAGCAGCTTTTAGCGGTTAACATATTAGTAGTAATTTCTTATTTTAGAAACAAGAAAAGAAGATTATGAAGAAGAAGAAAAATAAATTCTTTCCTGCCGTCAATGGAGTCATCCTTAGACGGTAGTGGTGATGGTAGGAAGACTTCGTTTGAAAGTTGTTATGGCAGAGGGGCTGTGTCCAGTCCGCCGCCCTTGATAAACGGGAGGGGGGTCCGACTACAGACAGTCCTGTGCTCGGGGGGAGGGCAATCCACCCAAGCACGAATCTAGCGGTTCCGGGGATCCGGCTCCACTTAACCTCGAGCTCTTCTTCCTTGTTGGGGGAAGAAGAATCGGTGCTGCTCGAGGTTGCCCTTTGGTACGTCTGCATGAGGATTGTTCATTGGGAGGGGCAATAGGCCTGATCCGACTTTGGTGGGTTCCACTTGGCTCTGCTCCTAACGGATGCATTCTCGACTCTGGACTCCATCTCTGTCCTTGTTGGAGCTCCAGTGAGCAGTTTCACCTCTGGACTGCTCCTGTGGAGCAGGGGCTTTGACTTCTTTCAGTTTTTCTGGCTGTGTTTCTGGGCCTCTGAGCCATTGGACTGGAGCCAGGTCGATTGGATCAGGATGGCACGGTGCCCTCTTGGTGCCTTCACCATAGTGTCGACCCCTCGCGCCTACCCCCTCTCCCTTTTCCATGCAGGGGCCGGCACGGGCATCGCCTTTTTTCTTCTCCCCTTCTTCTCAGGATTTCCATTGGCATTTTCCTTCGGCGCCGTGGTTCGGCGCTGTGGCTCAGTGCCTTAGTCGGCACCATGCCTCGGTGCCTTGGTCGGCGCCATGGGTTGGCACCATCGCTTTGTGGGTGCCATGGTTGCTGTTTTTGCTGCCGTTGGTTGCTGGCGCCACTGGTGGTGCGCGGGTATCTCACGGGGCTGCAGGTGGGCATGTACCCAGCGGTGGCGCGGAGAGCACCGCGGGCACCGAGCACCTGTGGGTGCTGGGTGTGGCACCACAGGCACCTATGGGTGCCACTGGTGCCCTTGGGTGCCATTCTTGCCATGGATGCCATGGTACCATGGGTGTCAGGGGTGTCCTCTCGTGCCATTGCTGCATGGGTGCCGGGGGTGCCTGCAGGTACCGCTGCGGGTGGCCTCTGGCATCACCCAGATTGGCATAGGCACTGTTTGGTGCCCTCCTGTGCCACGAGTGATGCAGGTACCATGGGGGTGCTAGTGGGTGCTGTCTGGTAGAACTAGTGACACATTTTCCTTCTACAGACTTCTCCACAGAACTTGTTGCAGGATGTTTTCTGCAGAATGAAGTCCTGTTCTGCGGATAATTTTTTCCACACATCTTAGTGAGTGGCGGTCTACGTGGGATCTTGTGACATCCAGCGGTTTTCTGCTGATGGAACTCGGCTGTACTGTTCTGCCTGCGGAATCTTTCATTCTGCTCAGCATTTTCTTGGCTCCCTACATGGTACCAAGCTCCTCGACATCCTTCCTTGTGGCGGAGTCTCTAGTGGCTCTGACCTAGACCTCCCTTAGGGGTCCTTCTGGGGTAGAAGTACATCTAGATGAGTCTTTCCCCGTCCTTCTGGTCAGTAATACAGCGGATGACTCATTTTATATATTGAAGGGCATGTCCTCTCTATCATCAGAGTCTGTGATGGAAGATCTTTTCAGTAGTTCCTCAGTGATGGGGTCCACTATAGTATTTCAGACTGCATCCGTGGACCATACACTTCTGCGTCTAGACTTTTTCAGTTGTCGAGACAATTACACTCTGTGGAACATTCTAACTTAATGGTCGGGAGCTGCTCAGACTCTTCCGCTCCTTTGATAGGGGTATATATCCCTCTTGGGACATTGCCCCTTTGGTGGCTTCTTCGGCACAGGTGGTCAACACCTCAGATGGAGAACATCTTCATCATTTTTTTATCAGGCAATCCTTGCAAAATAGCAGCTTGAAAGCCTTGTTAGGCTTGGACCAATGGTTAAAAAAAAAAAAAAAGAAACTTTATCACAGCACAGTGCCTAGCCGAAATTACCCGATACCACCCTTTTGGATCTCATCAGGTTCTGCCTCAGCCCCCTGAGGCGCTCGTTTCTAGAATACGGTAAAGAGTACCTGACTTCTTCTACCCCTAAGGGGAGTCCAATCCAGCGGCGGTATGGGTCATCTCTTGTCCAAGAGAGATTTCTTTTATTCAGAGACATTTCCTAGACCTAGGCGACTGCCCAGTCTGTTAATCCCCCCCTTTTTTATCAGGCTTCTTCTCTTGAGCAGAGCCTTGCAGCAACAGAAGTGACTCTCCAGCGAGTTGGAACTCAGGTTCCTGCTTTCTTGCTTGCTTCCACTTAACAGACAACATACTCCTTTCTTGACCGTAGGTCAAGTAGGTCTTTTTTCTGAGATGGCTTCTCAAATATTCACACCTTTGGTTCCTGCGTACTGGTTCCATGCCAGTCACTTACGAAACTATCTTCTCCGAGTGTATGATGGAGCTGTGATGTTTGTTGTTCAGCAGACCAACTAGAGTCCTTTCCTACTCCCTTCAGGGAGGCCGTAGTGAGTAGTGCCTCACTGCACTGAGTCACTTCTGCTGCTATTCTGTCACTATCAATGAATGGTTAGCCCTAACTTGGTCCTGCTGCGTCCCTCCTCGACGCACATCTGCCTCTAGTTGCCTTACAAATCCAGCTCCTGTTTTTTTTCTGCCGGAATGTTTTTCCACAGTGGACACATCCTCCTGTACACTTCTTCTCTTCTCTAAGTTCAGAGATTGCTATTACAGTTGTACACACAGGGGCAGGATGATTCCTTTTGGAACATAAAGTGGGTAGGATCTTGTTCTACTAGATCACCATAAGAGGCTTCTAAATCGTGCTTTGGCCTTCCATCAGGAAGGTTTCAGTGACTAAGTGAAAACCATTCTCCTTGATGGGCTAACCCCACCACTGGGACCTTCTTTTGTTCACCGAGTAAGGGGTGTCACAAACCCACTCAGCAGGCCAAGCCCTCTACTCCCAAAGTGCCAACCTCTGAGTGCAGTCTTGTGAACAGTGTAACAGACATGGTAACCCCTCTTGTCTGTTTTTTGTGAGTTCAGATCAACCTTTGGTCTCAAGTTCTGGAGGGATTCAAACTTAGATACATAGACAGTATCGGCAGATAAGGGCCTACGGCCCACCCAGTCTGACCATTTGAGCTTGTAAGTTTACTTTATGTTTTCCTAGAAGTCTGTTGCCCCTTAACCCTGACCTCCAGAATTTCTTTATGTCTATCCCATGCATTCTTAAATCCCGTGATTGTTTCAGCCCCTACAACTTCCTCTGGCAGAGTGTTCCACTTGTCCACCACCCGTTCTGTGAAGAAATTCTTCCTCACGTTTCCTCTGAATCATCCTCCCTCATCCCATGCCCTCTAATCCTGGAACATCTCTTTCACTTAAAAATAGTGTATTCCTGCACCCTGTTCCTCCCTGTAAGATACTTGTATGTCTCTATCATATCCCCTCTCTTCCTCTTCTCCTCCAGGGAGTACATATTCAGTTCCTTCAACCTGTCCTCATAGGACTTGTGATGCAATCCATGTTAACCTCTTGCTAGCATACCCAATGCACAGGCTCAGATATATCTGTCTTCGGGGGGCCAGATATCCTTGTCTACGGGCGCCCAACCAGGTATACAGAGAATACCTTTAATAACTTTAATAAAGACCTCAGATTTAAAATGCTTCTCTTTCCAGTTTGGTATCACCATTCAAGCTTATATTCAGTATTCTGCAATAACCATATACTTTTCTTACAACTAAAAAGAAGTCAAAGACAGACCAAGTAAGTTCTAAAAAGAATTTTACTGAAATAGTTACAAATATGTAAAGCACAAAATACAGAACTGTTATATTACCAGACATACAAATCTTTTAAAAGAACAAGGTTTAAACAGTGCAAATTCCTACTTCAGTGCTTAGTCTCTAAATACTTGCTTAAAGTGCTCCAAAGATGTGTCCTTGTCAGAGTCTAGGTAAAAATGTGTCTCTGTGAAGTAAAACAGACTAAATTAAAAGCTGGCTTTTACCCCACTTCTTTTCAGGAGGTCACCTAGCTCCTCCCTGTCAGGATATATGAAAATATATATCTTATACAAAAGTATTACATTCTACAACTTCAGCATAATTCATGTCCTTCAAATGACACTTATTTTGATCTCATGCTGTACTTTCCATCACACAGGCTTCACAGGGACATTTACAACCTTGCACCCCTGTGTAACAATCTAGGATCTAGGTTCCTCCTCTAACGTCATAACCTTGCTTATGATTTCTATCTTAGCAAAATTAACTTAAACAAGTCTGTAATTAACTCAGAGAAACAGGATCCTTGATTAAAGTCTTCCATGTAACACATTGTCTCTAAAAACTGAGTGTGTGTGAACTCTCATGCTGTCAGCATTTTCCTCATGACTTCCATCTGTCAGCTGAAATCGGCGGGGGGGGCTGAGATGAGTGAGGTCACTCCTAGAGCATCAGATTTTCAACAGAGACAGTCTGTAATACATTTTATATTAAAAAGAAATGATACAGCACTCCGAACTGGCTGTCTATGTTACAAGGGGTTCGAGTGCTTCTGGACCTGTTGTTCGCAGGTCAGCCATACTTGGTAGTGGGGGTGGTTTCAGCTTGCCGGGTCTACCATGAACCAGTAGACTTAACCCCCAGCTTTTTCAGTCCCTGGGACCTTTTTACGTTAGATTAATATATGTATTTGACACTATTATTTTTGGTTCTAGACCAAATTGTGTGGCCGGGTTCTCGCTGCTCTCCTAGAGTGGTTGCGGCTTTCTGGCAAAGTTTCATTTTGTGTCCATTGCAGTCGTTTGCGAAGTGGTGAGTTACAACTGAACCACTTATCTTGTAAGCACTATGTTCTAGATGTTCTTTCCAAGACCGCTCTTTTTATTAGCAGGACAGTCCCTGGCTGTCCTTTTTGAATGAACCCTATCCCCTACCACCCTACTCAGGGTTGTTGTTTTAGCTCGGTACTCTCCCACTAGTGTGAATGAGTGATGAGACTTGGTCCAGGAAGATATGGAAATTATATACTTACCATAATTGTTGATCTTCTTGGACAGTCTCCATCACTCATTCACACGCCCACCCACCATCCCCTGGATTCAGTCCTTTTCTTTCCTGGTCTTCATGGTCCAGGCTGTGAAGACATTGTTCTTTGACCTTTGTGGCAAAGGCCATCTGGGCCCTCTCAGGCCCAGAAAGACAGGATAAGTTATTTCATTAGTTACGCTGCACCTCCTCGATCGAAAAGGTACTGAGACAGTTGGAGGGTCAACGCCGAGATAGCCTACACAGGCGCGTGCTAGTCTCGTGGTGCCACACATGCATGGTCCTGTCTCAGCGCCAACCCTTCTGAAAATGTTTGCCTCCCGCTTGGTCCTAGTGCCTCCGGCGCTATCCCACTAGTGTGAATGAGTGATGGAGGCTGTCCAAGAAGATCAACAATTACGTTAAGTACGTAATTTCCATTTTCTCTCTAAGGTGGTCTGAGTTTACACTCAAGCAATCAATCTCCTTCCTATTTATTTTCCAGAGTGTGCCAATACAGGGGAAGCTTTGCTCCATACATTAGATGTGTGCAGAACCTTGAAGTACTACCTACTTCGCACAAAGGAATGTAGAAAGTCGAAGCAGTTGTTTGTTTCCTTCGCCTCAGGTAGAGAGGGCGCTTTAGTCTCTAAGCAGTGTTTATCCAAATGGCTGGCAAATTGCATTGTGTTCTGCTACAACAAGTATGGCAAAGAATTGCCTATAGTGGTTAAAGCTCATTCCACAAGAGGCATGGCTACCTCTGTGGCTTGTTTCTGAGGGGTCTCAGCCGCTGACATCCGTGCGGCTGCCACCTGGAGTACCGTCCATGCTTTCACCAAGCACTACATTCTGGACATTGCCTCAAGAACCTGTGCAGATTTTGGCAGGGCTGTGCTGCAGGGCCTCTTGTCTTAAGGTTATGGTTGTCCTTCCTCCCAGACTGTCTGTCTGCACCTGTAACAACTGCTTGGAACTCGTTCCTACGCTGGGACCTGATGACTGAGATACCGCCGAAGAACATAGAACAGTTATGTAAGAACTTCCCAAAACAGTAGAGCTTTGAGGGGATCTCAATCATCAGGTCTGCTTTGCCTCCCATCATTCCCCTTCTTGGGGCTCTTGTTCTGGAACTGGCTGTCTGGTGTATCCAGCCTTTCATATGGGCCTGTTCACCTCTCTCTCCCTCCCCTCAGTCCCTCATGGCTAAAGCTGTTCTCCATTTGTCTTCGGGGAAAAGAACTGAGGAGGGAGCAGGGCCGTTCATGTCTTTATAGGGTTGTTGATGGCGACCTCAGTTGTACTGCTGAAAATCTTCTATGTAGATCCTGCTGCACCGATGGTGAAGTTCCTATGTGTGACCTAATGACTAAGTTCCCCTCGAAGATTTGCTGTTACGGTATGTGCTTACGTAACTGTTCTTTCTCCATCCGCCTAGACTGTAACTTTCGGTATTGCTTGGGACTTGTTCCAAAGGTGTGGCCTGATGAGAGATATCCTTGAAGAAACATAGAAACATAGAAACATAGAAGTTGATGGCAGATAAGGACCTCAAGGCCCATTCAGTCTGCTCATTTCTTTTTCTACCTTATAAATGTGCCATTGGCCTTTGTCAGTGACCTATCTATTCATAGTCATTTGTATTGCTCCCTTATGCCTATCCCATGCCTGTGTGAAGCCCTGCACTGTATTCATAGCCACCACTTCTTGTGGTAAGCCATTCCATGCATCTACCACCCTTTCTGTGAAAAAGAATTTCCTCATTCTCTCTTAATCGGCCTCCTCTAATCTCATGCTGTGTCCTCTTGTCCTGCTATTTTTCTTATATTTAAACATATTAGACTCTTTCACCTTGTTTATGCCCTTAAGGTGTTTGAATGCCTCGATCTATCACCTCTCTCCTCCTTTGCTCAGGGTATACATATTGAGCTCCGTTAATCTGTCCTCCTATGTCTTCTGATGCAGTCCCTGCACCATTTTTGTTGCCCTTCTCTGGACTGCCTCAATTTGGTTAATGTCCTTTTGAAGGTATGGCCTCCAATACTGCCCATGATACTCAAGATGGGGCTGCTCAATAGTCTTGTACAGAGGGATTATTACCTCCTCTTACGACTTGTGATACCCTACTAATGCACCCTAACACCCCCTAGCCTTACCTACTGCTTTAGAGGTCTGCTTGGATGATTTCAGGTCATCAGTGATGATGATGCCCAAGTCTCTTTCTTCCTTTGTGACTGCTAACTCCCTCCCAGCCTACAAGTGGCTTCAGGGTTTCTCTTCCCTATGTGCATGATTTTGCACTTCTTTGCATTAAATCCAGTTGCCACTCTTCTGACCATTCTGCTAGTTTATACAGATCTCTTCTCATTCTGCCCACCCCATCTGGATCATCTACTCTGTTGCAGATCTTGGTGTCATCTGCAAACAGACAAGCCTTACCCTCTAGTCCATCTGCGAGGTCACTAATGAAGATGTTGAATAGGACTGGCCCCAGGACTGATCCCTAGGTACCCCACTTGTGACTTGCATCTCTTCTGACTGTATACCATTTACCACCACTCTCTGTTTTCTGCCAGTCAACCAGTTTACCACCAGTTGACCAACTTCAGCCCACCCGAGCCTACCTAGCTTATTTATCAATCTTCTATGTGGAACCGTGTCAAAAGCTTTGCTGAAGTCAAGGTAGGCGACATCAACTGCTCCCCTGGTCCACCACTCTGGTTACCCAGTCAAAGAAATCTATGAGATTAGTTTGACAGGACCTTCCTTTATAAACCCATGCTGTCTTGGATCCTGTGCCCCTATAGTTCCAGGTGTTGCACTATCCTTTCCTTAAGGATTGCCTCCATAATCTTGCCCACTACTGAGGTAAGACTGACCGGTCTGTAGTTCCCGCCTCCTCCCTGCTACCACTCTTGTGGAGTGGGATCACATGAGCCCTTCTCCAGTCTTCTGGGACCTCTCCTGTGCTCAGAGACTCACTAAACAATTCTGCTAATGGCTCTGCTAGTTCCTCCTTTAGCTCCTTAAGTACCCTGGGATGTATGCCATCAGGTCCCATTGCCTTATCCACCTGAGCTTAGCAAGCTCTTGTAGGACCCTTTCTTTGTGAAGAGTAGTGTCACCTCCCTCCCCCTGTGTCCATGATGCTGAGCTGTGGGCCCTGCCTACCTTCTCTTCAGTAAATACTGAGCAAAAGTATCTATTTAGGATAGATGCCTTTACAGGGTCCTCCTCCTCACTTGCTCCCTTTTCTCCATTAAGCTTAGCAATACCCCCTCTGGACTTTCTCCTTTCACTAATGTATCTATAGAAAGTCTTGTCACCTTCTTTTACTGTTCGTGCTAGTGTTTCCTCAGTTTGGGACTTTGCCTGCCTTACTGCCTTACCTGCTTCCCTTAGGGCAGTTTGGTATGCCTCCCTATCTTCATCCCGCTGTGTTCCCTTATTTCCTGAAGGCCAGCCTTTTGGCTCTGACCTTTTCTGCTACTGTATTTGAGAACCAAAGTGGTTTCTTTCTTCTCTTGCACTTCCTTTTCTCATCTAACACAATGGGATGTTGCTTCAAGTATTGCATCCTTAATGCTTGCCCACTTTGCCTGTACCTCCTCACCTGTGTTTCTATTTGCCAGGGCTAGCTTAACTCTGTTGGCCATCTTATCAAAGTCAGCTCCTCTGAAGTCCCATATTTTTGCCTTGGAATGGGATGATTTAGATGTAGTAGCCAAATTGAACCATACCATGTGATGGTCACTGGCCCCCAGGTGACCTTCTACCTGGAGAGCTGTGATCCCTTCTTTGTTAGATGCAACAGTTACATACTTACCATAACAGTAGATCTTTTGAGAGACTCTCTTTCATCAGGCCATGCCGACCCACCCTCCTTCCCCTTTCAGGGGTGGAACACTGGATTTCCTGCACTGAGTAATTCCATTACTGACTTTTCCTGCACCCACTGTCGCCTAGTATGCTGGGTACTGCCCTTATCTCCTGGTTCCCCAGACAGAGGTCCTCTGACTGTCCCTGGCTTGCAAAAGTTTCAATGTGGTCCTAACGCTGATGTGGGTATAGTTCCAAAGGTGTGGCCTTATGACAGAGATTCTCTGGAAGATCTACTGTTGCAGTAGGTACATAACTGTTCTCTTCCCCAGGGTGAGCTTACCCCCTCCCTTCTTTGGGGGGGAGCTTGGTAACGTGACCTGTAAGTGGAAATGAATGGTGAAGACTGATCATGGAAGATATGAAAATTATGTATTCATAGTAATTGTTGATCTTCCAGAATATCTTCACCATTCAGTCATGCCCGCCCATCGCCCCTGCTGAGGTAAAAGCCAGAGCCTCTAGGCAGCTTGTCCTGTGCCATCGAACTCATAAAATCCTCTTGCTAGTCCCTCGGGGTTCTCTCCCCTTTCAGGATACCCCTGTTATTCCTGTGGAAATTGGGCCCTCTCACCCCTTTCCAGTCTCCTATTTTTGTTGCTTAACAAAAAAGAAAAAATTCCAGCCTCTGTCAACTGGCAACATAGCCTCTAATCAAGGTGCAGCCTTCACCTCCAGTCCGTGGAGATGTAGATATCAGGGGGTTTATTTTTGTTCTTTTGCAGCCTCTTAACATAGAAACATAGAAACATAGACTTTGACGGCAGATAAGGACCGCTAGGCCCATCTAGTCTGCCCATTTCCCTACCTACAGGATAGGCCGCAGATCCTAGTTAACCAATAGCCTATTTCTTCCTACCCCCCACAAGAATTGCCTTATGTCTGTCCCATGCATTCTTGAATTCTCCCACAGTTTTAGACCCCACAACCTCCTCAGGAAGGCTGTTCCATGCATCCACTACCCTCTCTGTGAAATAATACTTCCTCACATTGACCTTGAACCGCCCTCCTTCTATCTTTAAATTGTGTCCCCTTGTTCTTGCAAGTCTCTTTTTCGGAAAGATGCTACCCTCTTGGACTTTGTTGATTCCACTGAGGTGCCTAAAGTTTCTATCATGTCCCCCTCTCCCTTCTTTCCTCAAGGGTATACATATTAAGCTCCTTTAGTCTCTCCTCATATGACTTCTCTTGCAGACCCTGCACCATTTTAGTTGCCCTCCTCTGGACTGCCTCTATCCTGTCTATGTCCTTGTGGAGATGGGGTCTCCAGAACTGGACACAGTACTCCAGATGGGGTCTCACCAACTGTCTGTACAGAGGGATAACAACTTCCTGTTTTCTGCTGATGATGCCTTTCCCTATACATCCCAGTATACCCCCAGCCCTCCCTACTGCCTTCTCACATTGCTTGCTAACTTTAAGGTCATCTGATATGATTACCCCCAGGTCCCTTTCCTTTTTTGTTGTTGTTACTACCTCCCCACCCATTGTGTATTCTTCCGCTGGGTTCTTGTTTCCCAGGTGCATTATTTTGCACTTCTTTGCATTGAATCCTAGCTGCCATACTTCTGACCATTCCTCCAACCTTGCCAAGTCCCTTTTCATCCTTTCCACGCCTCCTTGTGTATCAACCCTGTTGCAGATCTTTGTGTCATCTGCAAAAAGGCATACTTTCCTTCAGTCCCTCTGCAATGTCACTGATGAAGACATTAAAGGACTGGACCCAATCTGAACCCTGCGGTGCCCCACTAGTAACCTTTCTTCAGAGTGGACTCCATTTACAATTACCTTCTGTGTCCTGTTGTCCAGCCAATGTTTTACAGGCTGCCACCCTGGGTCCCACTCCCAGGCTGGTTAATTTGACTATTAATCTTTTGTGTGGGACTGTGTCAAATGCCTTGCTAAAGTCTAGGTAGGCCATGTCCACAGCCCCTCCCTGGTCTACTACTTTGGTCACCCAGTCAAAGAAATCTATTAGATTTGTCTGACATGACCTTCCTGCTGTGAACCCATGCTGCCTTGGGTCTTGTGCTCCACTGGCCTCTAGGTACTCAACTATTCTTTCCTTCAGAAGTGACTCCATCACTTTCCCTACCACAGAGGTCAGACTGACAGGTCTGTAGACTGTATCTCATCCCACACCATGGTGCTGATCGTTCTACTTCTGTCTCTTCACTCTCTTGGACTGACAAGAGGATAGTAACTGTTCTCTGGGTCTGCCTCAGTCACTCTTCTTCTCTTGCTTTTTGTTTAATCCTTGGTCCTTGTCCTCCTGGAGTACAAGTCCCTTCCTAAATTGGCTTCTGCCATCCTAATCCTCAGGAGATTCCCTCAGTTTTCTCCGAGGCCAGCCAGAGCTCCATGCCAGGGCTGCTACCCTTCTCTACCTTGCTGTCCAGGTGGCTAGTAGGCCCTAGCTCTTGCTTCCACTACCCTTTTGCCATTTAGAGCCATCCCTTAGTCTGTCTGAGTTGGGATTCTGGGCTTATTATTTTTATGATTTTATCTCGCATATCCTTTTCCTATGCCTTTGGGCTAGGGGCCGGTAGTCCTCTCTCTTTTTTCTTTCCTACTAGTTTCTTTCCTGGCTAACAGAACCGAGGAAGGTAGGACACCAACTTAGGTTGCTGGCCAACCCACGAGTGTGACATCACTACATCTGCTTCGTGATCGGCGCCAGTAACGACGTCGGTCCTCTAGGCTGCAGCTTTGCTTCCACTGGGTCCTGGTGCCTCCAGCTTAGACTCTTAAATGTAAATGAATGAAGATATTCTGGAAGATCAATAATTAGGGTGAGCGCATAATTTTCATTTCTAGGAGTGCTATATAGTTCACATCCACACTACCCACCCGTCCCCCCTGGCAAGTGGCACACAGATCCCTGCTTCCAGGGTTCGAGATCTAACGTCACGGGGTGAAGCCAGAGAATATACCGCCTGAGTGGTGGGAGGAGCTTAGCTTGAAGACATTCCAACAAATCAGCATTTCCAGTGGAACTACCAATTTGGGAATGTGAACTATATACCACTCCTAGAACTATGGGTTACAGGTGAGTAACCTGTTTTTATTCCCATCTCATGTTATTCACCTCATTCCAGTTTATAGCTGGTTGAACTCTTATGTAGATTAATTTCATTGTTCCACTTGGGGCATTTCACCCTCAAGACCGCTGGGCTTCGGTGGGAGCGTTCCCCTTCATAACTATAATATGCTCTGTTTTCATGTTTTTTTTTTTTGTCACACTGCTTGCTTGGTCCCCTGACTCTTACTTGTACTGTGTATATGGTTATTCATACCTGTGTGCTGTCCTGGGTCATGCCTGAATTGTATTTTTTTATTTTATTCTTTGGTAACCAGGTAAGGTGCGTGACCTGGGAGCACTGGGGGTGGTTAAATGACTTGCTTAGAGTCTCACACTATGCAAAATGGAGGTTGTGGGAATCAAACCTTGGTCTGTTGGATGCTGCTCATTCACAGGTCATTACTCTCACCTCTTAGTTATACTGCCTGCCTCTTGGGGGAATCTTGAGTATAGGCATTTACTTATCTAGTGTACCCTACCCAGTAAGCAAAAACTAAATAAACAAACTTATGTTCATATTAACTTTTTTATTCTGCTCATATAACTAGAGTAATTTATTTAATAAAACAGGAAATTAAACATTGAGTATCAGCACTGTGGCAGCCTGGGGCCTTGTACTGTAGTCTGTTTTGGGAAAACTTAGGTGAAGTGTTCTCAAAGCAGAGTTGTGACCGCAATGCTGATAGATGCTGAGTCTTGCGATCTTAAGTAGCAAGGCTTGTGACCACAGTACAGCAAAGCTTTTCAAGGCAGTATCTGACTTGCATCTCATGATGGTTTGAGGGTGTCAGACTCGACTTTAATTCTGCATTCCCTTTTCAATGTGTCACACCACAAGAGAGAATGGAGTTTCTGTGATGTTGCTGGCTTTACTGTTGTTTTTTTTTAGCCTATGTGCATTCTGTCATTAGCATTACTTGATCTGAGGAGCAGAACATAAAGTAAAGCTGTCAAAATGCAGTGTACCCTTCCCAGTCTTTCTTGTCCTTATTTTACAACATTATGTATGTATGTATTTCTTTGTTTAAAATATTTGTCCAGCTGTCAAAATGCAGTGTACCCTCCCCAGTCTTTCTTGTCTTTATTTTACATTATTTTCAATGAGTGTGTGTATATATTTTTTTGTTTGTTTAAAATATTTGTCCAGGCGTACATACTGAGCTGAGGACAGTTTTTTCTCAGGTGCATCCTGTGAGAAAAGTGCATAGGAAAGATAATATACAGCAAGCAGGTCCAAAATACATTGTTGCATCAATATAAATTCAATACATGGATAGTAAAAGCAAAAACATTACAATAAATTTTGAAGCATCAGCAACTAGTCCTTTGACAAGGTGTCAAATGATAAGCCTGTGGTTAAAGAGTACCAGTGCAGTATACATGCGGTGTACACAATGTGGATTTCTAACTGTCTTGGCAGCATGAAGTAGAGCATTGTGGTGGATAGGCACTACTCTGACTCAGTGTTAGCCCTCCTGGATCAGTGCTCTGACCCTTGCTTTTCAACATTATCAGTGATCTGAAAGCGGGAGTCTCTAGCAGGCTGCTTAGGTTCACAGCAGACAGTAAGCTGGCCAGGGTAGTGGACTGCATTGTGGATGGGGACAAACTTCTGGAGGACTTGAACAAGCTGGGTGACTGATCAGACTCCTGGCATCTTAGATTCAGTGTAGCCAGATGCAAGGTGCTGCAGTTGAAGAGGAAAACTGGCATAGAACCAGCAAACTGTGTGGGCCTCTTCTTCCTGCACTGCAGAAGAAAAAAGGACCTGGCAGTCATAATAGACAAGGGGCTAAAGCATGAGTGCACGGTTGCTGTCAGGAAGACTGACAGAATGCTGGGGTGCATTAAAAGGGAGTAGGGTGACCAGCCAAGCGGTGAATGTAGTCCTGCAGCTGGTCATGCTCCCCACCTGGAGTACATTTTCAGTTCTGTGCTCCCCAATACAAAAAGCTGTGGTTAGAGCCAGTATGACTGCTAATACATTAGTGTGATAAGGGCTCTATAATATGTGCCATAATTGTAATTTACTTGTATTATCATGATGTGAAATTTCCCACATTTACAGGACAAAAGGGAAAATGTTTATGGGGCATGGATTCATCTACCCTCTGGAAACTGCGTAAATTCCTACACAGTCTACTCTGTGACATTGCATTACAGCTATGCTGTGGTCAGCACCCCACTGACTATTACCCTTGGAGGGGTTAAAACAGAAATGTTCACCCTTTCCAGTTTTGGCCACGCTCAGTGAACCTCTAACAAGAAGTCTGCTTTCAGTGTTGGGAAGAAATCACTGCGGGAACACATCACTTTTTATCTAATATCGAACATATATGATAGGAATCTAGAGTACGATTCGTCATCATACAGTATGTTGCATTTTTCACTTTAGTTAGTTTGATGACTTTAGGGGTGTGCATTTTACATAAAAGCAGTCTTCCTTCATTTTACTCCTGAAATCGTCAGACTTTTAATTTCACTCCTAGAACTGAGTTCCCACGGGTTCCCTCACATTTCTATTACTGTCTGCTTCAAACTTCAGTAAACAGCCTTATTAATGTGACAGGGGGATAGTATTGGGGTTTAGTGATTAGATTATAGGCTTGATTGGAACCATTAAGTTGAGGTTCAAATCTCACCAGAGCTGCTTATACACAGTACCCCGAGAAAGCGTAGTAGCTCTAAGTGTAAGAGCAAGGTTCGTGCAATATCATGAATTAGTACAGCGTTTTGCAAATACGTTAAACTAGATTTTGCTCTTTTGGTTTTTTTATCATGATGCAGTGCCGCGTAACTACTTGAATTATGGTCTGGAATTGGTACAGTTTCTTGGTAGGGATCTGATATGCTGCAGTCACTGTTCTAACTGACCAACCTTACAGTATGTGCAAAGTCAAATGTAGAGTTCCTTGGTGATCAGTGCTGCATCCACAGCTTCAACCAGCTGCATGAGGTAGTTTGTTTCTTGCTATGAGGAATGGCTGGAAGCAGCATTGCAATAGCTCAGGTTTCAGTTTACATTGCCACTGTCTGTACAACTATGTAAATCAAAGCCATTATCAGCACAATGACTGCTTGTCATTCTCTCCACTGTTAAGTCTGTTCTCTTTGTATATACTTAGGCGGTAAAAGAAAGTATTCTGCTATGCCAGATCTGCATTAGATGACATTGCCACTTGCCTCTGCTGTGTTTGTGTAATCCGCATTTTTCCAGCTGCAGAGATGGCACAGAAAACAGGAAAAAATTACCACAACCATAGACCCATGAATAAAGTAGATGTAGTAGAAGGAAGGGGGAGAAGGATGGGGGCACAAACACACAGAGAAGAGCCGGGATCTCATGCTTATCAGTGAGGTGGTGAGATTCCACTATAGAATTAGATAGTAATAAGTGTCAGTTCCTGTTCCCCTTGCTCCCTCTCCTCTTGTTAGTAATACATCACATGGATCTCGTTATGCAGTTGTAAAAAAGACATTGAGGCAGTTGAGTGGGTGCAGCAGAGGTCCATTAAAATAATCAGGGGTATAGAGGATAAAAGTTATGAGGAGAGGTTGAAGGCTCTGAACATGTTCACGCTGGAGAAAAAGATGCTGAAGGGGAATATGATCTCAGTCTTTTGCATGCACAAGGGTACTGACAAAATCAGACAGACAAAGATGTTTGATCTGGTATACTCCAGCAGGACAAGAGGATTTGGCCCAAAGTTTAGAGGTGGTAAATTTAAGGGTGATATTAGGAGACACCTTTTCTAGAGAATGGTGAATCTGTGGAACATCCTACCAGTGGAGACGGATATGAAGACAGTACAGTCCTTCATGGTAAGCCTGGCCAAATTTCTTCTTCCAAGGGAATCACTGGGTACCTTGGGTGGTTGAGTGGGTGGGGAATCCCTGTAAATTAGTACATCTTCTAATAGTCGTTCTCTTCCATGGAACTTTACTATTTGAGCCAGAGGCACTAGGATTCTGTGGGAACCAGACATTTGGGGCCAGTGATGCCTGTGAATGGCACTGTTGTACTGTGCCATGTGCACATCCAGTCCCACCAATGTAACCAACAGTCTACCTCTTCAGGAATGAGAACTTCCTGTTGTTGCTAATAGTGTTCCAATCTAGTTCTTTTCACACTTACCTTTTTATCTTTCTGTAATATTTTTGTCATTGTCTGGTATCTCTGTGCCAATATTGATTTCCACTTTTTCTGTCAACGTCATTTTTTCGGTGCCTTGGCACCATGCCAACTCTCAGAATTTGCTCATTGGCTGTTTTGTCTGGCAAGTCTCCCTTCAAATCTTGTGGCTGCAGCAACAAGGTTTTTACTCTGGAACCCTCACTCAAGTGGCTGGACTGTTTTGGTGGCAAGCATGATGCCTGACATTGTTACAGTTGTCTGGTCATGTTTGTATGGGCCTGAAAGGAAATACTCACTCATATTGGCTCCTCTGAGTTGACCCACAAGAAAACAAAATGGTCTTTTGCTCCTAGTCACACTCCGTGTCAGCCTCTTGAAGGGTTCTTTCCACCTGAGACATCTGACTGTTTTTGACTCGAAACATGATGTATTGCTCTATACGACGTGTAGCTCTGAACTTAACTCATCATTTTACTTCAATGTCTTGTCTCAACCTTGTTTATATCTGCGTGAATGTCATTTCTCTGCTTATGCAAGAACCATGCAACAATGCTACGCTACTGTAACAGGATAACTTTGTAAACAGGTTATCTAACTGTAACAGTTATATCCACTCGGGAGGGAGCAGTCTTAGACCTGATACTCTCAAACAGGGATGGTGAGAGGATCTAGGATTTAGAAGTGGGTAGCCATCTGGGAACAAGCAACCACCAGACAGTGTGGTTCACAATAAACACAGCCATAGAGTCAAGCCATATAAAAGCAAGGGTACGGGACTTTCGGAGGGCTGACTTTGGCAGAATAGGAGAGTGCATAAGGAATGCACTAGCAAAAGGGCGGGGGGGGGAACAATGGGGCAAAATCAAAACTGCCATCACATAGGCAACAAGCGTTTGTGTGAAGCAAATAAACAAAACAAAACGAAGGAAAAAAAACACTATGGTTCTCAAAAGAGGTGGCGGGGAAGGTTAGGGAGAAAAAGATAGCATTCAGAAAGTACAAGGAATCACAGAAAGAGCAGGAAAGAGAACTCTATCAGTTAAAGCAGAAGGAATCAGGGAAGGCAGAATAGCAAAGGCCCAAACCGAGGAAAAGATAGCCAACTCAGTTAAGAAGGGGGAATAAAACCTTTTATAGGTACATTAGTGAGTAAAGAAAGACCAAGGCAGGGATAATGAGGATTAATAAAGGGGAGGAGGGTGGGCAGAGGGTGACGGTGAAAAGGCAGATATACTGAACAAATACTTTTGTTCATTATTCACAAAAGAAGAGGATGGGGACGTACCTAAACCAAACAATAGAAGCACTCTGGATAGGGGGTCGATACCAGTCCATCTACATGCAGAAAGGGGTCCCAAAGAACAACTCTAAAAACCTTGCTGTGGATACAGTAATGGGGCCTGACGGGATTCACCCCAGAATTCTGAAAGAACTAAGGGGGAGAACTAGTGACACCACTGACTACCCTTTTTAACAAATCATTGGAGGATGATGTGGTACCTGGGGACTGGAGGAAGGCGGATGTGATTCCCCTTTACAAAAGTGGGAGCAAGGCAGAGGCAGGAAACTACAGACCTGCTAGTTTGACCTTGGTGGTAGGGAAAATGATAGAATCACTTCTAAAAGAAATAATTTTGGAGTACCTGGAGGCCAGCGGGGCACAGGACCCAAGGCAGCATGGATTCACAGCAAGAAGTTTATGTCAGACGAATCTAATAGATTTGTTTGATTGGGTGACCAAAGTAGTAGACCAGGGAGGGGCTGTGGACATGACCTACCTATACTTTAGCAAGACATTTGACACAGTCCCACACAAAAGATTAACAAGTTAGACAGCCTGGGAGTGGGTCCCTGGATGGTAGCCTTGGTAAAAAAATTGGCTGGACAACAGGACACAGAGGGTAATAGTAAATGGAGTCCACTCTGAAGAAAGGGAGGTTACTAGTGGGGTCCCGCAGGGTTCAGTATTGGGGACATTCCTCTTTAATGTCTTTATAAGTGACATTCCAGAGGGACTGGAAGGAATAGTACGCCTCTTTGCAGATGACACAAAGATCTGCAAAAGGGGTGATACACAGGTGGGGGTGGAAAAGATGAGCAGGGACTTGGCAAGGTTGGAGAAATGGTCAAAAGTATGGCAGCTTAGATTTAATGCAAAGAAGTGCAAAGTAATGCACAGGGGAAACAAAAACCCCAGTGGAAGAGTGCACAATGGGGGATACTAACAACAACAAAAATGGAAAAGGACCTGGGGGTAGTCATATCAGATGACCTAAAGGTAGGCAGGCAATGTGAGAAGGCAGTAAGATGGGCTGGGAGGATACTGGGATGCATAGGGAGAGGCATCACCAGTAGAAAACAGGAAGTTGTTATCCCTCTGTACAGACAGTTGGTGAGACCCCATCTGGAGTACTGCATGCAGTTCTGAAGACCCTGTATGTGCAAGGACATAGACAGGATGGAGGCAGTCCAGAGGAGGGCAACTAAAATGGTACAGGGTCTGCACCAGAAACCATACAAAGAGAGACTAAAGAAAGTAAATATGTATAGCCTCGAGGAAAGGAGGGAGGGGGTGCATGATAGAAACTTTCAAGTACCTCAAAGGAATCGACAAAGTCCAAGAGGGTAACATCTTTCAGAAAAAGAGATGTGCAAGAACAAGGGGGCACAGTTTGAAGATAGAGAGGGGACGGCTCAGGGGCAACATGAGGAAGTATTTTTTTCACAGAGAGAGTGGTGGACACATGGAATGGCCTCCGTGAGGAGGTTGTGGGGTCAAAAAGAGTGGGGGAATTCAAAAATGCATGGGACAGACATAAGACACTTATAGTGGGTGGCAGGAGGAAGTAGCCCGTTGGGTAACTAGGATCTGCAACTTATCCAGTAGGTAGGGAAATGGGCAGACTGGATGGGCCAAGCAGTACTTATCTGCTATCAAAATCTATGTTTCTATATCCTGTATAACAATAAAGGTTTTTACTACCACTGCTACTTCTTTGTCGTCCCATTAAACACAAAAAACAAACAAAAAAAAGACAACTTGGGTCTCACTGTAGTCACTACCACTCTGTTTCTAGGTCCTTAGATGTGATGAGGTCCAAGCACCTTTGTTGCCTTTAGTGCTGCCTTTTTCCGACACCGTGGCAAACACAACACCGACTTCATTGCCAACCAATTTATTTTTTCATGCTCCCTAGCTCCCAGGCAGAGTGTCCTTGAACAAACAGGTTCCCAGGTGGACAGCACTCATTGAACATTGGTTCCCTTGCAAGCAGTTGTATTGTAGCCAGTGCCATTGGTGCTGGCTTCTGTGCCAAAGTTAGTACTGACCTGCATACCAATCTGAGCACTGGCATCTTCATGCCCAATCCAGTCTTACTCAGTAACATTACCAGAAGACTAATTTGACATAGTCCCGATCTCATAGATTTAGAGGCAGAGGATGAGGAATAGGGAATTTATTATGATGAGCTGGTCCTTGCTCAGGCAGCAGCTAAATCTATTAGTACTACCCAGGAGGAGTTTATCACTTAAGCCTTGCTAAAAAACATGCATTAAGCACATAATTTGAAAAAGTAGCTTTAAAGGAAACTTAAAAAGTTCTAGTTAAAATCATTTACCACTAACCATACCAGTGTCAAGGATACCTTCCGTGCAGCCTGCCATGGAGACAGTGATATCTGCAGCCTGGAATCTGCTTCGGTGCCCGCATTTCCCTGAATTCTGGAGATAAAGTACCTGTCCCCATAACAGAAACCCTGTCATACTTACAGTGAATGCTATTGTGATTACGATTGCTAATGACAAATGTAATGCCCCAAAAGAAGTGTTTGCGTAAGTATCTCGTTAATCATGCAAAATTGATATAATGGAGAAAAGGGTGTTCACAGCAGCCTCTTCAGGGCTTGGGGTAACATATCACCAGTCTCATATGTTTTGATAAAAGTATACACTCTGGTCTAAATTAAAAGTCATTAAAGAAAGGCTACCAGAGACAACAAAGAAGCAGGAATTGGTAGTGGCTGTGGCCCAATTTACTGAGTCAAAACATCAGCAGATAAGAGCAATTATTTTTCCAATGCTGTGGCACAAGCAGTGGCAGCAGAAATCTCCATCTGAAGGCACTCCTGGAGGGGACAGTCCAGTAGTGCAGCGTGTGCACTGCCTCTTGCTATACCAGTAAACCAGGTTTGGAAGGTGATTCAGGTTACTCAGAGACAAACTGGGGGAGGGAGGATTGAATGTCCTAAGGACAGCTCTCCTCCACTGGGGAGGTGGGACATATGGCAGCACAGTGGGTGCAGATAAAGGGGAAGGGACAGACACCAGCACACATGCTTATGTGTCATTGTACGCCAGTACCCTCAATGGAGAAAACAAAGGCAACAAGCCTCTGACTGACAGAGACAACACTGGCACCCCCTGGGGCTCCATGCACAACTAAAAGGGCTGGCCACCCACCACAGCTGTGGTCCTGGCTAAGTGGTTGATAACTGGTAAGTCCGTGAGAAGGCTGGTGATGAAGCTGGAAGGGGGCCTTCAGAAGGCGGTAGACTGGGGGATGGAGAAAAACTTAATTAAAAAAAATTGAATTCAGTCTCTGCACAGGAAGGCTGCCATTGTTTTATATAAGTTGTAGCATAAATGTCAGTTTACATGTGTGTTAACTCTTTAATACCTTTTTACTGTTTGTAACATATTGTCTGTATTGTACATTTGATAAATGCTTTGAAATGTACAGGTCACTATTGCAAATGAGATATGCTCAGTGGTTATTATAACCTTTAAATAAATGAAATTGGGGGGGTGAACTCCTTGATAAGACTCTTTGGTTTTGTGAACTATGTTCAGCAAAAAGTTATGAATCTGCATTTAGATGAGACGTACCATACTTGTTTGGCCAAAACATTGAAGAAGCACTTTAAGAGGTCAGTGACAAAAAAAAAAAATTAACCTTGAAAAACATGAAGAATATCCATGCTAGCCCTCAAACAGGACCCAGACTAAGTGGCGTCCTCCATCAGCCCCAGTGACGCTTTCATGGCAAACCCAAGCAACAGGGCATCAGTAAGCACGCTATGGTGTCAAGCATACCAGTCATTGTATCACTTCCTATGAGTTACGGATCCTTTCACTCACTTTATTGAGGTGGATCATCAGAAAAAAACCTCCTCAAGGAGTTCCCATTCCCCTAACAAATCTTCAAATGACCGTGGTGATGGGTCAAGGGTGGAGAGCACACCATCAAGCTCTTTAAACCCAGGGAACTTAACCAGTCTGAGAACATTTCCACATAAATACGTTGGAGACGAGGGCAGTACTGTATGCATTGCAAGCTATTGCAGATGAGTTTTACAAAAAGATAGTGCATTTCCAAACAGACAAGTGGATCATGTTCTACCGCAACAAGAGGGAGGAACCATATTCTGTCCTGTGTGCAGGGAAGTTATAAGGGTTTGAGATCATGGGCACTAGAATGCAATATTTAGCAATGCTGCTTATGTCCCAGGACTTGCGAATATCCTGATGGTCTGAGCAGAACAGTAGCAAACTCGCATGAATCCGCTCCAACAGAAGACGTGTTGCAGCCCCTGTGCAGTACTTGGGGGTGTTCTGTAGATGTTCTGTGTATGCACCCTATACTCTTAACTTAGGTAGTGGACTTCCATACTTAAGTAGTCCTTGGTACTTCCAGCATTCTTCCCCATTGAATCCCGGGTAAATATTGCTCCATTCTCTCGAAGTCTGAAGAATTCTCAGCTTCCACCTCAGTAGAACAAAGACTATAGACAGTTGCCTCAACTAATCGTTTCTTTTGATCTTAACTCATTCTATCTGATGCTGCCATTTTGGGTCAGTTTAAGCAATGGCTGGTTCTGACGCCATATGGTGCTAATGGGTATAATGTTAAAGTGACCCCAAATCTTTCTGGAGTCACTCTCCTCCATGGAGCCCTACACTTTGATTTTTGAGCCAGAGGCACTAGGAATCCTTGGGAACTAGAACTTTAAGTGCCAGTGACGTACATGCACAGCACCGTTGTATGGCGCAGTGTGTTTGCGGGCAAGAAATATAGCAGTGTTAACCCAAACTGCCTCAGTTATTTTCTTCCTGCCATTGCAGAGCACTACTTTTTTGCTGATGTCTGCCTCAATGTGTGCCAGAACCTCTTGTTGCTCTGAATAGATTTCCTTCCTAGTCTGTTGTAGTTGTCATCAATATATATGTTTTAATTACTTTCAAAGCATTTTCTCTGATTTTATCAATTGTCTTGGTGTCGAACACCTGCTTTCATATCAAACTGCCTATGCTGGTGCATTACAGCTTTAGTGCCATTGCACTTCTGCTGCAGCCTTTACTGTAGGCCCCAGAAACTCAATTTATGAGTCTTTCAGGCCTATACTGACATACTTGGGATGTGTAGGAGGATTAAGTAAGATGTTAGCCCATTTTACTTCTTGCTATTTAATAATAGCTTAGTAATCCTTCTGCATTAATGTAGTTGTCCAGTTTGGTTAAATTTGGTTTTATTTTTGCTAATTATAATATCAATAGGTAGGCTGTTCCACAGATTGACAATTCTTTGAGTGAAAAAAAGATTTCCTTGTATGTGTGTTAAATCTGTTGCCAACTACCACTAATGGGTGACCTCTTGTGTTTATGAATACTTGTTTAAATTCAGAATTCATTTTGTATACAAAATATGGGTCATTCATAATTTCATACATCATGAATAGGTCTCCTCTGATTCATCCTAGTTCTAGTGGCATTAATTTTAACTCGTACTATTACAGTATGGCATGTCTTTTTTGAGCTGTCATTATTTTAGTTGCTTTTCGTTATACTTTTTACAACAAAAATTTCAATATCCTTTTTTATGTGGGGCACCAGAGTTGGAATGAATAATCTAGGTGAGAGAAGATATATGCTCTATATAATGGGAATATCCCCTCTACTTAGTGCTGTTAGGTTTCTTTTCATGGTTCAAAACACTTTTAGCCTTTCCAAAGTATTCATTTATACGTTTTTCTGTGTTTTGGGTCACTTGTTATTAGTAACCCCTAAATCTTTTTCTGATGTGTTTTTGTTTCTAAGAGTGGTATGAATTGTATTATGTTTTAAGTGAATTTGTTGAGTTATTTGTATAGTATTTATTGCTGGTATGTATTTATTGTTCTGTGTGTCTCTGTATACTTCAGCTTGTCGCCTGTGAAAACGGACAGTTTTTGCTCATCAGGCTTACAAGAATAAAAAAATAAATGAAATGTTGCCGCATAATTTGTATTGCTGATTTATGTTTTTTTTTTTTTCCGAGGTGCATTACTTTGTATTTGTCGATGCTAGAATTCATTCCCATTTTTCTGACCAAAAGGCAATATGTCCAAGTCCCTTTGTATTTCTTCACTTTGCTCTGTTGTTGCACATGGTCCACTAATTTTGATATTGTCCACATATTTGGAGGCCCAGTTAGATATGTTATTCGTTAGATCCGATATGAAAATATGAAAGATCACTGGCCCCAGGACTGATCCCTGCGGTACTCTGCTAGTTACATAGCCAGTACTAGATTTGTGCCCATTAATTGCTACTATTTGTGTTCGGTTTGGTAGCCAATTTGCAGTCTGGTTTATTATGTAGTTTGTAATATTCAGTTTCTTCATTTTTTCAGTAATTGTCCAATGAGGGACCTTATCAAAAGCCTTACTGAAGTCTAAATGTCACAGTTTATTATGTTTGTCTATCATTTGATTGACCTTCTTGTAAAAGCAGAACGTTGTGCTTCATGATCTTCCTTTTATGAAGCCATGTTGATTTAACTCCAGATTTCTTGTAGTATTTGTTGTTTGATAATGCTCTCTAGTAATTTTCCTGGGATTGCGGCAAGGCAGATTTGCCTATAATTGTTTAGGTTTATGTTTTCTCTATCCTTAAAAATAGGTGTTAACGCCGATGTTCTCCAGTCCTCTGGTATAGTGCTAGTGGCGAATTATTTTTTTTTTCCCAAAGGTATATTTAAGTGGAAATACTATTTGGTTGATAATTATTTTTTAACATCCTGCTAGTGATTTTGTCAGATATGGGAGAGGAGTCTGGTTTGATTTTTATTTCAGTTTTAATTTTTTTCAGTTGTTGTTATGTGTTGTTCAGGTTGTTTTTGTATTGTGTTATCCTGTTTTGGTGCTGATATCGAGCAAAAGTGTGTATTTAAAAACATCTGCCATTGGTTCATTAATAAGCATTTTATTTACTTCAGAAAGTCCTATTAGTCTTTTTGCTCATTGTAACAAATTAGATATCCAAATTGTTTTATTAGCTGTGTTTAATTTTAATTCTGTCAGTCTTTTTGCCTATTTTATAGCATACTTTTTAAGTTTCCCCTATAATTCCAGCATGGTTCCTCTTCCTTATCTATAAATATTTTTATATGATTTATTCTTTTTAATTATAAACTTTTTTTTATCTTTTTTTTGTCAGCCAGTTTGGTGTTATTTCAATGTTCCATATTTTTTTTAATCTTTGAGATATGTGTATTACATATTTTTGTATGATATTTTAAATACTTGCCACATTGCCTCAACTGATTTGTTTTGAAAGACCATTTCCCAATCAGTGGTTTTTAGGTCATTCTTTATTGTACTTAAGTTTGCTTTTTCATATAAAAAAAGTTCAGTGACACCTTGGACTTGATGGAGTGTTGCGTTCATTCTAAATATTACTGAGTTGTAATCATTGCAAGATAGTGATAGACCAATTTTACAATTTTGTATAACAGTATCTGATGCAGTAATTAGATACATTATTTTATTTCCTCTTGTGGATTTGTTAACGTGCTGTTTTAGTTTGTTACATAGAAACATAGAATTTGATGGCAGATAAGGACCGCTTGGCCCACCTGGTCTGCCCATTTCCCTACCTAATGGATAAGCTGCAGATCCTAGTTGTCAGATTTAGAAGATTTTTTACCCCTAGTCTATAGCTCCCAGGTTTATATCTTCTTCGTGATTTTGACCCAAAGAGTTTTCTGTCACTTGTGGGTTGGTTCTTAGTTATTCCATTATACTGACTATAGTGTAATCCCTTCCTTTATATGTAGTGCTATACCTCCACCTTTTCTCTGTTGTCTGTCACTTTGGTACAGATTGTAACCATGAATAGTTGTTCCCCATATATTTGTCTCATTCCACCATGTTTTTGTTATAGTAATTAGATCATAGTTCCCTTTTATGATTAATGCTTGTAATTCTTCCATCTTTTTTATAAGACTCCATGCATTTATTAATATGCGTTTGATGTTGCTGTGTTCAACATTCCTACATCTGATCCCTTTATGTGATTTCTTTGTTTGATCTGTTATTACACTTTCCCCATTTCCCTTGCTTTAAAGTTAGAATGTCAAGCATTTCTTTAATTAGAGTTCCAAGTTTCTCCTCCCCCAAGAGCTTTTTGGCCCTTTAGTCACCGCCTTGCTCCTGTCTTTGGATCACCCGCTGACCCCAACCCCGACTGCCACCCCCCCCCGCCCCGCCATCATGTGCAGCGGGGCTGTATACAGAGTGGGGCCTGAGGGCTAGGGAGATCATCGTGAATGATGGTCAAGGCACATGCTTTTCTGTTTTTTCCCCCAGTTCCCCTGGTCACTTCTACCACTGCATGAAACATGCTAGCTGCACATTCTAGCAGACTCTAGACCATAAGACCTTTATCTGCTGGCAAATTCATATGTTCGTATGACAGTGAGCGTAGCCTCAAAGATGGCAGTATGCACTGGGTTAACGCCATCCCACACAAAGGAGCTGACTCCCCAGCTCACAGTGGGGAGTCACTGTTGTGCCAGAACCCAGTCATTTCCCTCCCTGGATAGCTTGCGCTCCCCTCTGGAGCACTCCCCAGCCATGGCCGCCCAATTCTGGTAACACCAGACTCGCTACCAAACCTGGCTCGCCAGCATGGAAACGCCAGGTGCTTCCACTGAGTCATCAGGCGACCCATTCCAAGCATCTTTGACCCAATTTATTTAAGTGCAAACCATGCATTGAATGTGTTTCTTTTTTCACTGAATTCTTCCAAATGGTTTTTGAACAGTATATTTCCTTTGTGACACCAGTTTTCCAGCCTGACATTTATCCTTTGTATAGTTTTTTTTTTTTCTGTGTGTGATTTCGGAATACGTGATATCCCTGATATCCTAACCTTGTAACCTTTGCTACTTATCATTTTCATTAAATCCAGTAGCTCATAACATAATCTGTCTTGTGTTGTCTACCAACATAATGTGTTCCCATGTGTAGTATTACAGATTCAATCCTGTTGGCAGAAGTGAGAATTTTTTCTATTCCTTCACTAATATATTTTATTTTGGCACCAGGAAACAAGAATCTTGATTATTAAGTTTATTATTTTTGCATATTGTTGTTTGCTTGTTTCTGCATTTTGATTTGAACTTTCCTGCTGCTCATTTATTGACTCCACAGGAAGGGGGCTAAAGTGGTTACTTAATGGAGCGGCTTCTGAGCATGTCGCTGTTTCCCGTGTTTCTTTCATTTATTTTAAGTTGTGGCTTAGTGCTGCAGCAACATAGCAACAGAGTCGTGTCCCACGACTTTTAGAGCTGTGTCGCCCGCTCTGCCAATGCCCTGCTCCATTTTGCAGGCGGGACCACACTGCACCAATGAATGGCCGAGTTGTCTATGACAGCACTTCGGATGCAGTGGCATGCAGTTCAAAGGAAACCACCGCTGCAATCAGCAGTGGTAACGTGTAACCATTTACATATTCCCAGCATCAGCAAGCAGCAGCTGTCATCAGCAATTTACATATTGCTGGCGTCTGCCACCTCTCCATCCCAATGAAAGCCGATGGGGGTGCCCAATCCCCCTATCGGCATGCCCCCTCCCCAGTTCATTAGCCCGACAGGGTAGCCCAATCCCCATCAGCATTATAGCCCCCATGTGTTGTGTGCTGAGGGGTGTCCAATCCCTCTGCTTTGCGCACCCCCGCGCACTGTATGGCCGATGGGGTGCCTAATTCCTGTCAGCTTCACCCCAACAAACATCCAGGTGGCACTCTGGGGAGCCCACCCCAAGCGTGCCAAAGTCCAGCGTCTTTTTTTTTTAAACCCTTTAAAAAAGCGGTCCCTCATTGACTCTCTTGCCCCCTCCCCCAACTCGCGCCCACCCTCTGCGCACCTCTCTCACCCCATACTTGCCTCCAGAGCCTGGCGCGACGCTCTTCGGTGGACCAGGAACACATCTGCACTCTTCAAAGCCGACCACGAACTGAAGAAATGCTGGTAAGCTATATAATGGCACAAAGGTTTTTTTTTTTTTTTAAACTTTGTTGCATATCTCGGCCATTTTTGGGAATTTAGACACCAGATTTTCAATATGGGGTTCTTGGGACCTCACCTCATGAATTCAGTCACTGTCATCTTGTTATTCAGCCCTGAAAGGTTATTTCGTGGTCACTGTGTGGAATCACCTTTCGGGACTGATTAACAAAACAACAGTGTCACTGTTCATGAGATGGGCTCCCAAAAAGCCTATGTTGCAAATTGGGTGAAAAAATTCTAAAAAAGACGACTGTTACAAGTGTGCATTGCACAGTTTCCATGCACACTCATAACTTTGCAAATTTGTAATATGTTCACTCCAGATTTTCAACATTGCCATTTTTTCACACCTCCTTATGAACAGTATAGCTATCATTTTTCACATCCTGGCCAAAATGTCTTTTCGCACTTCCGGCGCTGAATAGCACAGTTGCTGTGGGAAATCACTGTTTGGGACAGATTAAGAAAATCACAGTGCCACTGTTCATGAAGAGAGGCTCAAAAATACCAATGTTGAAATTTTGGTGGAAAAAATCCAAAAATTGATTGCGTTACAGGCATGTGTTGCGCAGTTTCTACGCATGTTCATAACTTTGCCAATTTTTCATATATCCACTTCAGATTTTCAACATTGTCATTTTTTCACACCACCTCACAAACAGTACAGCTGTAATTTTTCGCATCCTGCCAGAAATGTGTTTTCACACCTGTGGCACAAAATGGCGCAGTCACTATGCAAAACCACTTTTCCAGTTTGAGTAACAAATGATAGTGACACTTTTCATGACGTTGGGTCACAAAAATTTCATTTTGCAAATTTGGAGTGAAAATACCAACAAACACCAGGGGTGTTAGGGTTTCCAACCATAATGCACTACTTCGTACAGACTGGCAGGCATTGGGAGTGTGACTTGGAATCATCGCCCGTAATACACACGCCATTCCACCTGCACCCTTCAGCCTCTGACAGGCATTGAGGTGTGCCTTGGGGTCTTCGGCCCCAGCATTCACCCCATTCTCCTGTACCGCACCCATTTCAGCATATTCCCTTATGAAATGGGATGAGTGTAAGGCCCGAAGACCCCAAAGTACACTGCAACACCTGTCAGTGTCTGCAGGGTAGTGTGAAATGAAATGGCGTGAGCGTTATGCCCAGTGATCCAAAAGCACACCCTCAATGCCTGTCACTTTCTGCAGGGTGGGACTGGGAGTGGGGTTGGCAAAGGTACACCCCCAATGCCTGTCACTCTCTGCTGGGTGGGGGTGGGGTTGGCATTAGTTCAGTACTTCACTGCCATTCCTATTATGCATCTCTCTAACTCCTGCACTACCAGTGCCAATGCCAGCAAGCCAACATTCGGCATTGACAAATGCTTGTTAACTTTAGGGACAGTGTACCATTTATCAGTTGTATTTCCATTATCTTCCATTCCTCTTTTTGTTTTTTGTTTTCCTGTTAGAATTATCTCCTTCTTCACCTTCATTTCTGTGTCTTTTTTATTATCTTTGTTGGATGGTTATCTCTGTTGGATGGTCCTTTCAGGGTTTTGTCCACTGCAGTCTAATTTATGAAACATTCTCTTTCATTTTTTTTTTGCAGTTTTTTAGCTCACTCTTCAAATGTTGTATCTCTTTAATGATGAATATGCTACAAATGTGCCACAAGTAAAGTTGTTGCATAGCTCATATGATAGTTTCAGTGAAAACATTTTGCATTTGTCACATTTTACATTAGAACCTTCATTGTGCAGCAATTCCATGATGTCTTCTGTAGGGTCTGTGTTTGGACTATGAACTACGTGACATTTAAAATGAAACAATTAAGCTAACCCTTTAGAATAGGTAATGAAAAGTGGTGGGGGCCTGCCCGTCTTCCTTGGCAGATGCACTTGCCTCTGCCTGCACGTCGACTTCGCTCACTCACGCTCGCTAGGGAAGGGGGGTAAATTGTGATGGACTGGAAGTGCACGACTGCTACTTCTAGTTCAGATTTAGCAGCTAAAAGCATTTATAACATGAAAAATGGGCTGCAGCTAAGCCCAAACAGCAGCCAACAGTGTAAAAATCACAAAAATGGTATTTTTGGACCTTCCCAGCATTTTGTGAGGGTCACACTATGAATGAAGAACAGGTGGTCCTCCAGACTCCCAGTAGCCTCAGAACTACAGAAATTCTTGTGCAAACACAAAGGAACTAAATCTAAATTAAGCACCACTCATAAAAAAAAGTCTAGAGCTTCACACTTGAATTCATGAAATTTGAAAAAGATAGTCACACATAGAAGCGGGTTTGTGCTGCTGACCAGACGTGCCCCAGCACTTTGAGTCCACTGACTCTTCTTCAGACGGCATGGTCTAGCAGGGAGAATGTCACACTTTCATTGCATCAAATATTACATATTTATAAGTTACAAATTGTGCCCCAAATGTAAACGTCGGTATTGTCAATAAAAACACATGACAGAATTGCAGTAAACTAAAAACGCAGTGAAGGCTGTTTAACCATAAATGCAGAAGACTCTAAGGAACTTATCCCAGCTGCAACCATGAGTGCCGAGTGCTTCCATACACAGATCACCGATCACTTGTAAATCAAGCAAAGTCTGTACAGCATGTTGCTAAACTCCTAAATGACTGCTATAAGTTCAAAGGAACTATATCCATATTCATAAGTTGAAATCGTGCCCCAAATACAAACATAAGTATTGTCAGTAGAAAACGCATACAAAACTGTAGCAAAGCTAAAAAAGCAGTAAAGGCTATTTTAACTGTACATGCAGAGGACTCAAAGGAGCTTACCTCTGCTGCACTCATTAGCACCAAAACAGGGTGGACCAATGTTTAAGAAATGTAATGGGTTACTGTATAGAGTTTGGGTTAAACCTCAGACTTGGGGACAGACAGAACAGTTGGTTATACCACAGAAGTGTAGAACAGAGTTGCTACAGATAGCACATGATAGTCCTATAGCTGGTCACTCAGTGTGGGATCGCACCCTTGCCAGATTGCTGTATAGATTTTACTGGCCTGGAATTCATGAAGATGTTGCTGTCTATTGCAATTCCTGTGCTGGGTGTCAGAAAGTAGCCCAGTCACTAGAAAAGACAAGGTGCCCCTGGTGCCTCTACTTTTGATAGATGTGCCTTTTGAGAGAATCGCAATGGATGTGGTTGGTCCTTTAGACAAAAGTAAAAAGGGTAATAGATTTATCCTGGTAATATGCAACTATGCTACTCAATACCCGAAAGCAGTTCCAATGCGTACTGTCACAGCTTCAAAAGTGGCAGCAGAGCTTGCAGAAATTTTCAGCAGTGGGCATACCTAAAGAAATTATTACTGATCAGGGTAGTAATTTTGGTGCTGCATTACTTAAGGAGCTGTACAGACTACTAGGTATCACTGCCCTATGAACCTCCCCCTATCACCCTCAGACAGACAGTCTTGTTGAGCGTTTTAATCAAACTCTATAATGCATGTTGAAAAGGTTTGTAAAAGGGGAAGGGAAAGATTGGGACCAGTACTTGTCTTACCTACTTTTTGCTTACAGAGACGTGCCACGGGCATCAACAGGGTTTTCATCATTTGAAATGCTGTATGGTGGGCAGCCAAGAGGGCCACTGGATGTCATAAAAGAAACGTGGAAAGATAACCCCACCCAGAAACAATCTATAATGTCTTATATGTGTGTCCTAAGAAAGAAGCTGGCAAAATATATTGAAATTGTCCATAGTAATCAGAAAGGGGCCCAAAACCAGCAGAAGGTATATTATGACCATGGGGTAAAAGAAAAAGTTTTGAGCCAGGTGAAAAGATTTTGCTACTGTTACCCTCAACAGAAAATAAACCGTTAATAAAGTGGCAAGGGCCTTATAACATGCTTAGATGTACTGGCACCGTTAACTACGAGACTGAGACCTCTGACAGGAAAAATCCTACTTAGGAGCAGGACAGAGAACTGTATCAGTTAAAGCAAAAGGAAGCTGGGAAGACAGTCAGAACAGCAAAGGCCCAAACTGAGGAAAAGATAGCCAACTCAGTTAAGAAGGGGGATAAAAACTTTTATAGGTACATCAGGGAGCGAAGGAAGACCAAGGGAGGGATAGTGCGGCTTAATAAAGGGGAGGAGGGTGGGCAGAGGGTGACTGTGAAAAGGCAGAGATACTAAACAAATATTTTTGCTCGGTATTTACAAAGGAAGAGGGGGAGGTACCTAAAACAAACAGTAGAAACACTCTGGATACAGAAGTTGATACCAGCCCATTTACAGAAGAAAGGGTTCTGAAAGAACTCTTATAACTGAAGGTGGACAAAGCAATGGGGCCAGATGGGATTCATCCCAGAATTCTAAAAGAACTAAGGGTAGAACTAGTGACACCACTGACTACCCTCTTTAACAAATCATGGGAGGATGGGGTGGTACCCAAGGACTGGAGGAGGGCAGATGTGATTCCCCTTCACAAAAGTGGGAGCAAGGCAGAAGCAGGAAACTACAGATCTGTTAGTTTAAGCTCAGTGGTAGGGAAAATGATGGAATCACTTTTGAAGGAAAGAATTGTCAAGTATCTAGAGGCCAGAGGGGCACAGGACCCAAGGCAGCATGGATTCACAGCGGGAAGGTCATGCCAGACAAATCTGATAGATTTCTTTGACTGGGTGACCAAAGTAGTAGATCAAGGAGGGGCTGTGGACATGGCCTACCTAGACTTTAGCAAGGCATTTGACACAGTCCCACACAAAAGATTAATATACAAGTTAGCCAGCCTGGGAGTGGGTCCCAAGATGACAGCCTGGGTAAAGAATTGGCTGGAGAATAGGACACAGAGAGTAATAGTAAATGGAGTCCACTCTGAAGAAAGGGGGGTTACTAGTGGGGTACCGCAGGGTTCAGTATTAGGACGGTCCTCTTCAGTGTCTTTTTATCATGACATTGCAGAGGGGCTGGAAGGAAAGTATGTCTCTTTGCAGATGACACAAAGATCTGCAACAGAGTTGATGCACAAGGTGGGGTGGAAAGGATGAGAAGGGACTTGGCAAGGTTAGAGGAATGGTCAAATGTATGGTAGCTTAGATTCAATGCTAAGAAGTGCAAGGTAATGCACCTGGGAAACAAAACCCAGGGAAGAGTACACAGTGGGGGTGAGATACTAACAACAACAAAATGGAAAGGGACCTGGGAGGAAGTCATATCAGAGGACCTAAAGGTGGCAAGCAATGTGAGAGGGCAGCAAGGAGGGCTGGGGGATACTGGGATGCATAGGAGAGGCATCACCAGTAGAAAACAGGAAGTTGTTATCCTCTGTACAGACAGCTGGTGAGACCCCATCTGAGATACTGTGTCCAGTTCTGAGACCCAGTCTCACAAAGACATAGACAGGATGGAGGCTGTCCAGAGGAGAGCACTAAAATGGTGCAGGGTCTGCACCGGAAGACATATGAAGAGAGACTTAAGGAGCTTAATATGTATAGCCCTCGAGGAAAGGAGGGAGAGGGGAGACATGATGGAAACTTTCAAGTACCTCAAGGGAATCAACAAAGTCCAAGAGGGTAGCATCTTTCAAAAAAAGAGGTGTGCAAGAACAAGGGGGCACAATTTGAAGATGATGGGGGCGGCTCAGAGGTAATTTAAGGAAGTATTTTTTCACAGAGAGGGTTGTGGATGCATGGAACGGCCTTCCGGAGAAGGTTGTGGAGTCAAAAACAGTGGTGGAATTCAAGCATGCATGGAACAGTCATAAGGCAATTCTAGGGGGTGGGGGTAGGAAGAAGTAGGCTGCTGGTTAACTAGGATCTGCAGCTTATCCATTAGGTAGGAAAATGGGCAGACTAGGTGGATCAAGCGGTCCTTATCTGCCGTCAAATTCTTTGTTTCTATGTTCGATGTGTCTATGTTCAGTATTCTTTTTCCTAAAAAAGTACAGTAAACAGTAAAGTTTAAACTCATACACTTGTTTTTATCTTCAGAACCCTCAATTCCTGATCCATATCTTGACAGAAAATCAGCATTGCTATTCTCTTTACCAGATTTGTGTATCACCTTGGATTTAAATGGCTGTAGTGCCAAGTACCACCTTGTGATTCTGGTATTTTTTTCTTTTATTTGGTTAAGCCAACGGAGAGGATTGTGATCTGTTACAAGTACAAAGCCAGTTCCTAGCAAATAAAACTTAAAGGGAGGCTTTCGTTTGCACACTTCACCCTCCGGTTAAGCTTTTGGCAGAAAAGCACCTTTTTACGTAAGGCGCAAACTAATTTAATTTAATTTCTAAAAGTCTGCTACACGGAAGTATAGCAGGCACTGGAGCAGCTCCTACCGAACATCAGTGGAGGATGGTAGGGAGCCTACTTGGGCAAGCTGCTCCGGCCGTGGGACCGTGTCTGGTCCACTGTCCCTGTTGGGGAAGGGTTCTGATCAGGGGCTTTCCATTGCCCAGAAGGAAAGGAGGACAGTCTCTCCAGAAGCACAAACAAGAATCGGGGCTGATTCCGGTCGGATCATGGTACCACTTGGCCTCAACTTCTTCTTTTTCCCCGGAAGAAGTAGTAGTACACCAGTCAAGGTCACACTCTGCAAGTTCTGCAGTGAAATCTTTAATCTCTGTGAGCCAGGGGCCTTAGCCATCAGCTTCGGTGTTGTTGAGGGTCTTTTGGTCCAGGAGGTCAGCGTCTTAGGCCTAGCACCCAATCTGATGATATAGCTGTTTCACTTGGTTTGTAAAAGAGGCCTTGAGTGATAAGAATAGAGGAGCCACATAAGATAGCAGATGCATGAGTGAGGCGGTAGCAATTTTTTGACAGGATGCAGTAGATAGCGGGGTATGAAGACGTATAATAGACCAATCTTTTGGTTTAAGATTTTGGCAGTTTTGTGGACATGGGCCTCGAAGGAGAGGTTAGGATCAAGAAGGATGCCAAGGTATTTAAAGGAATGTACCATTTCAAGGGGTTACCCTACACTGGAGCAGATGGAGAGTTGCGGGTTAAGACAAGTATTATTATAGGAGGAGGAATGGAAAAGCATAGATTTAGTTTTTTGTGTGTTTAGTAATAAGTTATTTTCAAAGAACCATGCTTCTAATTGGTGGAAGACAGATTCCAGGTGCTGATTGAGTCATTGGGAGTCAGCTGAGAAGTGGTATAATATGGCGCGTTGTCCACATAGAGCTGAATGGACGCCCCACCACAGAAGTCAGACAGCTCATTAATAAATAACGAAAAAAGTAGGGGACCCAGGATGGATCCCTGGGGGACTCCATGGGTAATCTGGTTGAATGAGGATTGACAGTTGCCACATTTGACACTTTGGGTGCGACCGCAGAAGTAGTCACGGAGCCAGGAAGTAGATAATGGATCGAGACCCAAAAATTCTAGCTTCATTAGCAGTGTGTGGTTCACCAGGTCAAAAGCCTTGGTGAGGACAATGAAGATGGCCCCCGTTGCTAGTCCAAGATCGAAAGCATAGTAAATGTCTGAGGTGACTTTGATAAGTGCAGAGAGAGTACTGTGATTTTTGCAAAACCGTGTTGGCAGGGTGACAGGAGTTGGTGAAGTCTGAGGTAGTCTTGCAATTGGTTGTATAGAATTCTTTCTTGAACCTTGGCAAGGTGGCAGAGAATTGAGATTGGCCTGTAATTTCGATGGATGTGGCTGACCCCCTTGTGGATTGGGATTACTAATGCTGTTTTCCATTTTGAGGTACATTCCCTTAAAGAAAGGATCTGTTAATCAAGTTTCTAACTGGCACTGCAAGTGCCAGTGCTCCCCATTTTCAGAACTTAGGTTCAAGTGTGTCATGGCTGGGAGAACCATGTTCCTTGAGGTTTTGGAGTAGCCGGAGAACCTCTTTCCGGGTAGCTAGCTTGATGTGGAATTGCGGTGGTGCAGTTCTAGAGAGATTTGAGGCCGGGGAAAGTTATTCATATTGGAGTCAGGAATCCCAGGACAGAGTACTACCTGGGAGGAGTCAGAGTATCTGCATCAGCAAGCAAAACTTTATTTATATAGTGCCTTTCTTAAACCAAGGCACTTTACAAGTTGATTACAATAAAACATATAAGTTAAAATAAAATCACAAATATATAAATTAATTAAAAATCATCTGGGAAGGCCATCTGAAATAGATATGTCTTAAATTCTGATTTGAATCTCTCGACGGTCAGGCATTCTCTCAACTGATGAGGTAGAGAATTCCTCATGGTAGGGGCCGCAAATGAAAAAGCACGAGCACCAGATGTCTTTAAACGTACCCTGGTAATCTCTAGCAGTCCCTCGTTGGCGGATCGGAGGGAGCGGTAGGGAGACGAGATCTTGTAGGTAGCTGGGTCCCTGTTCATGTAGGGCTTTAACTCATTGCCTCCACAGGCTCACTCTGAGATTACACCACTTGCCTCCTGAATCTCCTGTATACTTTTAACAGTGAATCCTGGGCCTTTCTAAGCAAAATCAAGCCATAGTCAGCATGTCGCAAACAAATGCTAATAGCTCAATAACTGTACATGCTAGACACAAAGTATGAGTGGCAGAGTTATTCAGCACAAAATTGCCTTTCCAATGGTGGCATGCATGTAATAATAAGTAATTTTGTTTTTTTTCTATGCTGGTCGAAAAAGCAAGCTAAATATTTTTTTCACTAAAGGCAACATAAGCCATTTTTTGTTGGATAATATGTAAAATATCAACACCAAATTAAGCATACAGACATTAGATGGTGTTTTAATATTATGTTTGTTAAAAAAAAATATATCTTTTTACTATAAAATGTAATTTTTCACCATTTTAGTCAGGGTGCTTTGATGAAATTTGAGGGCTAAATCTCAACCGCACACACCATATCATAAACAAATGCGTATAACTCTAAAAGTATACATGATACACACAAAGTATCAGCATGAAAGTTGATGAGCACAAAAATGCCTTTCCAATGGTGCTATGCAACCAGTTGTAATCAATACGGTTTTTATTTTATACCTGCTGAAGTGCCAAAAAAGTGAATTTTATTCAAGCTGCTTAGGTGAATCTTGATGGAAAACATGTCAGCCATACACACCATACCATAAACAAATGCAAATAACTCCTAAAGTATACATGATATACACAAAATATCAGTGACAAAGCAGTTCAGCATAAAATTATCTTTCCAGCGGTGCTATGCAGTCAAATATATATTATATTCTGTTACACTATATATTAAAATATATAAGTGACTTCTCCAGACGTTGCAAGGGCACACAGGGGTCAGTAGCGACTTCTGCAGGCGTCCTCCAGGACACACCAGTGTTTTTTGCTGCGACTACAGGCGTCTGCTGGAAGACAATGAGTTAAAAATCAAAAGACCAACCTTAAAGGTGATCCTCCACTGAACAGGCAGCCAGTGCAGTCTGCGCTGCACAGACGTAATATGGCTGGTTCTAGATGTTCCAGTCAATAGCCTGGCGGCCGTGTTCTGCACTAGCTGCAAGCAGCGCATATCAACCACAGGAAGCCCTAGGTAGAGGGCATTGCGTAGTCAAGGAGGGTGGTAATGAAGGCATGGACCAGTGTTGGAAGGTCATCCGGATGAACCAGGTGTTTCAGTTGGGTGATATTCCTCGGATGGTAAAAAGAGGGTTTGACAACTGCAGACACCTGAGGTTTCAGAGTCAGGCCGTCATCAAAAATAACACCAGGTTACGCACCCTGTCTGAGGTAGTGAGCTGGATGTCATCAAGCCATGTGCCCGACACCTGCCCAGCCCCCAAACCCGCCCCCAGATGACCAGGGTCCACAACCAGCACTTTGGTCTTGTCCAGATTAAGTCTCAGTCAAATGGTGCTCATCCAGTCCTTGATCTCGGTGAGACGGTTGTTAATCACAGAGACTGCATCAACCTGTCCGGGTAGAAAGGACAGATACAGCTGAGTATCATCTGCATAGCAGTGAAAACTCAAATTGTATCACCTGATGGTATCTCCCAGTGGCAGCATATACACTGCAAACAACATGGGCGCCAATATGGAGCCCTGCAGCACCCCACAGGACAGGGGAAAGGCATCAGAGGAATAAATTCTGGTGACCACCCTCTGAGACCTGCCCATGAGGAAGGATCAAAACCATTCTAGGACTGTCCCTGACAGTCCACAGAGAAGTCGCAGGCACTCCAGTAGCACACCATGGTCCACAGTGTCAAATGTTGTGGAGAGATCAAGAAGGACCAAGATGGTACGAGCCTTTCGATCTCTCGCTATTAGGAGATCATTCAGTACCCGGACAAGTGTAGTCTCTGAGCTGTGTCTCTTCTTAAATCCAGACTGGAGAGCATCATAGGCATTGTGGGTCACAAGGTGATCGACCAATTGTAGCACGATCGCCTTCTCAATAACCTTCCTGACAAAAGAAAGGTTAGAGACAGGCCTGTAGTTAGCTGGGCAGTCTGGATCCAGGAAAGGTTTTTTAGGAGTGGTCGTATAACCGCCTCCTTAAGGGGATCAGGAAAGACACCCCTCTCCAAGGAACCCCAAACAGTTTTAGCTAGGATCGGGCAAATAACATCTACACAACCCACTAATAGGGGTGTGGGGCCCGGATCCAGACTACAACTGGTTGGGCGCAGTGTTTGGACGATCTTCACAAAGTCCATGAATACCAGCCGGCTAAAGTCCGTCCAGACACAGAGTGTTCATCACCTCTCGCCAACCTCCACAGTCCCTCATAGGGAAAGCCGGGCCGATGCCAGACTGGATGTTGGCAACCTTATCCGCAAAGAATCAAGCGAACTCCTCATATTTAGCCTGAGAAAAGGCCCTTCCGGGTTGGAGACTGGACTGGATTACGCAGTCTGTCTACAGTCCGGAAGAGCTGAGCCAGTCGATTCTGTGCAGCAAAAATCTCCCTGGACATGATTTCTGATTGATAGCCCTTATGTTCCATCAATCTAAGCCTGTCAGCATCCAGGCCCGACCTCCGCCGTGCTCTCTCTAGCCTTCGACCTACTCTCCTCAACTCCTTCAAGGAACCATCGAACCAAGGGGTCCTTGGGGGAAGAGTGAGTGGTCGAACTTGAACAGGAGCAATCTTATCCAGGGCATCTCCACCACTCTGTTATAGGCCAGTACAAGATCCCCTGGACTCAAGCATTCACCCGACAGACCCAGTAGGTCCAGCACTGCCAATAGGCCTTCTGGGGTAATGCCCTTTAAAGGGCAGTACTGGACCATCTCCGTAGGGGCAGGTCCATTTAGGGGGGCCCTGAAACAGAGCTTATGGTGTGATGGTCAGACCAACTGATTGGTTCCACCCTCAAATCCGTTATCTCCATCCCCAGGAGGAACACCAGATCCAGCGAGTGACCCCCTATATGGGTAGAGTAGGTAACCATCTGTGTAAGGCTCAGCATAGTCATAAGCTGGAAGAGATTCTGACGGAATTGCGAGAGTTCATCAACCCAGGCATTGAAGTCCCCCAGAATTAACCATCTGGGGGACTCCATTGCCACGTCGATGATCAAGTCTGCTATCTCCTTCAGGAATTCTCCACCATCACCGGGTGGATGGTATGTGAGGAGTATCCCGCACCTTACACCCTCACTCAGGATACACTCGAAGGACCTGGTCGACCCCACTGGCACATCGACATGGCCCAGTTCCATCCTAAATATAATGGCAACACCCCCTTCCCTATGATCAAACCTCAGGCGGTGTATCACCGAGTACCCAGCTGGGATGGCAGAGGCTAGTATAGGGCCTGCATTTTCGTCCAGCCAGTTCTACTGTTTCATCAGGATCAGCTATAATAGCCATCTTGCCTTTTTTTTTTTTTAAACTTTTTATTTATTGAGTTTATCAATATTTGGCACATTACTTATCACTGATGAAGTACACACACACAGGTGATTTATACTCCGCTGAGGGCGCCACCCCCTTAATACAAACATAGAAATTTAAATAAAATGTCCGTACTATATCTTTAATATACATCATCGGGGGATTCACAGAAGTTTACATAACCCATTGACTATTTTCTGCCCTAAAATCAGCTATGACTAAGAGCCCAAGAGCAGCATGAATATATTTTCAAAGAAATAACTCCCTAGCCGAAGGGCTAGATTATTAATCAAACTCTGTTTCTTGTAGAAAGAAAATGAGTAATCATGCTTTATCTTATTATTGAGTACCATAAGGCACTGAAACAGAAAAGGATTAAGCTCTGTCTTTTTCAATTTAAGGCATTCTATTTAACAAGCTGTCTTCTAAATGTAACATCAGCCTATCATTAACATAGAGAGAGGTTTTCTAAGGACTAAATACAAAATAAAACCGTAGCCATCTCAATTTAGACTGGCAAACCAATTTCTGGGCTATAGTCCAATATCGAAAAGTTCACAACAAGTTGTAGTTCACATGAATTTAAAGTTTGGTTGTTCGCTCTGACAATATTCTTACTGTTAATAGGCAGTAATCAGGTTTCAGCACTAGCTTCTTCTTCCTCCTCTGAGGAAGACCGAGATACAGATTCTCGAAGGCGACTGGCTGGTACATGTCTCCGGGTCCACTTCAGGGCTTCTTGAGGGTCAGTGAAGATATAAATCTTCCCCTGGTGCGTAATTCGCAGACGAGCCAGGAAAATCATACTGTGCGGGACCCCTGCACCTCGCAGTATCGATCGCACTCCATTAAATCGCTTTTTCTTTTGCCGAGTCGCATAACTAAGATCCGGGTATAAACTGACCTTTTCCCCCTCGCATAGTAAAGTTCTCTTCTGCCTGGCCAGTGAAAGAAGGAAATCTCTAGTTCCAACTCCGTCGAGGACTAACACAATAGCCCTGGGGACTTCCAAATTTGCTTGACGACCCCTTGTTGCGACCCTGTAGGCCTTCTGAATAGAAATCTTCCGCTCTGCTAGATGTTGCCCAAATTGCGATTCTAGCCACTCCAGCATAAATAAGGGCAGATGGTCACCCTCTGTTTGCTTCGGAATTCCAATCACTCTCAGGTTGTTCGCTCTTGCCTGATTCTCCAACATTTCTAGCCTTGCCCGGAGATGCGTGTTCTCTTTCACTAGTTTTGCGGTCACTCCGAGGGCTGATTCTGAACATTTCCCAGCTTTCTCAGTCTCTATTTTAATAGTCGAAACATCTGTTTCTAATACAATTACTCTGTTGGTCTGGGAATCAAATCGGGACTCCAAACCCTCTACTGAGGAAATTAAACGATTCATTTTTGCTCCCAGACTTTGAAGAGTTTCCTCATGAGGTGTCTCAGTCTCAGAGGGAGCAGGGCCTTGAGCCAGACCTAGTGGCGAGCAGGGGTGCGTTTTGTTTGCTCTTTGCTCCCTCCTGGCAGGACCTATCCTTCCTTGGATTGCCCATAGCGATACAGCTAATCTTCCGATTGTCAGTCCAGCCACTTTCTATGCTTTAGCTGCCTTATAAAGCGTAAAATTTAACTTTTAAATCGTAGTTTCTGCAGAGCTACTAATCCTTGCAACCGTCTTGCTCGGGCTCCATAGCGCCCCCCCCCCCCAGCCATCTTGTTTTTAATAGATCTGGCATTGCATAACACTGCCCAAGTCAGATGGGCTGTCTAGGAAGACCTCCGCTCCTGCCTATTAACTATGGATCCCTTGGGTATGGGGACAAGACAAGAGATACCTCTGTCCTGTCTCCATTTCGCCCCAGGGCGTCTCTTGGTTCCCACCACTTCAGTCTGTCCCCCCCCCCTTTCCATTCCCCCACCAGGCCCAGTTCTCCCCTTCTTCTTCGCCTGGCTATCCCCAAAGCTTGGCACCTTAAATAGGTTTCCGATGACAATAGGGAATATTCAAAGGGGTGCATTTTCCTGAGCCTGGTGGGGAATAATGCCTGACCGTCTTTACTCCCTCCCAGCACATTATCTTACTACAGTAGGAGCAGAATAAAACTAATCCTCCAAAACAATAAATGCTCCCAAAAAAAACACACATCCCAACCCACAGTAATAAAGCAGTAAATAATAATAAACAAACACAGTTATCCCCAACTAAGTCTGTGCATTAATTAACCAATAATGCCTGACAGGGTGTGTGTTGTGCTGGGATAACGTCCACGCCTCAGGTGGTTGGAGTGGAGGCACGCGGGCGGTCGTCAACGACTAGGCGTGGCGATTATCCAAACAACACACACCCTGAAGGGCATTATTGCTATTATACAATGGCTCGTTGTTATACAGAATAAAAAAAATAATTTTAAAGATGTTTTTGTGTGGAAAAATATTTTAGTTTTTTAAGGGAAGATGAAACAATCAATCAATAGCTCCATAAAACAATCAATCAAAGGCTCCATAAATAATGCTCATCTACAGGTTCACAGTAAGGCTGAGACTAGACCCGTGATGTTGTACTGGGATGACGTCATGGGTCCAGCCCAAGACTGACCAGTCAAGAGTCCAGGATTTTTTCTAGCCATTGTATAAATAAATTTATTACTAACTTAATTATGCTACTAATTATACTAAATGATAATAAAATAAATTAAAACTGAGCCCAGTCCATAAGAGTTCAAATAGTGGTTTTAGTCCATGGAGCTCCCACCTCCTAGGGCCAAGAACTGTCCATTTATAACCCACGTACTCTCACTGCTAGGGTCCAACAGATATAACCAACAGAAAAGGAAAGGTCTAAGGCTCACAATTGTAGAAGAACACAGTAGCAATGTTCAGTCTTCTCATGAGCTCTTGCCATCATAAGAACCAAATGCTGGCTGATGTTCTTTAATAAAAACTAGACAGGACAGTCTTTACAAACAGCCAGTAGAATTGAAAGACAGGCAGAAAGTGTAAAAGCTTAGGCACAGAGCAGAGTTCCTTACTTTAGTGCTGTTTTCCAAGGGACCGAAGAATCCTTGTTGAAACTGGAGCAATTTGGGCCAAAATATCCAACGCCAGTGGGACTCTTCCCCGGGACACCCGCCTCACTCCGGACCCTACCACAGCCTTAGTGGCTCTCTAGCCACCATGGTGTAGGACGGAAGTGCTGCAGATGCAGCCGCCCACTGACAGCAGCCCTGCGACACACTACTGGGTCGAGGACAAGGACCAGGGGTGAAGTCCACAGGCTGCAGACAGACAGCCAGCCACCAGAGACCACCTCAGCACTCATTGCTCCCCGCAGGAAAGGAATCCGGGCAGACACTAAACACCTCACCGAATCAGTTCCACGAACGCCCCACAATATGTCCCTCTGCAGCACAGAATCCGGGTGCCAGAGATATCGACCAGAATTGGAAAAACACCAAAATCCAACACTCGCTGCTGTTCTGGTGCACCTTCCACCGATCCACCACTCTTGCCAAAGCCTGTCACCTCTCCGGACCAACTGAGTCCACTGCTGCATGTCCAAATTGTTACTGCAAGTATGTCCCAACTGTTACTCCTTTAAAAACATTGAGTTTAAGCACAGTGGAAAAGTTTATAAAAAAGAATTGTAAGAACAGACGCCAATTGCAGCGCATTTATTTAGCACTCAGCCCTGGGCCACACCAAAATCCACATATTCAAACAGGTAAAACCGAAAAAGACGAAATAACAAATAACGTAAGCAGAAAATCAAATAAAGTAACTAAGACGTGACTTTCTGTGCTACTGTAACTCCTCCTAGAGACCGCAGCTCAACACAGCCGCCATGCTGCCTCCAGCGCTTGGAGGAGAAAGGCCTGGAAGTGATGATCACTAGTGACCTGAAGCACTCCACACATTGCAAGAAAGCAGCAGCAAAGGCAAACAAGATGCTAGGATGCATATCTAGGGGGATCAGTAGTAGGAGAGAGGAGGGTATACTGTCCTTGTACAGGTCACTGGTAAGGCTACGTAGAGTATGAAGTTTAGTACTGGTGCCCACATCTCAAAAAGGACATTAACTTGCTGGAGAAGGTCCAGAGGAGGGCTACAAAAATGATAGTGGGTCAGCAGTGTAAGGCATATGAAGAGAGGTTGAGGGCACCGAACATGTACTTCCTGAAAGACAGGAGGAGGGGGGAAACATGGTTGGGACCTTCAAGTACATGAAAGGGATAAATAAGGTTGATAAGGAGAGTCTCTTTAAGCTGAGTGGCAACCATAACACGAGGGGGCACAGTCTTAAGCCGGAGGGTGGGAGGTTTAGGAGGGAGGTCAGGAAGCACTTCTTCACAGAGAGAGGGTGGTGGACACCTGGAATGCGCTGCTGGCAGAGGTCATCTCATTGAAGACAGTGGGCAGCTTTAAGAGAGGCTGGAACAGGCATGGGGGAAGGTAAGGATCATGGGTAGGGAGGATGGGAGGAGTGGGAAGGGAGGGCAGGGACATTAGCTCAAGCTGTGGACCCTGATTACGAGCAGACTTGATAGACCAAGTGGCCTTCTTTTGTTGGCTTCTTCATATGTTCGTATGTAAGTAGGTGCATCCTACTATTAGTTTTTTGGTGTTTCCTAGGGTTAAGGAGACAAAGATTGATTCAGTCGATGATGTTAAGGAGGCAGGGGGTAGAATTTTGGTAGCTGCAAGGCTGGACTTTTTTATATAAGAGAACACTGCCATCCCCAGTGTTGGGTAAGTTACTTTTTCTATTACTTTTGGAAACTTGTTCCAGAAAGCTCTGTGCAGTCACTAGCAAGGATGGAGAAGTACTAGAAAAAGTTATACACCTTGCAGTTACAATTACTGTACTTATGTTTTTTATACAAAAGTAATACATAACTGTAACTGATTACATTTATTTGAAAGTAACTAGTAACTAACCTGTTACTTTCAAATAAATGCCATCTGTTATAGTTATTGTTTTTGTATTCTTTTGTATAAAAAGAAATAAGTAACTGTAACTGTAAGGGGTATTACTTATTCCAGTACTTCTCCATCCTTGCTAGTGACTGCACAGAGCTTTCCTGGATCACATTTCCAAAAGAAATAGAAAGTAATAGAAAAAGTAACTTACCCAACACTGGCCACCTCTTTTACCAACCTTATGCATGCCAGAAAGTAGTATGCCCGGGCAGGGCCACTTCGTGTGGGAGGATGGAGGGTTTTAACCAGGTTTCAGAAATTCCAAGTATAGCCGGATTGATGGAAGTAACCTAGGCTTCGAGTTCTGACATTTTAGGATGCAGACTTTGACAGTTCAAGTGTGCTATTTGAGGCCTTTGGTAGTAACACCTTTAGGGGTCGAGGGAGTAGTGGTGTGATAGTTGGTGCTGGGGGTTCTGGATTGGACTCCACATCTCCAGAGTTGATAGAGTACGGTGGAGTATTATCCACCAGGGTGGGGTGTGGCTGTAGTTTTTGATTTTGTTTTTTACGGTGGGCACGCGTAGGTGACTATGTAGCCAGAAATCTAGATTAACGGCATCCTTTTTAGCCAGGCAGGGGAGAGTGAGCAGTCCATGGGGGTGCTTGTATGGTATGTACTGCAGAGGGATACAGAAGCACTGTTCTTGGTAGCAGTTTTGTGGTTTTTTATGCAGGAGGAGATGAGGTCACAAGACACAAATATAAGAATATATAATGTGGCAGACACCAGTCCTAGCAGCCGCATTGTTCAGGAGAGATGACAGGCAAGGAGGATTACATGCACTCATAATGCTAGAGACGGGGCAGGTCACGGGGGAAAAGTGCAGGTTAACAATACTTAGAATTAGTATACACTACAGGTGAAGTAGGAGGGAAATAGAAAGTTGGATTGAGTGGGAGAGAGATGGTGACCTGCTATGAAAGGATGAGATACCCTCTTTTTACAGCGATTAAGATCAATGGACAGGTATGTGTTGGAATTTCCTTGATGTTTAAGGCAGTAGTGTCCCTCTAGTGGTGAAGCTGTATAACTAACCAATGAAAAAGTGGTAAGATGGCCAAACAATCAGGAAAAGGCAGCTTAAGTATAAAAGTAAGTGTCCAGATAGGGTGGGTTGGTGGGGAGATGCCATGAAGCAGCAGTGGGGATAAGCTCTATTGTGCACATAAAATTTACACGTTAGAAAATGCAGTAGAATTTAATTAAGAGCTCCGAGTCGCACAGAGCTCTTTCGGGAGCAGTAGAAGTCCAAGACAAAAGAACGGAGCAGAAAGGCACCAAGTTTAAAAAAATAAAGTCTGGGTGTAGTTTACTAGCCGATCCTGAAGCTCCGTACCTTGTGGAGTTGTGGGCAGGGAGCTGCTCCAAGGGGCAGATAGTCCAACGCAGATGGGGGCTTGTGAAGAAGTTGCTGGCGGGCGGGAGCTGCTCCGTGGGAGCACCTGTGGAGGAAGGGCTTGTGGAGTTGCTTGTGGGTGGGCGGGGGCTGCTCTGAGGGAAGATAGACCAGTGCGGGTAGGGGGCTTATGGAGTTGCTTGCGGGCAGAGAGCTGCTCCAAGGGGCAGATAGCCCAACGCAGTTACCTCGTACTGGATCTTCCCGATTTCAACCAGTTCCTAAGGAAGTGTAAGTACATGATGGTCAAGCTGAACCAGATCACACCATGTCTGGAGCAGGACCTATGGTTCTGCCCTCTGGACCTCCAGGATGCATTCCTCTACATTCAGGTCCATCCGTCCCACTGATAGCACCCCTGGTTCCCTCAGAAGGCTTGCTGTATCAGTTCCATGCCCTGCCATTCGGCCTCTCCTCTGCACCCGGGGTCTTCACCAAGTATATTGCAGTGGTAGCAGCCTTCCTGCCTGATCCTACCTGGATAGCTGGCTGATAACCAGGCTATCTAGAGAGGCAGTGGAGCAGTCCAGGAACCTGGCACTCCAGACCTGCACAGACTTGGGCCTCTTGGTCAACCTTGCTAAGTCTGAACTGATCCCCTCACAAGTGATTAATTTCATCGGGGCAGAGCTAGACTCCCTATGGGCCAAGGCCCGCCTTCCTGCAGACCAGGCATCAGATTATACTTCCTTTGCCTGATTATTTCTTGAGGCTGCTAGGGTACATGGCAGCTTGCACCAGCATGGGCCGGTGGACTCACTGGCAGATGCAGTATCTGCAGTGGGAGTCAGTGTTTCCAGTGCCTAGGACACCTGGATTAGTTGGTCACAGTGACCCAGCTGATGTGGGATGCCATCCAGTGGTTGCTGCTCCCAGAACATCTGCAGGGAGTCCAATTTGTCCACCCAGAACCGACAGTCACTCTCATGACAGATGCATCTCTAATGGAGTGAGGAGCACACCTAGCGGACTACAGGACCCATGGGTTCTGGTCACCCAGGACGTCCTGTCACCACGTCACAGTGAAAAACTGGAGAAATGCACTCCAAAACAGATGAAACTCAAACATGATGTTCAAGCAAACCTAAGGTTTTAATTCCAAAGTGAATTACACATACTGATGTAATGGCCAGTTGCCTAGTAGAAACAAGCACAGCAGTGCTTCCTAGTCAAGGCTTCATCAAGGGGACAGTTTTTGGGGCTAGCCACCCCTTAACTGCACCCCCTTGGTCTTCACTTGAGCACGGCTGCATGTGTGGAAGTTCTGTCACTACATCAGCCTGTTGGAGTTCCGTGCAGTGGGGATAGCTCTGACGGAATTCGCTTCTCTAGTCAGGGGTCAGGTTGAGCAAGTCCAGACAGACAACACCATGACCATGTTCATCCTGAACAGGCAGGGCAGAACACACTCCCTTCCATTGGATCAGAAGACCCTCCGCACTTGGACCCTCATGCGCAGCCTAGGTACAGATGATCTGGCGATTCATGTTGCAGCAGCAGACAGCTAACAGACGCTGTCAGCCGGGTGGGTGAGACATCGCACAATTGGTCCCTGCATCAGGAGATGGTGAACTACCTGTTCTCCCTGTGGGGCTGCCTCCTGGGAGAACACAAAACAGAGGTTGTTCTGTGCCCACCCCCCCACAGTCCAGGACACTGTTGAAGGATGCCTTCATGAGGCCCTGGACCCCAGACCTCCTGTGCACCTTCCTTCCCTTTCCCCTGATCCTCAAGGTGGTTGTCAAGGTACAGAAGGACATGGTGCGGATGATCCTCATAGCTCCAGACTGGCCTTGCCAATTGTAATACCTGAATCTCCACAGCCTCGGCAGCAGATCCCCATGGCAGTTACCTCTTAACCCAGATTGGCTGACCCGACAACAAGGGAATGTCCTGCATCTGGACTGTCAATCCCTGCACTTCACAACCTGGTTCCTGAGTGGCTTGAGTTCCAAGCTTTGGATCTCTTAGAAAATGTTCTCCACGTTCTGGAGGCTTCTTGGAAAGAGTCGAGACTCCAGTGTTAGGTCTTCAAATGAGAGCACTTTCCCATTTAGTATCAGGGCCAGGAGCTTGATCCCCTGGCCTGCCCTGTGGCTAGCATCTTAGAATACCTCTGGCACTTGTCCCAGTTGTGACTGTGATCGACGACCATTAAGGTGCACCTGGCAGCCATCTCTACATACTGAGTGTAGGCTGGTATGCAGACGGTGGTGCAGGAGAAGATGATCAGGTGCTTCTTTAAAGGTCTTAACCACTTGTCCCCACTGGTACATGACCCACCACCACCTTGCTGCTTACTGCTGGTGTACTGGCTGTGCTCATGGGCAAGTCTTCTGAGCCAGTGCACAGATGTGAGATGTCATACCTATCATGGCCTTCTTGGTAGCCATCATGTCAGCCAGGCGGATTAGTGAGCTCCAGGTGCCCTCAATGGAGCCTGCTTATCTGGTCTTCCAAAGGGACAGGGTAGGCCTTTGCCCCACCAGACGTTCCTCTCGAAGGTTGTCTCGGAGTTCAACCTTAACCAGGTGATGAACCCTACAGTATACTTTACCAATCCATTTTCAGAGGCTAAATGCAGGCTCCATTCCTTGGATCTGCGATGGGTGCTCTCCTGTTACATGGAGCACACAGCTGGAATTTGGGGTGAGGCTCGTCAGCTCTCTGTAACATATGCTGAAGCTGTGCCTGGCAAACTGGCAGCTAGGAGGACAGTTGGCAGGTGGATCACTTCATGCATCGACCTCTGTTATAGGTTAGCTGGTAGGGAGCTTCCTGTAGGGCTCAGGGCTCATTCCACATACCACTGCCTCAATGGCTGCTTTCAGGGACATCCCTGTCTAGAAGATCTGCAATGCTGCCACCTTGAAGTCAGCACACACCTTCATCTCCCCTTACAGCATCAACCTTGACTCTCACCGGGATGCTAAATTTGGGGACTTGGTTCTCCAATCTCTGCTTGACAAGTAGGGGTGTGCACCTTGCCCCCTCCTCCTGGAGAACTTCTGGAAGCATGCCATGGCGTGGATAAGTACACCACATCCATGCCGCTAAAAAAATGGGTTGCTATCTGCAACCTCGTTTCTAGTAGTGGTATAGGTTTTATTCACATCCACACCACCCACCTAGCCTCCCCTGGCAAGTGGTACATGGATCCCTGCTTCCAGCATGCAAGATGTGATGTCACAGGGCAGAGTTGTGGGATATACCACCTAGGGGGTAGGAGGTGGGAGGAGCTTTACCTAAAGACATTCCGGTGAATCAGCTCGTAAGGAAGAACTGCCGTTATGTGGATGTGAAGCATATACCACTCCTAGAGCTATGGTTACAGGTTAGTAACCTGTTTATTCTGATGACTGTCAAGCAAGGTACTGAATCCAACAGTCACCAGCTTAAAGTCTCAATGGATGCTTCTGATGCTGCATCTCACTCTGCTGCTACAGGCATTAGCATCCGGTGTCATTCCTGGCTGCGAATGTCTGTTCTAGGATCGTTTTTTCATCCACATATATTGGCAGAGTCCCTTTCCCTTTAAATCAGCTGGAAAGTCTTCAAGTTGGCTCCTTCCACCCACCCAGTGGTGTAACCCTTGGCTCCGCACTATGACGCCACTTCTTCCTTTCTGCTCGAAGATTCAAGTTGCCGCCTTCGTGCTCTCGTATTTTGTAGGCTCTGACTTCAAAACCTTTGGTTATTCCTAAAATTCATCTTGTCCGCGTTAGCGATTGTGATTGTTTTTCCTTGATCATGGAAGACAAGTCTTCCCCCGAATTTCGCCAGTCTTTGTGCAGCCAGAAGATGTCGTGCACCGACCAGCATGCTGCGTGCGTTTATTGTTTGGGTGTCGGCCTGGGGAGGCTCGAAAAACGGAACCTACCGGTGAAATCCAAGGAGGTCTGGTGGGCAGTTTTTGATGCTGCGGGATCCGCCAAGCAATTGGAGCGCATACAAGCCTTCGAGGAGGAAGTGACTCGTGCCATGGAATCTTCCTCTTGGAGCTTCTTCGTTCCGCTCAACCTGTGCCCCACCTTCTCGGGTTCCTTCCGAGACTTACGCCACACTCTCCCGACTAAGGGTGAGAGTCCTGCGGGCATGCATTCCTCTCAGTCCTGTAAGTGGGAGAAGGACCTGGGACCATCTTCGTCTCGATGGAGATGCTCTTGGAATCAGGAGAGATCTCGGTCCCAGGAACCGGCCATGTCGATCTCGGTCGAAATCGCCTCTTTGGCTGCTGGCTTCTCGGCCTTGCCGTCTGGCCAGTTGACCGAAGTGTTGATCGACGATGTTGAGATAATTCTCAACCCAATCGACCTTTTATCGCCAACTCCAGTCAACTACTCCCTCTCTTGGACTCTGATCCTTGCTTTCCCCAACAGGGAGACCTAGCCTGCTGGGAATCCCACCGAGGAAGTTGTCCCCGACCCCCGGAAGTCACTGGTCCCACCGGTGTCTCCCAAGCGACTGAGTCGGCCTGTCCGATCTCGATCGAGGTCTCTGATGCCCTTGACCGAAAGGCCAATGAAGGGCCATAAATGCTCTAAAAAGAGGCAATGCCATCGATCGTTCTCGTCCTCCTCGGATGAGGAAAGGCTCTGGTGGAAGCTCCGACAGTGCTACAAGGATCTCATGTGGCAACAGCTGATTTTGTCCAGGCACAAGCCAACCTCAGCTTCTACCCCGGCTGTTACTTGGCTTTTGCCTCCCAGGCTGAAGCCGACTCCTCTGAAGCCGATTAAGTCAGTTCCTCCACCAGCGGAGCCGGCGAAACCTCCAGTTCGGCCTAAACCGGTCTCTCCACCAACTTTGGTGGAACCGCCACCCAAGCAGCCTGTGGGAGGGGCTCCTTCTAAGGAAGCTAGACCAGACACCGGGCTTCCCCAGCATCTCTCTGTCACTGTCATCCCTGACTGCTCCCGGCGAGTCGAGGGTGATATGGGCGGTTGACTGCTGTATCTGGGTACCTCGGATTCGGATGAAACTGGTCTCCATTCTCATCCAGGGGATGATGAATCAGCTGGTGGGATAGAGATGAAGGAAGGTCCTTCTTCCTTTCAGGGCATTCTTCGGGAGAAGCGCAGGGGTAAATGGAGAAAGTGACACACGCAATAGGGACAGGGATGTGGCAAAAAGGGTTAAGGCCATCAAGAAATGGAGGACAATGAGTACCAACGCCCATAGTCTGGGCAACAAGCTCCCTGAACTGGTGGCCTTGATGGAAGTGGGATGCCTGGATAGCGTAGCAGTCACAGAAACATGGTACACAGAGAACCACGACTGGGATGTTAACATACCAGGGTACACAACCTACAGGAGAGAAGAGGGGACAGAGTAGCTCTCTGTGTAAGGGAAGGGATAAAAGCAACTGAACAAAAGAGTAAACGGGGAGGAGAGGAGGCACTGTGGGTCACCTTAGAGACTGGAAATGGCACCACAATCCGGACGGGGTTGTATAAAGACCCCCTTGTCAGGGGGAGGGAATGGACAAGGATATGATAGTAGGCATACTTAGGATGGCAGAGAAAGGGGAGATACTGTTGATGGGGGACCTTAATATGCCAGATGTTAACTGGAGCACCTTTGCTGCAGCCACATCCAAAAGCAGGGCCATTCTCAATGCCCTTCAGGTGGCATGCCTCAGACAGCTAGTTTTGAAACATACCTGTGAGGGAGCAATCTTAGACCTTGTACTCTCAAATGGGGACAGTGAGAGAATCTCAGATCTAGAAGTGGGTAGCCATTTGGGAACAAGTGACCACCAAACAGTGTGGTTCACGATAAACTCAGCTACAGAGTCAAGCCATACAAAAGTGAGGGTTCTGGACTTCAGGAGGGCTGACTTTGGCAAGATGGGAGAGTGCCTTAGAAAAGCACTGGCAAGCAGGCTAGAAGGAGGGGTGGAGCAACAATGGGGAAATATTACAACTGCCATCACAGAGGCAACAAGCCTTTGTCCGAAGCAAATAAACAAATCAAAATGAAAGAAAAGCCACTGTGGTTCTCAAAAGAAGTGGCGTTGAAGGTTAAGGAGAAAAAGATAGCATTTAGGAAGTATAAGGAAACACAGAAGGAGCAGGACAGTGAACTGTACCAGTTAAGGCAGAAGGAAGCAGGGAGAGTAGTCAGAATAGCAAAGGCCCAAACTGAGGAAAAGATAGCCAACTCGGTTAAGAAGGGGGATAAAACCTTTTATAGGTATATCAGGGAGCGTAGGAAGACAAAGGGAGGGATAGTGAGGCTGAATAGAATGGGAGGTGGTTGGGCAGAGGGACAGTGAAAAAGCAGGGATACTGAATGAATACTTCTGTTCAGTATTCACAAAAGAGGACGTGCCTAATCCAATTAACAGAGGCACTCTGGAGAGGGGGGTCAATTCCAGTCCTTTCACAGAAGCAAGGGTTCTGAAAGAACTCCTAAAACTGAAGGTGGACAAAGCAATGGGGCCAGATGGAATTCACCCCAGAATTCTAAAAGAATTTAGCAGAGAACTAGTAACACCACTGACTACCCTTATTAACAAATCATGGGAGGATGGTGTGGTACCTGAGGACTGGAGGAAGGCAGATGTGATTCCCGTTCACAAAAGTGAGACCAAGACAGAGGCAGGAAACTACAGACCTGTCAGTTTGACCTCTGTGGTAGGGAAAGTGATGGAATCCCTTCTGAAGGAAAGAATTGAGTACCTAGAGGCCAGTAGGGCACAAGACCTAAGGCAGTATGGGTTCACAGTGGGAACGTCATGTCAGACAAATCTAATTGATTTCTTTGATTAGGTAGTAGACCAGGGAGGGGCTGTGGACATGGCCTACCTAGACTTTAGCAAGGCATTTGACACAGTCCCACACAAAAGATTAATAATCAAATTGACCAGCCTGGGAATGGGTCCTAGGGTGGTAGCCTTGATAAAAAAAATTGGCTAGACAACAGGACGCAAACGGTAGTAGTAAACGGAGTCCACAGTGAAGAAAGGAGGGTTACTAGCGGGGTACCGCAGGGTTCAGTACTGGGACCGGTCCTTTTTAATGTCTTTATAAGTGACATTGCAGAGGGACTGGGAGGAAAAATATGCCTCTTTGCAGATAACACAAAGGTCTGCAACAGGGTTGATACGCAAGGAGGCGTGGAAATGATGAGAAGGGACTTGGCAAGGTTGGAGGAATGGTCAGAAGTATGGCAGTTTGGATTCCATGCAAAGAAGTGCAAAATAATGCACCTGGGAAACAAAAACCCAGAGGAAGATTACACAGTTGGGGGAGGTAGTAACAACAACAAAATGGAAAGGGACCTGGGGGTAATCACATCAGATGACCTTAAGGTTGGCAAGCAATGTGAGAAGGCAGTAGGGAGGTTGGGGGATACTGGGATGTATAGGGAGAGGCATCACCAGCAGAAAACAGGAAGTTGTTATGCCCCTGTACCGACAGTTTGTGAGACCCCATCTGGAGTACTGCGTCCAGTTCTAGAGACCCCATATCTGCAAGGACATAGACAGGATGGAGGCAGTTCAGAGGAGGGCAACTAAAATGGTGCAGGGTCTGCAAAAGAAGCCATACAAGGCGAGACTAAGGGAGCTTAATATGTATATCCTTGAGGAAAAGAGGGAGAGGGGGGTGACATGATAGAAACTTTTAAGTACTTCAGTGGTATCAAAAAAGTCCAAGAGGGTAGCATCTTTCAGAAAAAGAGATGTGCAAGAACAAGGGGACACAATCTGAAGATAGAGGGGGGGACAGCTCAGGGGCAATGTTTAGAAGTATTTTTTCACAGAGAGGGTGGTAGATGCATGGAACAGCCTTCCTGAGGAGGTTGTGGGGTCTAAAACTGTGGGATAATTCAAGAATGCATGGGACAGACATAAGGCAATTTTTGTGGGGGGAAGGAAGAATTAGGTTGTTGGTAAACAGAATCTGCAGCTTATCCTCTAAGTAGGGAAATGGGCAGAATAGGTGAGCCAAGCAGTCCTTTTCTGCCGTCAAAGTCTATGTTTTTGTGTTTCGCCTCATCTCTGAGTCCACAGGGATACCCCTGGAACCTATCCAGAAAAAGGAGTAGAACCCTCTCACTGACATCCTCAAGAGAGGGGATACCCCAACGGAAGCCTTCCCTGTGGCCGAGGCCATTGTTGGCCTGGCCTTAGAAGTTTGGCAGCACCCTGCCACCTGTCCAGCTCCATCTGCCTGTATGGCCCGCAAGTATGCGGTGCCCATGGGGTCCCTTGCGGTGTTCACAGAGCATCCTTCGGCCGAGAGCCTTGTGACCACCTCTGTGTTCAGGCATACTGGTAGTTCTACCAATACCGACAGACCTCCTGGGAAGGAATCCAAATATTTGGATCTCTCTGCCTGGAAGGTCTATGCGGCCTCATCTTTAGGCCTCCGTCAGGCAAGCTCGGCCGTCATCATGGCACACTTTTCCCATGCCCTTTTGGGGTTCTTGGACAAAATCCTCCCACATCTCCCCATGGACTTGCAGACCACGGTCAAGCAGATCCGGGACCAAGGCCGTGCTGTTGCCAAACAACGGCTCCAGACGGCTCTGGACATCAGTGACTCATGTGCCCATTCATTGGCAGCTGCAGTTGCCTCTCGCTTCAGGGCTTGGCTGAGGCTCTTCTCCTTTCCAGTGGATACTCAGCGCAAACTAGCTGATGTGCCTTTCCTGGGCACCGATCTCTTTGGCCCAGGTGTGGCTGGTCACCTTCAGCGCATTGAGCAGTCCAGTGCCACCTTGGACGCCTCTTCTGCTAAGGGTTTTTCTGATCCCAAGAAGCAGCAGCAGCAGAAGAAGCCTTTTCGGCACTCTTCCCCTGCGGCCCAGCAGTCCTCCTTTTAAGAGGGTCAGCAGCAGCAGCAGGCTCAAGCTTGGCATCCCTGGCCCAAGCCCGGACTCTCCCAGGCCCATAAGGGAGGCTGGGGTTCAGGCTCTGGACCCTCTGCCTCCAAGCCTGCCCAGTCAGGGGGTGGGGGCTGCCACCCTGATTCCAATCACTCCAGCTCTGGGTCCTCCCGTGGGGGGCCGGCTGTACCACTTTCTTTCCGACTGATCCGGTGTTACCATGGACAGGTGGGTCTTAGAAATGGTCGGCCAGGGACTGCCTCTGGAATTCGAGCAGTACCCTTCAAGCTGAGCCCGTACCACACTGGAGGAGAGGGTATCCGCCCACACTCAGTCGGCTTTCCGAGATGACATTGCTCAGCTCCTCCTCAAGGAGGCAGTGGCGGACCCTCCAGCAGACCCAGGCTTCATTTCCAGGTACTTCCTAGTTCCCAAGCAGACGGGGAGCTGGCTTCCCATTCTAGTTCTGCACGACCTGAATCAGTATCTCAGGTCACACACCTCCCGGATGGTCACTCTGTCTCAGATCATACCATCCTTGGAGCGAAACATGTGGCTCTGCTCACTGGATCTCCAGGACATGTTCTTTCACGTCCTAATCCGTCCTTCCCACCAGCAGTTCCTCTGCTTCAGAGCTGAGGGAACCCTATACGAGTTCTGAGCCATGCTATTCGGCCTGTCATCGTCCCCACAGGTCTTCACCAAATGCATTGCAGTGGTGGCAGCCCACCTCAGGCATCGGGGGTCAGAATTTACAGTACCTCTACCTGAACAGTTGGCTCTTAGCAGGTTCCACCCAGCAGGAGGTGGAGAGTTCCAGGGACCTGGCCCTCCAGACCTGCTCCCAACTCATCCTCCTGATCAATGAGGCCAAGTCGGAGCTCGTCCCTTGACAGATGATGTGCCTCCTCAGGGCAGAGCCTGACTCTCATCAAGCCAGAGCTCGGCTCCTGGTGGACAGGGCGGAGTTTCTCTCCTCCTTTGCCCAGTCATTTCTGGTTGGGCAATTGTGCCCTGCCCGGGACTTTCTGCGCCTTCTGGGTTATATAGCGGCGTGCACCTCCGTTGTCCATTGGGCCTGGTGGCATATGCGCCTCCTCCAATGGGAGCTGGCCACCCAGTGGACTCAGCGCCACTGTCATTTCGACCAGCTGGTCACTGTGACCCAGAAGATGTGGGACACTCTCCAATGGTGGACTGTCCCAGGCCGGTTGCAGGAAGGGATCCCATTTATCCGTCCCGAGCCGACAACCGTCTTTACAACCGATGCCTCTCTCATGTGCTGGGGAGCCCACATGGGGGACAACAGGGCCCACGGGTTCTGGACCCCTGAAGAGTCCCATTATCACATCAACCTGTTGGAGCTCAGAGCAGTCAGACTGGCACTGTCAGCTTTTGCTCCTAAGCTCTGGGGTCAAGTGGTTCAGGTCCAGATGGACAATACCACGACCATGTACTACCTCAACAAACAGGGCGGTATGCGTTCCCATCAGCTGTTCAGGGAAGTGCTTCACATCTGGGCACTCATGAACTGTCTGGAGGCGGATCTCATAGCCATCCACGTGGCAGGAGCCTCAAACCAACTGGTGGTTGCTCTCAGCCGCATAGGCAAGACATCCCATGAGAGTGGTCTCTACATCCAGAGGTAGCGTACAGTCTGTTCTCCCACTTGGGCAAACCTTTGGTGGACCTGTTTGCTTCCAGGAAAACACCAAGCTGAGGCTGTTTTATGCCAACCCCCCTCAGCAGGGCTCACTGCAGGGGATGCCTTCTCGAAGCCATGGACCCCAGGCCTTTTCTATGCCTTCCCTCTATTTCCCTTGATCCACAGGGTACTCCTCAAGGTGAGGTGGGACAAGACGCAGGGGATTCTGGTAGCCCCAGACTGGCCACACCAGTTCTGGTACCCAGATCTCCTCAGCCTCAGCAACAGGTCCCCGGAGAGGCTTCCAGCATGCCCGGACCTGATCTCACTCAGTCAGGGGGAAAGTATTCCATCTGGACCTACAATCCCTGCACCTGACAGCCTGGTACCTGAGTGGCTAGAGTTCCAGGCTTGGATCTCTCCGAGGATGTCCTCACAGCAGTGGAAGCATCCAGGAAAAGGAGTTGACCAGGAAGTGTTATGCCTTCAAATGGAAAAGGTTTTCCATTTGGTGTTGGGGCAAGGGCCTGGACCCTCTGTCCTGTCCACTGGCTAACATTCTCGACTACCTTTGGTCTCTGTCCAAGTCTTCGGTCATCGACTCTTAGAATGCACCTGGCAGCCGTCTCTGCTTTCTGGGCGCAGGCCAGTCAGTCGACGGCGCAGGAGACAGTGGTCGGACACTTTTCCAAAGGCCTGGATCACATATCCCCTCTGGTGCATGAACTTCCACCTCCGTGGGATCTACTGCTGGTACTGGCAAAGCTCATGGCCAAACCATTCAAACCTATGCACAAGTGTGAGTTGTCACACTTGTTGTGGAAGACTGCCTTCCTGGTGGCTATCATGTCTGCCAGAAGGACAGGGGAGCTCCAAGCACTCTCGGTGGACTCCCCTTATCTGGTCTTCCACAGGGACAGGGTTGTCCTGTGCCCCAACTGAAATTCCTTCCAAAGGTGATGTTGGAGTTTCACCTTAATCAGGTGTTGACTCTGCCGGTGTACTACCCCAGTTGCACATCAGAGGCCGAATACAGGCTCCATACTTTGGACCTGAGATGAGCTCTCTCCTATTATAAGGAGAGGATGGCGGAGATTCAGGGAGAGGTTCGCCAACTGTTTGTCACCTACGCTGCTTCTGCTTCTGGCAGACCTACAGCAAAGCAGATGATTGCTCGATGGATTACATCTTGCATTAGTCTGTGCTACGAGTTGGTGGGCAAGGAGCCTCCCAAAGGGATAAGAGCTCATTCTATCTACCCACCATACTGCTGCATCAGTGGCTGCTTCCAGGGACATCCCTATACAGGAAATCTGTCGGGCTGCTACCTGGAAGACAGCAAACACCTTCATTACCCACTACCACATCGACCTTGAGTCACGCTGGGATGCTGGTTTTGGGGTCTCAGTTCTTCAGTCTCTGTTTCTCAAGTAGGGGGTGTGCGCCTTGCCTCCCTCCTCTGGGAGAACTGCTAGGAGTCTGCCAATAAGTGTGGATGAACAACATATCCACTATCCTAGAAAAACAGGTTACTAACCTGTAACAGTAGTTCTAGGAGTGGTATATGTTGTTCATCCACTCGGACCCACCAGACCTCCCCGGCAGCGGATGCATAAACCTGGCTTCCAGCAGGCTAAGATCTGGTGTCATGGGGCAGAGTCGAGGGTTATACCACCCGGGTGGGTGGGAGAAGCCAGCTTGAAGACTTTCCGGCTGATTTAAAAGGAAAGGGACTCTGCCAATAAGTGTGAATGAACAAAATATACCACTCCTAGAACTACTGTTACAGGTGAGTAACCTGTTTTTTTTTCCCCAGGATGTCCAACAACAGGGGTTGTTCATGTTCCCTTTCATGGAACTTACCTGTCTGAACAGCAGGTAGAGACATCCCTTAAAGCATCTAATGAAGCTAGAACAAGCAACCCTTAAGATTTCCAGACCGGCCCTTATAACCCTCAAAGGGGTAAAGGATGTGGTTTCTTTCAAAACAAGCAGTCCTTTCATAGCAGAGGCAGGAGAGCCCAGAATAAATCCCTGCCTACCCAGCCAGGAGGTGCAGCCGAAGGCACAGGTGCCAAAAGCACCTAGTGCAACACTCTGAAGCTCCAGCCTGAGGCAGACCTCCCCTCCCCATAGGTGGGGGGCCTGGCTCAGTTTTACCATCAATAGGAGTTTTATTACAACAGACAAGTGGGTCTTCAAGATCATTCAAGAGGGATACTCCCTGTCTCATAGAAGTCTCTCCAAACTATCCACCCAGAAGGCAGCCCTTCTTATCAGCTCGTATATTTCACAGCTTGTGGCACAGGACATTGCAGGCCTTCTGAGCAGCAGGGCAGTGGAAAGAGTGCCAGAGTCAGAACAAAATACAGGCTTCTGCTCCCACTACTTTGTAGTCCCAAAGAAATCAGGGGACATGCGATTCTCAGCCTCAAAAACCTGAACAAGTTCATGGATCGAGAAAAATTCTAAAAGATTTCTCTGAGCTCTCTGCTTCCCTTCCTGAAGCCTCAGGATTGGTTAGCATCCCTGCATATGCAGGATGCACACCAGCACATATACAGTGGCGTGAAAAAGTATTTGCCCCCTTCCTGATTTTCTCAATTATTGCATATTTGTCACACTGGATGTTTTCAGGTCTTTAGACAAAATATAATATTAGATAAAGGGAACCTGAGTGAACAAATAACACTTTTTTTTTTTTACTTATTTCATTTATTTAATGAAAAAAGTTAACCAACACCAACTGGCACTGTGTGAAAAAGTAATTGCCCCCTAGTTAAATCAACCCAATTAAAGGGATAATAGGAGTCAGCTGATTGAACACAGCCAGGCTTGATTACAGCCAGCCTGCTCAATATAAACCTCACTTATTTTGGCCCTTACCATCAGAGTCACGTTGCCAGCACAAAGATTCAACAAGCACATTATGCCATGATCAAAGGAAGTTCCTGAAAAGATCAGAAAAAAATTTGTTGCCCTCTATCAGTCTGGAAAGGGTTACAAAGCTATTTCTAAGGCTCTGGGACTCCATCGAACCACAGTGAGAGCCATAATCTCCAAATGGAGAACACTTGGAACAGTAGTGAACCTTCCCAGGGTGGGCGGCCTGCCAAAATTACTCCAAGGGCAGTGTAAAATCATCCAAGAAGTCTCAAAGGATCCTAAAACAACATCCAAAGAACTGCAGGCTTCTCTTGCCTCAGCTAAGGTCAGTGTTAGTGACTTCACAATCAGAAAGAGACTGGCAAAATGGGCTTCATGTATGAGTAGCAAGGCGGAAACCACTGCTAACCAAGAAGAACATAAATGCTCATCTCTCATTTGCCAAGAAGCACCTGGATGATCCACAAGCCTTTTGGGAAAATGTTCTATGGACAGATGAGTCCAAAGTGGAACTTTTTGGACAACATGGATCCCATAATGTCTCGCGTAAAGCAAACACAGCATTCCACAGTAAGAACACCATACCAACAGTCAAACATGGTGGTGGTAGTGTGATGGTGTGGGGATGCTTTGCTGCCTAAGGACCTGGATGACTTGCCATAATTAAAGGAACCATGAATTCTGCTCTGTACCAGAAAATTCTTAAGAGAATGTCCAGTCATCCTTCCGTCAGCTGAAGCTGAAGCGTAGTTGGGTCATGCAGCAAGACAATGATCCAAAACACAAGCGCAAGTCCACATCAGAATGGCTAAAGAAGTAAAATTAAAGTTTTGGAGTGGCCTAGTCAAAGTCCAGACTTAAACCCAATAGAGATGCTGTGGCAGGACCTGAAACGAGCAGTTCATGCTCGAAAACCTATCAAATGTTACTGAATTAAAGCAGTTCTGCGAGGAAGAGTGGGTTAATATTCCTCCACAGCGATGTGAAAGACTGATATTGAATTATAGGAAGTGTTTGGTTGCAGTCATTGCAGCTAAATGTGGCATAACCAGTTATTAAGTGTAAGGGGGCAATTACTTTTTCACACAGTGCCAGTTGGTGTTGGTTAACTTTTTTTCATTAAATAAGTGAAATTAAAAAAAAAAACAAGTGTTATTTGTTCACTCAGGTTCCCTTTATCTAATATTACATTTTCTCTAAAGACCTGAAAACATCCAGTGTGACAAATATGCAATAATAGAGAAAATCAGGAAGGGGGCAAATACTTTTTCACGCCACTGTACATCAGCTTTGTCGTGCTGGGGCGGCATTATCAGTTCAGAGTCCTGCCTTTTGGCCTTTCCTGTATGCCACAAGTCTTTACAATATGCTTTGCGGTACTCATAGCTCACCTATGAAAGCTAGGATTCCAGATCTTTCCATAGTTGGACAACTGGCTGATTGCTAGCCTGTCCATGCAAGAAACAGAACAGGCAGTGGCCACTGCCTCTCAGTTCCTAACCTTGATTAGGGTTCTGCTGTGTCTTGAGAAGCCTCAGCTTCAACCCTCACAACAACTTCTGTTCATATGAACTCTTCTGAATATGACCAAGGCCTGGGCCTTCCTTCCAGAGAGCAGACTGCAGGCTGTCAGTTCTGCAGATGGCATGCTGCATCATGGAAACTGCAAGCACACTCCATGCAGCATATACTGTAATGGGTCTGATAACTTCCTCAGTATTCACAGTGCCCCTGGCATGGTTGCACATGGATGCCCAGTGCACAGTGGTCACAAGCATTATGCCCTCAGACTTACCAATTAAGTAACCAAGCCATTTGTTCAGCCACTTGCATGGTGGTCAGTGGAGTGCAGTCTCCTCCAGGGTTTCCCTTCTTCCAGCCGGATCCTCGGGTGACCGTCAACAGAGATATCTCATTGTTGGGTTGGACGCCCACCGTCAGGGCCTCAAACACAAGATATCTGGGACCTGTCAGAGACTCTTTTCCACATAAATGTGTTATAGGTACGAGCTGTTTTGTACAGCCCGAGAGCCCTAGTGGACCTGGTCAGCCACAGACAAGTCTGTTATGTACTACATCAACAGGGAGGATCACAGTCTCGCCCTCTCTACTGGAAGGCAGTGAGAGTGTGGGATTGGTGCTTGGAGCAGGGGATCCTGATTAAAGAAATTTATCTCTAGGAGTCCACAGTTCTCTGGCAGATGAGCTCAGGTGAACAGAAGCTGATCCTCACGAGTGATCACTAGCTCCAGACATTGTGAGATCTCTGTTCTACGAGTGGAGTACCCCAAATTTTCATTTAATTTTTATTTTATTCTTTGTTACCCGGGTAAGGGCACTGGACCAATGGTCCTTTTTCAGACCCGACCCGAACAAAAAAGAAACAAGAAAGAACAAACAAAACATAAGTACAGACAGTAACATCAATTACATAAAATATTTACAAACAGAATTATAAAGTAAATACTGTTTTAATTTCATCTTAAAATTTGCAACAGAAGTAGACTGATTAACAGATAAAGGTAGTGCATTCCAATAAGTAGGAGCGGCAGCAGAGAATGCATGAGAATCTATTTTAAGTTCATTAAGTAAAATACCATTAGCTGACCGTAAACTAGATACCATGGGCCTAATAGAAATTAGGCCGCTCAATGGAAGCAAATATTTATAAAACAAACACTTAAAAATAATGCATTTCAAGAGAGTATTCAATCCTAGAAGTAGGAGACAACCAACCTAGAGATAAGTACAAACTGCAATGATGAGCATGAACAGGAACTGCAAGAACAAATCTGCAGATGTTGTTATATACCACAGTTAAAAAATGCAGATCCTTCCTCCCTATACTGAAGTGTAGGTTAGACACATAATTGAAATGTGGAAGCAGTGACCCAATTGTGATAGTTTTTGTAGTTTCCATTGTAAAAATAGGATAAAATTTGAACAAAAGACCAAGTTTCTGATTAATGATTTTAACAACAGATTGGAATTGAGGGGAAAAGATTAGCCCTGGGTCCAACAAAACCCCCAAGTATCTAAATTACTTTACCTGCTTGATCGAAAGCCCCTGATGATCAAACAGAAATAAATCAGGGTTATCTGTTGACATACAGGGCATTCCAAATAACATTGTCTTAGTTTTTTTTTAATTCAACACCAAGGAGTTATGAACGAACCAAGAACAAACTTCCCAGAAATCTTTTTCTAAAGCTGATGACAAATCTGAATGCACTTGGGACTGAGAAAAAGTAATTGAGTCATCAGAATACAAAATGGAATTACTAAAATGAGATAACTGAGGTAACTGATAAAAAAATAAAGGGCCCAAAATTGACCCCTGAGGAACTCCACAATATGTAGATGACTCCTCCGAAACCACAGATCCTATTTGCACAAATTGAGATCGATTAGACAAATAGTTCACAATCCAAGATACAACAGCCTTGGAAAATCCTAGATCCCTCAATTTAACACAAGCAAGATTATGTTCAATCAGATTGAATGCCTTGGCCAGGTCCACAAACACCGCCTCAGTCATCAAACCCTTTCCAAACCCACGTAGGACAGTGTCCGTGAATCTGACCAAGGCAGTCCCCATTCCATAGTATTGATGAAACCCATGTTGTTGGTCAGCATGCACCCCATGTAAAGCCAAATAATCATTCATCTGTCGAGACACCACTTTTTCTAACATTTTACTTAAAGGATTTAAGATGGATATCGGTTGAAAGTCATGTAACAAAACTGCATTAGATTTTTTAGCAGTAGGAACAACTATGGCTTGTTTCCAATACAGAGGGAACTGACATGTAACCAATGACAAATTAAATACCGTATATGTCAAAGGATCAACAATAAATGGAATTATTAACTTAAAAAGAACGACCATCAGTCCAACCCCAACAATCTGTAAACCTATCGGAAATGGTGTCCAGCAATTTCAGAACTTCGAGTTTGGTAATTACTTTAAATATAAACATGGGTCTGTTAGTCGGAATAACCGAGATACTTGCATCAGTAGTTACAGACTGAGGTGCTTTTGGCCGAAATTGAGACAAATCAGAGAATTTATTATTTAAGAAATTAACAGTTTCAAGTGGCTCAGTAATGTCGTACTCATTAACAGTGACCTTGGAAATACCACCCTTGGACTTGGGAGACAGTAAGGTATTTGTTATTCCAACATTTCTTGGGATTAGTCCAGTTAGATTCAAATTGTTCCTTGAAGAAATCATTTTTGACTTTCCTCACTGTATTTGATACCAAATTCCTTAGTCTATGATAGGAGTTCAAAAGGGGGGTACTAGGTTGGCATTTAAATTTAGCCCAGGCCAAATCTCTATCCTTAATCAATCTAATAGCAGGGGAAAAAAACAACCATTAAGTATTCCTCTCCATCTTAAAGTATGCAAGGGAAAAAAGATAGCTTGAATAGGGAGAAACTGCTTATAAAAAACATGTAATGCAGAATCAGCATTAGGAATACATTCCATGAAAGACCAATCAAGAGAGAATAACTGAGCATTCAGTTTTTCCAAATTGACATTTCTAAATAAATGAGTCTGAATCAAGCAGGGGGAGGCTTAGAACATTTAAAGTTCAAAACACTAAATATAGCCATGTGGTCGCTCGTAGAGTCGGCTAGAACACCAGAAGCAGCTAGTCTTTTCATGTTGTTTACCATCACCCAATCCAGAATAGAATGATTTAGAGTCAGCGGATTTAAATGAGTAGGCTCGTTAATACACTGAACTAAATCGTATGTTAATAGTAAAGATTCCAACCCATGATTTTTCACGGATGACCGACTCGGATTATTATCCCCCACAGTAATGGTGTCATGTCTCTTAACATATGAGGCAATGACCTCAAGGTAACCATTTAAACCATTCTGACCACATTGTGGGGTTTATATAAACATCCCACATTAAAAAATGTTCTTCCACCAAGAACAGACTGAAGCAACAACCAATCAGTTACACAATGTGGAATGTGGACCTTTTTGTGTCTCCACTCAACACCAGAATGCCTTGCTTCTGCTTCAGAAATCCAGAACATGGCATTTCCTGTCAGAATGCATTCAGGCTGCAATGACAAAATCTGTTTCTGTATGCATTCCCACCAATCCCTCTTGTGCATAGGGTACTGCTCAAATTGGAGGTGCACCTGTGTGCTATATCTGCATACCATGAGCCCATAGGTTCCCGCTACCTGGCACAGCTGCCATTTTGCAAGAGGTTCCTTAAGGGCACCCTACACACAAGGCCTTCTGTCAGGAAGCCGGTGGCTACCTGGGATATTGGCCTTATGCTGGATGTGCTTACTCACAAGTCCTTTGAGCCCCTTGCAACATGTGACTTGAAGTTTGTAACTGGGACTGCAGCTTTCCTAATAGCCATTACCTCTGCTTGCAGAGTGTCTGAAATCCATGCCTTGGTCACAGATCCTCAGTATACTGTTTTCCGTAAGGACAAGGTAGTACTCTGTGCACACTCCAAGTTTCTAATGAAAGTGGTGTCGGAGTTCCATCTCAGTCAGCCACTGGTCCTGCCCACCTACTTCACCAACTTCCAGAATAAAGCAGAGCACACAATCCATTCTCTGGATGATATGAGAGTCCTTAGGTTTTACCTAGACAGAACCAACAACTTCAGACAATCCAAACAGCTCTTTTTCTCCTTCAATCCTGATTGGAAGAGACAGCCTGTGACAATCAAGTCCATTTCTGCCTGCATTGTGAACTGACTGTGCCACTGTTATACCATGGGCCAGGTGCATGCTCACGCCTCCTGAAAGGTTGCCATGTCTCTGGCAGAGATTTTCTCTGTGCCAAGTGATGCTATTTGCAGAGCTGCAACTTGGAGCGCTGTGCACACCTTTGTTAAGCACTGTATCCTACATGTCCTTTGCAGGCAGGAGTGTCACTCCACTGTGAGAGGACAGTCCTGAATGAATTACTATCCTGAGTGAGCCTGTAGCTCCTGCTGTTCTAGTCCAGAGGAATTTGTCTGAGCTTATTATTCTGATCCACTAACGTGAATCAATGGTGAAGATTGATTCTTCAATGATAAAATTACATACTCACTGTAATGTCTGATTGTCTAGGAATATTTTCACCGTTGATTCACATGGTTGCCTGCCATATCCCACGCTCACTCCAGTATGTTATGTTGGTCTTCACCCGTTTATGCTTGGTTTGGGCTGTAAAAACACTGTGCTACTGGTTTGTTGGCCCTTCTTACATAGGTCACCAGGGCTAACTTATGCTCTTAGGTTAAGTGCATAAATACTTGTTAGGTTATGCTGTACCTTCTTGGTAAAAAAATACTGAGGCAGTTGAAGGCCAGTTTCAAGGTAAGCCTGCGTCTGCAAGCTCAGTCTCCTGTTGCCATGCATGCGTGCAGCTTGCCTTAGCATCAGCCCCCCTGAAAATTTTGACATCTGTGGGGTCCTAGCGCCTCTGACTCAGACCTTCTATTTATTATCAGTCAGTGGCAACAATATTCCTAGAAGATAAATAATTACGGTGAGTACATAATTTTAATTGCCTTGAAGCTTTGTACATAGCTGCTAGTTCCTAAATGACCATATTGCTTTGTACCACCATAAGGGAGTGGTGAAAAGATCCAGCTTTAGGATTTAGGGTGGGGGCCCAGCAAGATTAGTCATAGGGTTTCTACCCAACCTATCTCGACTCTGTTGTTTGAGGGCTGTGCCATGTCATGGTGTGTAATTCCATTCCTTTATGATGCCACATCATCAGACTCTACATAGAACAGTTTTGTTGCCATTTAAAAAAGGCAATATGTAGAGACACATTTTATATATCTATCTATATATATATATATATATATATATCTACATAACAGGTGTGAAAATATATTTACCAAGATAAAAATATTATTTTGATTAACATTATCAAGACAAAAAAAGTTGGTCACTGAACATGCTCAGAAATGTATCTCGCTTAATTTGGTGACAATGAGCACGCTCAGAAATATAACCTCACATGTGAAGATAAATTCTCACATGTGAAGATACATTCAAACAACATGAAATCTTGCTATATTATAGACATTAGCAGCAGTTTGATCCAGCTCTAGAACTGCCCCGGAGTGAAATGGTTAAAACCATTCCAAAATAGAATTTTGGCATGAGAGCAGCTCTATCTGTGTCATTTCAAACTTGAACTGTCAGATTCTTTACTCCGCCTCAGTGAACAGTCGCTCCGAGATTTCTCCTTCTGCTAGTTCATTTCTCGGTTTAAAAGTGTTTTCTCAGTTGGATTTAACCAAGAATAGTTTTATTTTAACACCAAAACCGTTCGGTTCAAGCTCTATCTGTGGTAACCGTAGTAAATGAAGGTTTTGTCTGTGTGGAACTTGTAGTTATCGGTTCGGTTTGAACCGATCAGTGGGTTTAAAACTCATTTAAAACTAAAAGTTACTATTTTAGAGTGCGGTTCCGGTTCTTATCGGTTCTAAAAAAGCGGATTTATTACGTTTTTCCAATACCAGTGACACGGTTAGGAACCGATAAGGGTGTCTTGCCTGGCACTGCCGTTAAAGGGCAAGTTTTTGGTTAGGCTGGCATTATGTCTGAGAAACCCAAAAGAAAACCGGCCCATTGGGTTTCAACACTGTGATGTTTGTGGGGAAGTCTTTGCCAAGGCTGACCCACACACACACATGTGTTTATTGTCTGGGGTTTGACCACCTCCAGTCAGACTGCCAGGTATGTAAGAATTTCCTGCAGCCACCGGGAAAAAGATTGGGCAGGCTCAGGGGCGAGGCCAAAAGTCCGCTGACCGGATGGCCAGCCGGTTCGGTGCCAACGAACCAGAGAGAGTGCCCTCTGACCAGGGCCAGACTTCCTCGGCAAAGAAAAGCTGGTTCTGAGGAACCAATTCCAGTAAAGAAAACAAGAAAATCAGCAGGTCTGAGTCCAAAATTCCTTCTCCAACTGCTGCAGAGATAGCAAAGCCATACAAATTGTCCAGTCACTGTCTCAGGGTCCGTCCGAACCACCACTATCTGGTAAAAGGTCGGTTCGTCCGATCCCAGTGGTTCAGGATTATGATATTGAGGAATTTTATGAACCAGAGGAGGGGGAGGATTATGAACAGTATGAATGTGGCTGGGAAGGTCTGGGTGTGCCCATTGAACGGACATCTCCCAGACAGACCTTTAGAATCTCCCCTATGCTGTCTGAGTCCCCATCTCATTTTATGTTTTATAAAAGTTGCTGAAACCCTCCAGCTTCCTTTAGAAGAGGCTGTGGATGAGCAAGAGGAGCCTGATTTTGTAGAAATGATGGATATTCCAGAGTCTAGGAGATTGTCTATTCCTTTACATAAGTCTTTAGAAACAAACAATTAACATTTTAAAAGCTCCTAATTCTGTGCCTCCTGTAGATAAAAGATGGACAGAAGGTATACATTGTCAGGCCCTGATACAGAATTCCTTTCTCAGCAATGCAGTCATGTTAGTAGTTCAGGCTGCTGCCTGTGATAAAGCTAATATTCCTTGGCTTCACATCCTCTGACAAGGATTCCAGGAAGATTGATGCCATGGCAAAAAACAGTATATGGCAGCCTTCTGGGACTCAGGCAAGCAAATTATATGGCTTATGTAGCTAGGTATCAGAAATCTAGATGGGATACTGTTATGCAATTGGCCAAGCAGGCCCATGGCCAGCTGGCTAGTGAACTAGAACAGGTGGCTGCTGATGGCATTGAAGCCTCTAAGGTTCAGTTTCATGCTGCTGTGGATGTTAATGATGTTTCCTCTAGGGTCATGGCCACATCTGTAGCTTTTTAGTGGGTTGGCCTGGCTCAGGTGTACTAGTTTGTCTGCGGATACCCAGACTAAGGCTATGGATTTTCCTGTGGTGGGAAAGTCTCTCTTTGGAGAGCAGACAGAAATTACATGAAGAAGATGGATGAATATAGGACTACTTACAAGAGTGCCCAGGCTAAGGGCGGCAAGCCACTCCTCAAAGCCATGCCCCAGGGGTAGGGTGAGGCCTTTTCACAGCCTTTCTACCAGACTCAGGCCTCCTCAGCCTATGCTCAGAGGGGCTTCTTCAGAGGCAGGGGCAGACGAGGGGTGGGCAGACCTGCTCCCACCCCCCAGCCTAAAGCTCCTGCGAAACTGGCACCCTGATGGGGTGCCCAGGGCCGATTCTCCTGTACCAGTGGGGGCAGGCTGGCTTACTTCAGTCAGAATTGGGCTTCTTAACCTCAGACAAGTGGGTTCTGAAGTAGTAAGCCAGGGTCTGGTTCTCAGCTTCAAAAGTTTCCCAAGTTGAGAAGCAGACTTTTCTACCTGCAAGTGCTTGGAGACCCTCGCTCTGGAAACAGAGGTCTCATCCCTGTTAGCTCGGAGCAGTGAAGGGCTCCTCCCTGCATCAGGGCAGGGGTCTGTATTCTAGATACTTCCTTACCCCAAAAGACAGGAGAATGGCGGCCCATTTTAGATCTCAGATATCTGAACAAGCATCTTTGAAACCAAAGTTCAAAATGGTAACTCTGGCAATGATTTTACCTTCCCTAAGGCCAGGGACTGGCTAGCCTCCCTGGACCTCAAGGATGCCTATTTCCATGTCCTAATCAGAAGATCCCATCGAAAGTACCTCAGATTCGAACTGCCCTCCGGTCATTACCAGTTCAGAGCAATGCCTTTGGCCTTACCTCTGCTCCAAGGGTATTCACAAAGTGTCTAGCAGTGGCAGTGGCCCACTTAAGGAGGCAGAGGATTGCTGTTTTCCCTATCTAGATGACTGGCTCATTGTAGGCCAGTCCCCAGAACAGGTAAAATCTCACCTGCAGGTCACCCAGCAAGCTTCTCACCTCCTGGGTTTTCTGCTAAACCTACAAAGTCGGTTCTGGAACCAGTCCAGGTACTCACCTTTATAGGGGCAGAATTGGACACAAAGCTAGCCAGAGCCTTTCTTCCCCAGAAAGGGTAAGGAATTTAGTGGCTCTGGCCTCTTCCTTCACTCTGCAGGTCTCTCGACCAGCAAGACACTTCTGCAGCTCCTGGGCACATGGCTGCATCCACAGCTGTTGTGCAGGGAGCCAGATTTCAGATGAGAGACATTCAGTTTCACTTGAGAACCTTTTGGTCTCAGAGAAGAGACCCCTTTCCAAGTTGGTCCCAGTGACTCGAACCTTGATCCTAGCTCTCCAGTGGTGGCAGGATCAGAGCAATTTAAAGTGGGGTCCCCTTCATTTCCCTTCTCACGACTTGACTCTCACTACAGATGATTCCCTTCTGGGTTGGGGAGCCACATGGGCGACCTTTCCCTCAGGAGTCCTAGTCCCCAAGGAATCTCTGCTCCACATCAGTTTGCTGGAACTCAGAGCTGTCTTTTTAGCTCTTCAAGCTTTTCTGCATCTGTCCACGACAAGGTGATACAAGTCAGAACAGACAACACCACAACAATGTGGTACATCAACAAACAGGGGGCACTCGGTCTTGACCTTGTGCACCGAGGCAATGAAGTTGTGGTCTCTGGCCTATTCCTGAACACTTCCTCATAGCAGTTCATCTTCCAGGGAAGGACAGTGTCCTAGCGGATGCCCTCAGCAGGATTTCCCAGGGCCATCACGAATGGTCCCTGGATCCTCAAGTGCTGGGGATAGTTTTTGCCAGGTGGGGCATCCCTCAGATAGATCTTTTGCAGCCCCAGACAATCACAGACTTCCTCTGTTCTGTTGCAGGCCTCCAGTGCTGGGCTCAGTTCCCTGGATGCCCTTCTTCTGGATTGGGAGGAAGTTCCTCTATCTTCCCCTTTCCTCTCCTATTCAAAGTACTAGTCAAAATCAGATCGCCTTGCAGGGTGATTCTGATTGCCCGGATTGGGCCAGGCAGCCCTGGTACCCACTCCTTCTGTCTCTGACAGTCCATCTTCCCCTGTGCCTCCCCAGGAATCACAATCTGTTGACTTGTGCCCAGGGAAGGGTTTGGTATCCGGACCTCAAATCCCTCAACCTCAAGCCCTGGCTCTTGAGGAGTTAGAGTTTGCCGATTTACACCTCTCTCAGGGTGTTCTTGAGATCCTAAAGGCTTCCAGAAAGCCTTCCACTAGGGCTACTTATAGTTCTAAATGGAAAAGGTTTTCCATTTGGTGTGCTGGAAAAATATTCCCCAGAATCTGCTGAATTGCCCATTTTGTTAGATTACATGGTACATCTTAATTCCTTGGGTCTCAGACCAGCTACCCTGAGAGTTCATTTGGCAGCTGTGTCTGCTTTTGTGTCAGCAGGAAAGTCATCCTCTTTCCTCTCATCCTGTGTTTTCCAAGTTTTTTAAGGGATTACTCCATACAAATCCTCCCTTTCGGGAACCGCCCCTGCTTGGGACCTTAATGTTTGCATGCCCAGTTAATGCAACCCTTTTGAACCTCTGTCTTCTGCAGAGCTTAAGTTCCTAACTTGAAAACTGTTTTTCTAGTGGCTATCACTTCTGCCAGACGCATAAGTGAATTGCAAGCCTTGTCAGTGGAGACTGACTTTATTTCTTTCCACAAGGGATAAGGTAGTCCTTAGGACTAATAGGAAGTTTTGCCTAAGGTGGTTTCAGATTTCCATCTTAATCAGTCTATCTCCCTTCCAGTATTTTCACTGATCACTCCTCTTGGTGAGAGGAGGTTGCACAGCCTGGATGTTAAGAGAGCTCTTAGTTATTATATAGGCGTACTAAAGGTCACAGGTTCGAATCCCTCCAACTTTTTCTTACCTATGGTGAAGTTGGGAAAGGCAAACCTGCCACTAAGAGATCAATAGCCAGGTGGATTGTCTCTTGTATCCAATTTTGTTATCAGAAAGTGGGCAGAGCCCCCCCCCCAGTTTGAGGGCTCATTCTACCAGGGGTACAGCTGCGTCTCTAGCTGCTGCCAGAGATATCCCTTTATTAGAGATTTGCCAGGCTGCTACTTGGAAAGCGGTACACTTTTACCAAGCATTACTCCCTGGATGTCCAGGCTAGAGAGATGCTCGGTTTGGCACAACTGTTCTTCAGAGCCTATTCCTAAGTAGGTTCTGCCCTCCTCAATGGAGGTACTGCTGTGTATTCTGCTAATGTCTATAATATAGCAAGACTTCATGTTGTTTGAAGAAAAATTACTCACCTTAGTAATGTTGTTTCTTCTAATGAGTCTTGCTATATTATGAACCTCCCAACCTGCCCTCTCAGAACCTCTACTTGGTGGGGTGCGGGCAACTTAGTGTGGGCACTACTTATGTCCTGTTAGCATTTTGTCCCCTTTGGGACTTTGGGGGTGTGTATGTGTACGCGTGTGTGTGTTTTATTATACTTATGTTCCATTTTCATATTATTAGAATGGTGTTAGTATTTCTGGTCCCCTGACTTGAGTCTTGGGTGTTGGGACCATCAATGGTTGTTATTATTTAGGTAGCCATTTGGCTAGTGTAGGTTACAGCTTCCACACAGACCTTAGTGAGTTTGGCTCGTAAAGATCTGACAGTTCAAGTTTGAAATGACACAGATAGAGCTGCTCTCGTGCCAAAATTCTATTTTGGAATGGTTTTAACCATTTCACTCCGGGGGCAGTTCTAGAGCTGGATCAAACTGCTGCTAATGTCTATAATATAGCAAGACTCCATTAGAAGAAACAACATTACTGAGGTGAGTAATTTTTTCTTTCTGAGCATGCTTAGTTACCAGTTTCATTCATTTTCCCCCAGGACACCACAGGAAATGAGTTTTACGGCTCAGTAGGCCTGTCCTAGTAAAACCCTGTCAATAAAACAATGTGAGATGCCATTTTTAAATTGAAATGTACAGTACATTACCCTTTTCTTTTGTAGCATTTTACCATTTCTGTCACAAAATCACCTAAATACCTGTTGCATAAATCAAATATGACATGGGCTGACTTAAAATATAATTTTTGTCTTCATTTGAGGGTATTGGTCTATCGCTGTCTCGCTCATGGCTTCGCCACTTGTGAGATATCAATAAACCAATCCCCTCTCGTGAATATGAAAAATGATATCTTGAGTCAGCCCACATGTCATATCCCCTGTATTTTATATATACATACATACATAGATATGTATGTCTAGTTCACTTACTTGGTTAAGAAAAAATAAATAAATATAGTAGAATAGTGAGGTACTCTGCCTGCACCCCTCCCACCCTAACAGCATTCCCCTGGTGACGGCAGGATTGCTGATGCTTAAAACTGACTGTGATGGTGTGAAACTTTTCATTGTTCAGCTGGGTTTATAGCTGAGTAAGCTGTGTTTTCCGATTCTGTAAACCTTTACCACAGAGTACCTGAAAAAAACTTCTCCACTTCCTCTGTGCTGAGAAATGCATTTGGGGGTTGAGCTTTTTATTTTTTTTAACAAACTTTTTTCCCCTGTATTGTGCATGGCCATTTATACAACACCAGTGGAGATGAAAAAGACAAAAATAACATCTTACTCCTAACTCACAGAGTATCATGTTATCTTGTGACTTGGATATCTTACAGATGGTATCTTATCCTGTTGGGTACATCACAATGCATACAAACATACAAAAATGCAAGCAGAAACAGGCCATTTCGAGCTATCTGATTTGCTCAAGTGTGCAGCTCTCAGGCGAATTTACTGGAGCTGCCCTTCCCTCCCTTTTCCACACTGAGTCTTCCTCCCCTCTCACCTCCCACTCATCTTCCCACCCGTAACTTATGACTCTCCCTTCCACTCTATCCCAACTCCTTTTAAAGCTGTCTACTGTAATGCTGTCCAGTGCAAACTAAACCAGAGAGCTGCTTTCACAATGCTAATGATACCACAATAGCTACGTGCAGCTTTGAATCTAGCAGGTGAAATCAAAGAGAATCTTAAATCTTTGTACAAACTGCAGATTTAAAAGCTGTAACTTGTAAATTGATGTTGTATAAATCGAATATATACAGTGTTCTGACTCAAAATACACAGTTTAGCAACCCTTGTGAGGGGGAAGGACTTCCGTAAGGTTTATGGCTCCGCCACTACTAAGTTATGGCCCTGGCCCTTCACACATGAAGATAAACTGCATATTTTGAGTCAGTATATTGTATGTCCCTATTTATCAGAATATTGTGAAATATGAGGCCCATTGTGAATTTTTTGATCCTTTCACTACCCCTGGAGTATCAGCATATTTATGTTTCCTGACTTTAACGAAACATTTCTCAAATTGCTTTAAATAGTTAGCTAGTCAAACAAATTATTCTTCCAGGGAAGAGGGGAAAGAGCTCTGAACTGTGGCCTGAATATGATTTTCCATGAGTTAAAAAAAAACAAGTTATTTGGCTTGAGGAGCTTGTTTTGGTTTTTTTATCAAATCTACATACAGTGTACTTCAGGGTATCCCTTTACTATGTGGCCGTGTGGAAGAATGTGGTTGGTGTTATTACAGTTTATTTAACCTGAGAGTCAGCATCTCATTTCACGGGGTGGGGGGTGGGTGGGTGGGGTTCTATCCAGTTTTACATATGGTAAAAGCAAATGGGAGTTCAGTAGGTAGAATTGGTGGGAAATGACGTACTGCTCCATTGAGAGCTGTAACCTAAATGGAGTTTGGTATGAAGAGCTGCTGGAATAATAGGGCATCAGAACTACAGTATAAACCAAATTGAGTTCAGTATAAATGGTGGGAGGGACTGGGGCATTGGAAGCTGTAACACCAATAAAAGAGAAAGAGCTGTAGAAGTAGGATCTGCTGTAAAATGTAGGTAGGGAAAAATGGTCTGACTGGGTGGGCTGAGCGGCCCTTATCTACCATCAAATTGTATGTTTCTATGTTAAGTGTTGCGATTTGGTGACATACTGAAACTCAAATAGACTTTAGTATAAAGGGGTGGAGTGGAGGGAGGGACTAGGTTATTGGGAGCTGTAACACAAATGAAGTTTGGTATTACGAGTTGGTGGGATACTGAGGCATAGGGATTGAAAACTCAGATGGACTTCAGTATGAAGGGTTGGAATGGGTGGAGGGACTAGATAGCAATAACGTTAATGGGGTTTAGTATTTTCACGTGTGTGGAGTACATGGACATTGGGGAGCTGTAACAGAAACTGAGTCCAGTAGGAAGGACTGGAGTGGCGGGAGGGAGGGACTGGGGCATTCACAGCTGTAACACAAATGGAGGTCAGTATTACTAGTTGGTGGATTATTGAGGCATTGGGAGTGATAACCCACATGGACTTCATTATGAATGATTCAGCAAAGGGAGGAACTAAACAACTGGAATCTATTTCATGGAGAACAGTACAGAACTGAGGGAAGGGTGGAAGGAAGAAAGGGACTGGAGAATTGAGAGCTGTAACACAAACAAAGTTCAGTGTTACAAGTTGGTACTTGGGCAGTTGGAGCTGTAACACAAATTGAGTTCAGTATGAAGGGTCGGTGAGGAGGAAGGGACTAGGCAGTTGGGAGCTGTAACACAAATGGAGTTCAGTGTGAAGGGTTGGTGGGGTACCAGAGCATCTGTAGCAGAAACGCAAATGGAGTATAAAGATTTGACATGTAACATAGATGGGAGTTCTGTATGACGTGTTGGCAAGAAGGGAAGGACTTGAGCTTTTGGAGCTTTAACACAAATGAAGTTCAGTGTGAAGGGTTGTTGGGGGAGGGAGGGACTTGGGCACTGGGAGTTGTGACTCAAATGGAGTTCAGCGTGAAGGTTTTTTTTTTTGGGGGGGGGCTGCCTCATGCCAGTACCATGATGTAAGAATAGTTAAGAAGACTTGCTCCAAGCCTCATGCAAAAGTCATGATGAAAGAAGAATCATTAATGAGGAAAGGGAGAGGACACACTCCACACCCCATTCCATAGTCATGATTTATGATGCATAGCTGCAGGAAGATGTCCACATTGGATAAAACCCCGAGTGGAGGCATGAGTTGGTAGACAAGAGAGCACATCCTGGAAGCCAGTGAAAATGAGGTGCAGTAGCCAAAATTTCCCTTAAAATCGCTGTTCCCGGGACAAGAATAAGTAGAAATAACATACAACAAAGAGCTACACACCTATAGTAATACCTAATGTTAATAGATTCAAGGGGCATTTATTAGGCTAGAGGGGCACCAATTCTACTAGATTTTCTTATGCTTTATAGCAGTTGATATGTGGTTGTTGCTAAAAAGCTAAGCTCTCCTGTTTCTTGGGCAAGGCGTCTGAATTTTGAGTACAAAGAGAAACTGTCATCTCAGTCACACCTTACTTCTCAGCACAGTACCGTCTGACCCTGATGAGGGTTTCCTGATACCTGGAGCAAAACTTTGTTCTTGGAATCCGGGCTGAAAAATGAAGGATGGGATCAGCCATTTTCCTGTTCCCCACCTTTATATCCTTGTTCTGTAGTTTCAGTCTGTTGTTTTATCTGAGTTGAATGGGTGCCACATACACTGGAGGTAATATAACTGAGTAAATAGAGCACTGTCCAATAAATCGGGAGATGCAGGTTCAAATCCCACCAACATCACTTTAGTGTGTGATCTTGAGCAAGTCACTAGGCCTCCCTGTGCTTCAATCCCACCCCCCCAAACTGTAATACTGGATGGAAACAGGACCCTGATGAAAACAAGATGGTGTATCCCAACTGAGGTATCCTGTGTGTAAATAAAAAAACAAACTGCAGAATCCCCAAAATACATTCTGATGTTTGTTCTAACTCACCCATCCAGTGACTAATACATAGACATTGATGAGCTTCTCCTTCTCAGCAGAAGGATATTTTTTTTCTTTCTGGTATCGAAATAGATGACTTTGAAAAGTCAGGAACTGTGTTTAAGTGGGTAAATGAAGTGTGTGATATTGATTTCTCTTCAAGATTGTCTTACCTTCTCCTTGAACACAGGTGCTCAAAAACCTTGCAGGGCTGACGCCAGTTAATTAATTGATCCAATTATAGATTCTTTTTTGTGGAAGGGGGGTTGCATTCCAGCTGAATGATATGTCTAGGACTAAACAAAAGGTTCCAATTGTTTTAAAAGGAATAATGCCTAATTTGGAGGGGGGGGGGGCACTGTTTACAATTAGTACTTTCTTGGCTGGGGAGCACGGTGTCTAACATGAATACTGGCTTGCCCAGGGATGAAATGGGGGCTAAGTGCTTAAAATGTGTGCTGCCTTTGCCAGGGATGAGGAGCCACAAATCCTGAGATCCCACATATTACAGCAACAAGCAACCAGGACAGCCGTTTTTAAAACGAACATTGCCTTGCCCAGTAGTGAAGGAAGGGGACACAAAAATGACACATAGAAGGTATTGTCATCATTACAGCTCAGAATTATGAACCATGCCTGGCTTGGTAACGCCAGCAGAGCATATAGCACTCTCATGTGGGAACCCAACTCCCTTGCTCTGAGCTGGAACGTAGGGTGGGTTGTAGAGGCAGTTCATTCATGTTCTAGTCATAACGGTCCCAATTTCTGGAACTTATTGTTTAAAAACATTATTATAGTGCTTCTGTCACTTTATTTAGCACTATAGGCTTTGCATTTCTCTCACCATGGCTGTGGTCAAACACTGAATGAAAAAAAAAATAGTTGGCTCACAATGATTGTTGTGGCCATTACTACTGGCTCTTAATGTCTGAGGTTGATTCTAAACTATGGTGCCTATAGTGCTTCTCCCAGTTTTTTTTTTCCTTTTAGCTCTGTAGGCTGTAAATTTCGGCTGACAGTGACCGGAGTTGAACATGGTAAGACAATACAATCATCTCGCAGTGGCTATGGTCGACATTTATATCAGCTGTCAATGACTGAGGCTGTTCTTTCTTTTTGTTGTGTTTTTTTCAGTGATTCTGTTTATTTCTCACGCCCTCTAGCCATGCCCATATCCAGTACACCCCCCCAGCCCTGTTCCTGGCTTCTCTTGGACTTCTATGTCATTCCCGAGTCTTTCTCCGTGGCAAGGGCGTCAAGGGCACCAATTGCTGTGATCAGGAAATGGTTCTTCAGGAGAGGGCCACATTGACGGTGTGGCGACCGCAAGGGGTTACACCCTCATGCTGCCTCTGCTTGATGTTTTTCCTGTCCTCAGTAGGATGCTGACTTGGGGCGTTTTGCAAGATTGCAGACCGTAATTTCATCCCCTGCCCAGGAAGCTGCTTTTGAAGTGCAGTGCACTAGGTGACAGTATTGCAGCTGAGCCAGCTGCCCTCCTCTGGAGGAGAGTGTCCTCAGGGACGTTCTAGCCTTGTTTCACCAGCCGACCCCCGATGTCCCAGCCTCATTCTTGAACCCATTTCACCGGTACCGTGAGTGGTAGCGCTGCCATTGTGCCGACAGGCCGACAACTGAGGTTGTTTTAAACTGCGGTTCTGGTTTGGTTTTCAGGTCCGAATCCAAACAAAAACAAGCTAAAAAATACAGTTGGGCACATGGGTGTTTATAAATGGCCATAAGGGGGCACTGTTTGCCTAAAGCAGATAGACATTCAGACTGCTACACCTCATTAGGCCCAGATTACGATTCAGCAACTGTGATACGCGCAAGGTGTTTTGTCCAAAGAGTGATGCCCTATTTAAAAAAAAAAAAAAAGTTTAAGCTTCTCTTTCAAAAATGTCAATAAAAATGGGTGCAGAAACGGCCTTCCCTAAAAATCAGTCTGTTGCAGAGTCCACTGAGAAGCCTAACAGGGAGCACAAATCCTCGACTGAGGTATGCACAGACAAGAGACTCCCAAGAAGCCACCAAAACAGGAAGTAACCTGGTTCAGATATTTTCTTTATACTTCTTTTTATATTTTAAATTTTCCACTTTGGAAATAAAAGGAGAGAAAAAAAATGCCTCCCTTGAAGTAGGCTCTGTTTTATACTAGCAGGGGAAGAGGAGAAAAGGAAAGGAAAATGAACTTTAAAAAAAAAATGTTTTAAGATATGTTTCTTAACAGGCATTTTCCTGGACTAGCTTTGCTTTAAGCAAATTATGTACCTAAAATATAATGCTTAGGAATACATCCCAAATTTAATAATATCTGCTTTATCTGAAGGAAGGGGCAGCTGCAGAATAAGGGTGCTAGCTGCACATTCGAGCAGACTTGATAGACCTCTAGGCCTTTATCTGCTGGCAAATTTCATATGTTCGTATCTTTTGGCCTGTTAGCACAAGCAGTATTCAAACTGCTGAGGGCCAATTTTACCCATTTCATCTTGCCTTTAGAGGTCCTATTCCATGCTCTCAATTACATGCGGACTCTGAGCCATCAGAGCAAACTTTTCCTGAATCATTCCAAATTAGCCGAGTCTTCTGTTGAACTGTTTTCGGGCACAAGCAGACTCCGCTGTCATTTCAGTGAGCTTCTTTATCTTTCCAGCAGATACATTGCCCATGCTAAATCTTCCACTGTTCAGAATATTTATAACAACCTCAAAAATCCTAAGAAATACTGTCCCATAGGTATCTCTCGTGAGGGTAATCTTTCATGTATCCAAGCCCTACTAGAACCTGCAAGGCTTCACTAACACAGCTCCAAGCCCCTTCAGAGCTGAAAACCTTGACCATGGCTGCTTCTGTCAATCAATCAGGCAGCCCTGGCCACTCCCAACATCCACGCAGTGAAGTCTTAAATCAGTGTATGCTCATCATACCTCTCAACTGTCCCTGATTTTCAGGGACGTCCCTGATTTTGCCTCAAAATTTTACTCTGTCCCTCCTCAAAATTGTGTTTCTGTGACCAAACAGTGGGGGTTATAGGCACAAACTAATGTCAAACATTAAAGTTACAGACTTGTTCTTATTTAGAAAATGCATTTTACACCAAGCCCTTTATTCTACCAGCGTCCTGAATGGATATCTCCAATTTTGAAGAAGTGTCCCTGATTTTCATAGGAGGACCACCCCAGAGAGCCCAGAACATCACAATGGTGAGAGTGGGTAGGTGCCCCCACGGCAATACGTACGCCTGAGAGAGGAGGGACATGGAGGAGGAATTAGTGAAGAGGAGGAGGGGTGCAGCATAGGATAGTATGGGAAGGAGGGATGCAGGAGCAATTTTTTGGCAAGAGGCAAGTGTGAGGTGTGGGCGAACGTAATATAGGAGTCAGAGTTTCTGACTGAGATTTTTGATAGTGCTAGAGACATGGGAGTTGAACGAGAGGGCAGAGTCCAAGGTAACACCCAGGTATTTGAAGGAGTGGACTACCTCTAATGAGTCTCCCTTGCTAGTAGAAATACTAAGGGTAAGCAGATTAGGCTTTTTTGCAGGCCGTTGAGTGAAGATTATGCATTTTTTTTAATACATTTTTATTGAACTTTTTCTTTTAAGTCAGGAGACATTTTACAATCAGAATTTTTTCTGTGCTTACTTCAGTTTTGTTGTTTTACAGATTTACATTATTCAAGTAGGTATAGAGGTCTTTTACAATTAATACAGTTTATCATTGAAATGAATTTTTCATATTCTTTGTCAAATTCAAACAAATCTAGGGCACCATTCTAATCTCATTTCTTCTCCCCGAGTCATACATGTTATGGGCAAAAATCAGGATCGACCCTTGCTTGATAAATTGGCCATCTCTGTCAGAGTGTGGCGAACTTATCCGTTTGGTTATTAAGTTTTATAGTGATATTTTCTATCTGGTATATAGATATCACTATTCGCCTCCAATCTTGTATGGCCGGGATTTCTTTGGTCATCCATTTCCTTGTTAAGGATTTTTTTGCAGCCAACAATAAAATGGGCAGCAGGGTTTTTGTCCATGGGGGGGGGACGATCCGGGTAGACAGCCATAAGTGCCACTTCAGCTGTGAGCTCAATGTTCTCTCCAAGACTATCACTGATTTCTTTTTGTATACATATCCAGAAAGGCATCAAGCGTGGACATTGCCACATTATATGTGCCAGGTCTGCCATCTCAGCTCCACACTCCCTCCAACAAGCTCCAAATTCAATTGGAAGGTATTTCATCAGACTTGCCGGTGACCTGAAAAACCTAGATCTACACTTCCATGAATATTCTCTCCAATATGCAATTGAGTGATTCTGACTGCACGCAGAGATGAAGAGGAAGACTATGTATTTTGTTTTCTTTGAGTTGAGAGCAAGATGATTACATTGGAACCAGGCTTCCAGGGAGGCAAAGTCTGAGGCAAGGTTCCAATTGATTTGGTCTATAACTAGAGAGGAGTGGTAGATGATGGCATCGTCTGCGTATAGGTGAACTATGGCACCCCCTCAGAAGCTGGGGAGGTCATTGATAAAGAGCGAAAATAACATAGGGCCCAGAATTGAGCCTTGCGGGATATCATGGGGAACTGTTTTTTGTTCAGACTGGGAGCCATGCCACTTAACTTTCTGGGATCGATCAGACAGGTAGCTCTTCATCCAGTGCAGTGCATTGTGGTCCAGGCTAAGTAGATACAGCTGGTGAAGCAGTAGCCCATGATTCACGAGATCAAATGCTTTTGTGAGATCTATGAATATGGCTCCAGTGGCCTGGCCCTTATCCATTGCGTGGAAGATGTCAGATGTTACTTTTATGAGTGCAGTGAGGGTACTGTGATTCTTTCTAAAGCTGTGCTGGCAGGGTGATAGTGGATTGTGGGAGTCGAGGTAGTCCTGGAGATGATTATAAAGTATACGCTCTAGGATTTTTGCCAGGTAAGAAAGTAGAGATATAGGGCGAAAGTTTTCTGTGATGGAGTTTGGTCCTCCTTTGTGGACCGGGACTACTACAGCCACCTTCCACTTATGTGGCACAATGTTAGAATGGAAGGACTGGTTAAACAAGTTGCGGATGGGGCGAGCTAGGGCTGATGCACCCAGCTTAAGAAATGTTGGTTCCAGTGAGTCGTATCCAGGAGAGCCCTCTGGTTTTAGGTTAGATAGAAGTTGCTGCACCTCTTTGAGTGTGGCTAGCTTCAAATGGAATTCAGGATGACCCCCTAGCTTGGGCGGGAGAGTTGTAGAAAGAGAGGGAGCATTGTGGAAGATCGAGGTGTATTTTTGGAGGTCAGTGAAGAAATTGTTGAATCCTGTGGCTATGGAGAGTGGGTCGTCGAGGGTGGTGCCATTGACAGAAATAGAGCTTGGGTTTTCTACAGTCTTTCCTTTTATTAAAGCGTTAACTTGTCTACAGAATTCCATTTAGTTATTTGAATAACACTAGAACTCATAAATTACAATTAAAATCAATCACTAATAGGACAACTAGTCAGAACCATTTCTTTACTCAGAGAATAGTGCCGATCTGGAACTAATTACCACTTGAAGTGGTATACAGTAGTACCTTCCAGTTATTTAAAAAAAATCTTGATCTTTTTATGGGTAGTAGAAAATATGATTTCCATCCAGGTTAAAGATGGCGAGTTCATTATGGGCTAGTCCCCCGAGCTCGTATACACCTATGAACCTATTTAGATGCTCAGTTTGAAGAGATTTGAGATGGTATCTCTTTGCTTTTTGTACAGAATTTTTACAGTTATTCCTGAGCTGTCTGTAAATAAGCCAGTCCAAGGGGAGTCCACTTTGTTTATACATTTGCCATGCTTTGTCACGGAGGGCCATAAGAGATCTGATATTGTCGGAGAACCACGGTGCTTTAACACCCTTGGATCTGCATTTCTTCTGAGGCGCGTGCTGGTTAATTATTTTGGTAAGAGTGGAGATTAGGAAGTCCAGGGCTAGGTTTATGTCAGAAAGTGTATTAATGGGGCCCCGGCCTGTAGAATTAATGGATTTCAGGAACCTGTTGGCATCAAACTTAGTCATATCCCGGACCACAGAAATCTTGGGAGAAGGGTTGGTATAGCTGTTTCTCCACACACAGAATGTGAGAGAGTGATCGGTTATGCAATCTGAGAGCGTGCCAGCAGATCTGATTTTAAATGGGCAGTTGGTGACCATCCAGTCTAGCAGGGTATGATTGCCAGATTTTGGATTGACTCGTGTATAATCATGGATTAACTGGGTAAGGTTGCCATCAGCAAGTGAAGCATGGACAATACCAATATTGGGGTGCAGCCAGTCAGTGTTGAAGTCCCCACATAGGATGAGGTCATGCTTTGAGAGGCTGCCTAAAGATTCAAGGAGAGGAGGGAGGCCAGCGGTGGCAAGGTTGGGGGGCATATAAATACACCCTATGATGAATTTTTTAACGTTTACAAGCATAAGGGTGACGTAAAGGGACTCAACGAGAGGAGGTGAGGAAACAAGAGTGGGAAGGACAGTGACGTTGAGGACTGTCCTGTAGTAGATCATTACCCCCCCACCCCTTTTGCCTATCCTATCATATCTAAAGGTGCCATAGCCTTGAAGGGACACCTCATGCTGTGTGATGGCAGATTTTAGCCAGCATTCGAATATGCATAGGGTGTCTGGAGACATTCGAATGGTCCAGGCTTCCAATTCATCCATTCTGGGGTGTAGGCTTCGAATGTTAATGTGTTCTATTGTCAGACCCTTCATAGTAGGTATAGACGCTGCAGATTGGTTAGGTGGAGAGTGAAGTGCAGGTCCAGGGTTGGTTTCAATGTCCTCAGCCTGGAGCAGTAGGAGGAGAGTAGAGACAGTTACCCAGGGTAAGGTGCCGGAAGAGAAGATGCCATGGGCAGAGGTAGCATGGGGAGCAAGGAGTCGTTTATGCAGCCAGTACCCAAGCAGAGCTGTATCTTGTTTAGGCATACAGGGGATATAGAGAAGTATTGTCTGGGATTCTGGTTCAATGTGGGCTTGAGGGGGAGGTGAACTTTCACCCGCAGAGTGTTGGAGGGCCCCAGCTATCACCCAGTCCGTATACCAGCTTACAGCAATAAGACAAGCAAGGGAGACTAACCAATATAGACTGCCCAGTATGGCAAGTTGGGCAAACAAGCAGAGAGTAGATTGTATATTGTAGCGTTCTGTGGTCCAGGCAGGGGCTGAATGCCTGGCAGGAACAGCAGAGAGAGTAGCTAGGATTGCAGTTTGTGTAGAAAGTTGAATTAACTTGACAAATCCTAGTAGGCTAGGGAAGTTTATATAGTTCAGAAGTGATTGCCTCAGGTCCAGAGGTGTCAGCAGGGAGAGAAGAGCCAATGGGGAGGGGATTTTCTGGAGGAAGGAGGGGCAGGAGGAGTATTTAAAAGGTGGCCTAGGAGGGGGAATGGGAGTAGGACAAAAGAACAGGCAAGAGAGAGCTGCGAGTCCTCAGCTCAAATCAAATCAGACATTTGTAAAAAGGCGCCTTTCCAAAACCAAGGCGCCTGTACATAACATAATAAAATCAATAAATAATTAAAACAATATTAAAATTAATCCAGGCAGCAACATTAAAAATCATTATATGCAAGGCTAAAAAGATGTGTTTTTTATGCCCCTTTAAAGCTTTGGACAGTCGGGCAATCTCGCACCTGATGAGGTGGAGAATTCCACAGGGTTAGGGCCATAAAACTAAAAGATCTAGCCCCAGAAGTCTTTAAACGAACCCTGGGAATCTCCAGCAATCCCTCGTCAGTGGATCGGAGAGAGCGGCAGGGACAGTAGGGACAAAGGAGATCTTTCAGGTAGCCAGGTCCCTGATCGTGTAGGGCCTTATAGGTCAGCAAACGACCTTGAAGGTGAGTCACTGGGGTATTACAGCCAGTAGTCCACGGAGCACAGGCATTATATGACTGGCCCTAGAAGAACCAGACAATAGCCTGGCTGCCGCATTCTGCACTAGCTGCAAGCGTCGAATATCAACCCCCGGTAGCCCAAGATAAAGGGCGTTGCAGTAGTATTGCAAGCCAGAGAAGCTGGCTAAAAAAGAATGCACCAATCGGGAGCGATGCTCCTCGCGGCTGGCCCAATCAGGAGCCTTAGGGAAACACAGCAACCAATGATAGAGCCGCCAGAGCAGCCTGGCTCCAAATTCAAACCGCGGCGTACCTGTGGCTTGCTGTCCGGGAGTCAGGACCAGGCAGTCAGTCCATGGAGTGATGTAGTGTCCGGGAAAAGCGGCAGCCGGTGAGACGGCCGTAGGCATCACTAATGCTGTGCGCCACTTGGGGTGCTGCAATCTGTGGAGGGAAGGGAAGGCAAGAGTTAATGTAATGCAGGAAGGACTGGAGTCACTAAGGGGTTGGGGGGCTGGCGACAGACTGTCAGCAGCGGGTGGGGGTGATCGAGGGGAAGACAAAAGCAGAGTAGTTAAGTGTTGGCGAGGGTGGGGTTAGAATGGACCAAGAGAGGGGGAGGACAGGAGACGGTGTAAGGTTACTGCAGGAGTGGAGGGCAGGTTCAAGTTCAAGCTGAGGCAAGTGAAATTACAGGGCTTAGTTAGAAAACAGGTTGTGGGAGAGGTAGAGGAGTGGAGGGGTTAAGTAGGAAAATCTTTAAAGTCAGATAAGAGAGAAAAGAAAAGTATAGAGAGGAGAGGCAGGGTTATAAAGGAAATAGAATAGTGCAGAGTCCTCCCAAACTAGATGTGGCTAAACCCTATCACACCTTCTCTACTTTGTCTATATCCTTCTAGAGATGTGGTCTACAGAACTGGACACCGTACTCTCTGTGAGGTCTCACCAGCGATCTATGCAGTGGTAACACCACCTCTCCCTTTCTGCCGGTGATACCCCTACCTTTCCACCCTAGCATCCCACTAGCTCTCCCCAATGCTTTGTCATACTGTCTGGCCACCTTTAGGTCATCAGCTAGGATTATCTCCAGGTCTCTCTTCTTGTTTGGTGGTCGTTAATACTACACCTCCATTTTGTATTCAACCCTTGGGTTCCTGTGCCCCAAGTGCATGATTTTGCACTTCTTGGCAATGAAACGTAGTTGCCACACTCTTGACCACTCCTCTAGCTTTCTTAGATCTCTTATCATTTTTCCAGACCCTCTGGAGTGTCTACTCTATTGCAGATTTTAGTGTCATCAGCAAAAAGGCATACCTTCCCTTCTAGCCCCTCTGCAATGTCACTAATAAAGACATTAAAGAGGACAGGTCACAGTGCTGATTCCTGTGGCACCCACTGGTCACCCTCCCTCAGAGTGAACTTCATTTAACAACACCCTCTGTATCCTGTCCCCTAACCAATTCCTTACCCAGTTTACCACCTTCAGACCCACTCCTAGGCTGAACAGCTTGTTTACAAGTCTGTGTGGAATGATGTCGAAGGCTTAACTGACTTACTGACTATTCCACCTATTCTGCTTTCCTGAAATCAATGGCTGCTATAATTAACATTCCCTCTGCTAAAACTGGTACAGACTTGAAGAATTAGATTTCTTAAAAATACTGGTTGTGATCTTGACAAAAAGCAGCATATATCTCCACAAAACCTTTAAAAGAAAGAAAATCTTGCAGTTGCCAGCATCTGCAACAGCAGTTGACAAGAAGGTGAAAAAATAGGTGTTTGGTGCCCAAACAGGGTTCTTTAATACCTTCATGTACATCCAAACCCAGCAGAGTTAATTCAAGCTAATGCATGTGAAAAAAACAAAACAACTATTTTTTATCACCACCCCTGTCAAAGCATCACACTATCAGGAGGCTGTCCGGAAAGCAGTGATGCCTCTTTATGTGACAGCTTGCCCTTGGATGAAAGAACACAGATGTTACATCATGCAAAGTCTGGCTTGGACCCAGCTAAGCAAAGCACCAATTGCAGATGACTGTGGACGTCAATAGAAGAGCAACCAGGGCTCTGGCAAATGCATTGTTTACCAGAAAGTATGCTTTGCTAAGGACCACAGGACTCTCTGTGGACCCCCAGAACAAAACCGCAGACTTGCCCTTTCAGGATACTACTCTCCTTGGTGATCAGAGTGTTGTATGAACAAGTTTGATAAAAACAAAACTACTAAAAAATTAAGTTGAGAAGGATAAGTTCAGAGGATATTACTGCAGGCAGTACCAGCATGAGCCCTATAGTACACCCAGAGATTCACAAAGAAGTAGAAGTGGAAGAGGTAGGAGACAAGGAGCAACTCTAGCTCAGCCACCATGAAGAGTAACCCTGACAAGTCCAGGTTGCCACACTTTCACCTTCCTGTGGGAGTATGGTTCTCTTACCATCTCCAGCAGTGGCAGCCTGTCACAACTTACACATGGTGCTAGAGATAGTGAGAGGCCTCAGTTTGTCTTCTGTTACAAAACAAAAGTTCAAAACATTCAATTCAAATTCATGAGAAGTAGTGCAGCAGTTATAGTTAGAAGTTCAGAAACTGCAGTCACGCAATGTTGTGGAATATGTACGAGCAGCAAACATAGGAAATGGATTTTTTTTTATGTACCTAATAATGAAGAAACAATTCTCAGTGATCACCTTGCAAAATAGTAATTCCATCTCTACTGCAAGGAGACTGGCTATGCTTCCTGGTTTTGAAGGATGCTTACTTCTACATCCCATGAGAGCAAGTCACAGAAAGTATCTACGCTTCAGAGTAGGTTTAAATCACGGGAAGGGGGGATGCTAGTGTACCATTGCCAATGGCAGGCATGTCTCTGAGGTGCTTAACACTGATGAGCCTTTAAACTACAATTCATATCTATATAATTAGTTTTTTTGTGTTTGAAACAACTCTTATTTAGTACTATTACATGTTGAACACCTCTGTGATAAAGATGGGATGCCCAAACTGAGCTGTGATGCTAGAAGGTGATAAGACAGTGCAATAGCAACAGAAGGTGTGAAGGCACTTTTCGGATTCACAGTAAAAACTTACCAGTGCTGATTTAGTTTATCTTTTATTTCATCCCTCCATCTGGAGTGCTACCCTCTGGTTGTTTAAATGGCACTCTAGGACATGGCAGTCCGAGGTGAACACCGTCTCAGCACTCCGTAGCACACTGTTTCCTTCTTGTTGCAGAATGTGTGGGAAGCGATCTGGAGACTGTACCAAAAGATGAACCTGCAGAGCCTCCCTGGCACTCTGTCCTAGCAACCATGAAGAGCATGGAAATGAAAATAGAGACAATTCTTGGTTGATTGAGGGGTTAGGATACTAAGGCTGAGCAGGTGGAGGGAACGGCAAAACTGGCTGAAGGGAGATCATTAAAAACCTAAATGCCACAACACAACTAGTTAAACAGAATGCCTCTGTGGACTATTGGTTAGAGGCCCTGGAGAACCAGATTCAAGCTTGCAATATCAGAGTGGTGGGCCTGGATGAAGGTGTGTCATTGAGGCTTAGGTCAGGAAGCATAGGAAAACCAGGAGCAGTTATAAAATTTGCAAGTACCATTTTATCATTAACAAAAACAGTAAAATAAATTGTTCAGGATAGCTATTTACAATGGCAGTACAAACAAAGAATATGAAGTCCTTCATCTGAGGGTTTATCTAATTTTAAATTCAGTCTCTCTCTCTCTCTGTCACACAAGAGATTCTTCTTTTTATAAGAAGTATTTGCCTGGCAATTACTTTCTGCATTCTGATCTCGTTAAGAGACATCCTGTTTTTTTTTTTTAACTTGCTTTTTATTCGAGTATACGACTGAACATAGCCAATGAATTATACAATTAATGACATGTGAGATGGAGACATCGTTACATCAGTAAGAGTTACACACTCATTTCAGTGGCAGGAATACGTCCATATATTCTAAGGAGCTTAGCCATGCCATGACTGTGGGAGAACCTGAAAGAGAAGGGCAGCAAAAAAACATGTATAAACATGACTGAAACTAGTCATGATTCCCTCAAAACTACGTTAACCTTTTACAGGGAGAAATTAGTGCATTGAGCACTCCCAACACAGAGCCCAATTAAGTGCTAAAATTCAGTGACAAAAAGGAATTTAACCAACTGTTCCCTCAATAGGAACGACCACCTAGGCATTTGCAATAACATTGTGCTTAATAAACGTTTTGAGCAAAGTTTACCTTTAATCCCTCAGGGCTAAAAACTAAAAATATGAGAATGCAGTAAGTTTCAGGAATCTGTGTCTCCGATGTTTTCACACAAAAAATGTGTCAGAGTTCTTGTCAGTTTCTTTCCTGCAGGTGAACAAAATAGAATATGGTGTCCCAAAATGAATTTCCTGTTGACAACTCTGCAAAAGAGTTTTTGGATGTCAGACTGCATCTCGGAGGTGTAACCCCCTGGGTTCCAAATAGCTTTTTGCAATCATTTCAACAATATTTATTTATTTTTAATTTAACATTTTGGTTACCGGGAAAGGCACACTGAGCCAAGGCTCGTTTCCAGGTGCGACCCAATATAACTTTATACATTTTCAAACCAAGTGATCCCAGTTTCACGAAAAGATTCACATATATTTTTATAACCACTGATATGCAAAGGGGAAGAAAAGATAGAAACAGCAAGTGAAGGGAGGGAGATAGCAAGGGGAGGGGGGAATTGCAGGACCATCAGAGTGATCAGTTCATAAGTCTCACAAGGAAATTTGATTGCACAATCTGGCAGACGAGACAGAAAAGGAGAGGACAGAACAGATCCTTGCTTTCAACTGTTTCTGCATAACAGATGGGACATGGTCTTATTCAGGCAGCAATATCATGACTTCCTACACACTTGGCTTTCAGAGCCATTGCAGATGAGGACAACCAGTGTTTGGAATTAAAAGTGCATATAGAGGGAATTCCAACATGGCAAATAGCACCAACCATATGCCCCCATTCCTGCTGATTGTGGTGGACAGCATGAGCTGTGGGATTATCTATTCCATTTTGCGAGGGAGCATCACCCATTACATTATGAGGATTTATGGGTGCACCTGTTCCAGGAACTCACTATCAACACTCACTCCCTCAGGAAGCAGTTTGGCACAGCGAGATTGCAACTCTGGAGTTTTGGGGTTGTCCACTGTTTGCTGATGCTAGCTCACTTTCAGATCACATATGGAGGCAGGTGTTATCAAGTCACATATCGGAAAGATGCCTGAAAATGGGACAGCAAGAGAGCATCTTAATTTTATACTAGAGAGGAGGATACATCAGAAGATGGAGATTGTCTTGATCTAATGTATCAGACTGAAGATTTGGAAGATAAGTGCAGCATTCAGGGTGCTGTGTATAGGTAAATTCAGTGAATATGCTCAAGTTTATTTGCCACAGTCACTCTTTTTATTCTCATATTCTATTTTATTGGTGAAACTGCATTGCCTCCAATTAGATTAAGCCGGGAGTGAGGTAAAAATGCTGTCTATTTATTTGTATGTGACTTGATTATCTGCTATAGCTGACTTTTAATGATGTTTGCCATACAGTCTCCTACGCTGTTTATGTTTTACAGGCCAGTAAAGCTCTGGATGGTGTCAGACATTTGAATTTAGACTCTAGGAAAGAAGACTACAGCTTTTGTTATGAACATTATAGCACACACACACACACACACCATCACACCATCCACTGCCCACTGCTTACTGTTTCATGCCTGCAGCTCTCTAACAGATTCAGTTCTGTGATACATGGACTGCTTACCGAGTCTCACAGTTTTTTTGTAACTTTGTTATTGCTATAGTCATACAAATTACACAGTATAAGAGCAAGACAGTTTCATAAAGTAACAGACATCTTGAAGCTCTACTCTGATTACAGACTTTATTTGGAAGGTGTTATTCATCCACCTCAAATTAAAAAGCATGTTTCCAATTGGAAATGTGTCCATTTCCGATATGGTCTTCGGAAAAATGAGTTCCAAATGAAACTTTGAGTCTCTGATGTAATTTTGTTTGAGATCCAACCAGAACCATAATATCCTACGAGTTGAAGTGGTGGGTGCACGGACTGTGACTGCTTTTAAGAGGGGGTGGGATAGGGCAAGGGCTGAGGTAGTAACAAGTGGGTCAGAAACAGTCATAAGCCAGGTGGGGGGCTAGGTCCCAGGATCGGCAGTTTATCTTGGAAGCTCTTGGGCAGACTAGATGGACCATTGGTTTCTTTCTGCCATCACCTTCTATGTTTCTATCACTTATCTATCTTGTGTACAGTATCTTGTACTTCTAGGGACATGGATATGGTGCACCATCCACACTTTGGCTGTCTTCCTTTCCTTTTAAGTGCTGCTGCCAGAACGTCTTCAAGCTAAGCTCCTCCCACCAAGGGTGGTATCCTCCTTGGCACCGCCCAGTGACATCAGGTCTTCCTTTCCGCTAGAAGAGTCAGGTCTCCTCCTTTGCAGCTTCTGCATGTGGTGTAGGGCCACTAAGTCTGTCTTCAGGTGCCTTCGTTTCCCGAACGGAACATGATGACCTGATTCCCAGTCCCCGATGCAAGCAGTGTGATGCTTGTCCCGGGCTCCTGTCGCACCTTGACCATTGTGCCTCATGCATTGCTTGACTAGAGGCTCAGCACAATCTGCAGGCTTGTGGCCTGTGCCTGTCCTTGTCCCTGCAGTTTTCGCCGTTGGAGGACTGTTTTGCCCACCTTTTCTGGGTCGCCTGGTTTCACGGGACCAACTAGTCCAATCCTTGGATGCCCGCAGGGCTGTTTCAGCAGAAGCAGGCTCAAAGGCATGTCTTGCCATACTCAGAGATGGCAGCCCCGGTCTTGGCAGGCGTCGCTTTGGTTTCTGCATTGCTTCCCAGGGTATTGGGAGCTTCATATGCTGGAGCTTCTAGGGACTTGTGTTGGTTCCTTCCTACCCTCAGGGAGGGCTCTTCTCGAGGATCCATTTTTTCCAGGTCCTCATCTTCTACGAGACCCTGTCATGGGTCATTGATCTGGGAGTAGGCTTCTTCCTCCTGCGATTCTACGGCTGGCTCGATGGCTGTCGAGCTGTCATCTTCAGCTGACCCTCCTGGAGTTCCTGCCCAGGCCATTGGACCCTCAGTGTCCCCATTGGGTTGCCAGCTGAGACGCGGGCTGACTGACTGGCTGAGATGTTTCCTGGCTTGGTTGGCCCATTGTCAGAGGTAGCGACTGACTCGCTTTTTTTGACTCTTGGCCCTCCTTCTGCAGGGCCGGTTACACCAGCTGTTCCGGCTGTCTCCCTTTGGGAGTTTGTCCCCTTGGGGATTCCACGGGCTCAGGTCTGTGTTTCATATACAGTTTCCCTCCCCATGTCTCCTCCCTGATGATCCTGTCATCGGTCGAGCCCACGATCAAGGGCTTCGTCCCATTTGGATTTAAGATCTCGAGTCTCTTGGTGTTTCTGCTGTTGGCTGACCCCTCAGAAGCACCATCTGTGCTCCTCCTCCTTGTCAAGCGAAGATAGGCTTTGCCTTGGGTGTTGTCATTAGGAGGCGCTGATCAGGACCAGTGGCTTCTCGGCTGCAATCATGCCACTTCTTAGGGGCCAGTGCTCCCATGGTCAGTGCCGCCACGGCCGTTCTAGTTTTGCTTTGGCTATGCGAATGCTGGCTTCTCCTTCCGTTCAGGCCCCCACCCCCGCAGCCCAGCCCTTGCTCAGGCTCTGTCCCAGCCTGCTGACCACTATTGAGACTTTTTGTTTGGTCGAGTCCCGAATGATCCTCGGGGAGCCTGGGTCGAAGGTGGTGTTGGAGGAGTCCCTGAATGCTGGTTCCTCCTCCATGTTTCCTCTCGGGCTCCGGGCTTGCTCGGGTGTCCACTGTTGGGTACCCTCTGGTTAGCCACCCTCGATGGGGCCGTATCTCAAAGGGTGACTTTTTCTGTGGCAGGACCCATTGTTGGTCCTGCTCTGGAGCTTTGGTAGAGTCCAGCCTCTTGCCAGTACCTTCGGGCCATATGGTCTGTAACTATGCCGTGCCTACTGGGCCCCTCCCCAGCTCCCTGGCCATTCTTCAGCTGTAGGACTTGTGGCCGTTTCGGATCTTCAGCAGACTGGCTCTTTCGGGGTGTCGTCGCTCCCGTCACCCGGAGTAGCGGGACCAAGTGGCATTACTGGTGTATTCCACTCGCTTCCTCTGTCTCCAGTAGGTGTGCTTCGCCATGCTGCGAGCCCTCTTACCTTTGCCTCATGAGTATCTTGGCCGGGTCTTCCCCCGCCTCCCTGTTGATCTGCGGTTGGCGATTCCGATAATCTGGGTCCAGGTTTGTTAGGTTGCCGAACTCCAGCTCCTGCCAGCCTCAGACGTTGGTGACCCTGGCACCTGGTCCACAGCCGCTGCAGCTCCAGGTGGTGTGGGGCTTGATTGGGGATCTCCACCCTTCCGGTGGCTCCCCACATCAGTTGGCAGCGGTTCTCTCCAGTGTCCCCACCGATTCAGCTGAGGGTGGCTGGTTCTCTCATTACAAGGATGTTGTCCTAGGTCACCTTGGCATCTGTTTAATCCTCTCAGATGAAACCCATGGGCTGGGAACAAGCCTTCTCTTCTGGGTGTGCCTGGTCCCACAGTCCAAGCTGCCGTGGCCCCTCTCGGGGCAGTAACGGGTCTGGCCTCCTCTGCCTCAGCTAGTTGCCTCCACCCTCCAAAGAAGCCAGGGGTTGAAGTGTGTTGCTCCTCTGGCAACAGGTGCCTGGGCCTTTGCCCAGCCTCTCGGTGATTGGTCGCAGGGTGTCTCCCACCCACCATTTCTGCTTCAGCCTTGGGTCCCCACAGGGAGTCGTCTTCACCATCTTGGGCACATCTGTTCCATCCTCACATTGGCTGCCTGGGTACTCAATGTGCTGGGCTGTGGTCTGCTTTTAGACTTTGAGGTTCTTCTGCCATACTGAGCCATGCCCCATGGAAGGCCAGGGTGTTTCCAGACCTGCTGTCTACCCTCCAGAAGGACATTGCTCAGCTCCATCAGTTTGGCACTGTAGCCGTATCCCGGAGTCCTGACTTGTCAGAATGTCATTTTCGGATACTTTCTGGCTCCCAATCAGATGCACAAAACCTGGTTTGCGTCCACACAGACTTTTGAATATCAGGACCCTGATGTCCAGAACCATTTTAGCAGCCTATGATGTGGTTTATGTCCCTTGTGAAGCTCTTACACTGTTGTCACAAGACATCAGTATACTACTATAGAACTGTGTGGTTGAGAGGGACATAAACTACATCACACAGTTCTAAAATTATACTTTTTTTTTTATTTTACCTCTTTTATGCCCCTGCCCTTCCGTCGTTGGTCTGCTCTGGTCACGGACCCTGGAGCCCCGACCACCGGACATTGCCGAATCCCCCAGGTCATCCCTGGCTCACCCCCCAGAGAGCGGGGCTGCGGTACAGGCCCCTTTTCGGCCAGCGGAACTGTATCTGATGGGGAGCACACGGTCGCCAATCAGGGCAGTCAGGGCAGAGCCATGTAGACGCAAGGCAGGGATTTTATCCCTTATGTTTCCCCACCTCGAGGAGGCGGGACGTGCAATGGCCAGCGTCCACCCCGCCTACCTGGCCTCCCTGACCTCAGGCGGTGGCGTGAGTTCTCCCAGCCTCCGCTGGGAACCCTCATCACGCCGGATACTGGTGGACCCTCCCCGAGAAGGAGGCTGCCCTACGGCGCTCAATCCTTCTCCCCGGCGACCCCTCCGGCGGCCGGATCCGTTTCAGAACCGGGTGGCGCGTATGGCAATCAACCTGGCCGGCGGGCCGGCGAAATGATACTTGTCACAACCCCACTCAGCAGGTCAGGCCCTCTGCTGCCACAGTGCCAACCTCCGAGCACAGTATTGTGAACAGAAACAGGGCAACCCTCCTGACTGTTTTGTGGGTTCAAATCAACCTTTGGTCTCAAGTTCTGGAGGGATTCAAACTGTGAACCTCTTGCTAGCGTACCCAAAGTACAGGCTCAGATAATTTTGCTCTTTGGGGAAATGCCAGATATCTTTTGCCTACGGACACCTAACCAGGTGTACAAAATGAATCCTTAAAAACTCTATTAAAGACCTCAGATAAACTCTTACCTTTTCCCAGTTTGGTAAACCAGTAAGCTATGCACAGTGTTAACTTTCTAACCATATATGCTTCACTTGTCAAATAAAGAATTTCGAAGGCACACCAAGTAGTCTCTTAAAACAGAGGTTCACTTTAAAATAGATAAAAAAAAATGTAAAATGTAAATACAGAACAATATATCACAAAACCATACAATCACTTAAAAGAATAAGGTTTAAAAGTGCAAAATCTTCCTGGACTAAGTCTCCATCACTCATTCACACTAGTGAGATAGCGCCGGAGGCGCTAGGATCAAGCGGGAGCCAAAATTTTTCTGAAGGGTCGGTGCCGAGGTAGGACTGCGCATGCTGCTGCCACCAGACAGACTTCGCGCCTGTGTAGGCTATCTCGGCGTCGACCTCAACCGCTCCTTTTCTCCCGCCCGCCGAGTGCGCTGATGTCGACACGCCGCCCGTCGGAGTCAAAGTTTTCGCCTATACGACAACAGCTTTTAGTGTTTAATTTAACTGTTTAATTTAACTATTTAGTAGTAATTTCTTATTTTACTGAACAAGAAAGAAGATTATGAAGAAAAAGAAATTCTTTCCTGCCATCAACGGAGTCGTCCTTAGACAGTAGCGGTGATGGTAGGAAGACTTCGTTTGAAAGTTGTTATGGCAGAGGGGCTGTGCCCAGTCTGCCACCCTTAAATAATGGGGGAGGGTCTGACTGTAGACAGTCCTCGGGGGGGACAGTCCACGGAAGCATGAATCTGGCAGTGCCGGGGATCTGGCTCCGCTTAGCCTCAAGCTCTTCTTCCTCGTTTGGGGAAGAAAAATCGGTGCCTCTCGAGGTTGTCCATTGGTACGTCTGCATGAGGATTGTTCATTGGAAGGAGCGATAGGCTTGAACCGACTTTCGTGGGTTCCCCTTGGCCCCGCTCCTAACGGCCACATTTCTCGACTCCGGACTTCATCTCTGTCCTCATTGGAGTTCCGGTGAGAAGTTTCACGTCTGGGCCGCTCCTGTGGAGCAGGGGGTTTGACTTTCCTTTTTTTCCTGGCTGTGTTCCTGTTTTCGGGGCCTCCGGGCCTTGGAGCCGTTGGAATGGAGCCGGGTCAATTGGATCAGGATGAGCGTGGTGCCCTCTTGGTGCCTTTGCCATCGTGTCGACCCCTCGTGCCTACCCCCCCCTTCCTTTTCCATGCTGGGGCCGACACGGGCACCACCTTTTTCCTTCTCCCCATCTTTTCCATTGGCTTTTCCATGGTGGTTTTCCTGGTGGCACTGCCGGTCTGGCGCCGTGGCCACTGGTTTGGCATTGGTACCGTAGACGGTGCCGCTGGTGTTTGGGTCAGCACCGGGAGTTAGCACCGTGATCGGTGCCATGTCTCGCACCACCACCGCACTTGCTCGGGCGCCGTATGTACGCGCTGTGGGTGCCGTCATCGTTGCCTTCATTGCTGGCACTGCTGGTGGTGCCGTGGGTGTCTGTGTGATTGCTGTGGATGCCCGCAGATGCTACCGTGGTGGTGCGGGCAGCGCGGGTGCATAGGCGGTCCCTGTCACCTGCAGGTGCAGCGGGCAGCACCTGGCACCCGTGGGTGGCACCTGTGGGTGGCGCCTGGCACCCATGGGTGCCATGAGTCCATGAGTGTCATGGATGCCATGGTACCTTGGGTGCCCTCGGGTGCCATTGCTGCCATGGGTTTCTTGGGTGCCATGGTACCATGGGTCCCATGGGCGTCGGGGGTGCCCTTGTGTGCCATTGCTGCCATTTGTGCCGAGGATACCTGCGGATTCCACTGTGGGTACCCTTGGGTGTCTCCTACGTTGGCATAGGTACTGCTTGGTGCCCTCCTGTGCCACGAGTGTCACTGGTGGCGCAGGAGTGCCATTTGGTGCTGTCCGACAGAACTAGGGACAGATCTCCGTTTTTGCAGACCTCTTCTTCCACGGGAGTTGTGGCAGGATGTTTCCGCAGAATGAAGTCTTGTTCTGTGGATTATTTTTTCCATACATCTTAGTGGGTGGCGGTCTGCATCGGGTCTTGTCATCCAGCGGTTTTCCGCTGATGGGACTCTTCTGTTCTGCCAGCGGGAATCTCTCATCCCGCTCAGCACTTTCTCAGCTCCCTACATAGTGCCAAGCTTCTCAACACCCTTCCTGGTGGCGGAGTCTCTAGTGGCTCTGACCTAGATCTCTCTTTGGGGTCCTTCTGTGGTAGAAGGGCATCTAGATGAGTTTCTCCCTGTCCTTCTGGTCAGTGATGCAGCGGATGACTCATTTTATATACTGAAGGACACACCCTCTCTATCATCAGAGTCCGTGATGGAAGCTCTTTTCAGTAGTTCCTCAGTAATGGGGTCCACCATAGTGTTCAGACTGCACCTGTGGACCATACACCTCTGCATCTAGACTCTTTCAGTCATCAAGACAATTTACACTCTGTAGAACATTGTAATTTAATGGTCAGGAGATGCAAAGACTCTTCCGCTCCTTTGATAGAGGTATACAGCCCCCTTCTGATGCTGCCACTCTGGTTGCTGCTTCAGCACAGGTGGTTAACATCTGTCTAGCTATTATTATTCGTTCAGGCAACAGTTCAGTTATGGATCCTCGGGCTCCTCCTGCTTCTTAGAGGGATGATATCCTTATAATTTCTGTATCAGGCAATCCTTGCAAAATAGCAGCCTGCAACCTTGTCAGGCTCAGACTAATGATAATTCTAAACCCCTTTTTTTTTTTTATCACAGCACAGGGCCTAGTTGGAATTTCCCGATACCACACTTTGGATCTGGTCAGGTTCCACCTCAACCCTGAGACGGTCATCTCTAAACTTTGGTAAAGAGTACCTGATTTCTTCTACCCCTAGGAGCAGTCCGATCCAGCAGTGGTATAGCTCACCTCTTTTCTCTAGAGAGATTTCAATTATTCCGAGATATTTCCAAAACCTAGGCGTCTAACCAGTCTGTTAGTCCCTCCTTTTTTTTTTTTTTTTATCAGGCTTTCTTCTCTTGATCAGAGCCTCGCAGCAACAGAAGTGAGTCTACAGCGAGTCAGAACTTAGATTCCTACTTCCATGCTTGCTTCAGTTTAACAGAAGACGTGCTCCTTTCTTGACCATAGGTCAAGTAGGTCTTTTTCTGATATAACTTCTCAAATATTCACACCTTCAGTTCCTGAGCACTGGTTCCATGCCAGTTGCACACAAAGCTACCCTCTCCGACTGCGTGATGGAGCTGTGATGTTTGTTTTTTTCAACTAAGCAAACTAGAGTCCTTCCTACTCTCTTCAGGGAGGCCAGAGTAAGTAGTGCCTCACCGCATTGAGCCACTTCTGCCGCTATTTGGTCACTTCAACGAATGTGTTAGCCCTAACTTGGTCCTGCTGTGTCCCTCCTCGACGCACATCTCCCTCTATTTGCCTTACGAATCCAGCCCTTGTTTTTTTTCTATCGGAATGTTTTTTCCGCAGTGAACACGTCCTCCTGTACACTTTTTCCTTTCTTCTCTGAGTTCAGAAACTGCTACTACAGTTATACACACAGGGGCAGGATGATTCCTTTTTGGAATATGTAGTGACCAGGATCTGATTCTACTAGACCACCACAAGAGGCTTCTAAGTTGTGCTTCGCCTTCCATCAGGAAGGTTTCAGTGACTAAGTGAAAACCATTCTTCTTGATGGGCTAACCCCACCTGCACCTTCTTTTGCTCACCAACTAAGGGGTTCAAGTGCTCCTGGACCTGTTGTTTGCAGGTCAGCCATACTTGGTAGTGGGGGTTCCGTCTCCACTTTTTGGTCTACCCTGAACCTGTAGACTTTACCTCCGGATCTTGCAGTTCCTGAGGTCCTTTTACATTAGATTAGTGCATGTCTTTGACACTATTAGTTTTGGTCCTATACCAAATTGTGAGTCTGGGTTTTTGCCGCTCTCTGAGTGGTTGCGGCTTCCTGGCAGAGTTTCATTTTGTGCCCATTGCAGTCGTCTGCAAAGTGGTGAGTTACAACTCGTGCGCTTATCTTGTAAGCACTATGTTCTAGATGCTCTGTACAAGACAGCTCTTTTTATTAGCAGGACAGTTCTTGGCTGTCCTTTCTGAGTGAACCCTATCTCCTACCACCCTACTCAGGGTTGTGGGTTTTAGCTCGGTACTCTCCCACTAGTGTGAATGAGTGATGGAGACTTAGTCCAGGAAGATATGGAAATTACGTACTTACCGTAATTATTGATCTTCTTGGACAGTCTCCATCACTCATTCACATGCCCACCCACCATCCCCTGGGTTCACTCATTTTTCTTTCCTGGTCTTCATGGCCTATGGTTCGGATTGTGAAGACATTGTTCTTTGACCTTTCTTACAAAGGCCATCTGGGCCCTCTCAGGCCCAGAAACTCAGAATGAGTTATTCTCATTAGTTACGCTGCACCTCCTCGGTTGAAAAGGTACTGATGCAGCTGGAGGGTCGACGCCGAGATAGCCTACACGGGCGTGAGTCAGTCTCGTGGTGCCACACATTCCTACCTCGGCGCCGACCCTTCAGAAAATTTTTGGCTCCCGCTTGGTCCTAGTGCCTCCGGTGCTATCCCGCTAGTGTGAACGAGTGATGGAGACTGTCCAAGAAGATCAATAATTACGGTAAGTACGTAATTTCCATTTCCTACCAACCATACGCTTAGACTGGTCTATCTAATGTATATCTTCTAATAATGCTGATGTTTCTTCTTCAGAGTCCAAACATGTATCTCTAAAGGTCAGTCACAACATAATTAAAACACTGTCTTGAACCTGCCTTCTTCATGATGTCACCCAGCTCCTCCTCGGTTTATTAAAAATTATACAATCAGGATGTCTTCACTCAGGAGGTATTTTTAAATAGGTGACATCAGCAAAAACTAATTTCCCCATGTGACTTCCCAATCAAGTCTGTGATTTTCCAGTATCTTCTTTCATACATGAGCAGGTTCATGCTTCACAGACATCAAAGGAACATTTATGACTTAGAACCTAAGTGACATAACCTGTATTCTTCCTCTATAAACGTCATCAAAGTTTATGATTCCCATCCTAGCAGCTGGCAACTACAATTAAGCCAGATAAACAGGAGATCCTTAATTTGTGTCTCTTCTAGCCTGTAATTATCCCTTGGCTTTTAGGTTAACACCTTGTAGTTGAAACCTGGGGGGGGGGTGTCATCCCAGGAACACAGCCTGTCTCGAGAGACATTCAATAACGCATTTTTGTATTACAAAAAGCATAGATTAATCAGAACCAGATGTCCAAGTGTCACAATACTTACCACTACAATGTAAATCACAAATGCCCACTGGGGTTACTAAAAGACCTAAATAACAGAACATGAATCAGTACCTAAAAAACAACTTATTTTGGGAAAACAACTTACAGATCCATTGCAGTTCTCTTTTAGAATTGTCATCATTTTATTATCTTAACTTACTAATATTTTCGGTAAGTAGCTGGAGATTTCCATTTTACTCCGAGTGAAACTGAGACAGCTGGGCATGACTGCACTATATATACAGCATTAGTAGCAACAAGGTCACACATTGGCTTCATGCCTATGGCGCCGGTGGCCAAAAACTCGCTAAGTTTCCCACAGGGTCCTGTCACCAACACCACCAGTCCAGAGACAAATGTGACACCATGGAGGAGATTCTCACACAAATGTAGAATTACTGGTAGTTATAAAATGGATGTGAGAGAACATGTGCTGTGATTGGTGGAATCTAGTCACGTGACCATGTGGTTATTACAGTAGAACTGTACGAGTCCATTAAAATGTCTTTTGAATATTGAACACAGTTACACACAATGGAATGCAGTTGTGGTGTGATGACTGCAATTTCCAGGTGGTTGAAGGCATGAGGCACATGGAGCATGGGGTTATTGCACCATATCCACTTACCCTGGAATGTGTTAATGCTTACATTCCTTTTAGTTCAGTTTATTAACAAGGATAGTCAACATGAGCATATCAGGTGCTCTTGCAATTATGTCCTAGGGAAATATGACACATACATGCATACATATATCACATTACTGCATATAGCGAAATATACCAAATAAGTCAACAGAGCACGTGCAAAAGCACAAATATTTTCAGATCATCTCACATTCAGTGGTAAAGAATTTTATACAGAACACACATACTGTATGTAGTTCAAAAAGCTTTCTTCTCTGTGGTTGTTTTACATTTAGGAAACCCCAACAATTAGTTGTATTGACTCCTGAGTTCATATAATGACTTTTTAGAAACATGAATCCATTCAGATAAGATAAGATAGGCAGCGGGTATCTGGGAGCCGGTGGTGACCACTACAGAAGATATGGGATCCAAAAAGGAAAATTAGTGACATTGTACATTGTAGTCTTGTGCTACATACAGTACATGGAATTAACCAGCTTTGTCATGTATATGCATGACAAAATAATAACATTAAGGCCACACACACCGCACTTCACTGTTCTATAAAAGCATGCCATCTATCTGGGGTGTACCCATGGGTATGCTCTTGTTAATGTTTGTCAAAGCATCAGGAAATGTAGTCCAAATGTAAGTGCATCCCCGAAGGGAAGCCTGTTTTTGATTTTGTACCTAACTGCTGGTTGCTTACAGCAGGAGAGTTTGGGGTTTGAGGGTCTGGTGCTGGGTTACATCAGCCCTGCTGATTATGTTGCTTATAGCAGAATAGTTTGGGATGGGCGAGGGGGGGGGGTGTTGTGTTGGATTGCTTTAATACTCATATGATGATTGTTGGCTGTTTACAGTGAGAGAAATTGTTTGGGAGGGAGGGGGATATTATGTGTTGTGTTTCTTCAGTACTTGACCATCCTGAACTGTTTAGCTGTTAAATCATCTGAACCTGCCTTTGTGAATTGAATAATCCCTCCTAGCAACTGTGTTAATGGGGGGAGGTGTTGTAAAATTAAGTATTGTAATGCCGCCGCCCCCCCCCAATCAACAGAAACATAGAATATGTCGGCGGAAAAGGACCACCAAGCCTACCCAGTCTGCCCCAAAACACTGTACCTTAAAGCCATCTCTAGGGAGCTAGTCTTCTTGATTAAGCCTTCTACTAATACCCTTGTACCTATCCCATGCCGCTTTAAATCAATCCCCCACTGTCCTTGCCCCCACCACCAACCGAGAACCAGAGCTAGAGATACTGTAGTAGATCTTGGTCACACTGTGTTCTGCTGCCTGAAACAAAACTCGAGCATTTTTTTTTTTTTGCATTTTCTTTATGGAGTCCTAATATCCTAGATTTATCACAAGCAGCAGGGTTTCCATTATAATAACAGCGAAGAGTGATGGCTCGTAATCTCAAATCCTCCACCCCTCCCTGCACCCTGAGACACTCAAGGCTCCTGCTGTTAGCTGCTCTTTGCTTGTTTTGTTTTCTTTTCTGTCTTTAACTCTCTCCCTCCCTCTGTACCTGCAGTGCTGAGTCCCAGTGGACACTCTATGGAAGGTGTAGTATTTGTACTATAGTGACCTATAAGTGTCCCAGATGTAGTGAAGACAGCATAATTTCTTGATGTACCATACACACATTCTTTCCACTCCTTATGCATGTCATCCTGTTTCAGGCTGGGACGGCCAGCCAGCCAGCCCTGTTGACCACTACCCCACAACCAGTTGGTGAGTGGTGGAGTCCATGGCATTTGACCTGAGTGTATCCATAACCATCATGCTGACAGCCTCGGGAAATTTGTTTACCCCGTCCCCCCCCCCTTTTTTTTTTTTTGGTTACCGCTCGCCCTGCACTCACTTGATGGTGCTGACCGTGCCACTGCTGACCTCAGATGTCACAGTGGTACTCCCTCCGAGAGTAAGCCCCCTGGCTCACCACAGGGGTTGCTGCTTTGCTGAAAGTGACACCATCCCCTCCCCTGCTTGGGAAGTATTGCCCCAGACACAGCCACCTGCCACGCAAGTGCTCCAAAACATCCAACAGCTGTGAACCGTATGAGTAGAAATTACCCTCTTCCTGAATGCCTAATTGTTTTGTTAGTGTAGTTGGTTTATAAAAGTAATAAGCCCTGTTGGTGTTTTTTTTTTATCGCATCACTTGATGCCTTGACTTTACCAGTTGTTAGCCACTCAAGCAATGTAACATGCGTCGCAGACATTATCTCATGAGATGGGCTGCTAGTTTCACTGTCTAATCAATAAATGGTATAGGAAGATTCACATTTTCCTGGGGCTAAGACGGAGGCTGCTGAGTTTTGAGGTGAATGTGGGTTTCAGCTTCTCAACCAGGACTTTCAAGGACACCTTTCCTTGAGCACTGCAAAGGACACAAATCCAGACACCTTCTTACTGCATTTCCTGGTGGACATTCTGGGGAGGGAAGCAATGGACCTGCAGTTTATTGAGATGTGCTATACATTATGGGGGGGGGTGCTGCTGTTTCTACCCAATTTATAGCTAGCATGACTGCAGCATAGGAAGGTCAAGAGGCTTGCAGAAGGTCACACAGTGCACCAGTGACTCTGGTGGGCTTTGAACATGGGATTTCCTAGGTCATAGTTATGTGTGCTTTATTTATTTATTTATTTTGAAAGTCAGATTTACAACCTTTGAGACAGGGACTCATTTACAAAGGCACCTCATTGCAGGAAGGGTAGACATGGTTACGGTGTGAGATACAACAGTGGTAACGTACAGGTGCAATACAGATAACAGAAAGAACACAATATAACAGTGGTTTACGCGATAAAGTTTCATGCAGTAAATAACAATCATATAAAACAAAAAGAAAAAGGGGGGGGAGCAGTCCAACGGACATTGTCAAGGCTATGGGCAAGAAACTGGGAGGGATCCCAACATTAGGTTGATTAAGGGCAATTACAGCTTCAGGCGCCAAAGAGGTGGTTACGGAGAGCAACTTTAAAGGGACCAATTTTGGTAGACTTAGTGACAGAGCGGGAGAGAGTTGAACCATGTGGGGACGCGGTAGTGGAAGGACCTTTGGGCTAGAGAGGTCTTGGTACGGGGCACCAGAAAGGTGGACTTAAGTGAGCTACGAGTGGCAACGGATGGGGATGCAAGCCACAGGGACGCGGTGACCCCTGGGGGGGGGAAGAGTCCTAGCAAGGATTTTTTGGCAAGTAAGCAGGTTTGGTAGCGCAGGCACTCCTCCAAGGTGAGCAGGTTCGCCGTGGAATAGAGCAGGCAAATATGGGTGCGGAGGGATGCACCGGTCAGGAGCCTGCAGGCCTTGTTTAAGGTGGTGTAGTCCCAATGACTGCACTACACCACCTTTTTTCCCTTCTGGGTATTTGTCTCTCACTGTGGTCTGGTACTTCACTTGCTGGAACGTGGAGGGGGGGCAAACACTAGTGAATGCATTACTGATAAGCTAGCTGCCTTTTGCCAGACCCCTCCTGACATAAGGAGTTGGTTAATTTTTACAATACCGTGGGCATTCAGCAGAGTCAACCTGTCTGTAGCCTTGGGGGGTGACCTAATTTACAACAGGGTGGGTCCTCTCAAGTGTGATTTATGGGACACACTGTCACTCAAAATGTGGGACAGTAGTAGGACACCTACAGTTATAATATGGGACACGTCTTAAACATGGAGATACAAGTTCAAAACACTGAGGAAACCTGTGCTTTTATTTGTGCAAAGTTTAATTTTGCATCAGCTTCATAGAGTATTATGAATGTCTGCTTTAAAGTCAGTGTTTACAGCAGCCTCTCTGTGTAATCAGCCACTCTTTCCTGGAGTAAAATGACGGGTGCTGGAACCTCAGGGGGGGCTGTAGCCCTCTCATGAGCATTCTGAGTGCCCCTTTGCTTGCACAAACTACCTTTTTTTTTTTACCCTGTGCCCTTTTTGAACCTTAGCACCCCCACATTCCAGCATAAGTGTTTTAATAATCCTTCATAATGTAAGACAGTAGATAGTACTTCAGTCGTAGAGATGAAAGCACTATGACTTTGCAGGATCCAGACGTTTGGGGGCAAGTGTGTGCCATATGCATGGTGCTGATGTAATGTGCCACACATACCAATGGTATAAATAGCGGCAGCACTCCCAACCACCTCAGTACCCCTTCCCTGGTTGTCACAGAGCGAAGATCTTGTTGAGGACCAGGATTTAATGTTTCTCCAAATTGCTTTGCTGTACTAGTTGTGTGCCACCATTTTTTGCTAATTTATCCTTGTTTACATGGTACTGCGCAAACGCTTAGTTCCCTCACCGTGACCATTAGGTTCCAGTTTTTTTGTCTTATGGCTGTCTGTGCCATTCCACTCATTGCAACAACTTCCTCTATACTGCAGACTTCAAATATGACTTGAACTTCAAGTACTACAGACTTTCGCCTGGTAAAATAAAGATTGATTGATTGATAGGCAACATACTGGAATGCAGTGTTACAGGATCTAGGATGGCACTCTTGATGAATCATTTCTGAGTAATAAGGAGAGCTCGATATTGATCTCTTGAGGCCCACCAAGTGCAGAGACACTTTTACATCTGCTTCCATGTCCAAGCCATGATATGACATTGATGATGACAATGGTACCGACACTGCTGCCGATCACCTTTTATATCTGACTCTATGTCCACCCCGTGACATATCTATAATGGCAGTAGTATTGACATCAGTACTGATAGTCCCACCATGGTGCTGATGTTTGAGGCCTTTATCACCTGGCAGCAGGGTTTGGGGCACCACCTCAGGGTAAAATCTAAAGGCTAAGCTGGCAGCAGTGGCAGAGAATCCTTTGAGACCACCCTTAGAAACGAGAGGAGGACATAAGTTCTAAGACTCTTCAGCAACTGTCATTCATGTCATGATATTGAGGTAGATGATGGTGTTTGCATCAGTGCCAGTAGTACACATGTTAGTGTTCCTGGGTCTCACATCAGTACCCATGGTGCCATCCTCCATTCCAGTGGGGGATCTTGGTGCAGAGTGCTGATGTCTGTGCCATGTGCCAATTTCCCACAATTCTGATTTCTTTTTTTTTTTTTTTTTAACCTGCTCTTTGTTAGTGTTGGCTCATCCCATTAGAAAAGTATATCAATCAATCACTTTATTTAACCAGGCATAAACACCATTGAGCAAGCTCATTTTCAAGGTGGTCCTGGGCATAAATACAATACAGTACACTTCATAAGATTACAATTACGGTGGACAGCAGTGCAAAAAAAAAAAAACAGTGTGAAGGTGCCGGTCAATATGGGCCTATACATACCGGTCAACATAATTAACATGCAAAGGTACATAATGATAAGCTTTACTGAAATGAGAAGAGACAACAATCCCATATAGTCTCCGCTGAGCAAGAGCTCATACCTAAATGATAAAAAATAAGGAGGTATCAAGGAACAGGGTAGAAATTGGGTGAAAGAGTAGGCAGCCAAAAGGAGGCCAGAATAGGTTAAAGGTAGAGAATAGGCAGGGTCATCTTGGATTAAGGAACTAGGCTTGTAGGTCCTAGGTTTCGTTGTTAGAATGTGGGTGATAGATATTTAGGTGTAGGATTTGAGAGTGGCACCTGAGGCTTAGGTCATCGGCATCTGAAACAGTTGCATGATTCCTTCAGATAATCCGTTAATAGAGCTTTGAATGTAAAAATGCTTGGAAGTGAGGATAATTTTAATGAGTCTTGCATAGTGTTCCAAAGTGATGGAAGTGAGAAGTTGATTGCTGCTGAACCAAGGGTAGTTTTCACTCTAGGAATCTGGAAGCAGATTAAGGAGAAGCGTCTCAGGCCATAGGAACCTTTAGCCTGTTTGAAGATGTTCGAGATGTATGCAGGGAGGTTATCAGATAATGCTCTAAAAAACAGAGGAGAGCATTCGTTTTTCTTCTAGTTGAGAGTGAGGTCCATCCGGAAACCTGGTATAGATGACAGTGATGTGTACTACGGGGTAGATTTAAGATAAATCTTAAAGCCCGGTGGTAAAGGGTGTCTAGTTTGTTTAGCATAGTTGATGGGCAATGATTGTAATAGAATACAAGATAGTAATGCGGAGTTTATATAGACTGTAAGTGACCATGTTAATTTCTGCAGGTGATATTTGAGGGATGAGATGGAGCACAGCAAGCAGAACAGGGGCCCGCAACATCCACATGTCTCTTTCACTGGATAAACTCCAGCTTATGCCCCATGATGTGAATTATGTTGTGCATTCCATCTATACCTAAACAAAGCCTTCTGATGTTGAAGCCTGTGTATGATTTTTATTTTTTTATTTTTTCAATTTCTGTTACAATATCCTACCACTGAGAAAAGAAACTGCGGGGAAGAGAAACTTAAACAATAATCTGGTGATGGCTTTCTTTGTGGCTGTTGAAAGTATTGCCATAAGATAATTCTGTTGCTTAGCAGTGATGGTCTTAGGGATAATAAATAGCAGGACCAAGGTGGGAGGTAAAGAGTTGTGAATCAAAGAGATCCTTTAAATCTTACAAGAATCAATCTTCTCCATACAGTCCCATTCCTTGGTCTTCGGGCCAGAGGAACTGTGACTCCACAGGAGCAGTTGTTTTTAGCCAGGGCACCAGCACCAGCCATCGGTGTCAGTACATGCATGGCACCATGAGATGGTGCATGCGTGCCAGTAACCAAATCTTACCCTTTGGCTCAGAGAGTGAGATTAGTTTTGGCAGTTTTAGTGCAAAAAGGCACTTTCTCATTACATTATTGGAACATTATGTGAGTAATTCACATAGACAGCCCCTCCCCCCCGCAAACCCAGGGGCTCAGCTTTACTGCACATCATCGGAGGTTCAGCCATGGTGGATCCTGGGAATTACAGGTGCTGTCATTGAACAGCAACAGTCATCTAGATGAACCTGATAAAAAGTTTGCTTTTCTGGTAAAGTAAGTAATACAAAAATATATTTTACATTGCAAATATTTTCACGTGGACTTCTAGGTCCCTGTTATGTGGGCAGCATGAGAATTACCCTTTAAATTAATGAGCCATTTGGTTGGAGTAGCTCTCTCTAAAGCAATAGCTGGAGTAGGAAAAAGCTTTAGATTTTATTTTTAAAGAAACTACCTTGGAATTGGGATTTTGCACCATCAGGGTGAAAACACTGCAATGCCAGATAAAATTGCATACCAGAATGAAACCTTGTCATACAGCTATTGATGCACAAGGTTAATAAAACAATTTATCAAGACAGTCACCCACTTCAGTCCTCAGACACCAACACCACTGCCCTGTTACTAGAACGAAGAGGCGAGTGCGTGGTTGGGTACACAGTTGGTCAATGGCCTACCTCACCATTGGTTTAACCTTGGATTCCAGGAGCTGCTTGGCAACTTAATTTCCTTTCTACAGACACTGATCCACACAGTACAGCTTTATTTTGTACAATATCTTTCATCATTCCGAATTACAAAAAGCTTTATAGCAACAGTACTAGTTAGCCAGCAAAAATGTCGGCCTACCTTCTTTTTATCAGTAATGTGTTCCTGATAATCTTAGATTCCTCACTGTGATATTTTAAATCCAATCATCTGTATTAAGACCATGTTTAATTACAACTTTTGTAATTAGCCTGGATCTACAATGAATATGGCAGCCTCCTGTTTGTGATGGTGAACAGCACAGCACCACCCTGATCTGCTTGCACCCATGACAGTGAACCTGACAAAGGACCAATATCCTTCAGAGGAAATTTCTGATTTTTTTTTTGTCAGCTTACATGCTTTATAGCCTGTTACCTTAGGGTACTGGGGTTCTGTCAGTTGAGCAGTAGCTTTCATTTATATAACACATTGCTTAAACATATAAAAATATGTTTTTAAAATGTTTCCCATAGAATCCAATGAGGTGCATCCCCGTGCTTTCCCTGGTTAGACATCCTAAAACGGTATAACTACAGTCTAGAGGAACAAGGTGTGAACAAGCTTGATACATCCAGCAGCCCAGACCTGAGTTTGGTTCTCACAACCTCCACTTGCATACTGTGCGACTCTGAGCAAGTCACTTAACTGCCCAGTGCTCCCAGGTCGCCCCTGAAAACAGGCACTTGTGCCTAGTGGGCCTTACCCAGTTACCAAAGACTAAACAAAAATTAAATTAAATTAAAACGCCAGAAGTTGAAAATCCCAACACCCGCCAGCCTGAGACCAACATCCCAACATGCCACTTACCCGACATGTCACATCCGGATGACAGAAAGGCTGTCAGTGGAGTTTGCCAGGACTCTGAGTTGGTTATAATTATTTTGGGGGGTGTGGGGGGGCATAGCCCCCCACCAGACCACAAACCTGGCATAAGTCCAGTGACGGGCTTTCCATCCCGGGTTGTGACTTTGTCGGGTAAGTGGCATGTTGAGATGTCAGTCTTGGGCTGGTGGGTGTTGGGATTTTGAATTTCGGGCTTTCATAGTATATCCCATAAAACATCTGAGCACGTCCACGGGGCTAGTGGACAGGGAAGTGGAAGGGATCGAGTGGCTGTCAGTTCAGCGAGATGTACGATCCTTTCCCCTCCTAAATAGATTAGGAGAAAAATTAAAGTTTATGCCTGTAATGACTATCGCAGCCATAAGATAACGGGCTATAAAGCCCATAGGCAGATCTTAGACATTCTCTTTTAGGAACTTCAAAATCCTGTATCTTAACTCAGGAATGAAGTAAAACTAAAGGAAAATTAGATATATTGATGATCTTCCCAGTGTCAGTCTTCATCATTCATCACTGGTGGATGTTAGATGTGAGTGCAGCACCCCACAGGAGCATTTTTTATTTCCAAGTGGGAGGAGCTGGTGCTGATGGCACCGCCCACAAGGCCAACCTATGTCATGGCGCTTGTGGACTGACCAGTAACGGCCGTTGGCTCCTTCTCTGCTTCAGTTATGCTTCTCCTGCTATTCGAGACAGCATCTCACATCCTGCTTAGTGGTTTCTGTGTCAGCAGCCTAGTTTGGCGCGGCACCGCTACCTTGAGTTTGGGGCCATGTACTTCGACATCGACGCCGTTCCTGTCTGCGTTGCCTCGGTTCTGCCGTCCAAGTTACTCAACGCTGGTCCTGAATCCCGCTGCCATGCAGAAAGATTCTTCCTTCCGGGAGGGCTTCTCTCACAAAAAATTGGGGAAGCCACCACCACAAAGAGAAAAGGAGAGAGAGGGGAAAAGATGGATCCCCATTGAGGTCCTTTGACTCCCGGTCCGCTTCCTGAGGGAGTTTGGTTTCTATATCCCAGGCAGCGCGTTCTTTTACCCAGCTTGCGATACCGAGACCACCCGCCCAGGTGCAGGCATCGGAGAGGCGAAGTTTCAGGGTCCGGGACTTCTGTATTGACCTTGCAACCTCTGAAAATCCTGCCACTCTCCCAGACTTCTGGCCGCCACTCAGATGGTAACGTCCTGTCCTCCTCGAGCGACCGACCAGTGAAAGTGTCCTCCAAGTCGGCCACTTCGTCAGGCACCGACTCCCTGGACAGACATGGGGGCTCAGGCCACTCCTCTGGGAGGTCAGTTTCTCAGTCCCCAGAGGCCCAACATTGCATAAGTCGACACCAGAGAAGCCTACTACATCGAGAGCTGCCATCGGTAGATGGCCACCACTGTCGCCAGGCGGCTGAGTCCGCCGCTAGGCCGACGTCCTCAGCTTCAGCTCCTGCCACTACGGCTCCTGCATCATCGGCCTCGCACCTGCCACTGGCAGACAATCGCTCGGAGCATAGGCTGCCGTCAGTCACCCCGTTGTCAGCCTCAACCCAGACCACAGCTGCCAACCCCGGGCCACCGTCCAAGGCACCGATGACACCCACGGACCAGCCACAGGGCACATTAAACCACCAGATGCCTGGTCAAGAGCCAGGCCCGCCGAACCATCCAACACCAGAACAGGAACTAAGGCTCCAGCTGTCAGAGGTCAAGGACCTCTAGCTCTTGGTGGGAGACTATTAAAGTAGACGTCCTCCACCAAGAAACACCCAATCAGTGGGATCAGAGAAGCCTACCCCAAGGGGCCATACCCCTCTGCTGAGGGAACCCACCACCTCTCTCCTTTCCAGGACAGGGGCCATTCAGCCCACAAGAGACATTCCCGGACAAGAAGTAGGAGCTCTTCCTACTCCACAGAAGGGCACAAGCATAGGCACTATCGTACAAGGTTCTGGTCCTCATCCTCTGAGGAGTCGGACCATCCCTTCTCATCTTCATTGAGATCCTCCTCGGTGGGAGGACTCCCATTGCCCAATCCAAGGGACACCCCCAGGTCCCCACCGGACGACTCCTTTATGGAGGTCATACGCCCCATACTAACAAACATGGGGCTGGGATACTAAGGACCTTGACCCTGAGAGCCATCGTCTGGCCAGATATTTGCACCAGAAGGACCCAAAACCAGTTGTCATGCCACCTTTGGTGGACACTTTTCAGGGTGTGACCAAGGCAGCATGGAAGCACCCATCCACATCCTCGGCAGTTCCTAAGAAGGAAGATCGCCTCTATAGGGCACCTAGAGAGGAACCCTTTCTAGGCAAACAACTGGTGGCAGATTCCATTGTCATTACGGCTGCACACAACAGATCCCAGTGACCAAAGCATCTGAGTACGCAGCCACCTGATGGAGAGTCCAAGCAGCTGGACACCATGGGCAGGAAAGTATATTCCATGGCCACCTGCACCATCTGGTCACTCAGTCTCCTCACGCACAGGGTGCAGTTCCAAAATGCCATGTGGGAACAGGGCATGGACATGGTCCATGACCCCCCCCATTTGCCCTCAAAAGGCAGAACAGGAGAAGTTCATGCAAACAGGTTCAGACATAGGCACTCACATCCGTAGATCAGTCTACAAGTCAGACAGGGCAGCCACTACTGGATTGTCTCAGGCAACACTCCTGGCTTCACCCAGGATGTCCCAAGCCGGCATCCTGGATGCCCCATTTAAAGGCTCAGTTCTTTTCGGTGAAGAGTCCGAAAAGATCATTACTAGGATGTAGGACTCAGGCAAAGCCGTTTGCTCAGTCCAAACTATGTATAAGCCTAAACAGAAGCCTTTTTGAAACAGCATTTTTGTGGCAAATCATACCATCAACCCAGATACCAGCAACAGAGAGGGGGCTACAGCCATGAGGGCCCCTCTCATAACTCAGGAGGTTGCAGTCCCAGGGCCGCCAAGCCTCCCAGACTGCCCTGCCCACCCCCCCCAAATGCCTGACTCTTTGCCAAACCCTCCTTTTCCTGCAGACCTGGCAGGAGAGGAAGTTGGAGGACACTTTTCCCTCTATTTAGAGGGTTGGAAGAAGATCACCTCCGGTCAATGGTTTCTACAGATGATCCAGTGGGGGCGCTTGATAGAATTCACAGAGATGCCACCAGACAGACCACCACTTCTCTCTCGTATTCCCAATCCCACGCAGCTCTTATCCAAGATGAGATTCAAGCTTTTTTGGACAAACTAACAATAGAGCCCGTACCAGTCTCTAAGGGGAAAAGGGTACTATTCTCACTTATTTCTAGTACCCAAGAAAACGGGGGACCTACGTCCCATCTTTGATCTCAGTGACCTCAACGACTTTGTAGAGTACAGACACTTTTGGATGGTCACCCTACAGAGTCTGCTACCCATGCTCCATCCGGGAGATTGACTTCTTTTCCTGGACATGCAGGATGCGTATTTACACATCCTCATAGCCAAGCACCACAGGAGATATCTGAGGTTTGAATTCCTGGTTCAACACTACCAGTTCAGGACTCTGCCCTTCAGCCTGTCATCGGCACCGCAGATTTTCACGAAGTGCCTGGCAGTTGTGGTAGCGGCCCTCTGAAGGATGGGCCATTATGTCTTCCTCTACCTGGATGACTGGCTCCTCACAGTGCCATCCAGGGAGGATCTTCTTCATGTTGTGGAAGCCACGTTTTCCCTCTTTGCAGAGTTGGGATTAATCATAAATCTGACAAAGTCCTCTCCCTGGCCATGCCAGAGACTCCAATTCATTGGAGCACTTCTGGACACTATTCAAGGCAAGGCCTTCCTCCCAGAGGACAGAGCAGACCACCTTCGGGGTCTTGCTCATCATCTCTTGTCCACCAGGCAGGTTCCTGCCAGGACGATCCTCAGACTCCTTGGCCACATGGCAACTGCCATTGCCACAGTGCCATTGGCCTGACTGCACATGAGGATGATCCAATGGAAGCTGAGGTCCAACAGGACCAACACTGGGATGACCTAGACCAACCCGTCTCGGTCTCAGACCGGTCCACCAAGCCCTTCGATGGTGGCTCATACCATCTCACCTTTTGGCATGGTTGCCCTTACAGAGGGCACCGTCTGCACAGATCCTGACAACAGATGCCTCCAGCATAGGCTGGGGAGCCCATCTGAACAGCCGCAGGACTCAAGGGTCATGGTCTGTGCTAGAGGAGTCCCTACATATCAACGTGTTGGAGGTGAGGGCCATCCTCTATGCCTTGCAAACCGATCTGCTCCAAGGACACCTCCTGGTCCAGTCAGACAACATGTTGGTGGTGTTATACATTAACAAGCAGGGAGGAACCCACTCGTACCAACTCTGTCGCGAGGCCATGAGGGTATGGAACTGGGCCATGGATCATCACCTGATCTTTTTGGCAGTTCACGTCCCAAGGGTACAAAACACCTTGGCTGACGTACTAAGTTGGTCAAGGTCCAGAATACACGAGTGGGAACTCCAGCAATCTGTCATAGACAATCTCTTTGACAGATGGGGTCGACCAGAATCGGACCTCTGTGCATCCCCACACAACGGAAAACTGCCCAGTTTTTGCTCACTAGATCCAGGGCCTGGTGTTTTCTGGTGAGACGCGTTGTCCCTCTCCTGGACAGGGAAGTTCCTCTATGCCTTTACTCCCTTTCTATTGATACAGAGGGTACTCTTCGAACTGCATTCAGAAGGAGCGGAGATGATCCTCATGTCTCCCTTCTGACCCCGGCAGATATGGTTTCCCTCTACTTCAACAGCTGGCGAGTGAACCACCTTTGTAGCTGTCCCTGAGCTCGCGCTTGCTCTTGCAGGACAACGGGACATTACTCCACCCAGATCTCAGATCATTACACCTGCACGCGTTGCTGCTACGGACCTAGCAGTTTCACACTTCGGAGTCTCAGCCAGAGTGGCCGAGGTTTTGGTGGCTGCAAGGAAACCTTCTATGGTGCAGGGCTTGCACCACAAAACGTATGAGGAGAGACTAAAGAACCTCAGTATGTACTCACTGGAGGAGAGAGCGGGGGGACATGATTGAAACTTTCAAGTAACTCAAGGGTATAAACAAGGTGCAGGGGTGGGACCTTTTCCAATGTAGAAAAAGTACTAGAACAAGGGGGCACAATATGAAATTGGAAGGGGGTAAATTAAGAGGTAATGCGAGGAAGTTTTTCTACACAGAAAGGGCAGTCGAAGCTTGGACTAGTCTGCCACAGGAGGTAGTGGGAGCAAGCACAGTGGAGGGGTTTAAGCATACCTGGGACAGGCACAAGGGAAGCTTTAGAGGGGAGGGAGGGAGGGATAAAAAGCCATTGATCACATGGGGTCAGTGGCTACATACAATGTTTAGGGCCTATGGGCAGACTGGATGGGCCCAGCAGTCCTTATCTGCCGACAGTTTCTATGTTTCTACCAGGGCCACCTACGCCATGAAGTGGCGGCGGTTCTGCCTGTGGGCCACCACCCGCCACTTAGACCCCTTTAATTGCCTGGTGAACTCGGTTCTAGAGTACCTCCTTTCACTTTTAGACTCAGGCCTGAGTTACTCTTCAATAAAGGTGCACCTATCTGCAGTGTCAGCTTACCATGCACCTATACAGGGCAAAACCTTGACACAGCTGGACTTGTCAAGCACGTTCTTACATGGCATTTTACATGTGAAACCTCCCATTCTCACCCCAGGAATTCTAGAGCATATATTGACAGGTGCAGTATGCCAGCTGGGTTAAAAGGGAACTGTCAGCAATAAAAGCCTCACACCCAAGTATGAGGCTGATTCCAATTTGCACTTTGTGTAAAAAAACATTTTTTTTCACTTACTGTTTACTGTTGTATAGTAGAATGTGTTGGGCTAATTTTGCTGACTCTAAGATTCCATTTCCTGTAACCAGCTATCCCAGAATCCCTGTAACTGACATTAGAGGAGGACTGCAGAGCTGGGAGATTAAATAGCCTACAGTGTGCTTGCTAAAAGATTTTGCAGGCTAAAATCATATGTTTGCTGGTCCTGCTGTGCTCATGGGGCTTAGTACAGTCTTCCGTGACTATATCTAGCCCCAGTAGAACAGCAGAACAGCAAACAGAAGATTACAGCTTATTAAAAAAACTCTGACATTCAGTGTAGGCTAGTGAATCTCCCACTGCCGCAGTCCTTCTCTGATGTCAGCAGCAGGGAAGTCTGAGATTTCTGTTTACAGGAAATGTCAGTTTACAGGTCCATGAAATTAGCCTGATACAGTCTACTTCACTGCAGAAATCATTAGGTGCTAAAAAAAAAAAAATAATTATTCTAGGATCGTGGATATGTTGTTCATCCACACTTCTTGGCATGTCCCTTTCCCTTTTAAATCTTGCCAGAAGTCTTCAAGCTGGCTCCTCCCACCCACCCAGGAGGTATATACCTCGGCTCTGCCCCGTGATGCCAGATTTTCCTTTCTGCTGGAAGATATAGGTAGCCTACCTCATGCTCACGCATTTCGTAGGCCCTGGCTTTCAATACTTTGGTTTTACTGAAATTAAAACTCGTCCGAGTTAACGATCGCGCTTTTGCGTCCTCGATCATGGAAGAGAAATCTTCTCCGGGATTTCACCAGTGTCCTTGCGGCCAGAAGATGTCGCGCACTGATCCCCATCTCACGTGCTTCTACTGCCTAGGTGTTGGCCATAACACCTCGTCCTGCAGCTGTTGCTTGGCCTTCCATCCCAACGTCCTGGATGACCGCCTGGCACGTTTAAAGTTGGGGAGACCAGAGAAAAGGAATCCTCCGGTGAAGTCCAAGGAGGCTAGGTGGGCGGTTTCCACAGCTGTGGGTTCCGCCGAGCAGCTGGAACGCATGAAGACGTTCAAAGAAGAAGCCGCCCGCGCTTCGGACAGTCAGAGCTTTTTCGTTCCACTCAGCATGGGCTCCACATTCTCAGGTTCCTTCAAGGAGTTGTGCCAGTCTCTCCCCACTTGGGGAGAGGTGCCCGGGGGCTCGCACTCCTCCCGATCTTTTAAAAGCGACAAGTAACCGAGCACATCTTCATCTCAGCGAAGGCGCTCTTGGGACTGAGAGAGGTCTCAGTCCCAGGAGCATGCGGTCTCGACCTCAGTCGAGATCGCTTCCTCGGCTGCAGGCTTCACGGACCTTCCATTGGGCCAGCCCGATGCAGCCGATGAGGTCGAGATTGTCATCGACCCCATTGACCCACTGTCACCAGCCCCGGTTGATGACTCTTTGGAAAATACTCCGGTCCTTGTCTTCCCTGATGAGGAGACCCAGTCTGCTGGTGTCCCCATCGAGGACCCGGTTCCAGATCCCCAGGTATCACTGGTCCCGCCGGTGTCTCCCAAGTGACCAAGTTGGCCCGTCCGATCTCTGTTGAGGTCTAGAACCTCCTCGTCCGGACGACCGAGGAAGAGCCATAAACGCTCCAGAAAGAGGCAACGCCACCTGTCGCCCTCATCCTCCTTGGATGAGAAGAGGCTCCAACGGAAACTCCAGCGCTACGAGGACCTCATGTGGCAACAGCTGATTTTGTCTGGGCACAAGCCAACTTCGACTCCTACCCCAGCCATTACTTGGCGTTTGCCTCCCAGGCCAAAGCCAACCCCCTGGGAACTGAAGCCTTTGGTTCCTCCACCCACGGGGCCGGCACATCCTCCCGTTCAGCCTATACCAGGTCTCTCCACCCGATACTGGTGGAGAGCCGATGCAGCCTGTGGAGAGGCTCCAAAAAGGACCAACCAGATACCGGGCTTCCCCGACGTCTGTCGGTCATGGTCACCCCGGACCGCCCTCGGCGGGTCGAGGGTGATTTGGGCAGCAGGCCGCTGTACCCCGACTCTTCGGACTCTGATGTCACCGGGCTCCACTCTAATCCTGGGAATGAGGAGTCGTCCGTTGGCATAGGGATGGAGGAGGGTCCTTCCTTCTTCCAAGGCATCCTTTGACTCATCTCCGATTCTACAGGGATGCTCCTGGAACCTATCCAGAAAAAGCTGGAGTACCTTCTCATAGACATCCTCAAGAGAGGGGATACCCCAATGGAGGCCTTTCTTGTGGCTGAGGCCATTGTTGTTCAAACAACATGAAGTCTTGCTATATTATGACATATGCAGTTTGTCCCAGCCTTAGAACTGCTCCGGAGGTGAAAGAGTTAAAGTCCATGCCAGGCATGGAACTTAGAGCTCGAGCTCGGTTGAAAATTCTATCTGTTGTTCTTCAAACTTAAACTGTCAGACTTTATCCAGCCTCACTGAACAGTCGCTCGAGATTGCTCCTTCTGCACGTGTTCATTTTGTCGAGTTAAAGTATAAAAGTTTTTGGTTTTTTAACCAAATTAAACTGCAACCGGTCAGTTCAAGCTCTATCTGTGGTATTGTAAGTACTAGATAGGTTTTACATTTATTTTCTGTGGAACTTGGAAACATTTTATCGGTTCGGTTTGAGCCGATCGAGTTATCTATTACATTACAGTCTTTTAGAAGTCGGTTCCCAGTTCTTATCGTGGTTCTAAAAAAATGGATTTAATTACGTCTTTTTTCCACTTACCTTGACACGGTTGGGAACCGATATGGAGTCTTGCTTGCAGATTGCCGTAAAGGGCAAAGTTTTTGGTTAGGGCTGGCACTATGTCTGAGAACCCCAAAAGAAAACCGGGCCCACTGGGTTTCAGCACTGTGTTGTATGTGGGGAAGCTTTGCCAAGGCTCACCTCACACCACATGTGTTTATTGTCTGGGGTTGACCACCTCAATCTCAGACTGCCAGATTTGCATGGGTTTTCCTGCAGCTACCGGGATAAGAGAGTTGGTAGACTCAGGGAACGAGGCCATAAAGTCCGCTGACCGATGGTTAGCCCAGTTCGGCTTCACCAACTGGAGGGAGTGCCTCTGACCAGGACGACACTTCCTCGGCAAGGAGAGTGACTCTGAGGAGTCGGTTCCAACAGAGAAATTTAGAAAATCAGCTGGTGGAGTCAAAACTTCCTCTCCAATCGCTGAAGAAATAGCTAAAGCAATAAAATTGGTTCAGTCTCTCTGTTCCGACCGAACCGCATCATCAGGTAAGCGCTGGTTCGGTTGGTTCCTCCGTTCAGGAGTATTATTTAAGGAATTTTATGAACCAGAGGAGGGGAAGAGGAGAGGTGAATGGGTTTTGAAGTCTGGACGTGTCCATTGAACCGACATCTCTCCAGACAGACCTTCAGGAGTGTCTCCCTAGGCTTTCTGAGTCCCTTCTCACTTCATGTTTTTTAAAAAAAAAAACGGTTGAAACCTCCAGCTCCCATGGAGGAAGCTGTGGATGATCAGAAGAAGCCTGATTTTGTAGAAATGATGGATATCCCAGAGTCTAGGAGACTGTCTATTCCTCTGCATAAATCTTTGGAAACAGTAAAGATTTTAAAGCTCCTCACACCATACCTCCTGTTGATAAAAGAATGGACAAAAGGTATGCATTATCAGGCTCTGATATGGAGTTCCTTACACAACAATGCAGCCACGTGGGGTGGTGCAGGCTGCAGCCTGACAAGGCAAATGTTCCCTTAGCCTCTCACCCTGACAAGGACTCCAGAAGATAGATGCCATGGCAAAGAAACAGTACATGGCAGCCTTTAGGACTCCAGACAGGCTAATTATATGGCTTATGTTGCTAGATATCAAAAATCCATATGGGATACTGTTTTAGCTCTAGCAAAGCAGGTTCCTGGCCAGCTGCCAGAAGAGCTGGAGCAGGTGGCCCTGATGGTGTTGAGGGCATCCAAGGTGCAATTCCATGCTGCAGTGGACTCTAATGATGTATCATCCAGAGTCATGGCTACATCTGTGGCTCTCCATAGAATGGCTTGGCTCAGATGTACTAGCCTGTCACAGGATACCCAGACTAAGGCCATGGATTCCCTGTTTTGGGCAACTCTCTGTTTGGGGAGCAAACAGAGAATTACATGAAAAAAATGGATGAATATAGGACCACCCATAGGAGTGCACAGGCCAAGGAAAGGCAAGTCACTTTCCAAAGGCAGCCTCCCAGGGGCTGGAGTAGGCCTTTTTCATAGGCCTTTTTACCAAGCTCAGGCTTCCTCTTCAGCTTTTGCACAAAAGGGGTTCTTTAGAGGGAGAGGCAGATGGGGTGCAGGCAGGCCTGCTTCCACCCCTCAGCCTAAAGCCCCTGCCAAACAGGCACCCTGATGGGGCGCCCAGGGCCGATTCTCCACTACCTGTAGGGGGCAGGCTGGCTTACTTTGTCCAGGACTGGGAGTCTCTAACGCCAGACAAGTGGGTCCTGGAAGTAGTAAGCCAGGACTGGTTCTCAGCTTCAAAATTTCCAAAGATGAGAATCAGATCCTCTCCACCTGCAAATCCTTCAGAGGTTCTGCCCTGGAGGGAGGTCTCACCCTCCTGGCTCTCAGAGCTGTGGAAAGGATTCCACCCCTACACAAAGGCAAAGGGTTGTACTCCAGGTACTTTCTTACCCCAAAAAAGACAGGAGAATGGCGGTCCATCCTGGATCTCAGGTATCTAAACAAACACCTTTTAAAACCAAAATTCAAAATGGTGACTCTGGGAATTATTTTACCCTCTTTAAGGCCAGGGGACTGGCTAGTGTCCCTGGACCTCAAGGATGCCTATTTTCATGTTCTCATCAGAAGCTCTCAAAATGCCTGGCAGTAGCAGTTGCCCACTTAAGAAGGCAAAAATTGCCATCTTTCCTTACTTGGACGACTGGCTCATAGTAGGCCAGTCCACAGACCAAGTCAGGTTACACCTTCAAGTAACTCAGCAACTGCTAACTTCTCTAGGTTTCCTTCTCAATCTTCCAAGGTCAGTCCTAGAGCCTGTCCAGCTTCTCACCTTCATAGTTGCAGAACTGAACACAAAAGAAGCCAGAGCCTTCCTTCCTCTGGAAAGGGCAAGTACCCTGATTTCTCTGGCTTCCTCCTTCACCCTGCGGGTCTCTCGACCAGCAAGGCACTTTCTATAGCTCCTGGGACACATGGTTGCTTCGACAGCAGTAGTGCAGGGAGCCAGATTTCAGATGAGGGACATCCAGTTCCATTTGAAAGCCTTTTGGTCTCAAAGAAAGGACCCTCTAACCAAATTAATTCCAGTGACTCGAACCCTGTTCCAGGCCCTTCAGTGGGGGCAGGACCAGGTCAATTTGAGACAGGGGGTCTCCCTTACCCCTCAGTCTCACTCCTTAATCCTTATTACAGATGCATCCCTATTGGGGTGGGGAGCTCACATGGGCGACCTCACCACCCAGGGATTGGGGTCCCCTCAGGAATCTGTGCTCCACATCAATCTGTTGGAACTCAGAGCAGTTTTTTCTAGTACTTCAAGTTTTTCCAAATCTGTTCAGAACAAGGTTATTCAAGTCAGAACAGACAATACCACCACAATGTGGTACATCAATGAGGCGGCAAGACTCAGTCTACGGCCTTGTGCATCAAGCAACGGTTGTGGTCTCTGGCTTACTCCTGAACACCTCCTTTAGTAGTTCATCTCCCAGGCAAGGGCAATGTCCTGGCAGATGCTCTCAGCAGGATTTCCCAAGGCCATCACGAATGGGCTCTGGATCCCCTAGTTCTGGAGGTGATTGCCAGATGGGGCACACCCAGAGAGATCTTTTGCAGCCCCAGACAATCACCAACTTCCTCTTTTTGTTGCAGGCCCCAATGTTGGGCCCAGTCCCCTGGGTGCCTCCTTCTCAGTTTGGAAGGGAGGTTTCTCTATGCCTTTCCACCCTTCCCTTCTCCTGTTCAAAGTGCTAGTTAAAATCAGGTCTCAATCCTGCAAGATGTTTCTGATTGCTCCAGACTGGGCCAGACAACCCTGGTACCCACTCCTTATGTCCTTAGCAGTCCACCATCCCTGTGTCTCCCAGGAATCACAATCTGTTATCCTGTGCTCAGGAGAGGTTTGGTACCAACCTCAAATCTCCAATCTCAAGGCCTGGCTCTTGAAGAGTTAGAGTTTGCTGACCTACACCTTCCCAAGGTGTATTGATATTCTGAAGGCTTCTAGGAAGCCTTCCACCAGGGCTACTTTTAATTCCAAATGGAAGAGATTTTTCCATATGTGCGCTGGGAAGCATATTTCCCAGAATCTGCTGACTTACCATGAGTCCTGGATTATATGGTTCATTTAAATACTTTAGGGCTGGAGACCAGCTACCCTAAAAGTGCACTTGGCAGCCGTGGTCTGCTTTCTTGTCAGCAGGTAAGCCCTCTTCTCTTTCAGCTCATCCTGTATTCTCCAAGTTTTTCAAAGGGTTACACACCAACCCCCATTTAGGATCCTTCCCCTGCCTGGGATCTTAATATTTGCATTGCCCAACTTATGCAACACCCTTTTGAGCCCTTGTCCTCAGCAGAGCTCAAGTACTTGACTTGGAAAACTGTGTTTCTGGTAGCCATCACTTCTGCCAGGCGCATAAGTGAGTTACAAGCTTTGTTAGTGGAGCCTGATTTTATCTCCTTTCACAGAGATAAGGTAGGCCTCAGGACTAACCGAAAGTTCTTGCCTAAGGTGGTCTCAGATTTCCACCTTAGTCAATCTATATCTCTCCCTGTGTACTTCACTGGCCATTCCTCTTCTGGTGAGAGGAGGTTGCACAGTTTAGATGTCAAAAGATCACTTAGCTACTACATAGATCGCATCCAAAGGTCACAGGTTTAACTCCCTCCAACTGTTCCTCACTTATGGTGAGGTTGGCAAAGGAAACCTGCCACTAAAGATCCATTGCCAGGTGGATGCGTCTCTGTGTCCAATTCTGCTATGAAAACTGGGTAAAGTTCTCCCTCAGGCCTGAGGGCTCACTCCACCAGAGGTACAGCTGCGTCTCTGGCTGCTGCCAGGGACATCTCTATCCTAGAGATATGTCAAGCAGCTACCTGGAAAGCAGTGCACACTTTTACTAAGCATTACTCCCTGGACATCCAGGCTAGGAGTGATGCTCGTTTTGGCACAGCTGTGCTTCAGAGCCTATTTCTAAGTAGGTTCTGTCCCTCCTCCATGGAGGTACTGCTGTGTAGTCTGCATATGTCATAATATAGCAAGACTTCATGTTGTTTGAAGAAAAATTACTCACTAAGTAATGTTGTTTCTTCTAATGGAGTCTTGCTATATTATGAACCTCCCCCTGCCTGCCCTCTCAGAACCTTACTCTTGGGATGTGGGTGGGCAGGGCAGCATTAACACTTTTAGATGCCCACCTTGTTTTCACCCCTCCTTTTGGGGTGATCTTTGTTTGTTGTCATTTTTGGGTGTTGACTTGAGTCTTCTTTGTAGCATCGAAAAATGTGTTTATTTAATTAAGCAGCCAGTTGGCTAGTGTAGGTTTACAGCTTCCACACAGAGTTCTTAGTGAGTTTTTGCTCGTAAAGATCTGACAGTTTAAGTTTGAAGAACAACAGATAGAATTTTCAACCGAGCTCGAGCTCTAAGTTCCATGCCTGGCATGGACTTTAACTCTTTCACCTCCGGAGCAGTTCTAAGGCTGGGACAAACTGCATATGTCATAATATAGCAAGACTCCATTAGAAGAAACAACATTACTAAGGTGAGTAATTTTTTCGTCTGGCACTCGAACTGTGGCAGCATCCTGCCTCATGTCCAGCACTGTCTGCCCGCATGGCCCTCAAGTATGTGGTGCCCATGGGGTCCCTTGCGGGGTTCACAGAGCACCCTTTGGCCGAGAGCCTGGTGACCACCTCTGTGTTCAGGCGTACTGGCAGTTCTGCCAACACTGACTGACCTCCCGATAAGGAGTCCAAGTATTTGGATCATTCGGGGTTGAAGGTCTACGTGGCATCTTCCTTGGGCCTTCGTCAGGCAAGTTTGGCTTTCATCATGGCACACTTCTCCCATGCCCTTCTCTGGTCCTTGGATGAAGTCCTCCCTCATCTCCCCACGGACATGCAGACCACGGTTAAGCAGGTCCGAGGTCAGGGCTTGGCTGAGGCTCTCCTCCTTCCCAGCAGATACTCAGCATTAGTTAGCTGATGTGCCTTTCCTTGAGACTGACTTGTTCAGCCCAGGAGTGGCCAGTCACTTACAGTGCATAGAGCAGTCAAATGCCACCTTGGACGCCACTTCTGCCAAGAGTTCTTCGGGCAAGAACCAGCAGAAGAAAAAGAAGAAGCTCTTTTTGGCACTCTTCCCCTGCGGTTCAGCAGTCCTCCTACCAGGGAAGACATCAGCATCAGCAGCCTGGACCCCAACAGGCCCGCAGAGGAGGCCGAGGCTCAGGTCCTGGAGCTTCCTCCTCCTCCAAGCCTGCTAAGTGCCGGGGTGGGGTTTACCACCCCTATTCCTGTCACGCCAGCTCTGGGTCTTCCCGTGGAGGGCCAGCTCCCCTACTTCCTTTCCACCTGGTCCGCTATCACTATGGACAGGTGGGTTCTTGAAGTGGTTGGTCAGGGACTGCCTAAAGAATTCGAGCAGTGCCCTCCCAGCTGAGCCCACGCCACTCGGGAATAATGGATTTCCGCATGCACCCAGTCGGCTTTTCAAGACAACATTGCTCGGCTCCTCCTCAAGGAGGCAGTAGCTGTCATGGCGGATCCATCTGCAGACCCAGGCTTTGTCTCCAGGTACTTCCTGGTGCCCAAGCAGATGGGGGGGCTGGAACCCCATTCTAGATCTCCATAACCCGAATCAATACCTCGGGTCACGCACCTTTAGGAATGGTCACTCTATCCCAGATCATGCCATCCTTGGAGTGAAACATGTGGTTCTCTTCACTGGATCTGCAGGACGCGTTCTTTTACATCCCAATCCGTCCATCCCATCAGTGGTTCCTCCGCTTCAGGGTCGAAGGGACCCTGTATGAGTTCCGAGCCATGCCATTCAGCCTGTCATCAGTCCCACGGGTCTTCACCAAATGCATTGCAGTCGTGGCAGCCCATCTGCAGCGTTGGGGGGGGGTAGAATTTACCCCACTTCAATGATTGGCTCCTTGCAGGTTCCATCCAACAAGAGGTGGAGAGGTCCAGGGATCTGGCCCTCCAAACCTGCTCCCAGCTTGGCCTCCTGATCAGCGAGGCCAAGTCGGAACTCTTCCTTCTCAGGTGATGGGCTTCATCGGTAGACTCAACTCTCGTCAAGCCCAGAGCTTGGCTGCCGGTGGACAGGGCGGAGGTTCTCTCCTCTTTTGCCTAGTCATTTCTGGTTGGGCACTTGCGCCCTGCCCGGGACTTTCTGCGCCTTCTGGGTTGCATGGCAGTGTGCATTTCAGTGGTCCGTTGGGCCTGGTTGCACATGCGCTCCCTCCAGTGGGAGCAGGCCACCCAGTGGACTCAGCGTCACAGTCATTTTGACCAGCTGATTACTGTAACCCAGAAGATGTGGGATGCTCTCCAATGGTGGACCACCCCATACCGGTTGCAGGAAGGGATCCCATTTATCCGCCCCGAGCCAGCGGTTGTTCTTAACGACCGATGCCTCTCTCATGGGCTGGGGAGCCCACATGGGGGTCAACAGGGCCCACAGGCTCTGGACCCCCGAGGAGTCCTGAGGCCACATCAACCTGTTGGAGCTCAGAGCAGTCAGACTGGCACTGTCAGCTTTCGCTCCTCAGCTCTGGGGTCAAGTGGTTCAAGTCCAGACGGACAATACCACGACCATGTACTACCACAACAAACAGGGCAGCATGCACTCCCATCTGCTATGCAAGGAGGCGCGCTGCATCTGGACCCTCGTAAGCCAGTTGGAGGCGGACCTCCTAGCCATCCATTTGGCAGGAGCCTCGAACCAGCTGGTGGATGCTCTCAGCCGCTTAGGCCAGACATCCCACGTGTGGTCTCTCCATCCAGAGGTAGCTTACAGCCTGTTCTCCCGTTGGGGCAAACCGATGGTGGACCTGTTTGCCTCCAGGGAAAACACCAAGCTGAAGCTGTTTCATGCCTCCCCCCCCCCAGCAGGGCTAACTGCAGGGGGATGCCTTCTCGAGGCCGTGGACCCCAGGCCTCCTCTGTGCCTTCCCTCCATTTCCCTTGATCCACAAGGTGTTACTCAAGGTGAGGAGTGACAAGGCGAAGGTGATTCTGGTAACCCCAGACTGGCCATGCCAGTTTTGGTATCCAGATCTCCTCAGCCTCAGCTGCAGGCCCCCGGAGTGGCTTTGTACACGCCCAGATTTGATATCTCTGAACCAGGGGAAGATCTTCCATCCGGACCTTCAGTCCCTGCACCTTACAGTCTGGTACCTGAGCAGCTAGAGTTCCAGGCTTTGGATCTTTCTGAAGATGTCTGCACCGTGGTGCAGGCATCTAGAAAGGAATCAACCAGGAAAAGTTATGCCTTCAAATGGAAAAGGTATTCCATTTGGTGTCAGGGTAAGGGTTTGGACCCCTTATCTTGTTCTGTGGCTAATATTCTTGACTACCTTTGGTCCCTCTCCAAAGGGGGTCTACGGTCATCGACCCTTAGGGTGCACCTGGCAGCCATTTCTGCTTACCGGGCGTGGGCCGGTCAGCCAACAATGGCGCCGGAGACAGTGGTTGGGTGCTTTTCAGAGGCCTGGATCACATATCCCCTCCGGTGCTTGAGACCTCCACCTCCATAGGATCTACTGCTGATATTGGCAAAGCTCATGGGAAAGCCATTGACCAATGCACAGAGTGTTAACTTGTCCTCTTATGTCGTGGAAGATGGCTCACTGGTGGCTGTCACGTCTGCCGGAAGGACAGAGGAGCTCCAGGTGCTTTCGGTGGGCTCCCCTTACCTTGTCTTCCACAGGGACAAAGTTGTCCTGCGCCCTCAGCCAAAATTCCTTCCAAAGGTGGTGTCAGAGTTTCACCTTAACCAGGTGTTAACTCTGCCGGTTTACTACCCTAATTACACCTCTGAGGCAGAGCACAGGCTCCATACTCTGGACCTGCGACGTGCTCTCTCCTATTATAAGGAGAGGACCGTGGAAATTTGTGGAGAGGTTCGCCAGCTGTTTGTCACCTACGCAGAAGCCGCTTCTGGCAGACCTGCAGTGAAGCAGACTATTGCAAGATGGATTACATCATGCATAGGTCTCTGCTATGAGTTGGCGGGCAAGGAGCCTCCCAGAGGGATAAGAGCTCATTCTACCCACCATACTGCTGCATCGGTGGCTGCTTCCAGGGACATCCCTATTCAGGAAATCTGTTGGGCTGCTACCTGGAAGTCAGCAAACACCTTCATCATCCACTACCACATCGACCTTGAGTCACGCCAGGATGCTGGTTTTGGGGCCTCAGTTCTCCCATCTCTTTTCCCCAAGTAAGTATCAGTGGGGGTGTGCGCCTTGCCTCCCTCCTGCTGGAGAACTGCTAGGAGTCTGCCAAAGTGTGGATGAACAACATATCCACGATCCTAGAAGCATGTTACTTACCCTGCCAGTAGTTCTAGGGAGTGGTATATGTTCATCCACCACGGACCCTCCTGACCTCCCGACTAGGGGCCTTTACAATCTGGCTTCCAGCAGGCTAAGATCTGGCGTCACGGGGCAGAGATGAGGTATATATACCACCCGAGTGGGTGGAAGGAGCCAGCTTGAAGACTTCTGGCAAGATTTAAAGTGGAAAGGAACATGCCAAGAAGTGTGGATGAACAACATATACCACTCCTAGAACTACTGTTACAGGTGAGTAACCTGTTGTTTTTGCACACAGAGAGCTAATTGGGATCAGCCACGCACTTGGGTGTGAGGCTCTTATTGCTGACAGTTCACCTTTAAGCTGCCCTGGAGAGGTGGAGTCAATGCAAATGAGGAAGGCATTGGCCAATCAGGAAAGAGAGAGAAGAGAGTGCTGCCTGCAGTCAGCCTGAAGGACCTCAGAACTTTTTCTCCGCTGAACTGGCAACACTGCCCCGGAGCTCTCCCTCTTTAGAGATCTTCCAGTGAGATTTTTCTTCCTTTTGAGTGCTGCCTTTGAGGTATTTTTTTTATTTCTACCATTTTTAATATGGCTGTGTTTGGTTCCGTGCAGTCGTGAGGTTTTTACCGTTTTTAGAAACATAGAAACATAGAAGTTGACAGCAGATAAGGACCTCAAGGCCCATCCAGTCTGCCCATATCTTTTTCTACCTTATAAATGTGCCATCGGCCTTTGCTCTGTCAGTGGCCTATCTATTCATACTCATCTGTATTGCTCCCTTATGCCTATCCCATGCCTGTTTGAAGCCCTGCACTGTTTTCATAGCCACCGCTTCCTGAGGTAGGCCGTTCCATGCATCCTCCACTCTTTCTGTGAAAAAGAATTTCCTCATCTTCCCCCTTAATCGGCCTCCCTCTAATCTCATGCTGTGTCCTCTTGTCCTGCTATTTTTCTTATATTTAAACATGTTGCTCTTTCACCTTGTTAATGCCCTTAAGGTGTTTGAATGTTTCGATCATATCACCTCTCTCCCTCCTTTGCTCAAGGGTGTACATATTGAGCTCCATTAATCTGTCCTCATATGTCTTCTGATGCAGTCCCTGCACCATTTTGGTTGCCCTTCTCTGGACTGCCTCAATTTGGTTAATGTCCTTGTGAAGGTGTGGCCTCCAGTACTGCATGCAGTACTCCAGATGGGGCCTAACCAGTGTCTTGTAAAGAGGGATTATTACCCCCCTCTTACAGCTTGTGATACCCCTACTAATGCATCTTAACATCCCCCTAGCCTTGCCTACTGCTTTAGAGGTCTGCTTGGATGATTTCAGGTCATCAGTGATGATGATGCTGCCCAAGTCTCTTTCTTCCTTTGTGACTGCCAGCAACTCCCCTCCCAGCCTATAGGTGGCTTCAGGGTTTCTCTTCCCTATGTGCATGATCTTGCAGTTCTTTGCATTAAATTCCAGTTGCCACTCTTCTGACCATTTTGCTAGTTTATCCAGATCTCTTCTCATTCTGCCCACCCCAACTGGATCATCTACTCTGTTGCAGATCTTGTTGTCATCTGCAAACAGACAAGCCTTACCCTCTAGTCCATCTGCAATGTCACTAATGAAGATATTGAAGAGGACTGGCCCCAGGACTGATCCCTGAGGTACCCCACTTGTGACTTGCATCTCTTCTGACTGTATACCATTTACCACCACTCTCGGTTTCAAACAACATGAAGTCTTGCTGTATTCTGACTATTGTTTCTCCTCCTAGGCTTTCTGAGTCCCCTTCCCACTTTATGCTTTACAAGAAAGTGGCTGAAACCCTCCAGCTTCCAATGGCAGAAGCAGTAGAGGATCAGGAGGAGCCTGATTTTGTAGAGATGATGGACATCCCAGAGTCCAGGAGATTGACTATTCCTCTCCATAAATCTTTTGGGAAACAGACAGTTAAAATTTTAAAAACTCCTAATTCCATACCTCCTGTGGACAGAAGAATGGACAAGAGGTATACCCTTTCAGGCTCGGACACGGAGTTCCTTTCCCAGCAATGCAGCCATGTTGGGGTAGTGCAGGCTGCTGCCTGTGATAGGCAAATATTCCCTTGGCTTCACACCCCCAGATAAGGATTCCAGGAGGATTGATGCCATGGCAAAGAAGCAGTCATGGTAGCATCTTTGGGACTCAGGCAGGCTAACTATATGGCCTACACAGCTAGATACCAGAAGTCCAGGTGGGACACTGTGCTGGCTCTGGCTAAACAGGCCCCTGACCAGCTTGCCAGGAGCTGGAGCAGGTGGCTGTGGATGGGATTGAGGCATCCAAGGTGCAATTTCATGCTGCTGTGGACTCCAGTGATGTTTCTTCTAGAGTCATGGCTACATCTGTGGCCCTTCGGACGATGGCTTGGCTCAGATGTACTAGCCTATCACAGGATACCCAGGCTAAGGCCATGGATTTCCCTGTCATTGGTAATTCTCTGTTTGGGGAGCAGACAGAGAACTACATGAAGAAGATGGACAAGTACAGGACCACCAACAGGAGTGCTCAGGCCAAAGAAAGGCAAGCCACTTCTTAGAGACAGCATTCCAGGGGCAGGGGCAGGCCCTTTCAAAGGCCCTTTTACCAAGCCCAGGCCTCCTCTTCTGCTTATGCTCAGAGGGGGTTCTTCAGAGGGAGAGGCAGAGGGGGAATGAGCAGGCCTGCTTCCACCCCTCAGCCTAAAGCCCCTGCCAAGCAGACACCCTGATGGGTCTGCCCGGGCCGATTCTCCAGTACCTGTAGGGGGCAGGCTGGCTTACTTTGTCCAGGACTGGAAGTCTTTAACATCAGACAAGTGGGTCCTGGAAGTAGTAAGCCAGGGACTGGTTCTCAGCTTCAAAAAGTTTCCCAAGATGAGAACAAGATCCTTTCCACCTGCAAATCCATCAGAGACCCTTGCCCTAGAGGCAGAGGTTTCTTCCCTCCTGGCTCTCGGAGCCATAGAAAGGGTTTCTACCCTACACAGGGGCAAAGGATTGTACTCCAGGTCCTTCCTAACCCCCAAAAGACAGGTGAATGGTGGCCCATCCTGGATCTAAGATATCTGAACAAGCACCTTTTAAAACCAAAATTCAAAATGGTGACTCTGGGAATAATTCTGCCCTCTCTAAGGCCAGGGGACTGGCTAGCCTCCCTGGACCTCAAAGATGCCTATTTTCACATTCCCATCAGGTGCTCCCACAGAAGGTACCTCAGGTTCGAGTTGCCCTCAGGCCACTATCAATTCAGAGCAATGCCCTTTGGCCTAGCATCAGCCCCAAGGGTGTTCACAAAGTGCCTGGCAGTAGTGGTTGCTTTCCTAAGGAGAAAAAAGATCTCCATCTTTCCATACTTGGACAACTGGCTCATAGTGGGTCAGTCTCCAGACCAAGTCAAGTCACATCTTCAAATAACTCAGCAAGTGCTCACTTTCTTAGGATTCCTCCTCAACCTTCCAAAGTCAGTTCTCAGAGCCAGTACAGCTCCTCACCTTTATAGGGGCGGAGCTGGATACAACAAAGCAAAAGCCTTCCTTCCCTGGACAGGGCAAGGACCCTTATAGAACTGGCCTCTTCATTCACCCTTCAGGTGTCTCGACCAGCAAGGCACTTCTTGCAGCTCTGGGCCACATGGCTGCCTCTACAGCAGTGGTCCAGGGCAAGATTTCAGATGAGGGACATTCAGTTCCACTTAAGAGCCTTTTGGTCCCAAAGAAAGGATTCCCTTACCAAACTAGTCCCAGTGACTTGAACCCTGATCCAGGCTTTGCAATGGTGGCGGGATCGGGACAGTTTAAGACAGGGAGTTCCTTTTGTCTCTCAGTCTCATTCAGTAATACTCACCACGGATGCCTCCCTGCTGGGCTGGGGAGCCCACTTGGGGGATCTTACTACCCAGGGGCTGTGGTCACCTCAAGAATCTCTGCTTCACATCAATCTCTTGAAACTCAGAGCAGTGTTTTCTGGCACTGCAAGCCTTTTCCAAATCTGTAAAGAACAAGGTGGTCCAGATCAGAACAGACAATACCACCACAATGTGGTGCATCAACAAGCAAGGAGGCACTCGGTCTACAGCCTTGTGCACAGAAGCAATGAAGTTGTGATCTCTGGCCTATTCCCTGCAAACCTCTCTGATAGCAGTTCACCTCCCAGGGAAGGACAATGTCCTAGCAGATGCTCTCAGCAGGATATCTCAGGGCCATCACGAATGGACCCTAGATCCCCTAGTATTGGAAATGATTTTCTCGAGATGGGGCACTGCACAGATAGACATATTTGCAGCCCCAGACAATCACCAACTTCCTCTTTTTTGTTGCAGACCCCCAGTCTTGGGCTCAGTTCCCCTGGATGCTCTGATTCTGAGTTGGTAAGGGAAGTTCCTGTATGCTTTTCCCCCTTTCCTCTCCTGTTCAAAGTGCTAGTCAAGATCAGGTCTCAACCATGCAAAGTGATTCTGATTGCTCCAGACTGGGCCAGACAGCCCTGGTACCCACTGTTGCTGTCCTTAGCAGTCCACCTTCCCCTGTCTCTTCCCAGGAATTACAACCTGTTGACATCCTCTCAGGGAAGGATTTGGTATCCGAACCTCAAATCTCTCAATCTCAAGGCCTGGCTCTTGAAGAGTTAGAGTTTTCTGATTTGCACCTCTCTCAGGGGGTTCTGGATATCCTTAAGGCTTCTCGAAAGCCTTCCACCAGAAAGACTTACAACTCCAAGTGGAAAAGGTTCACTATTTGGTGCTCTAATAAGCATATTTCTCCAGAATCTGCTGGGTTGCCTACGGTCCTGGACTATATGGTTCATCTTAATGGCTTGGGACTTAGACCAGCTACACTTAAAGTGCACATGGCAGCTGTTTCTGCCTTCTTGTCAGTAGGCAAGCCCTCTTCTCTGTCAGCCCATCCTGTGTTTTGTAAGTTCTTCAAGGGATTGCTGCACACCAATCCCCCCCTTTAGGGACCCTGCTCCTGCTTGGGACCTTAATGTTTGCATTGCTCAGCTTATGCAACCACCCTTTGAGCCTTTGTCCTCTGCAGAGCTCAAGTACTTGACTTGGAAAACTGTGTTTTTGGTAGCCATTACCTCTGTCAGGTGTATCAGTGAATTGCAAGCCCTGTCAGTGGAGCCTGATTTCATCTCTTTCCATAGAGATAAAGTGGTCCTAAGAACTAACAGGAAGTTTTTGCATATGGTGGTTTCAGATTTCCACCTTAATCAGTCTGTCTCTCCCTGTTTTCTTCACTGACCATTCCTCCTGTGGAGAGAGGAGGTTGCACAGCCTGGACGTAAAAAGGGCCCTTAGCTACTACATAGAGCGCACCAAGGGTCACAGGTTTGGGTCCCTCCAGTTGTTCCTCACTTATGGAGAGGTCGGTAAGGGCAAACCTGCCACTAAAAGATCTATTGCCAGGTGGATTGTATCTTGTATACAATTCTGCTATGAAAAACTGGGTAGAACCCCACCCTCAGGCCTGAGGGCTCACTCTACTAAAGGTACACCTGCTTCCCTGGCTGCTGCCTATCTTAGAAATTTGTCAAGCAGCCATCTGGAAAACAGTCCATACATTCACCAAGCATTACTCTCTGGATATCCAGGCTAGGAGTGATGCTCGGTTTGTCATAGCAGTACTTCAGAGCCTATTCCCAAAGCAGGTTCTGTCCTTCCTCCATGGAGTTATGCTTGGTAGTCTGAAATAGTCAGAATACAGCAAGACTTCATGTTGTTTGAAGAAAAAATTACTCACCTTAGTATTGTTGTTTCTTCTAATGGAGTCTTGCTGTATTCTGACCTCCCCCCATGCCTCCCCTCTCAGAACCTGGTTTTTGGGGTGTGGGTGGGCAGGAGCAGTGTTGGCACCCTAGAGGTGCCCCTTTCTCACCCTCCTTTATTTTGGGTGTGTGTGTTGTGTTTGGTTTTTTGGGTTTCCTGACTTGAGTCTTTGCTTTGAAACTAAAAAAAACCCTTTTTTAATAAATTTAGTTGCCAGTGGCTAGTGTGAGTCTTACAATTTCCACACAGAACTTCTAGTGAGTATTGCTTGTAAAGATCTGATGGTTTGAGTTTAAACAGCAGCAGACAGAGGCTTCAACCGAGCTCGAGCTCAGCGATCCATGCCCTGCATGGAAAGTTAACTCTTTGTCCTCCTGGGTAGTTCAAAGGTTGGCAATCACTACAATAGTCAGAATACAGCAAGACTCCATTAGAAGAAACAACATTACTAAGGTGAGTAATTTTTTTCTTCTGTTTCACTCCCTAGGGATTACGGTCAAGTGGTCAAAGTCCAATCCGACCCCTACACAGTCGCTCCAATATATAGGAACGGTTCTAGACATCGTTTCTGCCAGGGCTTACCTCCCAGCCGACAGAGAAGACAAGCTCTTATCTCAGGCTTCCCAGATACAAGCTCAAAAAGTAGTCACAGCCAGATGTATGTTATGCCTTCTAGGACATATGGCCGCTACCATCCCTGCGGTGGCACTTGCCCATTGTCACATGAGACCAGTCCAGTGGGTTCTCCAGAACCAATGGTCTCAAAGAACAGGAAATTTCAAAGAGTCACTCTCACACTGCAGTCCGCCCTATCATGGTGGACCCACTGTGCCAATCTGTCTCAAGGCATGCCCTTCCAATCTCCCCCACCCCAGTAGATGTTGACCACGGATGCTTCTCTAGAGGGTTGGGGTGCACACCCAGGTCATTACAGGACACAAGACAAGTGGACCCGTTCTCCCACTCCTCCCCACATAAATCTCTTGGTGATGAGGGTGGTCCGCTTAGCCCTTCAGGCCTTTCAACCTCACTTGTCCCCGGGACCGTTGCCGATTTAGTTAGACAACACCTCAGTAGTCTACTCCCCCAACAAACAAGGAGGTACAAAGTCCCGTACTGTACACAGAGAGATGATTGCAGTCTGGCAGGAAGCCATAAAGCAACACCTTATATTGACAGCCGTCCATCTACCAAGATGCCACAATCTTCTGGCTGACCTTCTCAGTCGCCAGTCTTCCATGCACGAATGGACACTTCATCACAAAGTTCTTCAGAAAATCTTTCATTCATGGGGGAAACCGCAACTGCACTTGTTTGCCTTCCCCATCAGTCACCATCTTCCCCAGATACTTTTCCATTATCCCAAGCAAAAAGGGATGGTCTATAGATGCCCTGTCCCAGTCATGGACAGGACTCTTCTTATATGGTCTCCCCCATCTCTCTCCTGCAATGGACTCTACTAAAACTGCAACTCAAACCTGCCACCATGATTCTCATAGCCCCTCTGTGGCCTCGGCAGGTGTGGTTTCCCCTATTTCAGCAATTCTCAATGGCGGAACCCATTCCATTAGTAATAAGACCAGATCTGTTGACTCAGAATCAAGGGACCCTTCTACATCCCAACCTGAAATCACTACACCTTTATGCTTGGCTCCTGAGAACGCTTTCATAGAACGTCTCCAAGTATCCTCCCCTGTGGCCAGTATTCTATTAGCCTCATGTAAACCAGTGACCAGGGAAACTTATAATGCCAAATGGAAACGTTTTTCCGTTTGGTCGGCTTCCCGGTCATTGGATTCTTATTCAAACAACATGAAGTCTTGCTATATTATGACTATTGTAGTTTGTCCCACCACTAGAACTGCTCCGGAGGTGAAAGAGTTAACTTCCATGCAGAGCATGGAGCTTAAAGCGCGAGCTCGGTTCAGAAGCTCTGTTAGGGTGGTTTCAAACCGAAACCGTCAGATTCTTTACTCCGCCTCACTGAACAGTCGCTCTGGAGATTCCTCCTGTTGCTCGGTTCATTTCTTCGGTTTAAAGCGCTATTTCTCGGTTGAATTTAACCGCAATTTAATTATTTTAACCGCAAAACCGATCGGTTCAAGCTATGTCTATGGTATTGTAAGTAATAGATAGGTTTTCCCTGTGTGGAACTTGTAAAATTATCATTGGTTCGGTTGAACCGATCGAATTGTATTAAAACTTAAGTTTAAAGCCTTTTAAGGCTTGTTAGAGTGCGGTTCCCGGTTCTTATCGGTTCTAAAAAAAACGGATTTCATTATGGTTTTTCCATCACCCGCGGACACGGTTTGGAACCGAGTAAGGGTGTCTTCGCCTGGCACTGCATAAAAGGCAAGTTTGTTGGTTAGGCTGGCATCATGTCTGAGAAACCCAAAAGAAAACCGGCCCACTGGTTTCAACACTGTAGTGTCTGTGGGGAAGCCTTTGCCAAGGCTGACCCACACACTACATGTGTCTATTGTGTGGGGTTTGACCACCTCAATTCAGACTGCCAGATTTGTAAAAATTTCCCTGCAGCCACCCTGGACAAGAGAGTGAGCAGGCTCAGGGAACGAGAGGCCAAAAAGTCCGCTGACCCGGATGGCCAGCCCGGTTCAGTGCCAACCGAACCGGAGGGAGTGCCCTCTGACCAGGGCGAGACTTCCTCGGCCAAACGAAAAGCTGGCTCTGAGGAGCCAGTTCCAGCAAAGAAAACTAAAAAATCAGCAGGTTTGGAGTCCAAAATTCCTTCTCCAACTGCTGCAGAGATAGCCAGGGCAGTACAGATTGTCCAGTCCCTGTCTCATGTTTCCTCCAACCGCCACTGTCTGGCAAAGGTCGGTTTGTACGGTTCCAATGGTTCAGGATTATGATATAGAAGAGTTTTATGAACCAGAGGAGGGGATGAGGATTATGATCAGTGTGAATGTGACTTTGAAAGTCTGGATGCCCATTGAACCAGACATCTCCCCAGACAGACCTTCAGGTGAGTCTCCCCTGGGCTTTCTGAGTCCCTTCTCATTTTTGTTTTATAAAAGTTGCTGAGACCCTCCAGCTTCCTTAGAGGAGGCTTTGGATGAGCAAGAGGAGCCTGACTATGTGGAGATGATGGATATCCAGAGTCCAGGAGATTGTCCATCCCTTTACATAAATCTTTAGGAAGCAAACAATAAAAATTTTAAAAGTTCTAATTCTGCCTCCTGTGGATAAAAAGATGGACAGGAGGTACACTTTGTCAGGTCCTGATACAGATTTTCTTTCACAGCAATGCAGTCATGTTAGTAGTTCAGGCTGCAGCCTGTGATAAAGCTAATATTCTCTGGCTTCACATCCTCCTGACAAGGATTCCAGGAAGATTGATGCCATGGCCAAAACAATACATGGCAGCATCCTTGGGACTCAGACAAGCAAACTATGGCTTATGTTGCGTAGATACCAGAAATCTAGATGGGACCTGTCATGGCCTTGCCAAACAGGTCCCTGGCCAGCTTGCAAAGGAGCTGGAACAGGTGGCTCTTGATGGTATTGAGGCATCTAAGGTGCAATTCCATGCTGCAGTGGATTCTAACAATGTATCCTCTAGAGTCATGGCTACATCTGTGGCTTTTCGGAGATTGGCCTGGCTCAGGTGTACTACTTTGTCACAGGATACCCAGTCTAAGGCTATGGATTTTCCTGTGGTGGGAAATTCTCTGTTTGGGGAGCAGACAGAGAATTATATGAAGAAAATGGACGAATATAGAACCACTTATAGGAGTGCACAAGCCAAGTAACGGCAAGCCACTCCTCAGAGGCAGCCCCCTAGGGGTAGGGGTAGGCCTTTTCACAGGCCTTTTTACCAGACCCAGGCCTCCTCCTCTTCAGCCTATGCACAGAGGGGGTTCTTCAGAGGGAGAGGCAGACGGGGTTCGAGCAGGCCTGCTCCCACCCCTCAGCCTAAAGCCCCTGCCAAACAGGCACCCTGATGGGATGCCCAGGGTCGCCTCCACTACCTGTAGGGGGCAGGTTGGCTCACTTCATCCAGGACTGGGAGTCTTTAACTTCAGACAGGTGGGTCCTGGAAGTAGTGAGCCAGGGTCTGGTTCTCAGCTTCAAAAAATTTCCAGAGATGAGAGCCAGATCTTTTCCACCTACAAACCCTTTAGAGACTCTTGCTTTGGAAACAGAAGTCTCAACCCTCTTGGCTCTCAGAGCCATAGAAAGGGTTTCTCCCCATCACCAGGGCAAGGGTCTGTACTCCATGTACTTCTTTACCCCAAAAAAGACAGGAGAGTGGCGGCCTATCCTGGATCTAAGATATCTAAACAAGCACCTTTTAAAGCCAAAGTTCAAAATGGTGACACTGGGAATGATTTTACCCTCCCTAAGGCCAGGGGACTGGCTAGCCTCCCTGGACCTCAAGGATGCCTACTTCCATGTTCTTATCAGAAGCTCCCATCGAAAGTGCCTCAGATTCGAACTGCCCTCAGGCCATTATCAGTTCAGAGCAATGCCCTTCGGCCTCGCTTCTGCCCCAAGGGTGTTCACAAAATGTCTGACAGTAGCAGCCGCTCATCTAAGAAGGCAAAAGATTGCCATTTTTCCCTACCTGGACGACTGGCTCATTGTGGGTCAGTCTCCAGACCAGGTCAAATCATACCTGCTAGTTACCCAGCAGCTGCTTACCTCTCTGGGATTTCTTCTCAATCTTCCAAAGTCAATTTTGGAACCTGTCCATGTACTCACCTTTATAGGCGCAGAACTGGACACAAAGCAGGCCAGAGCCTTCCTTCCCTTGGAAAGGGTAAGGACCTTAGTGGCCCTGGCCTCAGTCCTTCACTCTGCAGGGTCTCTCGACCAGCAGGCATTCCTGCAGCTCCTAGGACACATGGCTGCCTCCACAGCTGTAGTGCAAGGAGCAAGATTTCAGATGAGGGACATTCAGTTCCATTTGAGAGCTTTGGTCTCAAAGAAGAGATTCTCATCCAAGTTAATCCCAGTGACTCGAACTTTGATCCAGGCCCTTCAGTGGTGGCAGGATCAGAGCAATCTGAGACAGGGTGTGCCTTTCATCCCTCTGTCCCATTCCTTGACCCTTACTACAGATGCATCCCTCTTGGGATGTGGAGCTCACATGGGCGACCTCTCCACCCAGGGGTTATGGTCCCCTCAGGAATCTCTGCTCCACATCAATCTGTTGGAACTCAGAGCTGTTTTTCTAGCACTTCAGGTTTTCTCTGCATCTGTTCAGAACAAGGTGGTACAGGTCAGAACAGACAACACCACTACAATGTGGTACATCAACAAACAAGGGGGCACTCTGTCTTCGGCCTTGTGCACCGAGGCGATGAAGTTGTGGTCTCTGGCTTATTCCCTGAACACTTCCCGTAGCAGTTCACCTTCCAGGCAAGGACAATGTCCTGGCAGATGCTCTCAGCAGGATTTCCCAGGGCCATCACGAATGGTCACTGGATCCCAGTACTGGGGATAGTGTTTGCCAGATGGGGCACTCTCAGATAGATCTTTTCGCAGCCCCAGACAATCATCAACTTCCACTGTTTTGTTGCAGGCCCCAGTGTTGGGCTCCAGTTCCCTGGATGCCTTTCTCCTCGATTGGGAAGGGAAGTTTCTATGCCTTTCCCCTTCCCTCTCCTGTTCAAAGTACTAGTCAAAATCAGGTTTCAGCCCTGCAAATGATCCTGATTGCTTCAGACTGGGCCAGGCAGCCCTGGTACCCACTCCTTCTGTCCTTAGCAGTCCATCTTCCCTGTGTCTCCCCAGGAACCACAATCTGTTAACCTGTGCTCAGGGAGAGTTTGGTATCCAATCTCATCCTCAACCTCAAGGCTTTGCTCTTGAGCAGTTAGAATTGCTGATTTACAACTTTCTCAAAGTGTTCTCGAAATCCTGAAGGCTGCTAGGAAGCCTTCCACCAGGGCTACCTATAACTCCAAGTGGAAAAGATTTTCCATATGGTGCTCTGGGAAGCATGTTTCCCCGGAATCTGCTGATCTACCCACTGTATTGGACTACATGGTCCATCTTAATTCTTTGGGACTGAGACCAGCTACCCTGAAAGTGCACTTGGCTGCTGTCTCTGCCTTCATTTCAGCAGGGAAGCCCTCTTGTCTTTCTGCTCATCCTGTATTTTCCAAGTTTTTTAATGGATTGCTTCACACCAGTCCTCCATTCAGGGACCCTGCCCCGGCTTGGGATCTTAATGTATGCATTGCTCAGCTGATGCAACCCCCTTTGAGCCTCTGTCTTCGGCCAGGCTTAAGTATTGACTTGGAAAACTGTTTTTGGTAGCCATCACTTGCCAGGCGATAAGTGAGTTACAGGCTTTATCAGTAGAGACTGACTTTATTTCCTTCACAGGGATAAAGTAGTCCTCAGGACTAACAGGAAGTTTTGCCTAAGGTGGTTTCAGATTTCCACTTTAACCAATCTGTTTCACTTCCAGTGTTCTTCACTGACCATTCCTCCTCTGGTGAGAGGAGGCTGCACAGCTTAGATGTTAAGAGGGCCCTAAGTTACTACATAGAGCATACCAAGGGTCACAGGTTTGACTCCTCCAACTGTTTCTCACTTATGGTGAGGTTGGGAAAGGAGACCTGCCACTAAGAGATCCATTGCCAGGTGGATGCTTCTTGTATCCATTTTGCTATCAAAAGATGGGTAAGGTTCCCCTCAGGCCTGAGGGCTCACTCTCCAGAGGTACAGCTGCATCTCTAGCTGCTGCTGGAGACATCCCTATCTTGGAGATATGTCAGGCAGCTACTTGGAAGACAGTACACACTTTTCCAAGCATTACTCCTGGATATTCAGGTCAGGAGGGATGCTCGGTTTGGCTCAGCCGTTAGCTGAGCCTATTCCCTAGAAGTAGGTTCTGTCCACTCCTCCATGGAGGTACTGCTGTGTAGTCTGCAATAGTCATAATATAGCAAGACTTCATGTTGTTTGAAGAAAAAAATTACTCACCTTAGTAATGTTGTTTCTTCTAATGAGTCTTGCTATATTAACCTCCCCTGCCCCTCTCAGAACTCCTACTTTGGGTATGGGGTGGGCAGTCCTCTGTTGGCATTTATTGATGCCCTCTTTCATGTTTGGGTGTTGTGTTTATTTAGTTATTTTATCTTATTTCTCTGGTCCACTGACTTGAGTCTTGGTGTTGGGACCACGAAAATGTGTTAATATATTAGTGGCCAGTTGGCTAGTGTAGGTTACAGCTTCCACACAGAACCTTAGTGAGTTTTTGCTTGTAAAGATCTGACGGTTTCGGTTTGAAACCACCCTAACAGAGCTTCTGAACCGAGCTCGCGCTCTAAGCTCCATGCTCTGCATGGAAGTTAACTCTTTCACCTCCGGAGCAGTTCTAGTGGTGGGACAAACTGCAATAGTCATAATATAGCAAGACTCCATTAGAAGAAACAACATTACTAAGGTGAGTAATTTTTTCTTCTTGTCCACTGACGAAAGTGCTGGATTACCTGGCCTCGATTGCCAAGATAGGATTGAGTTATTCCTCTATCAAAGTTCATTTGGCCTCCATTTCGGACTTCCATGAACCTCTTGATGGCAAATTACTGTATCAACATCATCTAGCCAAAATGTTTCTAAGAGGAATGTTGCATATTAAGCCACCTATTAGACGATACACTCTCCCAATGGGATCTCAATTTTCTGATAGAGAAACTGTCCCTTGAGCCTTTTAAACCAGTGGCCACTTGTGACTTCCGTTTTCTTTCTTGAAAAACACTATTTTTATTGGCTGTCAATTCCGCTTGGCATATCTCCAAGCTTTATGCCCTCATGTGTAAAAAAAAAAAAACTCACTTAATTTTTCACAAAGACAGAGTGGCACTTCACACCAATCCTTCCTTCCTACCTAAGTTACCAGTCTATTACCATGAACACTCCAATCAAGGAGAATATTTCCTACATCCCTTAGATGTCCATCATATATTATGATATTATACTAATCAAACTAACTCGATTAGGAAGACCTTTCAACTTTTTGTTAACTTCACCTCACACAGGGAAGGTCTCCTGGTCACTAAACTGACCCTCTCCAATTGACTTAGCACATTGTATTACATTTTGTTACACAAAATATAACAAACCATTATCAGGACCTGTCCAAGCCCATTCTACCAGAGCTATGGCCACCACAACAGCCTGCTTTAAAGGGGCTTCTATCACAGATATCTGCAACGCAGCTACCTGGTCCACAATACATACTTTCATGAAGCACTACAACTTAGACGTTGCTTCACACCGTAGGACTGCCTTTGGCTGAGCTGTTCTACAAGGCCGTCTATCATGATTCCACCCTTCTTGGGTTTACTGCTTGGGATTCATCCCAAGTATATTAATTGCTGCAAGAGATCACCCCGTGGAAGATAGTACAGTTACGTAAAAACTTAGTAACAGTAGATCTTTGAGTGGTATCTCTTGCAGCAGGTACAATCCTGCCCTCTGTCCCCCTTCTTCTCTAGGAGAACAACTTCTGGTCCAGTTATCTATGGGTTGGGATACCTATGTTATCTCTGATCTCCCTCAGTCTGCGCTTAGCGAGCTGAATCCGGCGGGGGAACTGAGGATACCAGGGACCGCCCACACTTCTATAGGAAGCAGGAAGATGATATCATGTGTCAATGGCCCCTGGAAAAGACTTCTAGAAGAGCTGCCGTGCGCCACAGTGACCTCTGGCGATGACCCAAGTGCATTATCTGCTGCTAGAGATACCCCTCAAAGATCTACTGTTACGGTAAATTTTTACGTAACTGTACTTTCTAGGAGTGGTGTATGGTGCACGTCCACACAACCCACCCCACCTCCCCTGGCAAGTGGCACATGGATCCCTGCTTTCAGTGTGCAAGATCTGATGTCATGGGGCAGAGCCAAGGAAGATACCACCTGGGTGGTATCCTCCTTGGCTCAACCTGTGATGCCCTTTTTGAATCCAGCTTGAAAAATGTTCCAGCTGAATTTAAAGGGAAAGGAGAAAAATAAAAGGCCGTGTTAAGGCTGCCACATTTAAAAATAACCACAATCTTGTTTGTCTGATTCAAGCACTTTATTAATGTAATGCTGCCAGTAGTAGCACTCACCCACCATGACAAACTTTTTTAGCAAAACCTCGTGTTTTTTCTCAATGATTATTTATTTTTTGCTTCATGTATTCTAGTTGCGTCTGGGGCTTGGCTTATCCATGTGGTGGCCACCTAAATTTGGGGGAGTTTAAAAAGAAAGGAAGACTGCAGTGTGTGGATGTGCACCATATACCACTCCTAGAACTATGGTTACAGGTGAGTAACCCTCATTTACTACCCGAAACCTTATGCCCCTTTGGAGTATTAACCTCAAGAGAATGCTTCAGGAACAAAGTGAAAAGAGGCATTGGATGTGCTGCCTTAACACCAGCACCCCAGCCACAGCCTAAACAGAACCCCTAACAATTCTGACCTGGTTGCCCAACCATTGCCAGTGGGGGTAATGCTGGTCCACTACTTCCAGGAGTGGTAGAGAGTACCACAGACAAGTGGGTCCTGTAAGTAGTGAGTCAGGGACCGTTTCTGCAACTCAGAAAATTTACAAAACTGCATAAACCAACAGTGTTTCCAGTCCACACTGCACCAGAGAGAGTACTGCTGGGGCTGGATGCAAGAGGAATGCTGTCAGCAAAAGCTGTGGGAAAAGTGTCTTTCTCACAGTGGAGCAAAGGCCCGTTTTCCAAGTATTTTCTTAACCTCAAGAAAAATGAGTGCCAACCCATTTTTAAATTTAAGATTTCCAAACTTGGTTCACTGGATGTAAAACACGTCTGTTCCCAATATTCCTGTCAAGACCTCTGATGGAAATTGCATCAGGTTCGGACTAGGGAACTGCTAATGCCAGTTCATAGCCATGTCCTTCCACATCACCTCAACACTAAATGTTGTTCACAAAGTGCCTAGCTGTTGTTGCAGCACAATTGAGAAATCAAGCTGTGGAGGTTTTTCCTCTTCTTGGACAATTGGTCAGGAGAAACAAAACATGAAACTGTCTGCTCCATATAGAATTTAAAGAGCAGTTTGAAAGCTTAGGCTTCCTAATAAACCTATAGAAGCAACAAATAGTCTGAACCGGGTATTGGACTTCAGAGGTGTGGAGTTGGACATCCTGCAAGGAATAGCACTCTTTCCACATGCAAGGGTATCAAGCTGGTTTGATACTACAGAGTATTTTGCCCTGGGCCAGCCAAGGCCTGCACAGGATCTTTCCGCAGCTTCAAGGTCACATGGCTTCCACTACATCAGTGACACCAAGGGCTAGATTTCAAATGAAATATATAGCATCATTACAGAGATCACTGGTCATAAATATGGATTCAGTCCCAATGTTGTTGCAAGTAACAACATATTTTTTACAGGCACTTAAGTGGTGAAAGAAGAGGAAAGCAACCTCTTAGAGGATCTCATTCTTCTAGTATTCACTAGCAAGTGTAATCAGAACAGATGCTACACTTCTGGGATGGAGTGCCCACCTGGAAGACTTTACAGTAAGTGTCATCTGGTGTCCACCGGAGACCAGGATACCCATCAACCTGCAAGAAATCAGGGCAGTGTTCCTGGCCATGCAAGCTTTTTTTTTTTTCTTCAGAAATACAAGATCCGTCTGTCCAGATTAGGACAGACAATACCATAGCAACATATTACATAAAGAGACAAGGAGGGGAAACCCGATCTCCAAAACTATACACAGAAGTTATGAAGATCTAGTACCTAGTTTATTCAGTAGATTGTGAGACTACCTGTAGTACATCTTCCAAGGAAAGACAATGTACTGGCAGAATTCTAAGCAGGATGTCATAGAAAAAGAGATGTGCAAGAACAAGGGGGCACAATATGAAGATGGGGGGAATGGCTCAGGGGCAACATGAGGAAGTATTTTTTCACAGAGAGGGCAATGGATGCATGGAACAGCCTTCCTGAGGAGGTCGTGAGGTCAAAAACAGTGGGGGAATTCAAGAATGCATGGGAGACATAAGGCAATGCTGGTGGGGGGGGGGGTAGGAGGAAGTAGCCTGTTGGTTAACTAGGATCTGCAGCTTATCCAATAGGTAGGGAAATGGGCAGACTGAGTGGGCCAAGCGGTCCTTATCTACCGTCAAAGTCTATGCTTCTATGTTTCTATGAAATCAAATTAGAACACTGAATCGGCTAATCCAGAAGTCTGTGTTCAGAAGATGGGGTACCACAGAAATCTGTTCAACCCATAGGAGAACTACCAGCTTCCCCAGTTTTGCTGCAGGCCTCCAGTATTAGGCACAGTGCCGGAGGATACACTAACACTGGCCTGGATTTCTATATGCTTTTCCACTATTCCCACTCAGAGAGTGCTCATAAACCTGAGAAGGGAGCTTGCAAAGTGAAACTGATAGTTCCAGACAGGGACAAATAGGCCTAGTACTACATGCCACTGCCCCTGTATGACAGGAATACAATCAGTCTGCCACAGATACACAATATGTTTTCTCAGCCAGGGCAGAATAACATTCCTAGACTTCAGAATCCTACCATGGTTCTTCAAGAGCTAGAAATCGCTACTCTCAAGTTATCAAAAGAGGTAATGAAGGTGTTGGGTGTCCAGATAACCATCAACAAGGGTTACATATGCCTCAGAATGGAGGAGATTATCATGTTGGTGTGCCACCTGAAAGATCATCCTCATACAGGCAGGATAGCCTATAGTCCTGGACTGTCTAGTATACTTACAGGTCACCAAGCCTCAGGCCTCCTACTCTAAAAGTGCACCTGGTAGCAGTCTCATCTTATACAGCAGTTGGCAAGCCTGAATCTTTGGCCTCATATCCTTTTTTCAGAGGTCCTTCAAAGGCCACAGCCATTTATACTTTCCTATGAAGGATCCTGTCCCTCCCAGGACCTAAATGTATGCCTTGCCCATATGATGGGAGCTCTTTTTGAGCCAGTGGCTAAAATATGTAACTTGGAAAACAGTTTTTTTCTAGTTACCATGACATCTGCCAGGAGGCTGAGCAAACTGCAAGTCCTGTGTACAGATACAAACTACATAATTTTTGCACTCCTATAATTTTTGTTCCTGTGTGTATGTGTGTTTTTCCCCCCCTAAATCTTGTATTGTAATTTATCTATCTTTACCATCCTGGAAGCAGTCTAGCGTAGTGGTTAAGGGCACTGAGCTGCAAACCTGGAGACCTAAGTTTGAATCCCATCGGACCCCACTTGCATACTGTGTGACCTTGGGCAAGTCACTTAACTTCCTGGAAACAAGCTCTGGCTTAGTGTGCCTTTCCTTGGTAAACAATTTTGCCTTTCTCTTTCCATATTGTATCCTCCTGGGTTGTACCTGAAAATAGGCATTTAATTGTCTAGTGTGCTTACCTGGTCAATAAAAAACTAAATCGATACATTTTTTCACCGGGACAAGGTAGTTCTCAGAACTACAGAAAGCATCTTCCTAAAAGCGGTGTCAAGAGTTTTTACTGGAACCAGTCACTCACTCTTCTAGTATATTTTCCTGAGCATTCCAGTGCAGGTCAGCAAAACTGCACTCACTGGATGCAAAAAGAACATTGATAAAATACTCCACACGAGAGATGTCAGGTCAAACAACACTCAGTTTTTCATCATGTATGGTGAAGTGAGAAAGGTAAACCAGCAATTGGGGAAACTGCATCTCATTGGATAGTCTCCTGTATCCAATTCTGTGATGAGAAAGCTAGCAGGGTACCACTCAGAGGCCTTCATTCTCATCCACGAGAGGGACATCAGCCTTTGTGGCAGCTACAAGGTTTTTGGTTTTTTTAGTTTAGTTTTAGTTTATTAGATTTGGAAAACCTTTATTTATTTTATTAAAATGTTGGTGACTGGGAAAAGCACATTGAGCCGAGGCTCGTTTCCAGGTGCGACCCGAGGACGGGGTAACAACATGCACAAAGGGTTTCAAAAGTACACAATACCGAATAAAAATGCAGGATAAAAATAATACAAGCATAACAAATAATTACATTAATTAAGTCTGATTGCAGGTCGCACACAAAAGGTAGAGCGAGGAAGAGAAACACATGTCGGAGTGCTAGCAAGATAGCAGATTAGGATGAAGGGATGCAGAGGAGCAAAGGGGCTTTTGGTCATGAGAGTATACTGAGGACTGCAGAGACTTACTGATGCTGGGAGAGGGGATACTAGGCGAAGGACTGGCAGGAGAGAGACTGCTGTAGGGGAGGATGTTTTTTGGGGGGGTGATACGACAGGAGAAACTCTGAGCTAAAATAGCCCTTTTTCAAAGGTGTCAACATCATTTGCAAACAGTACAAATAGTCCAAAACTATACAGAGAAACAGTTCAATTTACAATTACAAACCAGCTTTTTTGAAAAATTAGTACATCATTTTTTAAAAGCATTACAATTATTTTAGCATGCCACGCAATGCAAGAAAACAGCAGCAAAGGCAAACAAGATGCTGGAATGCATATCTAGGGGGATCAGTAGTAGGAGAGGAGGTTATACTGCCCTTGTACAGGTCACTGGTAAGGCCGCATCTAGAGTATGGAGTTCAGGACTGGTGCCCACACGTCAAAAAGGACATTAACCTGCTGGAGAAGGACCAGAGGAGGGCTACAAAGATGATAGTGGGTCAGCAGGGTAGGGCATATGAGGAGAGGTTGAGGGCACTGAACATGTACTCCCTGGATGACAGGAGAGAGGGGGGACATGATTGAGCCCTTCAGGTACTTGAAAGGGATAAATAAGGTTGATAAGGAGAGTCTGAGTGGCAACCATAACACTAGGGGGCATAGCCTTAAGCTGGAGGGGGAGAGGTTTAGGAAGAAGGTCAGGAAGCACTTCTTCACAGAGAAGGTGGTGGACACTTGGAATGCACTGCCAGAAGAGGTCATCTCATTGAATACAGTGGGCAGCTTTAAGAGAGGCTGGGATAGGCATGGGGGAAAGTAAGGATCTTGGGTAGGGAGGATGGAAGGAGTGGGGAGGGAGGGCAGGGACGTTAGCTCAAGCTGTGGACCCTGCAATACAAGCAGACTTGATAGACCAAATGGCATTCTTCTGCTGGCTTCTTTGTGTGTATGTATGTTTATTTGTATTTAAACCACAAATTTCAGATGGAAGCAAATTGTAGACCTTTGCTGCTCTAGTAGAAAAAGACCTTTGTCTTGTTAGTTTTCCTGTAGGGAACTTGAAGTCTTTTATATACCATGTTCTCAATAAGGAATCTATTTGAGACTTGATTAAAGAGTGATTGAACCCCAGATGAGCTATGACACAGGAGTGACTTTGTACACATAATAATGAGATTGCAATCAATTCAAAAATGAAGAGGTAGCCAATTTAGTGCAGTACATAAATGACACCTATTACTATCCCTTCTACAGTTTAAAACAAATCTACAGGTATTATTTTCAGCAACATTCATTTTCTTCAAGATAGTATTACAAGCTGCTGAATAGACAACTAAACCACAATCAACAATTGAAAGAATCAGGCTATTCACCAGTAACTTTTTAACTTCACCAGTAAAATTATTATTTCGATAAAGACCAATCTGTTTATTAATACTCCTTTACAACATAATCAGTATGGCATGTAAAGGCAACACGGTGTCTAAAAACACCCCCAGATATTTAAATGATTGAACCTGCTCAAGAACCTCACCACTTGGAGTAGTAATAGTCAAAACTGAACATTTACCAAGACTATGCGTACTCCCAAATAACAGTCTTGTCCCCCCCATTAATAACCAAAGCATTTTGCTATAACCAATCCCAGATTCGCTTAAAATCATGTTGCAAACACTTCTTCATCTTATCAAAATTTCCTCCAGAAGTAAAAAGAACAGTATCATCAGTGTATAAAATTTTCTGGGAGTACTTGGCAACATTATATACTATATTAATAAAAAGACTGAATAACAGGGGCCCTAGAACGGACCCCTGTAGAACCTCTGTTTCCAAAGGCAAAATGGAGTAAAATAAATTTACATTTTACTCTTTGGGTTCGATTAGTCAAATAGTTGGAGAACCATGCCATTGCAGCAATCAACAGTCCCATCTCCCTGAATTTTATTACCAGTAGTTTATGATCAACAAGATCAAAGGCCTTCAATAGATCCAGGAAGACCGCTCCAGCATATTCACTCCTGTCCAAAGCTCCATGAAAGACCCTCAGTTAACTCGGTCAAAGCCGTAGTCTTAGTATGCATCCTCCAAAAGTCATGCAGTTCCTTAACAAACAAATCGTACTTAGAGATGTATTCCTGCAGTTGGTTACTGGGTCGTCCCCCATTAAGAGTTTTGTAAAGCAGCTGCCTGAAAAGCAGTATACACCTTTACAGAACACTACTGTCAAGACACAACATGTAGAAGGGATACTAGGTTGGCACTGCTGTCTTCCAAAGCCTTTTTCCCCCAGGAAGGTTCTGTACCCAGCCTCCTGAGGTACTGGTATGGAGTCTGCTATTTGTGATACAGGGATTGTTTCTTCTAAGGGATCCCTCACAAAGTATCATGATCCCTAATCACTGCCTGTCCTTACAAAACCTGACAAAAAGGTTCTCAAAAGAATCAGTTGGCTTAATAAGACTTGAGCATTAATTGTTACGGTTCTTCAACAATTAATGTTTAGTTTTTTTATTATACTTTTTTATTCGGAGAAAAAGAATTATGAACAAAAAAAGCACAATACATTCATATATTAATTCTTCTCGAACAGTTTTACCCCGCTAAGATCTCATTACAAGTATAAATAATTTTCTTTAGTTTTAGGGGGATAAAAAGAAAATAAAACAGAAAGTGCCACAACCACCTCCTGCTAGTCCCAAGCTTTAATCCATCCCATTCAGAGTTAAACCTAATAGATTCTCTTAAGGTGTAGTCCCTAAAAAAAAAAAAAGAACATTTGTTTCCTATGGAATATCTTCCAGCTGGGATAGATTTCAATTTCATCCATCTGTTATAGGGATATACTGGGTATTATCTCCAGGATTTTCCTCCTCCTGATCTGAATCTGATTCCGGTTCTGTTGGCAAAGACACATTCTTCTCATAAAAATCCTTGGCTTTATCCACATCCATAAAGTAGTAGTCCCTGTTCTGAAAATCATCTTAAATTTAGCAGGAGCTTGAAGAACTGCACAGACTCCTGCCAAAGTAAATTATTTCCGTAAGGTTAAGAAACGTTTCCTACGGCATTGTGTTGCCAAACAAAAATCTAGGTAAAGATGCATTCTAACTCCGTCATACACTATACCATTTTTCGCTCTTGCTAGCTGCAACAACTTATTCCTTAAGGGTACTATGGGAAAGGAGCAAATCAGCACCTCGCCCTTGTTTCTGAAGCGACACCTGCTTGTGATTTAGGTAGGAAAAACGGAGTCCAACAAAACTGGTTGGTCAGGGGAGAGAGTAAGAGTTAATATTCTTTCTACCTCCAGCTTTAACTCCATATCTGGTACAGCCACTGAAAGTCCAGTCAGACGTAGATTTTTCGAAAGTATAATATTCTCAATGTTTTCTAGTTTACCCAAGGTATTTATCTGTTCATGAAGGGCAGCATTAACTGCTCCCTTCACTGTTAAAACTCTGGCTGCAAGCTTCTCTGTTTCTTTCTCTGAGGCAGTAACCCATTCCTCAATCACTGTTATCTTTGCCTCGATATTTTCACATCGAGTTCCGATATCGGATAATGTAACTTTAATATCTGAAAGTATACTCTTAGCATCAGTCTGGAAGTCCGTAAGAAACAATTGAAGTGAAGTCCGTGTAGTTTTTTGCAGGGCTTTCACCTTTGCGCTTGTATCGGAGTGCGTTGCTGTGGGGCCGGCCATCCCTTCCGGTGGGAACTGCACATTGTCACTCCCGCGTTGAGATGTTTTCTTCCCCGTAGACGTTTTTGGGGAAAAATATCTGTTTGCTCTGTACTTTTCCCTGCTTCTTCCTTAGTTTTAACAGTTTGAGACATCGCTAATATTAGGAAATAAGAGCAGGAAAGTCTCAACACAGTGGAGCTGTGCGGAAGTAAGTGCGACCATCTTGTTCTCGAGAGCGCCCTCCACAATGTTTAGTTTTAGTTTGCATACTGTTTCAGTAAGAATCGTGATTTGTCTGTCATATTTGCTTGGTGTTTTCAAAAATTTTCCTTTTTAGAAATGTTATATTTTGGTAGACATTTAGCTAGACTCAGTGTGCACAGCTTATCTAACTATAGAAACAAATCTGATGTTGGTTTGCTAGAACAGCTATAACCACAGAGTTTGAACTTTATCCTAATTCCAATGAACATTCCTTCATTAGCATGTAAGGTGGTAATAAATTACCTTTCTTAGGTTCTTGGTGGAACGGCACAAAGGAAGAGACAACAGACAAGTGGTGTCGTAATAAATGAAATTTATTACAGATCAGTAATACAGACTTGCTACCAGCAGTGTTATCACTAGGAAAACTAGCCAGTTTTCCTTAACTGCGTAAAGCAGTCTCTCGGCTCAGGGAAGTTACGTACTACAGAGTCTTATACCACAATAATTGCTATGGTAACTACTAAAGAAGATACATAAAAAGTATATAATTGGACAGTAGCAGGTGGCCTGCGTAACTATCCTAACTAACATGAAAAGTTGCTTAGCATGCATAGTTAGGCTAACAATGGGCTACTGTGAGCCCCCATGGTCATAATAGTAGTACAATTACTAAAGATGGCACTATTGCCTTACTTATGATAATACTGTGAAAACAGAGTAATAAGCATCTCTTATAGCAGTAAAATATAAAAAGTGTATAATATGCATTAGTAGAACACAGATCCTGACACTTGTGTTCATACAATGAATGCATGTACCTACATATGTATTGCTGTCTGTGAGGTGATGGTGCAATCAGGGGTGCTGGACCCCCCCCCCCCATTGCCTCAGAAGGGGCAACAATCCCAGGAAAGTAGTGGGATGGAGCTAAAAAGTCGTTTACGAGCCCAGCGCACGAGCCTTGTAAAGGAATTTGAGTTGTTCTCGGTGTTGCCATAGAGTACGTCGCAGACAGCAAAGGGTTAGTATCAGAAAGACAATCAGAAAGGGCTGTATAATAACAAAAGCTTTAAAAGTCAGTTCTAACCAAGTATTGGATAGAGCAGTACTTAAATCACCATTATGAATTAGATCATTAAGAGCATCATCAGCCTTAGAAATATTATTGCTAATATAGATCAAATGTGAATCTTTACTAGCTAAAAGAGACTTTAAAGAAAGAGTCAAAGTGTCAATGTGCATGTTAAACACGGGCAAATACTGAGACGAGGCAAGCAAGTATTGCAGAATGGTATCAATAATATATGGTTCAGGGAGAGGAACAGGAGTAAATTACTGTTACCAATTACTGTTTTCTTCTGTGGGGTGAAACAGAAGTTAGGAGCTGAAATATCCAAGATTTTTCACATTAAGCAAAGGATTTATGATCTGTTGCTACATAATACTGCCCATCAGAATTGTAAGTAACTGTCAAAGTTGGAACCCTCCATTGCTGTAGACGTATAGGACATGCAAAGGACTGGTTGGTTTGCCGTGAAGTGAAGCGATGTACCTCTTCCAGGTAGATTTGGAATGCAGCTGTTTCGGTGGCAGGCACTGAAGATGCAGCTTGTGAAGATTCGTATTCATCATCTTCATCAATGTTAGTCAGGTTGGACGGCAAATCATCACCCAAAGTGTAGGACCAGTCAAGATGTTCCGGGGAGTAACCACAAACAGGTTTCACAGTGTCGAAGAAGTCATAGCGGCACAAGTAGTAGTATCCCTTCTTGGCGCAACAGTTCAGATGGGATGCCACCCAGGCTTGGAGAACAGAGTGGTAGACCAATAAGGAGAGAAGGTCAGTTTGTTCTCTGTAGATGTCAACATCCAGATGTCCGATGGAATTAATAGCAGCCAGTTTGTTGACGTTTGTGGATCAAAGCGGGGTAGTGGCACAGTAAAAGTAATAAACATATTGTCATGAAGTGAGCAAGTTTTAGTAATGTAACAAGGTGCTTGATTTGGATATCATGAAACATATCTAAGATTTCTAGCAGTAGACAGAAATATTAACAGAGTTTGACATACACATAGTAATGCAGCCATTCGATTTGCAATGAGGACAATACCATTTAGCCATTCTCCTATCATGGATAAGATCTGGAATGCATCCTGTTTCCAAGTCACTGAAGAGATTGCTAACAGTGGCAATTACGTAAGAACCATAAGCAGAGCATAAAAGTTTGCGGGCAATATATTGCTTGTCTGCCTCCTTGTTATTTTGAAAAAGTTCATTAATTATATTTTTAGTATCATTGAACCCTTTGGCAATTTCCTGCTTGTTATATACAATAAAATGTTTCTCTTTACTTAAACCATCTACACCATCAACAGTGGGGGTAGGGTATCATTTTTAAAGAGGACCTTCCCTGATGATCCAGAAAGTTACAGCTTGTAGTCATTATGTGCAGTACTAGATGTGAAAAGGTGTATGCATTTGTTATTTCTGGCCAAGGTTTACTCTTCCTTCCATAATTTGGATTTGTTTTTGAGCCATGCTGCACTTGCCTTTGCTGTTCAGCTGCTGGGCTGATAGCTCTTATGACATCACTGTAGGATAGAGGAGTGACTCACACTGTGCAGTACCTTGCGATTGCAACAGTGTAGCAGGAAACCGACCAGTACTCAGTGTACATGTAAGAATTAATCCACAACGAAGGTGGCATCTAATGGGGAGTTAATGCATGGTTGGGGCCGTTGGGGCCCGAGCGCCTACAACGGATCAACCATGCATTAACTCCCCATTAGATGCCACCTTTGGATTGGATTAATGCGCTTGTAACATGGTCTGCACATAATTACGAGTGTCAGAAATCACTGTGTCCTTTCCTCATAAATCCTTTAGTCACTGTATTTCAGGTACAAACAAAACTGTGGTGCACTTTTGACACATGCACCGGACACTTTCTCACATACTGGTGTGTGTGTTTAAAACTTTTGCATGGAAGAACAGTACTGTCTAATTTAATTAAAGGTATTACTTTTTCCGACTTCGCCACAGCTGTTACTCTTGTACGCTGCTCAGGAGGACAGCGGAATGCGACTTTTCTTCTCTCGCATTCTGCTTCTGTGCATGATTTGCATAGCACCTCCCCCACGTTTCTATGCTTCTTCACAACCATTACTGGACTTTACATTTTGCATCATTTGCACTTACGGTCTGGTTAATACACATGTCTGTTGCCAGATGTATTTCTTCTCTTCGCTGGGACTCACTGCGGAATGCTAACTAAAGCTGACAGGCTTCAGTTCATGGGCATGTCCGGTTCCTTACTCTCCGACAGCGCGCTCACCTATCTGGTTCATCTCTGTCCTATGCCCACTTGGCGTCTGGGTGTTTCTCATGCTCTTCTTCTCTTCTTACTGTGTCATTTCTATTAGCTTCCTATTGGTTTCATTTCTCCACACTTTCAGTGCCCTAATCATTGACATGTGCGGCGGTTATGCTACCTATTTCTGTGCGTTGCGAGTACTGTCGCTACTTTGTACACTTGCTCACAGTGACTAGATTTGTTTCTATCTGCTGTGGGGGCACATTTTCTTCTTGTACACCACCTTCCACATCTATGTGAGCATCACTGAGTACTGTGACTATTTGCCTGGGTGGAATACACAACCTATGGCACATCTTCTACCTGTCCGCTTTTGCCACACTGCTCTTTTCTCCTCTGTGGCTCCTTTTAGTAGTTCACTAGCAACACGGCATTATTGTGCCATAATGCCATGTTGCTCTTATACCACCTGACGCAGTTAAACCTATTGTCTTCCTTCATTGTCCTTCCTTTCTTTTTGCCATGTTGCAAGCTATATTCCCCCTTCCCAAAGACATCCTGTTAGCAATGCATTATGCCAAAATCTAAATGCCTTGTCAGTATGTTTTTTGTTTTGTGAAATTGACTCTGCCCTACAATGATGTCAGCATTATAACCCTGGGCCCACAGCAACTCCAGGCTTGCTATAGAAGCTCTAGTACACCCCGCAGTTTTTAGCAGCTCAGAATGCAAAAATAACTGCAGCAGACAGTAATGAAGTACAATTCCAGAATCAATGCAAGAAGGGGTAATTAATGTATGAAAGTCAAAGTGACTGGGGAAGGTCCTCTTTAACAGCTGGTTGAAAATTAAGTGTTTGTGCTTTAATAGTGGCTATGTCTGCTCTATTCCAGATAGACATACCTGACCCAAAAAGGCCAGAGACGGTGCCTGCTGCACCGGTAACATCTGCAGTGTCACGCCTAGTGTGTGGTCTAACTTTAGCATTAGGTGTGGGTCTGAAAACTCCTCCATGATCAGCGGTATGGGGTCCACTAACTGGATCATTTGTGTGTGTTTGGTAAGCAGCTACAATATCAGTAAGCATCATACTGAAAAATTTAGAAGTGTTGGTCGTGTGACAGAGACCAATTTCAGCCATATTCCAATGTGTAAGATTGAAAATAACTGGGACATGCATAAATTGTACATTATTAATCAAGGCTCTGGGAAGGGAGGTGGTGGTCAAACCACTAGGAGGACCAGTCTCCTGGGGAGGACAGTCAGTCATTTCTTCTTCTTCAGTGGGTGGGACTACAGAAAGAAAAAGAGCTTCAGTAACTACATAGTTGTGAAGACGGAAAGCATGCGTCTCCTCAGCGATGAGGCGATCACAAAAGGCAGGCTCTGTTAGAGCAGTAAGGTTGTAGCGACCAGTATGTCGGGGAGAAGTTTGTCGAATAGAAAGTGTACCATTTGGTGAGATGTCTGTGTTAGGCCATCCGTGGAATGTACCCTTAGATAAACGAGCTACAGGGAGTGTATAACCGTTAAGATCAGTTTCCAATTGTATTTGTAATGTGGATTTGTCTGAAGCTACTACCATGGCATTAAGGTAGGCTTCTGGGATATTCTTAACAGTAATCATTTTGTTGGTTACATTGATATGAACTCGCATTGGGTCTGAGTGTTCAAGTTTGCTAAGCAGGTATTCTATATGTTGCTTGTGTGCAGTTGATAGGGATTTGTTCTGAGAGTCAGTCAAAGAAAGTAGTCCCACTAAGACGAGGAAATGCAAGATAGCCATCTTGCCAGTGTACCTGAAACAAACAGAAAAGGATTGTTAAGTGAGGGGTACTATTCCGCCCTTTGTGGGTTAGGAAAAGTAATTTTAGTCATCTTTATACAACTTGAGCTGATTAGCATGGAACCACTTGTTGGTGGTCTGTTTTTGCTGTTCAGCTCTGACCTGATAGACAGCAGGACTGAGTTTGTTGACGATGTATGGGCCTTCCCTTTTTTTGGCAAATGAATGAGCCGATGGTCTGTATTGGAGAAGCATAACTTGGTCTCCAACTTGCCAGTCGACTTCTTTGGCATGCTTATCAAAATGGGCTTTTGCTTGTTGTTGAGTCTTGCCCATATGATCGGCAGCGAACAGGTGTGTCTTCATGATGTCATCACAAAGTTTTTCAACATTCTTGTCTACAGATACTCTAGCTGCAGTAGGGGTGTGGAGGTCAATCAACAGATGCTCGGGTAATCTCATGGCTCTACCAGTCATGACCTCATAGGGTGTGCACTGGGTAGTTGCTGCAGGAGTGCCCCTGATTGCCATCAGCAGTAGTGGCAAGAGGGAATCCCAATCCTTGGGATTATTGTTGATGAATTTGCATAACATCTGTTTGATTCTTCTGTTTGTTCTTTCTACCTGGCCTGAGGATTGAGGATGGTAAGAGATGTGAAATTTCTGATCTACTCCAAGTAGTTGGAGTGTCTGCTTCATAAGCTCAGCTGTAAAACTGGTTACCTGTTTTGAGTCTACCTTTAGGGGTAGGCCCCACCTGGAGAACAATTTGATCCACCATGATCTTGGCAGTTGTCTTTGCTGTGTTATTCTTAGTGGGAGATGCTTCCACTCACTTAGAAAACAAATCTGTAACAACAAGTGCATACTTGTTCTTGCTGAAGTTGGTCAAAGGGCCAATGAAATCGATTTGTATCGCATTCCATGGTCCAGTATGCCTTTGTGGCAACAATTTGGCATTTCTTTTCACCGAAATTGTGTTATTCTGGGCACACACTATGCAGTTAACGACAGTTTTGAGTCTCTGGAGGGTGTTATCTTCCCCCTAGTGTCCACCAATGGGGGTATCATGAACCATATGGATGAATTCGGTTCGCAAAAATTGTGGTGCAATCCACAGTTTGTCACCTGTATCTTCTTTTCGATACCAGATGAGCTTCTGATCACTAGACAGATGTATGTTGTCTGAGTATGTCTTGTATAGACTACCAGCTGGTGGATCCTGTTCAATTCCTTTGCCCAGGAATTTGAACACATCTTTCAGCTCTGGGTCAGATTTCTGTGTCGCAGAAAGGTCCAGTGGAGGTTCTGGTACTGGTTTCTGCCTGGTGTTAGCGCTAAGAAAATAGCTGCCACAGCCACTGGGTGAGTCATAGTCCATGTCTCTCCCGCCCGGAGTGCCTCCTTTGGCAAGTGAGTCCACTTGATCATTGAATTCATGGTAAGGGTCAGATGTAAAGTGAGCCTTTACCTTGCGAATGTACAGTCTTGTGAGTGAACTGTTGCGTCAGGGTATGTATATACACAAACGGATCCCTGTATTTGACAGGTGTGCCATCAGTGGATGTAAAGTTATTTTTCTCCCAGGATGGTAAGAACTCAGTAAGGGATAAATAGACCCAGTTAGAATCTACAAAGATGATGGCATCTTTGTCACCATGGGGCATGACCTCTAAAGCACAGGCCACAGCTGCCAATTTGGCATACTGTGAGGAGATTACAGTACATTTCCTAGAAATGCACCTGAAATCGCCGTCTTTATCTAATATGAGCACACCAAATCCTGCTACCTGCTCTGCATCCACATAGGAGGCGGAGCGTTCCTGTAAAGACACGATACATGGTGGTATCCTCTAGAACATCTGGTGTAGCAGGTACTTGGTTTACTTGGTTTCAGAGGACAAAAGAAGGCTACTGCCCATCGAGATTGTCCCCCACCACCATGGTGGGACAAGTTATACCCTGAGATTATTAAACTCCATCCAGCGATCCAACCCTTTTTTAAAGGCTGTAATAGAACTACTGTCCACTAATTTTTGAGGAAGCAAATTCCAAATTCTAGGTGTTCTCACGGTATAATAATTTAACCTTTTATTTGTTTTAGATTTTGAAACATTGATTTGTTTGTTTGGGACCGAGGGGTAGTCCTTCTACTGGAGAAATTTAAACTGCAATGGTGCATGAGATCCTGGGAATTCTGGATTTTATATAATAGGAGTAAATCACCTCTAGTACGTCTTGTATGAAGCGAATGTAACCCCGTTTCTTGTAGTCTACCCCTATAATCCAGTCTGGATAGATATGGGACCATTTTGTAGCTCTCCTCTGAATTTTTTCCATTCTATCCATATCTTGTTTCAAGTATGGACTCCAGAAAGGAGACCCATAGTCTAAATGGGGCCTTACATATGTTCTATACAGAGGAATAATACATTCCTGAGTCCTTGATACAAAGGAACGTTGGATCCGAGTAAGCACTGCATTAGATTTTCTGGCTATCATATTACAGTGATCAGTTGAAGATAGTTTGTTATTAATGATAATTCCGAGATCTCTCTCTAGTAGTGACACATGTAGGGGAATATTATTTAAAAAATAATTTTGTTTGGGGTTGTTCTTACCAAAGTGTAAAACATGACACTTATCTGGATTAAGTGTCATCTTGTTTGAGTCTGCCCATTCTTCAACAATTTTTAAATTATTTCTCATAGATTCTCTGTTTAATGATGTGTGAACAGACCCTCATAGCTTGGTGTCATCAGCGAATTTCGAAAGAACATTGTCAGGGCCAACCTGCAAATCACTAATAAAGATATTAAACAAGGTTGGTCCCAACACAGAACCCTGTGGAACCCCATTGGTCACGCTCTGAACCTGAGAAAGCATGCCATTTATTCTGACTTGCTGTTGTCTGTTATTCAACCATCCTGAAACCCAATTAATTATACACTGTGAAAATCCCAGTTTTACCATTTTGTCAAGCAAGATGTCATGAGGGACTTTGTCAAATGCTCTGCTATAGTCGAGAAGGATTACATCCATGGGGATACCATTATCCAAACCTATACTAATATAATTATAAAAGGCTACTAGATTAATGGTGCAAGAATACCCTTGTCTGACTCCATGCTGGGTACTGTCTATTATATTACTTGATGTGGATTCATTATCCAACATTTTCTTAATGATTTTCTCCATGAGTTTGCTTATAACCGAAGTTAAACTTATCGGACGGTAGTTTTCAGGCTTGGAATGGTTACCTTTCTTGAAAATTGGAATAACTGTGGCTATTGCCCAATCATGAGGGATAACCCCTTCAAGTAGAGATTTATTAAAAATAATGGATAGGGGTTTAGTAATGGCCACAGATGTTTCAAGTAAAAATCTAGGATTAATATTATCTGGTCCTGGACTAGAGTTAGATTTTAAAGACAAAATAGCTTCTAAGGTATCATCTTCGGTAATAATGTAGAGGGGAGTATTGTTAACTGTTTGCCTAAAAAGTTTAGGAACTTCTTTCTTTGTAAAAACTGAACAAAACTGTTTATTAAATGTGTCAGCTATGTCCCTATCAGTAGCTATAATAGAGTTATTTACATATAGGGGCCCCATATATCTGTTATTCATTTTCTTATTGTTAAGATAAGACAGTAATGATTTATGACAATGTTTTGTATGGGCCAGGTAAGAGTGGTCCCGGCTCAGGTAAGTCAGGAGGTTGGAGTGCACAGTCGTGGGGCTTACCTGTGTAGAGTAGGCCGTAGGCCAGGATTGATGGCATTTTTGCAGGTAGTACTTTGGTGGTCCTGTCCTGCAAAAGCAACGACCAGTGGGTGAGTCTAGTGTTGGAAACTGAACCGTCTTTTACTTTGTCTGAAAGCAGAAAGTTGGTTGGGGTGTGACAGGTATGCAAGAAAATAGGTGCATATCCAATGATGTACATGAAGTGTTTGACAGCCAAGTAAGTTGCCAAGAGTGTTCTTTCACAGAGACTATACTTTCCCTCTACTGGGACAGCATCTGAGATGCATAGGCAGTGGGCCTAAAGTAACCGTTGTACTTTTGTGCCAGCACTGCAGACATGGCCACATCAGATGTGGTGGTCTCCAAATGGAATGGGGGATTTGGGTTATGTTTGATCAGTGCTGGGGCTGAGGCTAGAGTCTGCTTGAGCTGTGTAACAGCTTCAGTACGAGTGGGGCCCCATGTCCATGGGACATCCTTTTTCAGAAGTTCATACAAGGGAGCAGCCTACAAGGCAAAGTCAGGAATAAAATCCCTGGAGTAGTTTACCATTCCTAAACAGCGTCTGAGTGTTGCCATGCTAGTAGGAAGTGGCAGATCTTGCAAGCCCTGGATCTTCTTGACAGCTGGGCTTCTGCCTTGGTCTGTGATATGTAGGCCAAAGAAGATGACCTTTTTTCACACAATTGTGCCTTAGAGGGGTTGTACTTGAGGCCTGCTCTCTTGAGGAGAGACAGAAATTTGTCTAGAAGGGCCAAATGTTCTTCTTTTGTGGCAGTTGCTAGAAGCAAGTCATCCACGTACTGCAGGAGACACTGGGGTGTGGAAAACCCCATCAGGGCATCCATCATGGGGAGATGGAAGAGGGAAGGGCTGTTGTGGAAGCCCTGGAGAAGGCAGGTCCAGGTGTACTGGCGTCCATCAATGGTGAAAGCAAATTTGTATTGGCCTTCCTGTGCTACTGGGAGTGACCTGAACCCATTAGAGATGTCAAGAGCTGTGAACCACTTTTTGTTAGGTGTTAACAGCTTGAGTACATCAGATTCTGATGCTACTGTTGGGGTGCAGCTGGGGGTAACTTGATTAAGTTTCCTGTAATCAATTGTGAGTCTCCAAGCTCCATTTGGCTTTTTCACAGCCAAGTAGGCGAATTAACAGTGGAGACACAGGTCCTAATCACTTCTTGTTGAAGCAGTGACTGGATAGTCTCCTTCAGTGATGGCAAGGCTTCAGCAGGAAATGGGTACTGCTTCTGCCTCACAGGGTCAGGTCCTGTGATTTCAATGGTAGTGTGCATCTTACCACAGTCGAGCTTGTTGGTGGCAAACACGTCAAGGTGTTTTTTGTTCTAGGTCAGAAAACAGGACATGATTTTTAAACAAAGCCATGACATCATACTCCTTGTTGTTATGGGAGATAGCTGCCACCATGTGCAAGTCTGGAATGGTGACAGCATGACATTGTCCTTTGATCTGAAGGAGTAGCCTATTGGCCAAGTCCACTACACAGCTGTGTAGTGCTAGAAAGTCAGTTCCCAATATGCTGGGGTGATGACATAATACTAAGAGGTCAAAAACAAAATCAGTCCAGAGGTAGCCTACCACCACAGGTAGAGGAACACATCAATAGGTGTATAGCTGTGTACCATCTACACCATGGGCACTGGTCTTCCAGCCACTAGAGCAGTCAGATGAGACTGAGTCCTCATCGTGGAGGACTGACATGGCTGTTCCGATATCCAGAAGCACAGTAAGTTGTCGGCCTCCAGCCATGGCCTTTACACAAGGCTATCCATTTGTGTCAACAATCAAGTCACTCACAGACTGGGGCCTGTAATTGTCAATCGGCATTTTCAGAATCATCATAATCATCCTGTTCCTGAAATCTGACACCTGCAGGATCTTCCAGGGCCTCCTGTATTTCTTGCACAGAGTACAGATATACCTGTGATGTCACAGGCGAGACAGTGGCCGGAACGGACAATTCCTCCTTGGATGTCGCATCGGCTTGGCCAGTAACCGGTGCCACAAAATAATTCTTCCCTCGGCTGCTCGTTTGTTCGGCAGTCGAGACCAGGAAAGGGTTCCCCTGACCGCATGATTGTGCAGCGGCCAGAGCAAGAGCTGCTACGGTTCCTGTAGCTTAGCCACACTTTCAGCATGGATCTCCTCCAGTAATTTGCAGAGGTCTCATTTTCGTTTTTGAGACTTCAGTAGCTAGGACCTTTGTGGTTTTGGCCATCCTGTTGGGCGTTTGTTTTTTTCCAATTGCTTTTGTCTCTGTTCCTGTTTGTTTTGAAATTTCGGTTCTCCCCCTCCCTTGTGCGACTGCTTGTTGTTAGAAGGGGTGTCAATTTTCTGGTTGTTACCCTCCACTTTGTAGTGGGTAGGTATATCAGGGTTGGGCTGAACTGCAGCCACTTGTGCTGTGGCAACCTTGTTGGTTTTGTCGGAAGCAAGGTTATGGAGGTAGACCTGATAGCCATGCTCCATTTTTGTGAGAATGTTTGCAAAGGCGTCGGTATTCGGGTAAACATTGAGTTCAGCCTTTTCCTGCAAGGTCGGAGTCATGTTCCAGATGTACAAGTCCTTGTACTCAATTTGATCTCTGTCTGCAAGCTCTCCTGCTAGACCTTTTCTAGTATTGTATGCGAGCCATAACAGTTGGTGGTAGACTGCGGGGCTTTCCTTGGCGTTCTGCTTAACCTTGTAGGCCAAGTGGGCTCCCACGATGCCCGGGGAGTTGTCAGCTGTGAGGGCTGTGACAGTGTTGTCCTAGATGAGATCTTCAGACTTTCGTACTGTCTCTGGGAACTTGGCACAGAGGGTAGGTTTGATCGTCTGTTGCAAGACCTGAACCTAGTACTCAGGTTGGAGAGAAAGCTTCTCACAAAGGTAGCGCACCTTCTCCAAGTGGCAACTGAGATTGTCAGTTGGACCCATCTGTCTGATACTTTGGGCAGTTTGCTGGACAGAATGAACAACTTGTAGAGGATGGGAAGTATGCGTAGTCGCATTCAATTCAATACGTTCCATGGAGCCACGAAGAGCAGCTTCCACTGCTGCATCAGTGACTGCCCGATATGCATAGCCCTGATTAACAGTTTCTTTGAACATTTTGTCAGTTTGGTCCCGGATAGCCTTCTTGGTCCTCCAGTACAGTAATGTTACTGATAGCTTCTTGAATTAGGCTGCAAATCTCCGACTCATTGCCCCTGGTGAGAGGAGCGATCAGAGGTGCACCATGGAGTACAGGCTTTCCGCCTGTGTCATGGGTGCCACCATTTTGGCAGTATGTGTGGCTTCTGCCATGTTAGTGTAGACGTGCTGATGTAGGTGCCATCTTGTGGATGGCTGGCAGAAGTTGCTCCACCATGGGGGTTGGACTTGCGTGTAACATGGCATGCCTCGTCATCAACGTCAGAATCATCATCACTGGATGATGCAATCTCAATGGGCGTATAATGAAACTCGTTCATGGCATTAATATGGCCGGCAAGGACCTCCCGTTGATGGCGCAATTTCACCATCTTTACTCTAAACTTCTTGTGACAAACTCTTGCAGTGCCCTGCTAAATTACCTTTTTCAACCTCACACTGCAACACTCGTTACGTGGCGCCCAATTCGACATTTTCCCTAAGTTCTTTGTTTAACTCGCGATTCAGTCTCTGGTACTCCTCTTTCAGCATTCTCCTCTCTCAAACCCTCATTCGTATCTCTCAAAATATAATTCAGACACGCTAGCTTTATCACATTTCAACCTTTCACGCTTATCTCTCAACATACAAATTTCACACTCAGTGTCTTGAGCACTACAGCGCAACAGTCTGTTGCTGGTATCGTGGAGTGACTGTGTCTCCTCTACTAGTTTCTTTTCCTTTTTCTGCAACTCTGATATCTGCAAGCGCATCTCTTTTTTTAGAGACGCATGTTGCAGTTCAAGGGAGGCACACCTCGCTGTGAGACCCTCAACAGCGGTGTATAGAGCCACAACCAAAAGACCTTTGAGGTTGTATTTCTTAGTTGTTTGTTTGGACTCTTTAAGTATTGCTCTGATATTTGCAGCAATGGATTGTCTGCAGACTTCGCGTCCAGCTTGAAATCTGTCCATCCACCATGAGATACGAGGTAGTTTGAGACATCGAGTCTCAGTTCAGTGCAAAGTTTGGGCATGACAAATAAGGGGCTGACAAAAAATCAGTTGGAAAACTGGACAGAATCCCTGGCGCCATCACCCAACCGCTTTCCGGTACCAGGTGAGCGAACGGTGATGCCAAGGCAGTATGCTGTCACTCGCAGAGGGGAGTGCAAGAGGTTCCAGTGTGGGTCTGCCAAGACGGTGTGGGTCTGCCACAACCATTACTACTGTAAGTACAAGTAGGTCCAAGTAAGCGAAAAGCGCACTACACTACTTGGCATTTAAAAAAATGAATGGACTCTTCTTTTGTACCTTCTAACCTGCACACGGTTGCCAAATGTAAGGTGGTGATAAATGACCTTTCTCAGGTCCTTGGTGGAACGCACAAAGGAAGAGACAACAGAAAAGTGGTGTCATGTAATAAATGAAATTTATTACAGATCAGTAATACAGACTTACTACCAATAGTGTCATCACTGGGAGAACTAGACAGTTTTCCTTACCTAGGTAAAGCAATCTCTTGTCTCAGAGAAGCTATGTGCTTCACAGGGTCTTGTACCCCTATAATTGCTATGGTAACTACTAAAGAAGATACATAAAAAGTATATAATTGGACAGTAACAGGTGGCCTGAGTGATTATCCTAACTAATATGAGACGTTACTTAGCATGCATAGTTAGGCTAGCAATGGGCTACTGTAAGCCCCCAAGGTCATAATAGCAGTACAATTACTAAAGATGGCACTATTGCCTTACTTATGATAATACAGTGAACATAGAGTAAAAAGCATCTCTTATAGCAGTAAAACATAAAAAGTATGCATTAGTAGAACACAGATCCTGACACCTATGTTTATACGATAAGTGCCTTTGCCCTAATGTTAGTACATGTACCTACATATGTATTGCTGTCTGCAAGGTGGTGATGTAATCAGGGGTGCTGGACCATGGATAACAAGTATAAAGTTCTAAATCTCTGGAGCACTGAGCTCAGTGGACCGGATTGCTATTGGTGTTACTTAGTGAGGGATCCCTTAGACGAACCAGCATTACTATGGTGAGTATTTTTTTCTTTTGTAACCAGAGAAGCTTTTGGGGACACTTCTGTATGAAACACACAATATAAAAATGTATTGTATTTTCTTTTTATTTGCATAGGTTTTGAACCAAATCGTAGTAATAAGTAAGATTTTCCTCAGTGATCTCTCCTCCATTAGTCCACACGTTTGGAACCGTAGCTGCCAGTCTCTAGGACCACACAGAAACGTTTGCTAGCTAGGGTCCACCCACGACGATGTCATGAGTCAGCATTTAAATAATTGTGGGCATTCCCGTCACATCTCAGTTCTTTTCCTGCTATTGCTCAGCCTCGTCAGAGCTGCTGAAGGAAACTTCAACAAGCCATTGCCATATATTCTTTTTACTTTTCTTATAAGTGTTATTTCATCATCTCTCCATGCTGCCAAAGTTGAAAGACCCTTTATTTTGGCTTTGTAAGTGCAGAGAAAAATTTAACAAAAACACATATGGTTTGTGTGTCCTGTTCGGGCCTTTCTCACAGTGGGAGGTCCTGTGAGATTTTCCAGAGATTCAACCAACTTACAATGTGACACAAAGAAAGTGCTAGAAAAATTGCCTTCTCTTGTAAACATTGTCAGGGAGAGGAAGCTGGATTGGGACAAGGCCTGTCATCAACACAAGTAGTCCCGGACCCTGACTAGGGCATTGTCAACTCTCAAGTTGTGCTGGCATTGTTTTCAGAGATGGTACAGTGCCTTATGCCTTATATACTGCAGCTCCCATTGCTGATAGTGATATTGATGATGAGGCAGAACATAATCTTGACCATTATATACCCTGCATTGGAGGATGCTATCTTTGCTGCATGGTACAGACTAAACTCACTGCCTACAGTACCAGACAAGCTGACGAGCAGTATCCAGCTCCATCTCCTAAGCCTTAGTATGCTAACCAGTCAGAAACTTGACTCTGTAGTCATAATGGCTGCTTATGATAGGTCTAAAGCACTTAGACACAAGTACTTTGTCTCTTAACAAAGAATCTAGGAGGCTGACGCTGATGGGCAAGGTACATATGCCTCTGCCTCACCAGGCTTTAGATCTGTAAACTACCAGGCAGCCATGTGATAAAATATCAAAATAGCCTGTGGAAAACTGCAAATGCTGCAGCCCAGGCTTTGCACGAGGGCTCTGCCAAGAATGAATTACTTAACACTGTAATGGCTGGTGCTGAGGTGGACAAACTTTTGCTCAACTCAGCCTATGAGTTCTCTGATGCCCCTCCCAGGGCTACTGCTTTTGGCATTTGTATGAGGCGATATTCGTGGCTCAGGGTTGCTGGTTTTGCAAATGATTTACAACGAACTGTTTTAAAGGTCCCTTTTAGAGGGACAAAACTATTTGGTTATGATGTGGAAGAAGCCCTAAATGGTCTTCAGACGTCCAAAATAAATCTAAAGTCTGTAAAGTCTCTGTATCCCACACCAGCTAGGGGTCATGGGGAGGGCTCCTATCACTAGACTGCTGCCAGGGGTAGCCATGCCTACCGTCAGCAAGGCAGAGTAGGGTAGATGATGCAGTGCCAAGTCCCCTTCTCCAGGTGCCCATACAAAAGCACCCAAAGAAGTACATACCAGTGGCACTGGCACCACTGGTTCCGCATGACTGTTTGCAGGATATATCTCCACTCCCAATGTTGCATCAAGGAGTGGTTGTGAAGGGTAGATTCTCCTTGTACCTGAAGCAATAGCAAGAAGATTACAAAATTGCAAGCTATTGTTCGCCTCTCGTAAACAAGGGACTGGTTTTGTTTCCTGAACATGAAGGACGCACACCTTCATGTCAAAATCAATCACGTCCAGGCAATACATCTGCTTTATCCTGGGAAGGGGTATTACCAGTTCAGAGTCTTGCCCTTTGGCTTGGATTCTGCACCACGGGGTCTTAAAGGAGAAGACTCCTATATATTTATGATTTGGAGATGTCTGATGTATTTATTATACATTACACCAATTACTGTACATATGTCGATAAGAAATCAGTCATTTCTTCTGACGCAACACATATCTAGAGTCTGAAGCTCTGACACAAGGTAGTAAAGTGTCAAGAAAGCCACCATTAACATTCAAATGAGTCACTTGTAATACAGCCCCTCACATTTCTTGTTGTCACTGCAGCAACAGTGCAGAAGAAAACGTAAGGGGATCAATGCTGTCTATTATGATTTTAGTTTGTTTGCAATGGCTTAAGACAGTTCTGTCATGCAACTCACACAGGGAGTAGCCCTTGTAGCCTTAATACTGTATGTGTGGAGCAAATAATAGATCTAGTATTATAAAATAGGCACGTTAAATCCTGGCTTGTGATTGGCTGGCTACCACGATTTACAACATGTAAATCTTGGTATGAACCCACCGGAAGAAGTGCCAGTAGCAGCTAGCCTCATTTATTGCCCACCAGGTATCGCTCCGACACCGCCAACATGAAAAATCCCTCGCCCCTACACTAGTACCTTACTGCCTGCTAACGCTAACCACGCAACTAGCAGCCACCATGTTCACCCACCCGCTAACTGTGAAATTCAAAACCTAAAAGCAACTGCTTGTTCCACATAACTGCACACCAGAACACAGCCAGAACTGTTTCCCAATTGTATAATAGCAATATCCCACTCGAGACTGTGGGTGATGTCAGGATTTTCCCACTTCTGGTGTGTTGGTAACTCGGCTGTGCCTCGTGACCGAACAACACACCATGCATGGGTAAATCATGGCATCACCCACAGCCTCTTGTGGTATATTGCTTAAGTATTTCATTCCCAGGAAACAAAATCTGTTTCATTGTACTGCTCCTTTCTCTCTGTGAGACAGTTGTAACATGTTGTGGAGCACAGTAGACTAAATCAGTCGATCTGTATTGAACCAGGTGAACACCCGTGAGAAGATTCATTTACAGGGTGGTCCTAAGCAGTTTCCCAAAGGATCACACAAGACTGAATCCCTCCTTTGCACAAATGATACACACTTACGTTCAGCAGCCTGAAAGTGGAGAGCTAGATCACTTACTTTATAAAGCGTATTGTTTTACATTTCAAATGATCCTTATATCTGAGTTTCTGACTGGAAATACCAAGACACAGAATGCATATGACATGGGAGGAATGAGCTAAGCAAATACAGAGCACTACAAACACTGACACTGATTAGTTTCTTTACCAACAACAGCTGAACCTAGTGTAGCATCTGATTTGTGAGGAACATCCTACTTCAAGTACTAGCAGTACAAAGCCAGAGGGGGCTGCCACAGCTTGTCCTCAGCACCTTCAAAGTGAAGTGCTGTAGCTCTTATATCACTGCCAATGATTTATAATGGGAATGGGGGCACTTTTAAAGTCATGGACCTGAGGGGCCATCACAGTTCCCAAGGAGGTTAGGGAAACTTATTAAGGGTTAGAGAGTAAAGGATTTGAACCAGAATATCCCAGTTCTTGTGCCTGTGCTTTAACTTCTAGATTATCCTTCTTCCATATGCTGCAGCTGATGCTTTCCTGGTAACCTTTTCCTTGTTATAGTTGAACTCTTTATTGCCTTACAGTAGCCATCCAATCACTGACTGCCTAGTTACAAAGGGAAAGGGGCATCTTTGCAAGATTGGTTCTCATTGCTGGTGTCAATCAAAATAGAGAATGCTAACACACACAGAACATAATACAACCGCTGTATAATACCACTTAAAACCCTTGTTGTACCCAGAGTCATTTATTGGGTAAACTGTTTTTGCTAACAGAAACAGTAACACAACACACACAGGCACTTCCTTATGTGAATACTGTGTATACCTCAAATCAGTGCTGCATCACACTCATATGGTCCTGGTCCCTATTAGACCTGCATTTCAGGATGTGCACAACAATTAAAGGGTTCCTCCATTAATCAAGTGGGGAACCAAACATTGTGGGTTTGGTTTACTGGTGGAACTGCATTTAGGCAGCACCATTATCTGTTGCTCTGATGACATCATCCTCCAGCAACATTGATGGTAAAATGGAGAACAAACACATTGATAACTTCTGAGGGCTGTATATTTTTATTTATAATGTAGATTTGGACAGTAATAGGACTGCTGGCAACTGGAGGAGGCACATGACAGTTACGCATAAGGAGTTGGGCAAATATTGGTGTGAAACTATGGGAGACTTCCCCTTTAAGTATCTTCATGGGCAGTAGCGGCAACAACCCTTCGGAGGGAAGGCTTGTATGTCTCTCCCTACCTGGATGACTGACTGTTGAAAGCCAGTTCCAGGGAAACTCTCCTACACATATTGTCTTGGACAATGCACCTGTGCAAGGATTTGTGAGTAACAGTACATGTGCCAAAGGCTGTGATGACTCCCTATCAATGACTACAATACATAAGTGCAGTTTTTGGAAAAAACACAGAGAAGGACTATGTTTTTCTGCCAAATGACAGGGCAGACAACCTTACTGCCTACAGCACAGCTGGTATACAGGAATTTCCTAAGTCTCCTGGCTACGGCCATTACTGCAATGCCACTAGCAAGTGTTTATATGAGAATCCCTCAGTGGACACTGAGTCCCGTGGGCAATGAGACTGTAGTAATGGGATATGTCTCAAGTCCTCTGTCTGTCAGCTGGACATCTCCCATATCTCCACATTATCTTAGACCAGTTAAGCAGGTCATAGTGCAAGATTCACAGATGGGAACTGCTGACCTCTGTGGTAACCGACCTCTTCACAGGATGGGGTCTACCACAGCTGGATTTTTTTGTGTCCCCACATGACGCAGCACTGCAGTATTTTCTGCTTGTCGTCTCTAGGGCTTGGTGTTTTCTGGCGAGACGAGCTGTTCCTCCTTTGGTCAAGGAAATTCATATATGCATTTCCCAATTTCATTGATACAGAGGGTGCTATTCAGGCTGCAAGTGGAGAATGCCACTCTCCTCCTTATTGCAGTAGTATGGCCTAGCTAGATACAGTTTCCACTTTTGCAACAGATTGCAGTGGAGTCTCCTGTTCCCCTACAACTGTGGTGGGGTCTGTTGTCATAGGCCAAGGGATGCCTGGTCCATCTGGACATGAAGTCCCTACATCTGTATGCATGGCTCCTGAAGAAGCAGCCATTGCATGTTTTGTGGTATCCCTGAAAGTTGCTGATGTGCTGATAGCAGCTAGAAAGCCTTCTACTAAATAATAACTATTCCTTGAAATGGAAGCGGTTCACTCTGTGGGCTGCTTCCAGAAATTTGGACCCATTTATACGTCCAGTAAATACTGTGCTGGAATATTTGTTGTCACTGTCAGACTTAAGGTGCTTTTGGCTGCTGTATCAACTTTTTATGCACCTATTGATGGCTGTACGGTGGCCCAATCACAGGTGTCCATACATGTCTGAAATGTATTCCCTATATGAAACCTCCTATCACTGATCTAGTCCTACCTTGGGAGTTGAATTATGTGTTTGCAAAACTGATGTTGGCTCTCTTGGACCAGCCAAGAGATGTGACCTATGTTTCCTGTCATGGAAAATGCTAATTTAGTTGCAATCACTGCTGCTCAAAGTTCAGAGCTGCAGATTGCAGTGTGTGTGAGCCTCATTACTGGATTTTCCAGTCTCTCTTTGCATACAAATCCTAAGATCTTACCTTGAGTAGGAGATCTTGCAGCAGGCTATCACAATAAGGACTACGCCACAGGAACTAGGACCCACCGGAAAACTTCTCAGCCAGCAGTACCCAGCTGGGACCACCCCCCGACATCGGTTCCACCCCATCAGCCCTGGTATAAAAGGGGCAGACCCGGCTCCACCTCAGTTCTTTTCCCGCCGCGTCCCGCGCACATGAAGAGTTCCAGTTCTTGGCTTGCCAGCCCAGCTAAAACCTCGGTCTTTTGCCTTTCCTCAGCGTTTTTCTCCACAGTTTGATGTTTTTTCAGTCTACCAACGTATGTCTTCCCCGTCCTCGGTCTCCTCGTCGGGACCCTATATTAACAAGTGCAGTTGCGGCCATCAAATACCGTCCAAAGACGGCCATAAGAAGTGCGTCCTCTGCCTGGGGTCTGACCACGACACCGCGGCCTGTTCCTCCTGCCAGAGTTTCACCAGTAGGACTCGAATTGGCTGCCTGAAGGCCCACCTCCTAGAAAAGAAGATGGACCTGCACACCTCAGGGGAGAAGGCTAAGTATAAAGAAAAATCTAAGAAAGAGTGGTCCCGTGACAAACACCGTAATCAGTCCTGGCACCGTTCTAGGTCTCGCTCCCGCTCGCGTCCCTCTCCAAAGAAAGCCCGCATTTCCCCGGGCTCAGGTGAGCATACCAAATCTAAAAAACAGACTAAGGCTGGGGCTTCGGGGGAGAAGCTAGCAAAGCCTAAGGTGACTCCTCTAAGGGTCACCGTTAAGTCCACGGAGGTGCAAGCTTCGGCCCCGCCTTCCAAGGTCACGGTGCCTCCTGACAAGAGTGCACCCTCGGAGTCGAAGGACACTCCAGCGGCACACCGTCGTCTGTCCCTGTACCGAGCCGGTTGAAGGGGCGATGGATTTTGTCGCGGCAGGCGAGGGGCACGCGTCTCCATTCCCTAAGTCCTCCTTCCCCACCCCCGGGGCTCTCCAGGAGGCTGCCCTTCAGGGGTCGATGTTCCGGATATTCTCTTTCCGGGGAAAGCGGCCTCGATCTTCTCGAAGGACGAGCTCCAGGATCTTTTTTCCTTCTGGTGGGGGCAGGTCCAAGCGCCTCCCAGCCAGCCCGACACGGTGCGGACCCTTGGGTGAACCACAGCGGGAGATGCATCTTCGCCGCAGAAGACCCCCAAGAGGCCGCCGCCTACACCTCCTCCTAAGGCTCATTCCCGTTCACGGTCCTTCGACCGATGCCAGCACTCTTCAAGATCGGATAGCCGATGCCGGGTCAGGTCTCACACCAGCAGCCATTCCCCATCTGTTAGGCGGGATAGCTCCCAATGTCTTCGGACCGTTGTCAGTCAGTGAGTCACCGACGTTCGAGTGGGGCTGGTCACAAGGATAGGTCCGGCTACTCGACACCCAGTAGCTGGTCCTCCTCTTCCTCCTCTTCTATCTCGGGATTTGGGGGTTCCCCGGGAGAGAAGGACCAGCCTCGCTCACCTCCGGACGATCCGACCTTCATGGATGTCATGAGGCACATCCAGGCCTCCAGTTAGTGGGATACGGAGGACCTGGATCCAGAACGCCATCAACTGGCTAAGTACCTGAGGCAGAAGGAGCTTAAACCTTTGGTGGTGCCTCCTTTGGTGGACACGTTCCATGACCTCACCCGGATTACCTGGAAGCATCCAGCTTCAGTCCCGGCAGTTCCGAAGAAATCGGACAGGCTGTACAGAGTCCCGAGGGATGAACCATTTCTGGCCGAACACCCTCAGGTGGACTCTTCAGTGATTACAGCTGCTCATGCAAATTTAAGCAGCCCAAGCACCTCAGCTCGCAGCCTCCCGATCCAGAGTCTCGTTATTTGGACCAGGTGGGCAAGAAGGTGTATTCTGCCTCCAGCTGTTCCATTAGATCCCTGAACTTCTTAACACATATGGTCCAGTACCAGAATGCGCTCTGGGAGTGTGGACAAGAGCTGGTAAACGCCTTGCCAGACTCCGAGAAGAAGACTGAGATTCTGGACGTCCTAAAATCCATCTCGGACGTAGGCACACATGTTTTGCGTGCCTCGTACGGCACTGCAGATATGTCAGCCAGAGCGGCAGTGGCAGGAGTCTGTCTCTGGCTTTCGCCAAGATCTGCTGTCCGGGATCCGGGACTTACCATTCCAGAGTACCGTTTTGTTTGGGTAGGAGACGGAATCTCTCGCCTCCAAGAGTTAAGCAAATCCATCTGGTCTGTCCACCAAATGTACCGTGGAGACCAGCGGAGAGAGCGTAAGCGGTCATTTCAGAAGCCCTCAGGTGGACAAGCCCATGGCAATCAACAGGGCCAGAGAGGTGGCTTTCGGAGGAGATCCGACAACCAGCAGCCTGGAGGCCATTCTTGTGGCCCCAAGTCCTCCCAGACCTCTCTGCTGACGCCTGGCTCTGCCCAATGACTGCCTTCTGACCCCCCTCTTCCAGCGGAGGTTTCAGTGGAGGTCGTAGGGGGTCGCTTCTCTCTTTACCTTCAGGGATGGAGCTCGAGCACCACGGACCAATGGATCCTAGACATCATAAGGAGAGGACACACTCTAGAGTTCACGGAGATTCCTCCAGACACTCCACCAAGGTTCTCCCGATATCCTCCTTCTCATATCCTTCTCATAGAAGGAAAGATACAGGCCCTCTTGCAAAAAGGGCAATAGAACCAGTCCCCCTGCTGCAGCGGGGAAAGGGGTATTATTCCCACTTCTTCCTGGTCCCAAAAAAGACTCAAGACCTTCGTCCCATTCTGGACCTCAGCTCTCTCAACCTTTTTATAGAGTACAAAAGGTTCCGGATGGTGACCCTTCCAGGACTTCTTCCTCTGCTGCACCAAGGGGATTGGCTCTGTTCCCTAAACATGCAAGATGTGTACATGCATATCAGGGTCTTTTCCCCCCTCACAGGAAGTTCCTGAGGTTCCACTTCCGGGGGGAACATTATCAATTTCGAGTTCTTTCGTTTGGCCTTTCCTCCGCTCCTCGAGTCTTCACGAAATGCTTGACAGTAGTGGCTGCAGCTCTAAGGTGTCAGGGTCATTATGTCTTCCCTTACCTGGACGATTGGCTGTTCGCGGCCCCGTCAAGGTCACGTCTGCTTCAAGCTCTCGGAGACACCTCTACTTTGTTCCGAGACCTGGGGATCACCCTGAACCTTCCAAAGTCTTCCCCAGAACCCAGCCAAAGACTCATCTTCATCAGAGCGGTCCTGGATTCTGTCCAGGGCATGGCTTTTCTACCCCCAGAGAAGGACGATCGCTTGCGGGAGATAGCCGGATCAGTCCTAATAACTCCTCAGGTCCCAGCAAGGACCTTCCTCAGACTTCTGGGGCATATGGTGGCGGCCATTCCAGTCACTCCTCTGGCCTGCCTCCACATGAGAATCCCACAATAGATGCTCAGGGTGCAGTGGGATCAGTGCTCAGACGACCTAGACCACATGGTTAGAGCCACAGAGCCAGTAAGGAGAACACTTCTTTGGTGGATGGATCCACTCAGTTTGGAAAAAGGGGTCCTCTTCCGTCCGGAGCCCCGAATCGGACCCTTACAATGGATGCCTCAGATTTGGGTTGTGGAGTGCACCTGGGGGCCCGCCAAACGCAGGGCATTTGGACCCCTGAGGAGCACGAAAACTCCACATCAATGTTCTGGAGATGCAAGCGGTCCTCAGTGCGCTACATGCCTTTCAGGAGGGCCATGTACCAGGCTCGCTTCTGGTTCAGACGGACAACATGGTGGTCGTCTTCTATATCAACAAACAAGGGGGCGCTCATTCTTACCCCCTGTGCAGGGAGGCAATGAGAGTCTGGTATTGGGCACTGGAATGGCACATATCTCTTTCCGCGGTGCACGTTCCAGGTGTCCTAAATGACTTGGCCGACAGCCTAAGCAGATCTCAGTCCAAGGCGCACGAGTGGGAGCTACTGCATTCAATAGCGGATCAGCTGTTCGACACATGGGGGTCGTCCACAGCTGGACCTATTTGCATCACCACGCAATGCCAAACTGACAGTTTTCTGCTCACGAGAGCCCGCACCTGGTGTTTTCTGGCCAGACACGTTGTCCCTTTGTTGGGCAGGGAAGTTTCTTTTTGCCTTTCCTCTTGTCCAGTGAGTCCCATTGAAGTTACAGGCCAAGGGGGCTCGAATGATTCTAATTGCCCCGCTGTGGCCTTGGCAGATTTGGTTCCCACTACTTCAGCGACTGTCCACAGAACCTCCAATCCCGCTGCCAATATACTCGCAGTTGCTGTCCCAGGATCAGGGCTCGCTGGTCCATCCCGATCTCCGATTCTTACACCTTCATGCTTGGCTCCTTAGGACGTAGCAAAATACAGGTATGGGGTATCCCCAGAGGTGGCAGATGTTCTTGTGTCAGTGAGAAAGCTCTCCACGCGCTCCACTTATGCTAAGAAGTGGAAGCAGTTCTGCTTGTGGGCCTCGTCTCACCATCTGGATCCCACTACCTGTCCAGTGAACTCGGCTTTACAGTATCTCCTCTCCTTATACCAGCAAGGCTTGAGCTACTCCTCCATAAAGGTGCACATGTGGGCCCTCTCGGCTTATCACACCCTCTCGGGAGACAGGGCCTTAGCCCAGTTGGATGTGGCCCGCACCTTTTTACAGAGGATTCTTCACATGAGACCTCCCATTCGGGATCCTATCCCACCCTGGGACCTCCTATTTGTGTTGGAGAAGCTTACTCTTCCCCTATTTGAACCTGCAGTAGACTGTGAGCTGCGATATCTTTCCTGGAAGGTTTGCTTTTTAGTTGCCATTATGTCAGCTCAAAGAGTTTCCGAGCTTCAGGCTCTGATGTGTAGAGAGCCATATTTAATTTTCCATAGGGAAAGGGTTTCCCTGAGAACGAATCCTACGTTTTTTCCAAAAGTGGTCTCGGAATTGACCCTTAAATAGTCGGTTGACCTTCCAGTTTATTTCCCTCTAACAGAGGGGAAGCTCTCCTTCACACTTTGGATGTCCACAGGATGCTAAAGGTATTACTTTAAACGAACGGCTTCTCACCGTCAATCACAGCAACTGTTTGTGACATTCGCACCGCAACACTTAGGTAAACCGGTATCGAAACAGACCATTTCTAAATGGACGTCCACTGTGTTTCTTTCTACTATGCGAAGCTCAACAACCCCTTCCGGGCCCGGTTAGGGGTCACTCCACCAGAGGAGTGTCTGCTTCCTTTGCCGCTGTGCGGAATGTCTCGATTAGGGACATATGCATGGCTGCTACCTGGAATTCAGTGCATACTTTTGTAAAGCACTACAGCTTGGACATTGCCTCCAGACGCCGTGCCAGCTTCGGACTGGCAGTCCTTCAACAACTCTTGTCTTGAGCTTCTGTGTTCAGCTTCCTCTCTTCCACCTCCTGGGGTCGATTACTTCCTTGGCAAGGGACTGCTTGGGATTCAGTCCTTATTGTGATAGCCTGCTGCAAGAGCTCCCACTCGAAGTAAGATAGTACAGTTACGTAAGAACTTACCATGACAGTAGATCTTCGAGAGGAGCTCTTGCAGCAGGCATTACTTTCAAACAACATGAAGTCTTGCTGTATTCTGACTATTGCAGTGATATCCAACCTTTGAACTGCCCCGGAGAACAGAATTAACTTTCCATGCAAGGCATGGAACGCTGAGCTTGAGCTCGGTTGAAGCCTCTGTCTGCTGCTGTTTGAACCCCAACCGCCAGATTCTTTACTCCGCCTCACTGAACAGTCGCTCCGGAGATTTCTCCTTCGCTCAGTTCAAAAAAAGTCAGTTAAAGTGTCGTTTTTTCTCTCGGTTTCAACCAAATTTCTACACTCTAACCTGTCGGTTAAGTCTCTGTCTGTGATACCATGAGTACTAGATAGGTTTTTCTATATTAGTTTTCTGTGTGGAACTTGTAAACATTGGATCGGTTCAGTTTGAACCAATCAGGTTTGTGAAAAAGTTTTTTCTATTTTATTAGAGTGTGGCAACCAGTCCGTATCGGTTCTAAAAAAAGCGATTTCATTTTGTTTTTTTCCAAGACCCGTAACACGGTCAGGAACCGATAGGGGTGTCTTGCCTGGCAGATTGCCAAAAAAAGGGTACGTTTTGGTTAGGACTGGCCATGTCTGAGAAACCCAAGAAAAAAAAAAACGGGCCCACTGGGTTTCAACACTGTAGTGTATGTGGGGAAGCCTTTGCTAAGGCTGACCCCCACACTACCTGTGTTTGTCTGGGGTTTGACCACCTTAATTCAGACTGCCAGATTTTTAAAAGTTTCCCCAAAGCTACCCTGGATAAGAGAGTAGGTAGAGTGAGGGAAAGGGAGGCCGAGAAGTCCGCTGACCGGATGGCCAGCCGGTTTGGTTCGGACGAACCAGAAGGAGTGCCCTCTGACCAGGCGAAACTTCTTTGGGCAGAAAGACTGACTCTGAGAGTCGGTTCGGTTAAAAAAAGAAAAGAAGGGCTAAGTCAGCGGTTCGGATTCTAAGTTCTTTCTCCGACCGCTGATGAAATAGCCAAAGTGATAAGGATAGTTCAATCGCTACTCGGTTCCGACTGAACCGGCACCATCGGTTAGGGGCTCGGTTCAGTCGGTTCCCCCGGTTCCGGATTATAATTTAGAAGAATTTTATGAACCGGAGGAGGAGGAGGAGGGAGAGTATGAAGATAGTGATGGTGATTATGAAAGTCTGGATGTGCCCATTGACCCGGACATCTCCCCAGACAGACCTTAAGGTGTTTCTCCTCCTAGGCTTTCTGAGTCCCCTTCCCACTTTATGTTTTACAAAAAAGTGGCTGAAACCCTCCAGCTTCCTATGGAAGAAGCAGTAGAGGACCAGGAGGAGCCTGATTATGTTGAGATGATGGACATCCCAGAGTCCAGGAGATTGTCTATTCCTCCATAAGTCTTTGGGAAACAGACATTTAAGATTTTGAAAACTCTAATTCCATACCTCCTGTGGACAGAAGAATGGACAAGAGGTATACCCTTTCAGGCTCGAATCGGAGTTCCTTTCCCAGCAATGCAGCCATGTTGGGGTAGTGCAGGCTGCTGCCTGTGATAAAGCAAATATACCCTTGGCTTCACACCCCCCAGATAAGGACTCCAGGAGGATTGATGCCATGGCAAAGAAACAGTACATGGCAGCATCTTTGGGACTCAGGCAGGCTAATTATATGGCCTACACAGCTAGATACCAGAAGTCCGGGTGGGACACTGTGATGGCTCTAGCTAAACAGGTCCCTGACCAGCTTGCCAAGGAGCTGGAGCGGGTGGCTGCGGATGGTATTGAGGCATCCAAGGTGCAATTTCATGCTGCTGTGGACTCCAATGATGTTTTATCTAGAGTCATGGCTACATCTGTGACCCTTTGGATGATGGCTTGGCTCAGATGTACTAGCCTGTCACAGGATACCCAGGCTTAAGGCTATGGATTTTCCTGTCATTGGTAATTCTCTATTTGGGGAGCAAATAGAGAACTACATGAAGAAAATGGACGGAGTACAGGACCACCTACAGGAGTGCTCAGGCCAAAGAAAGTCAAGCCACTCCCCAGAGGCAGCATTCCAGGGGCAGGGGCAGGCCTTTTCAAAGGCCTTTTTACCAAGCCCAGGCCTCCTCCTCTGCCTTTGCTCAGAGGGGGTTCTTTAGAGGGAGAGGCAGACGGGGTATAAGCAGGCCTGCTCCCACCCCTCAGCCTAAAGCCCCTGCTAATCAGGCACCCTGATGGGTCTGCCCGGGTCGATTCTCCACTACCTGTAGGGGGCAGGCTGGCTTACTTTGTCCAGGACTGGAAGTCTTTAACATCAGACAAGTGGGTCCTGGAAGTAGTAAGCCAGGGACTGGTTCTCAGCTTAAAAAAAATTCATAAGATGAGAACCAGATCCTTTCCACCTGCAAAACCTTCTTTGGCCCTTGCCCTAGAGGCAGAGGTCTCTTCTCTCTTGGCTCTCAGAGCCATAGAAAGGGTTCCACCCCTACACAGGGGAAAATGATTGTACTCCAGTTACTTCCTAACCCCCAAAAAGACAGGAGAATGGCCGCCCATCCTGGATTTGAGATATTTAAACAAGTACCTTTTTAAAGCCAAAATTCAAAATGGTGACTCTGGGAATAATTCTGCCCTCTCTAAGGCCAGAGGACTGGCTAGCCTCCCTGGACCTCAAGGATGCCTACTTTCACATTCCCATCAGGTGCTCCCACAGAAAGTACCTCAGGTTTGAGTTGCCCTCAGGCCACTATAAATTCAAAGCAATGCCCTTTGGTCTAACGTCAGCCCCAAGGGTGTTCACAAAATGCCTGGCAGTAGTGGTTGCTTTCCTAAGGAGAAAAAAAGATCTCCATCTTTCCATACCTGGATGACTGGCTCATAGTGGGTCAGTCTCCAGACCAAGTCAAGTCACATCTCCAGATAACTCAGCAGCTGCTCACTTCCTTAGGATTCCTCCTAAATCTTTCAAAGTCAGTTCTGGAGCCAGTACAGCTCCTCACCTTTATAGGGGCGGAGCCGGATACAATAAGGGCAAGAGCCTTCCTTCCCCTGGACAGGGTAAAGACCCTTATGAAACTGGCATCTTAATTCACCCTTCAGGTGTCTCGACCAGCAAGGCACTGTCTGCAGCTCCTGGGCCACATGGCAGCCTCTACAGCAGTGGTCCAGGGAGCAAGATTTCAGATGAGGGACATTCAGTTCCACTTAAGAGCCTTCTGGTCCCAGACAAAGGATTCCCTGACCAAACTAGTCCCAGTGACTCGAACCCTGATCCAGGGTTTGCAGTGGTGGCAGGATCAGGACAATCTAAGGCAAGGAGTTCCTTTTGTCACTCAATCTCATTCTCTAATCCTTACCACAGATGCCTCCCTCTTGGGCTGGGGAGCCCACTTGGGGGATCTGACCACCCAAGGGCTGTGGTCACCTCAAGAATCTCTGCTTCACATCAATCTCTTGGAACTCAGAGCAGTGTTTCTGGCACTTCAAGTTTTTTCCAAGTCTGTTCAGAACAAAGTAGTCCAGATCAGAACAGACAATACCACCACAATGTGGTACATCAACAAGCAAGGGGGCACTCGGTCTACGGCCTTGTGCACAGAAGCAATGAAGTTGTGGTTTCTGGCCTATTCTCTGCAAACTTCTCTGACAGCAGTGCACCTCCCAGGGAAGGACAGTGTCCTGGCAGATGCTCTCAGCAGGATATCTCAGGGCCACCACGAATGGGCCCTAGATCTCCTAATTTTGAAGGTGATTTTCTCCAGATGGGGCACTCCACAGATAAATCTTTTTGCAGTCCCAGACAATCACCAGCTTCCTCTTTTTTGCTGCAGACCCCCAGTGTTGGGCTCTGTCCCCCTGGATGCTCTAGTTCTCAACTGGGAAGGGAAGTTCCTGTATGCTTCCCCCCCCCCTTCCCTCTTCTGTTCAAGTTACTAGTCAAAATCAGGTCTCAACCCTGCAAAGTGATTCTGTTTGCTCCAGACTGGGCCAGACAGCCCTGGTACCCACTGTTGCTGTCCTTAGCAGTCCACCTTCCCCTGTCTCTTCCCAGGAATTATAACCTGTTGACATCCTCTCAGGGGAGAGTTTGGTATCCGAATCTCAAATCTCTCAATCTCAAGGCCTGGCTCTTGAAGAGTTAGAGTTTGCTGATCTGCACCTCTCTCAAGGTGTTTTGGATATTCTAAAGGCTTCTCGAAAGCCTTCCACCAGAAAGACTTGCAACTCCAAATGGAAAAGGTTCACTATTTGGTGCTCTGGTAAGCATATTCCTCCAGAATCTGCTGGGTTGCCTACAGTCCTGGACTATATGGTTCATCTCAATGGCTTGGGACTCAGACCAGCTACACTCAAAGCAAATTTGGCAGCTGTTTCTGCTTTTTTGTCAGTAGGCAAGCCCTCTTCTCTTTCAGCTCATCCTGTATTTTTCAAATTCTTCAAGGGATTGTTGCACATCAATCCTCCTTTCAGGGACCCTGCTCCTGCTTGGGACCTAAATGTTTGCATTGCTCAGCTTATGCAACCCCCTTTGAGCCTTTGTCTTCTGCAGAACTTAAGTACTTGACTTGGAAAACTGTGTTTTTGGTAGCCATTACCTCTGCCAGGCGCATCAGTGAATTGCAAGCCCTGTCAGTGGAGCCTGATTTTATCTCTCTTCATAGAGATAAGGTGGTCCTAAGAACTAACAGGAAGTTTTTGCCTAAGGTGGTCTCAGATTTCCACCTTAACCAATCTATGTCTCTCCCTGTTTTCTTCACTGACCATTCCTCCTCTGGAGAGAGGAGGCTGCACAGCCTGGATGTAAAAAGAGCCCTTAGCTACTACATAAAGCGCACCAAGGGTCACAGGTTTGACTCCCTCCAATTGTTCCTCACTTATGGAGAGGTCGGTAAGGGAAAACCTGCCACTAAAAGATCTGTTGCCAGGTGGATTGTCTCTTGCATACAATTCTGCTACGAAAAATTGGGTAGAATCCCACCCTTAGGCCTGAGGGCTCACTCTACTAGAGGTACGGCTGCTTCCCTGGCTGCTGCCAGGGATATTCCTATCTTAGAGATTTGTCAAGCAGCCACCCGGAAAACAGTCCATACTTTTACCAAGCATTACTCTCTGGATATCAAGGCTAGGAGTGATGCTCGGTTTGGCACAGCAGTACTTCAGAGCCTGTTCCCAAAATAGGTTCTGTCCCTCCTCCATGGAGGTACTGCTTGGTAGTCTGCAATAGTCAGAATACAGCAAGACTTCATGTTGTTTGAAGAAAAAATTACTCACCTTAGTAATGTTGTTTCTTCTAATGGAGTCTTGCTGTATTCTGACTTCCCCCCTGCCTCCCCTGTCAGAACCTGTTTTTTGGGATGTGGGTGGGCAGGAGCAGTGTTAGCACCTAGAGGTGCCCCCTTTTCTCACCCTCTTTAATTTTTGGGTGTGTGTTGTGTTTTGTTTTTTGGGTTTCCTGACTTGAGTCTTTGCTTTGAAACCAAAAAACCCTTTTCATTAAATGTAGTTGCCAGTTGGCTAGTGTGAGTTTACAGTTTCCACACAGGACGCCCAGTGAGTATAGCTCATAAAGATCCGGCGGTTGGGGTTCAAACAACAGCAGACAGAGGCTTCAACCGAGCTTGAGCTCAGCGTTCCATGCCTTGCATGGAAAGTTAACTCTTTGTTCTCCGGGGCAGTTCAAAGGTTGGAGATCACTGCAATAGTCAGAATACAGCAAGACTCCATTAGAAGAAACAACATTACTAAGGTGAGTAATTTTTTCTTCCCACCCTCCATTCCCCTTTTGAGGTCTGCTGAGCATCATCTAAAGGTTGCTAGCCTTGCTTGTAGAGCAGAAAGCAGCTAACTAAAAAGCTACATTTTCTTATTGATTTAAAACTTATATCTCAGCAGGAGTCAGTGTCTGTTGAGATTAAGTAGACAGATACTTTATTAGAAGTAGGAGGGGTCTTATTTAGGGTTAAAAAAAGAAAGAAAAGAAAGAAAGTCAGTGTGTGTTCTGTGCTGGGATGGGTATTGTATCAGCTGACTTTGCTAAACCAGTAGGAGGAAAGAGAGCTTAATTAGGGGTGTGGCTTAAACACTATAAAAGCAGGTGAGTCAAATTACAACTTCCTGTTGCTAGCTTTTTTTCTTACTAATTGCCGTCCATCCCACCCTAGGCTAGTTCTACTTTTATAGCCATTGGATCTGACTGTCAACAGGAACTTCCTGTTTGGCAGTAGGAAGGGAAGGATCATAGAGAAACATTGGATCTTCCCTTGTCAATCTTCACCATTCATTACTTCCTGGGTGTAAGCCGGAGGCGCGCACCTGTCCGCGAGGATCTTTTTTTTTTAAAACTTTGGCTAACGGCACCGCCCTCGAGAGTGACGTCATGCGCGAGGGGCGGCCGTTAGTAGCGACCGACTCCTCCTCCAACTCAGTTCTGTTTCTCCCGCCGTCGAGGCAGCACCTGCTCGCGTGTGAAGCGTCCTTAACTGCGTGGTAGTGTACCGACTCCTGGTTTTTCTTTCGACTCGACGCCGATCGGTAAGACACTTCCTTTTTCTATCTAACGGCGCCGGGTGTGTTTCCTACTGTGTTTTAGTCTTGTTAATTTCGCGTTATGTCCAGTTCGGAGCTAAGCGCTTTTCTAAGACAGACGCGCGCCCGATGCGTCGGTGCTCCTGTGGCCGGCATTTCTCCGTCTCGGATCGGCATGGCGTTTGCCTCGTTGTCTGGGAACCAACCATGATATGGATTCAGGCGACGCCTGTTTCTCCATGGACCGCTGGCCCTCGAAATCCGCTAAGATGAAAGCTCGGCAAGGCCCCGCCGACCTTCTGGGACGGCAAGCCTCGGGATTTCGGGCAAGGCCTAGGCCTTCCTCGGTCCCCTCCTGGGCCTATACAGTCCGGGAGAGGAGGGGCCTCCCTGCCTATTCTCTTGCCGAGGAGGAGGAGGCCTCTTCTGCGGTGTTGGGGGCGTTGTAGTCCCTTCCGGGCCTGCGAGAACCACCGCCTCGGCAGTCACCTCTTCGAGGTGCAGGCTCCCCGTGTCGAGGCCCTCAACTTTTGGGCCTGGCGGGTGGACCCTCGATGCCGCCTTTCAGCGCCGTTTGGATCCGGCACGTTCAGCGGTGCCGGTGATCGGCAGTGCCGTTCCAGCGCGTTTGGATCGGCGCCGTTCGCCGACACCGGTGATCGGCAGCGCCGCTAGATCTGGCGCCGTTCGCGGCGCGCCGATAATCGGCGGCGCCGTTGAGCGATGCCGCTTTGGGCCTCGGCGCGTTGGCGGGCGCCGATGGATTATGCTAGGCGCCATCGGCGGTGCCGCCTTGCCTCCAGCGCCCGGCGACAGGGCCTTGTCCCTTCCTCCAGGCGGTGCGGGCCTGCAGCCGCCGTTGAAGTGTGGAATTAGGCCTGGCTGCTACCGGCGTGGAAATGACGGCGTCACCCTTAGTACGGGCCGTTCGTGGCCCGTGGCCTCGAGGACCCTAGGGTAGCCACTTTCGGTCAGCTGGTCTCGATCCTCTCGGGAGGCGATGGCTGAGCGTGAACCATCCTGGCACCCCTACTCTTGAGTCTGGGTCCCTGGTGGCTAGGGGTGCCAGGCAGTGCAGCGGGCCCCTCCTCTGTCCCCCAAGTGTCTCCTGAGGGTTCCCGGCTGGGGGTGGCAGAGCCCGGGGCAGGCGTGGGGGTGACAGAGGGAAGCTCCCCTCTCTGGAGGCCGGTGACAGCTACCCCGAGTGCTGTTGCCCCCTCTAGGGACAGGGGCTGTGGTGGGAGGAGGCCCTCTCAGAGTCCGGGGTTGAGGTGCAGGGGTCTGCCACTCGGTCTTCTTTAGCCACCTCAGGGGGTGGCCAGGAGCCATAGTGCAGAGCCTCGCCCCTCCCTCCAGGGTTCAAGGTGTCCTCCAGGCGGTGTTTGTGCTTGGACTGCCCTTCTGGATCCATGCAGTCCCGCGTCGTCACAGGAGGTTCTCCCCAGGGCTCTTCAGGCTCCGCTTCCCAGAGTTCCGTTCTGCGGCCTGGTCTGATATCAGGATCCTCCTACTGAATCCCTTCCCCGTTCAGAGCCTAGCAAACAGTGCTGCCTCCCTCGGAGGTGCCTCTCTCCCATCTCTCTGCCTTCACCACCCCCGCTCCCAGGCCATGCTCGGTCCCTCTTGGGTCCGTTATCCTGGGAGCAGTTCAGGAGTTCTCGGCGGACCTTCCCCTCATATGTTAGTACATGCATGAGGCGGGTCTTCGACTCTCCCCGCGCAGGGAATCCTCTGGACATTCCAGCTCCCCATCATCCTCGTCTCCCTCCTCTGAGGAGAGAACCCCCTACTCATCTTTCCCCGATGCTGATTTCACAGAATATCAGCGTTTCCTCGAGGATGGTGAGGGATCTTGGTTTCCTATGTTGGGAGACAATACCCAACAGGAGACACGAGAATTCCTTAGTGAATTCAGTGCCCTGCATTTGAGTGGTACCTTCCTGGCCTATCCCCTTCCAGGAGCGTCTATCCGGTCCTGGCATCCCCAACAGCTTCTTCTCCAGCCCCGGCTGACAGTCAGCGTAGGTATTGTGCCCCTCAGAGTCTCGAGGTTCCCTTCCCAACCGCCCTCTGGTTTGGTTTACCTAGATACTCCTTCTGAGGCGCCGCTGCCTGGCGCCGACCGCCCACGGATCGCGGACTCTCTCCATTTCGAGCCTTGAGAGCGAAGGTGTTCTCTTCTTCTAAATGCGAGTGCCTGTATTGCATCTCATCAGGCTCACCGCTGCCTACAACACGGCATTTGTGGTCGATGATGTCCCAGCTGTTGGCATCAATGCCTGACAGAACAAACCAGACAAGCCGTTTCCCTCTCATGGTAGGCCTGGAGCTGGCAAGACACCAAGCAAGGCATCTTATGAGCAATGAGGGTGGCTTCCAGGCTAGCGGGGACAGCGATTCTGCATCAGAAGCGGACGAGCATGGCTTCCTCTTTCCAGGTTGTCACCCTGGCCGGGCGTGGGGTGATTCGCTCCACCTTCTGGGGACCCGTCTTTTCTCCTCTAGAGCTAGGAGACTTTACAGGGGCTTCCTCCGTCTCCTCGTCCTAAGGAGGCACCTCCTAGCTCTTCCCCACATAGGCTTTCTGAATAAGCCAGGGTCTTCTCCTTCTGTTTCTCACCAGCAGAAGGCTGGGGGTCTTGTTCCCTCGGGTATGGCCTCCCCCCCCTCCGGGGAAAGAAGACTTAATCTCACCCAGGAAGTAATGAATGGTGAAGATTGACAAGGGAAGATATAGAAATTACGTTACTACCGTAATTCTTGATCTTCTTGTATCTTCCATTCATTCTACCACCCTCACCATCCCCTCAGTGGCCTCTTCCTGTGGCTTCTCCACCTCCCGTCTCCTTCTCTCTCTGCAAAATAAATATAAAAAAAAAAATCTATATCTTGGGGGTTCTTATTCTCCAGAAAAATTATTTACTCTAAGATTCTTGGGCCATGCAGTGGATTTGCATTGGCGATCAAACTGCACAACTATATCTTGCCATCCCTCGGGCGAGATACCTCTGGGGTTTTAGCCTGGCTCAGGCTATTCAGTTTTGATCCTGCAATCCCGTGCTCCAGCTGTTAAGCCCTAGAATCAAAACCCCCCCCCTTCTCTAATTCTTGCCTTGCAGAGGCGGAGGCAGGCACGTCTGTTTTCTTTTTCTAAAAAAAAAAAAAAAAGAGGAAAAAATGCTGGGGAACTCTCTTTGACTGCTATAGGCATTCTTGGTATTGAGGGTCATGCTCCTAGCCTGCAAATGATTATCTAAAAAAAAAAAAAAAAAAAAAGGAAAACAAACAAGAAGGGAGATGAGAGGCAGGCAACCCTTCTGGAGATTTACCCCGATGATTGTTTTTCCTTTCAAGTGTCCTCCTGGACAGTTTTACAGAAAACAGTGCTGACCATAACCAATCCCAGCCAGCCTAAGCCTCTGGCCTGCCTAGGTGAGTCCGTCCAGGTCCCACTTCTATGCTTAAAAATGCCTGAAAGGTTACATTTTCCATTTCTAAACCCCTGAGCAGCGGCTCTCATGCCTGGGGTTTATTCTTCCCTCCTCGGTGTCCTCCGGTTAAAGGCCTTGATGGCCAGGAGCCGAAGGGAGTATCAGCAACAATAGCATGTTGAAGATGAGGACTATGCCTCCTGAGTCTGTCTAGCGGGTTTGGTGAACCTTCTCTTCAGCTCTATCTCAGGGATTCTTGCTTCCCTGTTACTCGGGCCTTCAGCTATAAGCTAACTATACTGGTTGGGCATTCTGGTCCCTTCAACATCCCATCTCTCTCTTCTCTTCTTCTTCTTCATCTTTCTCATTTCCTTCCTTTTCTCTCCTCCTAGAAGTCGCCCAGGTAAGGAGGCCCTGCAGTCCTAGGTTGGGATACTCTTATCTCTCCTCAGTCCTTCCTCCATCGGCTTATTCCTTTTTCAGTTCATTTCTTCCTTGCTTTGCTATCCATTGGCTATCTTGCAAGCGATATCTATTCTCTGCTTCAGCTTTTTGCCTCTCGGCTCACAGAACTGAGTTGGAGGAGGGTAGTCGCTACTAGCGGCAGCCCCTCGCGCATGGCGTCACTCAGGGCGGTGCCGTTAACTCAAAGTTAAAAAAGCTCCCATGACGGGTGCTAGCGCCTCCGACTTACACCCAGTAAGTAATGAATGGTGAAGATAAGAGAAGATCAAGAATTCGGTGATACGTAATTTGCTTTTGTCAACCCTAAAGGAAAAAAGTAGCTCACTCTCCCCCACTAGCTGCTGGTGGTCTGACATTGAGCAAGGAAGAAGGAGGCTACTAAAGAAGATAGGAAGTTGCTGTCCCAGAACAGGAAGGGTGAGAGTTGTAAGGAGAGGAGAGAGTAAGCATACAGAGAAACAGGAGAGGGGACACAAAATAAGACATGATAGGAATGGTGCAGTGCAATGGCTGTGGGGTGGCAGTGTCCCGGGAGACATTCTGGAGGCTGCGATGCTGCTCTATTTGCAGGCACCTCTCTGGTCTGAGAGAGGAGGTTGCCCGTCTCCAGGCTGACTTGGCTAGGATTCATGAAACCTCCTCCCCCACCCAGGGACCACCAGGGCCAATGCCACTACCTCAGAGGTTGCCAAGAAAGGGGAAGGGCTGGACCAGGGTGGGCTCAGGAAGGGAGAGGGTGGTGGAACAGGTTGCATCCTCAGCTGTACCTCTCCACAATTCATTTGCTCTTCTAAGTGGATAGTGGTTCCTCTATGGAGGCACCTGTAGTGGAGACCAGGAGGATGCTGGGAACCTTCAAAGAGACCCACAGGAGTGTGGCAGGACCCACAGGGAAGGAAACAACTCCTGGTGGGGACTTGATCATTAGGGGGTAGAAATGGGGGAGGAGAGAGGGAGGGAGGTGGTGCCTTCCTGGGCCACGGCTTGGAGGGACAGAGGCGAATCCTCAGGATCGTGTGGAGGCTGCTGAGGGAGAGAGCTGGATGTCATTGTCCGCTAGGGACAAATGACCTGGCTAGGAATGGGATCAGAGCAGTGCAAGGAGTTTGTAGAGTTGGGAGGGGCCCTAGACAAGTGGCGCATCACGGTAACATCTACAGGAGGTGCTGCCTGTCTATGGCGAGGGTGATGCTAGGGCACTCCCTCACCAGGGAATTCAATGAGTGGTTGAAAACTGGTGTGGAGCTCAGGGTTTGGCTTCATTGGGAACTGAGGGAGCCACCTGGAGGGATGATAGACCTATACTGGTGCGATGGTCTGCATCTGTCCAGGGGGATCAGTATCCTAGAGTGAAGAGGTTTAAATGCTTCATTGGCAAGCATTTAAACTAGCCAAGGGAGGCACTGAAAAGGAGCAGGGAATCAGCCTCCCCTCACAAAGCATGTAATTAGTGAGAGTAAACACCAAGGTGGAGAAGTTATTAGGGAGCAGGACAGAGGTAAGTAAAAAAGGCAAAGGCAGTAAGGACAGGAATGGGGCTAAAAGGGGTAAAGGCTATCAAAAGTGGAGGGTGATGAGTACCAATGCCGAGTCTGGCTGAACAAGCTCCCTGAACTAGTGGCCTTGATGGAAGAGGGTTGCCTGGATATTGTGGCAGTCACAGAAACATGGTACACAGAGAACCATGACTGGGATGTCAACATACCAGGATACACAATCTACAGGAGGAACAGGGAGGGTAAAAGAGGAGGAGGTAGCTCTCTATGTAAAGGAAGGGATCAAAGCAACAGAACTAAAGAGTAAACAGGGAGCAGATGAGGCACTTGGGTCACCCTGGAGACAGGAAATGGCACCACAGTCCGCACGAGGGGATGTATACAGACCCCCATCTCAGAAGGGAAGGAATGGACAATGAAATGATAGAAAGCTTCCTTAGAATGGCAGAAAAAGGGGAGATATTGTTGATGGGGGACCTGAATATGCCAGATGTTAACTGGAGTACCTTTGCTGCAGGCACATCCAAGAGCAAGGGTCATTCTTGATGCCCTACAGGGGGCATGCCTCAGACAGCTAGTACTGGAACCCACTCGGGAGGGAGCAATATTAGACCTGGTACTCTCAAATGGGGACGGAGAAAGAATCTCAGATTTAGGGTGGGTAGCCATCTGGGAACAAGCGACCACCAAACAGTGTGGTTCACAATAAACACAGCCATAGAATCAAGCCATACAAAAGCAAGAGTATTGGACTGGGAGGCTGACTTTGGGAAAATGAGAGTGTGCCTTAGAAAAGACACTATGCAAACAGGCAAGAAGGAGAGGTGGAGGAACAATGAGGAGTAATCAAAACAACCATCACAGAGGCAACAAGCCTTTGTATAAACAAATCAATAAAACACAACGAAGGAAAAAACACTATGGTTCTCAAAAGAGGTGGCAGGGAAGGTTAAGGAGAAAGGATAGCATTCAGAATATAAGGAAACACAGAAGGAGCAGGACAGAGAACTTTATCAGTTAAAGCAGAAAGAGGCTGGGAAGGCAGTCAGAATAGCAAAGGCCCAAACCGAGGAAAGGATAGCCAATTCTGTTAAGAAGGGGGATAAGACCTTTTATAGGTACATTAGGGAGCGAAGAAAGACCAAAGGAGGGATACTGAGGCTTAATAAAGAGGGTTGTAGCCACGGGTCGTCGACTGGATGTGGATGCTGTTGCATTAAGGAACATATTCTGCCTCCTTGAACTATTCTGCTGCTTTGTGGATAACTGACTGTTTGGAGTCATCGGTCTTTGAAGAGCAGTTGCCGGTGGATTTGCGGGACACCTTCAGGCTCCCTCATTTGGTTTTGATTTGGACTCTTATTATTGGATTTACCTGCTGAGACCTTTGTTTTTCTTCATTTGGATTCATCTGGATTTTTATCAGTTTTGGACTGCTGGAGAACTGATTCCTCTGTTTTCTCTAACTCCTGGACTGAGGGTGGTGAGTGGTGTATATTTTATTTATTTAATTTGTATAATTATTAATTCAATTTATTTAATTGGTTCCCTACCATGTGAGAGGTGGTATTGGGGGAGTATACAACATCTGCTGCATTGTTGCACTTGAGAGGTGCTTCATTGTTTAAAATACAAATTTTGTTTTAGGTTTAATATCCAGTGGTATATGATAATATTTTACTGTGTTTTTAATGATTATTTGATTTTATTTTTTCTACATCTTATTATTTGAGTTATTTTTGAGTTGGGGTTCATTTTGGTTTTATGTTAGTTTGTTTGTTTTATTCGCATCCCCTCTGTGAGAGAGAGAGGAGAGTGTGTTATCTATAGGTTTGATATTTATAGGTTTTTATTCTGTTTTTTTTTATTTGATTAATGATGGTTGGGCACTATTCCCCACTAGGCTCAGGAATTACGTCCTTTGAGTGCCACCATTGTCATCTAACACCTATTTTAGGTGTTGAGCATTGAGCATTCTGAGGAGGCGAGCAGCGAGGTGGAAAGCTGGGCCTTGTGGGGACAGGAAGGGGCCAGATTGGGGTCTTAGGGTCCAGGAGACACCCTAGGGCGAAATGGGGTCAGGATAGAGGTTACTCTTATCTTTGTCCCCATACCCAAGAAGTCCAAAGATAGGGACAGGTGCCGAGGTCTTCCTCGACAACTCATCCCGCCTTGGCGGTGTTGTGCAATGCCAGATCAATTAAGAACAAGACAGCTATTATTGCTGATCTTGTTGGTTCATCTGATCTGACTTGCATCACCGAGACCTGGCTGGATGAAAATCCAGGCCCTATATTGGCCTTGGCAATTCCAGCTGGGTTCTCGGTGATGCACCGTCCAACGCTGGATCGTAGGGGCGGGGGTTTGTTTAAATCTGAGCTGGGCCTGGTGGATGTGCCATTGGGAAACACCAGATCTTTTGAATATATCCTGGGCGAGGGTGCAGGTTGTGGGACTCTCCTCGTCTACCGTCCACCAGGTGATGGTGGTGACTTCCTATGGGAGATTGCAGACTTCATTGTCGACCTGGTGTTGAGGTTTCCCAGATTAATACTTCTGGGCGACTTCAATGCCTGGGTCGACGATGAACTATCTCATTTTGGTCAAAATCTCCTCCAGTTGATGAATACCTTTTTCTGACACAGGTTGTTACCTCCTCTACCCATATAGGGGTCATTCACTTGATCTGGTCTTTCTCTTGGTATGGAGATCACTGATCTGGGGTGGAACCAGTCAGTTGGTCAGACCATTACACCATCAGGTTCCAGTTCAGGGCCCCTCTAATAGGTCTGCCCCTACGGAGATGGTCCAGTACCACCCTTTGAAAGTGTGCTTCAATGACTTAATGCGCTGGATCTATTGAGCTATTAATCGAATGCATGAGTCAGGCGATCTTGTATTAGCCTATAATAAGGCTGTGGAAGTCTCTGGACAAAAGTGCACCTGTTCATGTTGGCCCTCTCACCATCCGTCAAAGGCCATGGTTGATATTGGCTCATGAAGGAATTCAGGTGGCGAAGTAGGCGAAGAAGCTGGAGAAAACCTTACCTGGCCCGGAAATAAGACCTTGATGCTGACAAGCTTAGATTGATGGCTCATTATGATAGCTACCAATCAGAAATCACTCGTAAGAAGGCAGAATTCCTGTACAGAGAGATTTCTGCTGCACATAGACGAAGCCAGCTTTTCCGGGACTGTGGACAGACTGTGCAAACCAGTCTGTCTTCAGCCTAGAAGCCTTTCTCAGCCTAGATGCAAGGAGTTACGCTCGCTTTTTTGCAGATAAGGCTGTCTGCATCAGGTCGGCATCGGTCCAGAGCCTCTCCTATAGGGGGATTGTGGTGGGCGATTGGTGGTGTCCTGTCCTAGGTCTGTCTGGTTAGATTTTCACCGCCCGGAATTTGTGGACATTGTGAAGATCATCCAAACAATGCGACCAACTAGTTGTAGTTTGGATCCAGGTCCTACACCACTGTTAGTAGGTTGTATAGAAGCTATCTACCCAATCCTTGCTGACATTATCTGGAAATCCTTGGAGAGGGTTTTTCTAACCCCCTTAAGGAGGTAGTAGTTCGACCACTCCTTAAAAAATCCTCCCTGGACCCAGACTGTCTAGCTAACTACCGGCCTATCTCTAACCTGCCATTTGTTGGTAAGGTTATTGAAAAGGCAGTTGCGTTGCAATTGGATGATCATCTTACATCTCATAATGTCTATGATACTCTCCAGTCTGGTTTCAGGAAAAGGCATAGTACTGAGACTGCCCTTTTTCGGGTATTGAGCGACCTCCTAATGGCCAGAGATCGAAAGTCTTGTACCATTCTGGTCCTTCTCGATCTGTCTACTGCATTTGACACTGTAGACCATGGGGTGCTACCGGAACGACTGCAGGTCTTTTGTGGATTGTCTGGTACAGTCCTCAATTGGTTTCATTCTTACCTCACTGGCAGGTTTCAGAGGGTTGTCACCGAATTTATTCCTCTGGTAACCTCCTGCCTTGTGGGGTACTACAGAACTCATTTTAGCTCCATGTTGTTTGCAGTGTATATGCTGCCATTGGGAGAAATCATCAGGTGATAACAGTCTGCGTTTTCACTGCTATGCAGATGATACTCAGCTGTATTTGTCCTTTCTCCCTGACCAGGGTGATGCACTCTATGTATAATAACTGCCTAGATGAGATCAGACTCTGGATGAGCTCGAGCTGAGATTGAGACTCAATCCGGATAAGACTGAGGTGTGGTTGTGGGATCCAGGTGGAATCCGAGGTGGGCTTGGGGCTGGACAGCCATCAGGTTTATTACTTGGTGGTGTACCACTCTCTACCTCTGGGACAGGTGCGAAATCTGGGCGTTATTTTGATGATGGTCTGACCCTGAAATCTCAGGTATCAGCTGTTGTCAAATCCTTTTTACCATCTGAGGAATATAGCCGGGTGAAACATCTGATTCCCCAGGAGGACCTTCCAACTTTGGTCACGCCTTTGTCACTACCTGTCTAGACTGCAACTCCCTCTACCTAGGGCTACGGGGTTGATATCCTCCCTTCTTCAGCTGGTGCAGAATGCTGCAGCCAGGCTTTTGACTGAGACTCTTAGAATCAGTCATATGCATGCAATAACCCTTGAACTGCACTGGCTGCCTGATAGAGTGGCGGATCACCTTTAAGGTTGGTTTACTAACCTTTAAAGCCCTACACGACCAGGGACCCGGTTACCTGAAAGATCTTTTGATTCCCTATCGCCCCCTCCGTCCTCTCCGTTCCACCAGCGAGGGATTGCTAGAGATTCCCAGGGTTCAATTGAAGTTATCGGGATCTTGTGCCTTTGCCTTTTTGGCACCAACCATGTGGAATTCTCTACCTCGCTGGTTGAGAGAATGCCCAACCGTTGATAATTTTAAAACTGCTTTAAAGACATATCTCTTTACTCTGGCTTATCCTTCTTAGTTATGGTTGCTTTAATTGTTTGGATTTTATTATTTTATCTATTTTTGTACAGCGCCTTGGTTTGGAAAGGCGCTTTATAAATAAACTTGACTTGACTTGAGGGAATGTGGGTAGAGGGGGACAGTGAAAAACCAGGGATACTGAACGAATATTTCTGCTCAGTATTCACAAAGGAAGAGGAGGGGGAGGTACCTAAATCAAACAAGAGAAACACTCTGAAGATGGGGGTCGATACCAGTCCATTTACAGTAGAAAGGGTTCTGAAAGAACTAATAAAATTGAAGGTGGACAAAGCAATGGGCCTGATGGGATTCACCCAAGAATTCTAAAAGAACTAAGTGTAGAACTAGTGACACCGTGACTACTCTCTTTAACAAATCATGGGAGGATGGGTTGGTACCTGAGGACTGGAGGAGGGAGATGTGATTCCTCTTCACAAAGTGGGAGCAGGACAGAGGCAGGAAACTACAGACCAATTAGTTTGACCTCAGTGGTGAGAAAATGATGGAATCACTTCTGAAGGAAAGAATTGTTGAGTACCTAGAGGCCAGTGGGGCACAGGACCCAAGGCAGCATGGATTCACGATGGGAAGGTCATGTCAGATGAATCTAATAGATTTCTTTGACTGGGTGACCAAGTAGTAGACCAGGGAGGGCTGTGGACATGGCCTACCTAGATTTTGCAAGGCATTTGATACAGTCCCACACAAAGATTAATACACAAGTTAGCCAGCCTTGGAGTGGGCAGCAAGGTGGTAGCCTGGATAAAAGTTGGCTAGACAACAGGGCGCAAAGGGTAGTAGTAAATGGAGTGCACAGTGAAGAAAGGGGTTACTAGTGGATACCGCAGGCTAGTACTGGGACCGGTCCTTTTAATGTCTTTATAAGTGACATTGCAGAGAACTGGAAGGAAAAGTATGTCTCTTTGCAGGCGACACAAAGATCTGCAACAGGGTTGATGCACAAGAAGAGTGGAAAGGATGAGAAGGGACTTGGCAAGGTTGGAGGAATGGTCAAATGTATGGCAGCTCAGATTCAATGCAAAAAGTGCAAAGGTAATGCACATGGGAAACAAAACCAGGGAAGAGTACACAATGGGGTGAGATACTGACAACGTAAAATGGAAAGGACCTGGGGTAATTATATCAGATGACCTAAAGGGCAAGCAATGTGAGAAGGCAGTAAGAAGGCGGGGGGATACTGGGATGCATAGAAGAGGCATCAATAGTAGAAAACAGGAAGTTGTTATCCCTCTGTACAGACAGTTGGTGAGACCCCATCTCCATAAGACATAGACAGAGTGGAGGCTGTCCAGAGGAGGGCAACCAAAATGGTGCAGGGTCTGCACCAGAAGATGTCTGAAGAAGACTAAAGGAGTTTAACATGTATACCCTTGAGGAAGAAGGGAGAGGGGACATGATAGAAACTTTCAAGTACCTCAAGGGAATCAACAAAGTCCAGAGGGTAGCATCTTTCAGAAAAAGAGATGTGCAAGAACAAGGGGCACAATTTGAAGATAAAGGGGGGATGGCTCAGAGGTAATGTGAGGAAGTATTTTTTCATGGAGAGGGCTGTGGATGCATGGAACAGCCTCCCTGAGGAGGTCGTGGAGTCAAGAACAGTGGGGGAATTCAAGAATGCATGGGACAGACATAAGGCAGTCCTAGTGGGGGTAGGAGGAAGTAAGCTGTTGGTTAACTAGGATCTGCAGCTTATCTGTTAGGTAAGAAAATGGGCAGACTAGGTGGGCCAGCGGTCCTTATCTGCCATCAAATTCCTGTTTCTATATCTATCTTCAGGCAGCCTCTTTCTCTTGTCAGGGCTCGTTTTGCGGGCCTTGGCCGGAGGAACTGAGGTGGAGCTGGGTCCCTGCCTCATGCCCAAGGCTGATGTGAGGGTGGAGCCAGCGTGGGGAGGCAGTCAGCTGGGTACTGCTGGCTGAGAAGTTTTCCAGTGGGTCCTAGTGCCTGCGGCATAGTCCTTATTGTGATAGCCTGCTGCAAGAGCTTCTCTTGAAGATCTACTGTTACGGTGAGTTCTTGCATAACTGTACTTTTCTACAGAAGGCCATAGCTGAATTTGTACTGAGTCAAAAGGTACACCTTTCTATTTATTACACTGAGCATGCCAGTCAGTGAGGCATTTCTCAATACTTGAGAGGTACAGTACATAGAATACTCAGATACTATGTGAATCGCACCAAGGACTGCAGAAAGTCCTCTCAGCTTTTGGTTTGTTCGCCTCGGGAAAGAGTGCTCCTGTGTCTAAACGGTGTCTGTCCAAATGACTGGCACATTGTATTATGTTCTGTTATAGGTAGTGTTATAAGGAACTTCCAGGTACAGTTCGTGGTCACTCCACCAGAGCAATGGCCACTTTGGGTTGCTTGCTTCAGAAATGTTTCTGTGGCCGGCATTTGTGCTGCAGCCACATGGAGCAATGTCCACACATTCACTAAACATTATAGTCTGGACATAGTCTCTGATACATGTGCTGGTTTCAGGCTTGCAGTACTGCAAGACCTGCTATCCTGAATATATATCAGACTGTATCCACCTCCTAGCTGATGTTTGGAACTGCTTGGGAATCATTTCAAAGGTGTGAACTAATAGGGGAGACGTCCTGAAAGAAGATAGAACACTTATGTACTTACTATAACAGCAGATCATCAAGAGAATCTCCTCCATTAGTCCATGCCATTCCTCCCTCAGTCCCTGTTGCTTCAGGTAGCATGCAACTGATATCCAGCACTATACCTAACCTTCCATGCCTGGGCTGGTTTTATCTCCTGGTTCCCCATGGTTGGCGGTCCTCCAAGTCTAATCTCTGGAGGGCAACTCAGGAATGATGGATCTGCCCACGTTTATGTAGACGTTGACACATGATGTCCTCATGAGTGGCCCCTGGCTAGCAAAACTTTCTGTGTGGTCCTAGTGCCTGGAGGCTATAGTTCCAAAGGTGTGGACTAATGGAGATTCTCTAGATTCAAACAACATGAAGTCTTGCTGTATTCTGACTATTGCAGTTCACTCCAGCCTTTAAACTGCCCCGGAGAACAAAGGGTTAACTTTCTATGCAGTGCATAGAATGCTGAGCTCGAGTTCTGTTGAGGTCTCTGTCTGCAGCCCTTTGAAATCCAACCGTCAGATTCTTTACTCCGCCTCACTGAACAGTCGCTCCGGAGATTTCTCCTTCAGCTCAGTTCTTAAAGTTGGTTAAAGTGTCAGTAAAGTTGTCGGTTTTAAACCAGATTTGTTCCTCTTAGTCAGTTCGGCCTCTGTCTGCAGTACCGTGAGTACTAGATAGGTTTTACCTAAATTCTGTGTGGAAATTGTAAACTTGTTTTATCGGTTCGGTTGAACCAATCACTTTTAGTGAATTTCTGTTTTTACTTACAGTGTGGTTACCAGTCCTTATCTGTTCTAAAAAAAAAAAAAAAGTGTTTTGAACGTTTTTTTCCAATACCCGTGACACAATTAGGAACTGATAAGGGAGTCTTGCCTGGTGGTTGCCGTAAAAAGGATGTTTGGTTAGGTTGGCCATGTCTGAGAAACCCAAGAAGAAAACCGGGCCCACTGGGTTTCAACACTGCAGTGAGAGTGGAGAGGTCTTTGCTAAGGCTGATTCCCCACACCACCTGTGTTTACTGTCTGGGGTTTGAACACCTCGATACAGACTGCCAAATTTGTAAAATTTTCCTAAATCTACCCTTGAAAAGAGATTAGGTAGACCGAGGAAAAGGGAGGCCAAAGTCAAAGCGCAGCCCAGATGGCCAGCCAGTTCGGTTCTGGCCGAACCAGAAGAATTCCTCTGACCAGGGCGATACTTCTTCGGCAAGAGAGACGATCCTGAGGGGTTGGTTCCTACAAAAAGGAAACGCAAAGAGAAATCGACTCGTTCGGATCCAGAGGTTCATGTTCCGACCGCTGAAGAAATAGCCAGAGTGATTCGGATTGTGGAATTTCTTCGCCCGGTTCCAACCAATCCGGCACCATTTGGCAGGGGTTCAGTTCAGTCGGTTCCCCTGGTTCAAGATTATACCCCTGAAGATTTTTATGAACCGGAGTTTGAAAAGGAGGGGGAGTTCGAAGATGATGGTGACGATGGTGAAAGTCTGGATGTGCCTGTGGAACCGGACATCTCCCCAGACAGACCTTCTGGTGTTTCCCCTCCTAGACTTTGAGTCCCCTCACCACTTTCTGTTTTACAGAAAGGTGGCTGAAACCCTCCAGCTTCCTATGGAGGAGGCCATGGAGGATCAGGAGGAGCCTGATATGTGGAAATGATGGACATACCAGAGTCCAGGAGACTGTCTATTCCCCTCCACAAATCCTTTGGGAAACAGACACTCAAAATCCTAAAGTCTCCCAATACTGTAACTCCTGTTGACAGAAGGATGGACAAGAGGTGCACACTATCAGGGTCAGATGCAGAGTTGTTATACCAACAATGCAGCCATGTTGAGGTAGTGCAGGCTGCTGCCTGTGACAAGGCAAATATTCCCTTGGCTTCACCCCGCCCGACAAAGACTCCAGGAAGATTGATGCCATGGCAAAAAAGCAGTACATGGCATCTTAGCTGGGACTCAGGCAGGCAAACTATATGGCCTATACAGCCAGGTACTAGAAGTCCAGGTGGGACACTCTGTGGTGGCGTGTGTGTGGGACGTTGCTAGCCCCTTAAGTGCCGTAGTGCACAAAAATATTTTTTTCACGCAAGCGTGGACCTTAATCCTCCGGTATCATCGTTTTAATTAAACTGTGTTCTGTAATCAAAAAATGAGAAGCTCTTAAAATTCACATTTCGGGAGAATTTTGTATTATTTGAAAGTTCTGCTGTTTCCATCTGTGATATTTTTTTTTTTGCTGGAAACCAGAATGTCTCTTTAAATGGTGAGATTCCCTCATCAAAAATGGCGCATATTATCACCATTTGCCGACAGTTAACATGTCTGTTGAATGATCTCATTGTAGTCCCAAATGGCTTCACGGGGTGGAGTTGTTTACCGGAGAACGTTGCCGCTGTCCCCACGGCGACATGTGACGTCATGATCTCCAACCAGTGAGAAGACATCTTGTTATTAGGTCGGAAAATTTGAAATCGAAGCAAGAAAAAGAACGGCTTAGGAAGAAAAGAAGCGGAGGGTTTTATTCTGTAGGAAATTATAGGTGAATAGGAGACACGGGACATGCAGGTTAAACCAACTGGAGGGAGCCCGTGCATTTGGCACCATGAGAAAAAGGTATGCAACTGCGGGACTGGAGGAAGGGTTGCCCATTGCGAACAATGTGGCGGGCTGTGTGGGTCTGACAGCACCAGCGCGGTTTGGGCTCCCACAGATAGCGTGTCACTGCGCCTCATAGCCGTATCCCGGTCAGATACAGCCCGCGCAGCTCTTCACCTTGTTTATGGTGGGGCTTTGTTTGCTTTGACTTACGGGGTGGGGGACACGGTGAGCTGGCACTGCCCTCCTCCTCATGGAGTTTGGTCAGACGGTGAGGGAGAGGGGGCGCTGCGCCCACCGATCACCAGCTTGTCACCTTACAGGATGCTCAGATCGAGACAGTTAATGACAGAAAAGGACAGTTAATAGCAATGAAGTAATGTCACCAGGCGAGGCCAGTTTGTAATTTCTCCTAAAACAAATGCTATTTATTTTAGCTTTTGATTTGTTGACATTGTCATTCATTAAATAAATGAGCTCTTGTTCGTTCACTTGTTTTATCTGCATTTTTTAGTGAAAGCAGGGTGTCTATTTTTTCATTGTTTCAGAATTTTTGTAAGGATTTAGGAAACCAGTACTGTTCTGCTAAGAATATAACAAGTACCAACTCCCTTTCACCACTGGTTTGTTGGGGTTGTGGGTTGTTCTGCCCTGCTGTTGCTGCCCCAAAAAATACATATTGCTCATGCTCCTGCTCCATATGGTTGACCAGGATTTGATACAGTAATCCCAGTGGCATGACATAATTTCACAGAGGCTTCATTCCACTCAACTGGAAATATAATGTAACTCAGCCGAGCTATCCTGGAAATTAAATCAGTTGTATATAAGAACAATAAGTAAGCAATAATGCCCAACAGGGTGGTGTAAGCAATGCCGGGCCATCAGGTGTAATGAGGCCTTATGGCCCTGGAATGTCCGGTATTGCCCATACGCCCACCTGGAGGGTATTCTTGTGCTTAGAAAATGGTACCAGTAGCATTTTTACATAGGATTTAAAAAATAAATAAAAAAAATTAGAGTAAGAATTAAGTTAAAGTTTATTTATTGTAAAGTAGTCCCTGAGCTGTTCCATCTCTTGTTGCTCCCCTTCCCCACAGATCCATTCTCTTGTACTCCCCCCTCCACCACCTACAGAAGAAGACATGAGCTTTCTAGTAGTTTCTCCCCATGGTTGTAGTGCTAAAGAAAGTATTTTGTGCTTCTTGTAAAACTGGTACTTTGCGGTTTTCACAGGATGCGGACAGCAAGAGAGTGAGAGAAAGTTCAGCATCCCCATAGTCTCTTCTCTCTGTACCTTTGATTGAGCTATATATCTTTTGTTTTTGTTTGTTATCCTGCTTTGTGCTTTTGGGAGCATGCTGTGAGCCACTCAGTTGTTTTGTTAAGTTGTGATAATCAAGTGGTTTACGATCGTAGAAAAGAGCTCTGTACTGTGCAGGTTAGCACCATGTGACTGCTGTGATGAAACCATGCACGGCTGTAGCAATTCAGTTAAAAAAAAAATGAGTACAAATAGGGTTCGAGAGGATGTTTTGGCTTACATAGATAAAACTGCAGAAGGAGAGGGAAAGTTTATTTTATTGTGCAGCAGCATTTAAAATGGAGGCAGAACGAGTGGAGCACGTGTCTTTCTGTATGGAAATGTACATGGGATTTGGGAGAGGAGCTGAGGTGGCGGGCAGGCGTGCACAACGCTGTACATCAGCCGGTACAGACATCATGTAGGTACCAAGTACAGGATTTTGTGGGAGGAGGTCGAGGAGGTGAAAGAAATTAAACCTGCAAAAGCAGGTACATTTGTGAACTTTTGGTGGGTGGTGTAAGCAAGTGGGGAGGAAGTCACAGCAGAGGCCGACAGGACCAACGGCTTTCATTTACTTTTGTCAGCGTGGCACTGTGAGATCAGCGGTTAGGAGAGTGGTGCCATGGTGGAGAATATGGCTATAGTATTTTGTCACTCTCCTGACCACAGAATCACTGTACTTTCTTTCAAAAGAAGCAGAGAAGAAGCCGGGGCGTCGCACCATGAAGCCAATAGAGCAACAGCTTTTGTTTCATTTTGTTAAGCGTGGCAATGTGAGATCACGTTTGGGAGAGTGGTGCCATAGAGTATATGGCAGTGAGAATTCTTCACTCTCCTACCACAGAATCAGTGTCTTTCTTTTTTTTTTTTTTTAGAAGAAGAAGCAAGTAAGAAGTGTTGGGGGGGATCTGTAGCTATCACTAAGCAAGAGAAAAAACATGGCGGGCATTTGAAGTTTTCTGGGGTGCTTTCAGCCAATTACAAAGCAGGCTGGGCACTACTGGAGCATGGTGCTCGGTGAAGGGGCACTTGGACTGGCTCTTATTTTTAGCTGGGCATCTATTGTCTGATAGATGCCCACCTAAATAAGTGTCTCAGCCAATCAGGAGAGAGAATTGTCTTTGCCCATTTTCTAAACTGCAGATACACCTGTGTAGCAGGTGTACAAATAGGCTGACACATGTGACTGCCCTAGAATTGTACCCTCTGTCCATCCTAGTTGTCCTCATTCTGTGTGTCTCTGTGAGCTGCACCATCATCTGTGGCCATACAAAAAGTTTGAAAAACCTGTTTCTGTGTTCCTTTTAAAATGGTCTGATTGATTTCCTACAGCTGCTCTGGCAAAGCCTCCCCTGCACACACGTGGAAATAGTCATTGCCTACTATTCTCTCCAGCATTTTATTAAAGGAATGATGCCTGACAGGGTGGGTGTTATGGTGGGATAACATCCCACCTCGGTTGGTTGTGCCCGAGTCCTTGGCCGAAGGGTGTCCAATACCCGAGAAGGGATGTTTTCAAGCATAACACCCAGCCTGGAGGGTATTATTCCCAGTAGAAAACAGGAAGTTATTATCCCTCTGTACAGACAGCTGGTGAGACCCCATCTGGAGTACTGTGTGCAGTTCTGGAGACCCAATCTCCGCAAAGACATAGACAGGATGGAAGCTGTCCAGAGGAGGGCAACTAAAATGGTGCAGGGTCTGCACCGGAAGACATATGAAGAGAGACTTAAGGAGCTTAATATGTATAGCCTCGAGGAAAGGAGGGAGAGGGGGACATGATAGAAACTTTCAAGTACCTCAAAGGAATCTTGAAGTCCAGAGGGTAGCATCTTTCAAAAAAGGTGTGCAAGAACAAGAGGCACAATTTGAAGATAAGAGGCGGCTCAGAGGTAATTTAAAGAAGCATTTTTTTCACAGAGAGGTTGTGGATGCATGGAGCGGCCTTCCGGAGAGGTTGTGGAGTCAAAATCAGTGGTGGAATTCAAGCATGCATGGGACAGTCATAAGGCAATTCTAGGGTGTGAGGGTAAGAAAGAAGTAGGCTGCTGGTTAACTAGGATCTGCAGCTTACCCAGTAGGTAGGGAAATGGGCAGACTGGGTGGGCCAAGCGGTCCTTATCTGCCGTCAAATTCTATGTTTCTATGTACTCGCCCTGGCTGAACAGGCCTCCCCCTAGCTAGCCAAGGAGCTGGAGGAGGTGGCTGCTGATGGGACTGAGGCATCAAAAGTACAATTTCATGCTGCTGTGGACTCCAGTGATGTGTCATCAAGAGTCATGGCTACATCTGTGGCTCTTCGGAGAATGGCTTGGTTCAGATGTATTAGCCTCTCACAGGATACCCAAGCTAAGGCCATGGATTTTCCTGTAGTGGGTAATTCTCTGTTTGGAGAGCAGACTGAGAATTACATGAAGAAAATGGACGCGTACAGGACCACTTATAGGAGTGCTCAGGCCAAGGAGAGGCGGGCAGCTCCTCAAAGGCAGCAGTCTAGGGGCAGGGGCAGGCCTTTTCATATGCCTTTTTACCAAGCACAGGCCTCTTCTCCCTTTTCACAGAGGGGGTTCTTCAGAGAGAGAGAGAGAGAGAGAGAGGCAGAAGGGGGATGAGCAGGGCTGCATTCACTCCTCAGCCTAAGGCCCCTGCCAAGGAGACACCCTGATGGGTCTGCCCTGGTCGACTCTCCTATTCCAGTAGGTTTCAGGCTGGCTTACTTTGTCCAGGACTGGATGTCTGTTACCTCAGACAAGTGGGTCCTGGAAGTAGTAAGCCAGGGACCGGTTCACAGCTTCAAAAAATTTCCAAAGATGAGAGCCAGATCTTTTCTGCCTGCAGGTCTCTCAGAAACCCTTGCCCTAGAGGCAGAGGTTTCATCTCTTCTGGCCTTAAGAGCCATAGAGAGAGTTACTACTGTACACTGGGACAAAGGTCTGTACTCCAGGTACTTACTTACCCCAAAAAAGACAAGGGAGTGGTGACCCATCCTAGAACTAAGATACCTGAACAAACATCTTTTAAAACCAAAGTTCAAGATGGTAACTCTGGGAATAATTCTTCCCTCTCTAAGGCCAGGGGACTGGCTAGCCTCCCTGGACCTCAAAGATGCCTATTTTCACATTCCCATCAGGTGCTCCCACAGAAAGTACCTCAGGTTCGAGTTGCCCTCAGGCCACTATCAGTTCAAAGCATTGCCCTTTGGTCTAACATCAGCCCCAAGGGTTTTCACAAATTGCCTGGCAGTAGTTGTTGCCTTTCTAAGAAGGCAAAAGATTTCCATTTTTCCATATCTGGATGACGGGCTCATAGTGGGCCAATCTCCAGACCAAGTCAAGTCAGACCTGCAAGTGACCCAGCAAGTGCTCACTTCTCTGGGATTTCTTCTCAACCTTCCCAAGTCAGTTCTCGAGCCAGTGTAGCTCCTTACTTTTATAGGGGCAGACCTGGATACTGTCAAAGCAAGAGCCTTTCTTCCCCTGGAAAGGGCAAGAGTTTTTATAGAACTGGCTTCTTCCTTCAGCCTTCAGATGTCCCAACCAGCAAGGCATTTCCTTCAGCTCTTGGGCCACATGGCAGCTTCTACAGCAGTGGTCCAAGGGGCAAGATTCCAGATGAGGGACATTCAGTTCCATCTGAGGGCCTTTTGGTCCCAAAGGAAGGATTCCCTTACCAAACTGATTCCAGTGACTCAGACTTTGATCCAAGCCCTTCAATGGTGGCAGGATCAGGACAATTTGAGGCAAGGGGTCCCATTTGTCACTTGGTCTCATTCAGTGGTCCTTACCACGGATGCTTCCCTTCTGGGCTGGGGAGCCCATCTGGGGGCTCTCACTGCCCAGGGACTGTGGTCCCCTCAGGAATCCCTTCTCCATATCAATCTCCTATAACTCAGGGCAATTTTTCTGGCCCTGCAAGCTTTCTCTCAGTCAGTGCAGAACAAGGTGGTTCAGGTCAGAACAGACACCACCACCACCACGTGGTACATCAACAAGCTGGGAGGCACTCGGTCTATGGCCTTGTGCACAGAAGCCATGAAGTTGTGGTCCCTGGCTTATTCCCTGCAAACCTCTCTAATAGCAGTCCACCTGCCAGGGAAGGACAATGTGCTAGCAGATGCACTGAGCAGGATCTCACAGGGCCATTACAAATGGTCCCTGGACCCTCTGGTGCTGAAGGTGATTTTTTTCAAGGTGGGGCACTCCAGAGATAGATCTCTTTGCAGCCCCAGACAATCACCAACTTCCTCTTTTTTGTTGCAGACCCCCAGTCTTGGGCTCAGTCCCTCTGGATGCTCTGATTCTGAACTGGGAAGGGAAATTTCTGTATGCCTTCCCTCTACTGTTCAAAGTTTTAGTCAAGATAAGGTCGCAGCCTTGCAAAGTGATTCTGATTGCTCCGGACTGGGCCAGACATCCTTGGTACCCCCTGTTGCTGTCCCTAGCAGTCTATCTTCCCCTGTCTCTTCCCAGGAATTACAACCTGTTAACCTCCTCTCAGGGGAGGATTTGGTACGCCAATCTTGGGTCCTTCAATCTCAAGGCATGGCTCTTGAAGAGCTAGAGTATGCAGATTGCATCTGTCCCAAGGGGTTCTGGATATTCTCAAAACCTCTCGAAAGCCTGCCACTAGAAAGACTTATGACTCCAAATGGAAGAGATTCAGCATTTGGTGTTCCAAGCAACATATTTCCCCAGACACTGCTGAATTGCCCACAGTTCTGGATTAAAATGTCCATTTGAATGGCTTAGGCCTCAGACCAGCTACTCTCAAGGTGCACTTGTCAGCTGTTTCTGCTTTTCTGTCAGTGGGGAAGTCTTCCTCACTATCATCTCATCCTGTGTTCTGTAAATTTTTTAAGGGATTGCTTCATACCATTCCTCCCTTTAGAGACCCTGCCCCTGCCTGGGACTTAAATGTTTGCATTGCTCAACTTATGCAACCTCTCTCTGAACCTATGTCCTCAGCAGAGCTTGAGTACTTGACTTGGAAAACTGTGTTTGTGGTAGCCGTTACCTCTGCCAGACTCAAGCCCTGTCAGTGGAACCTAATTTTATCTCCTTTCATAGGGATAAAGTGGTCCTTAGAACCAATAGAAGGTTCTTTTCCAAAGTGGTTTGAGATTTTCACTTGAATCAGTCTATGTCTCTTCCTGTCTTCTTCACTGATCATCATTCTTCAGGAGAGAGGAGGCTACACTGTTTAGATGTTAAAAGGGCCCTTAGCTACTACATAGAGCGTACCAAGGGTCACTGGTTTGATTCCCTCCAGTTGTTCCTCACTTATGGAGAAGTGGGAAAGGGCAAACCTGCCACCAAGAGAACTATTGCCAGGTGGATTGTGTCTTGTATACAATTCTGCTATGAGAAACTAGGAAAGATTCCACCCTCAGGCCTGAGGGCTCACTCAACCAGAGGTACAATTGCTTCCCTGGCTGCTGCCAGGGATATCCCTCTGTTAGAAATTTGTCAAGCAGCCACCTGGAAAACAGTCCATACCTTTACCAAACATTACTCTCTGGACATCCAGGCTAGGAGTGATGCTCGGTTTGGCACAGCAGTACTTCAGAGCCTATTCCCAAAGTAGGTTCTGTCCCTCCTCCATGGAGGTACTGCTTGGTAGTCTGCAATAGTCAGAATAGAGCAAGACTTCATGTTGTTTGAAGAAAATATTTCTCACCTTAGTAATTATGTTTCTTCTAATGGAGTCTTGCTGTATTCTGACCTCCCCCCATGCCTCCCCTCTCAGAACCTGTTTTTGGGAAGTAGGTGGGCAGGTGCAGGTTGCACCTCAGGGGTGCTTCTTTTACACCCTCCTCTTTTTGTTTGGGTGTTTGTTTTATTGTTGTTCTTATTTTGATTGGTTTTTGGTGTTGGGTTTCCTGACTTGAGTCTTCCTTGGGAATTCAAAACTCTTGTTGCCAGTTGGCTAGTAAAAATTTTACAAATTCCACATAGGGTAGTTAGTGAGTTTTTTGCTCATAAGAATCTTGACGGTTGGATTTCAAAGGGCTGCAGACAGAGACCTCAGTCAAGCTCGAGCTCAGCATTCTATGCACTGCATAGAAAGTTAACCCTTTGTTCTCCGGGGCAGTTTAAAGGCTGGAGCTAACTGCAACAGTCAGAATACAGCAAGACTCCATTAGAAGAAACATAATTACTAAGGTGAGTAATTTTTTCAGATGTACCATTATAGTAGGTGTGTAACTGTTCTATCCCACTGTAGTTTCACTGCCTGGATGATGGTGTTTTGCTGTATTTTCTGCAATTTATGTTCTTGTTTTACCTTTATGTCTCTGAGACCTTTCTGGAAATGAGACCCTGGGTCTCAGTGAGTAATGTCCTGCTTAAAACTCTTTATATATTTATAAATGAATAATAACGTTAACCACCTCTTTGTTTTTTCTCTCAAGGGACATCGGAAAAAAGTTGGAGGTTAGGAAACAAGTGGATGCCTGTAAAGGATTGTCAAATTTCATCAGTTCTTTGGAACATGTGCAGGCAAGACTCACACTGACTTACAATCGCCGAGGTGACTTGGCCATTTATCTTACTAGCCCAATGGGGACACGGTCTACTCTTCTTGCACCAAGGTACTGGACTGGTCTACTAGGGATACAGCTTTTGTCACTGAGAGGTCTCAACATGAATGTGTATTTTAGGATCATCTTTCTAGAGTCAGTCTCCTACACAGAGCAATATTTTTTGGTCTTGGAGTCAGAGGAACTAGGCACCATGGAAAGCGTACCTCTTTGGGTCAGCAAATGCACTGACATACTGTAAAGCCATATCCACGCATGTGTAACATATAAAGTGACGTTCCTTTTTTCCCCTTTGTCATAGCACATAGCTCATCTTAGTGGGGTTTTTTTATATTAATTTTTCTCCCTGGTCTCTGCCTTCATGCTTCATGGATAACCTGTTAAGACCTCTGTTACCTACCAGCCTCATCCACCACTCAACTGACACCTTTTTTATCCTCATAGCTCTTTCCTTCATGGCAGGGGTGGGGGGGTTGGAGAGTTCCCCATGAGCAGTCTGAATCCAGATGTGGCCAACTTCTATCATGGTGTGGAGCCTGAACGTGCTCACCATCATATAGATGGCAATTGTCCACCCCCCTCCCGTAGGTCCTCATCTCCTCCCCTAATGTTAGTGCAGCTGTCCTTGAGGCCTTGCACTTGCACAGCACACTCCTGCAGAAAAAGCAAGCTCCCTGGCCTAGCCACAGGGGCTGCTGCGGCACTGGAATTCACCATCAACCCTCCCTGGCTTAGGCATGCTGCAGCATGACAGCCACACCAGTCTGGTCTGCCTTCTGAAGTTGCAGGCAGGGTCTGCTCCCGAACCTCGGTCGCCTACATGGTGGTATGACATGCTGCCACTGGGCCATCAAAGGCATTGTCCATGAAGGTTTTTTAGCCACCTGCCACCAACCTGCTACCTTCTGGCTTGCATCACTAGCCCCAACACTTCTGGGAATTTACCCCAGCCTCCATGTTTCCCTGTGGCATTCCAGCTATGAGAGAGTCCCAGGGGGCAGAACACCTGTGAATAGTCTTGTTTCGGTCAGAATGGGGGTGCCCAGTCCATGGTGCAGGGCCTGCAAGGAGCAGGGCCATCATCCAGCAGGATGCGGCTTTTCTTACAGTTTTCATCCCACGTAGAAATAGACAGTGTCGGTAGAAAAAGAGCATTGGTCCATCCAGTCTTCCCATTTAACCCTAGCCTACTCTGTGACCTATTGTTTAGAGAGGGATTTTGTCCTTGCCTCCCCTCCATTCCCTGCCTTACTGCTAACCCACTGAGTAACTGTTAAGCCCCTTACTCTAGCCGTGCTTGAACACGTTGATGGATTTTGTGCCTACAACCTTCTGCTGGTAGGCTGCTCCATGGCTCAGCCACTCTCTCCGTAAAGTAAAGCTATCTCATATTCTTCCTGAATCTCCCCATCTCCCCTGCCACTTCTACTCCTGCTTCCTTGTTTTCGACCTGCCATTCCTGCTGAATAGTTCCTCGCAGTTCAACTGGTTTATTTCTTTCAGAAACTTGAAGGTCTATGTCAGGTCACCCCCACCCCCGCCCTTCTGGCCTTCAGTGAGTACATGTTTAATGCCCAGAGTTGACACTCATAGGATCTGTCCTGGTGGTATAGGGTAACAAAAAAGGGCAGATCCTACCAAGTTTAGCTCAAGACCCTGAACATGTACTTGCTGAAGATCAGAAGGGAGAGGGGCGATATAATAGAGCCCAGTAGGTTCCTGAGATGAATGAACAAGGTAGGTTGCAAGAAGATACTCAGCAGGACTGGCAAATCAGGAACACCAGGGGCATGAGCGGAAGCTGGCTTGGGGGAGCTTAAGAAAGGGGCATGAGAAAGTTTCATTTTAGTAGATGGGCCATGGAGCAGTCTACCAGCAGAGGTGGTTGGTGCAGGGACCATTAATGGTTTCAAACTCGACTTGGACCAAGTAAAAGGCTTAATGGTTGCACAGGGGGAAGCAGTAGGGCAGGGGACAAGGACTGAGGTTAGGGCAATAACCGTGACCAGACATTAACTCCTGGGGTTGGATAATTTAAAACAAGGTATACTGTATTGACCAGTTGTATTTTTCTGCCAAAATGTTCTATACTTCTATGTTTGTTATGACTCCCAGGTTCATTTTCTCTAAAGTAGAGCCCGACTTCCCATCCAATATTTCGTCTTGGGCTTCTTGTTCTGTGTGTGCATCACTTTGCAATTTCTGGCTATGAATTCCAACTGCCAAACCTTAGACCATCTCTCTGAACTTCTTCAGGTCCCTCTCCAGCTCACTGACCCCCTTGTTGCTAGCTACACTGCCATAGAGCTTAGTGTCATTTGCGAAAAGACACATCTTGCCCTGTATTCCTTCTCTTATGTTGCTGCTGAACATACTGAAAAGGACTGATCCAAGGACTGACCTTGCAGTAACCCACTCGTGACCTTCCTTCCCCCAGGTTGACCCTTTTTACTACCCCTCCAATTAACTTTGAACCCATCTGACTAGGTACTTCGCTGCTCCCAGATCCTCTGATTTCTTCAGCAACCTTCTGTGTGACACCAAGTCAGTTGCCTTGCTGAAGCTGAAGTATAGAAAATCTGTTGCTTGTCCCTTATCCACTGCCCTTTTTACCCAGTGCAAACCCACGCTGCTTATTGTTCTGGAACCCATTTCTGTCCAGGTAGTCCACTAGTTCCTCTTTGACCAGTGTCTCCATCAGTTTACCTACAATGGAATTAAGACTGATTTGCCTGTAATTTCCAGGTTCCTCCCTTGCGGGGCAGCATCATTTCTGCTTTCCTCCAGTCTCTCGGAGCCACCCCTGACTGTTGTGAGTTAGCCTTTTGAATAGCCCTGCCTTGGGTTCAGCCAGATCTTCCTGGACATAGTCTCCACCACTCATTCACACTAATGGGACTATGCTGGAGGCGCTAGGATCCAGTGGGAGCCAAAAATCTTCAGGAGGGCTGGCGCCTAGGGAGGGCTGTGAGGAAGCGGCACCGCAATCGCGGCTCGCTCCGTATAGGCTACCTTGGCGTCAACCATCCAACTGCCTCAGTTCCTTTTTTCCCCACTGTCGAGTGCATTTCAGTGACTACGTCGCTTGTCCGCTGGGAGTCAAAACTTCATGTCTATAAGACAGCAGCTATAGAGTTTCAGTATAGATTGGTTTTATTAGTTTTGTTATCAGTTTAAAGAATAAGTAAATATTCGTCAGAGAAGTCTTTGGCCCTCCTTCGACGGAGTCAACCATGAGCGGGGCAGGTGACGGTAGGGAGACTTTGCATGAAAGCTGTGTTGTCAGCAGGGCTGGGTCTGGTCTGCCGCCCTCTACGGAGGAGGTTTGACTACAGGCAGTCCGGTGCTCGGGGGATGGGCAGTCTTCCTGAAGCACAAAAGAGCGGGGTCTCTTTCGATCCTCGTCAAGGACTGTGCTCCGCTTGACCTCGAGTTCTTCTTTGGCCACCGAAGAGTCGAAAAGCAGTGCCGCTTGAGGTTGCCTTCTGAGTAAATCTCTAGCATCGATTGGCCATTTTACCAGCGGCAGGGGCCTAACTCTGTCTCCTCACGGGGTTTCCTCCGGCTTCTGTTTCTGGTGACTGGCATCTTCGTCTCCGGAGTCCTCCCCACCCGGGGTCCTCCGGTGAGTGATTTCACCATTGGGCCGCTCTTATGGAGCAATAGGTTTGGTGGTTGTACCATCTACCCAAGCCAGCGAGTCCATCCCTGGGGCCTTTGGAGCTTCCTAGTCGCACGGCACCTTCTTCATTGCCATAGACGCTGCACTCTGGTGTTTTTCTCCCTCATAGGGCTGTGGTCCAGGGGTCTACACTGGTGCCTTTATCTCCTACTGAATTTCTCAGACTTTCATCAGCGAGTCGGGGGTTGAGAATCACGGATTCGGCGCCACCGGCCCTAGTTCCTCCAGTGCCGGTGCCACACTTGGTGCTGCGTCCTGTGCCGGCACCACCTGTGTTCTCGGTGCCACCTTCTGTTCCGGCGCCAGGAGTGCCACATTTGAGACCGGGGTTTTTGACTCCAATTTGAGGTGCTCCTCTTCCTCTTTTTCCTCCCTTTCCTAGCTATACAGTCCCTTCGGGACTAGTTGGAGTTGATATCGAGCCTGATCCTGGTCTTCAATTGGAGGATGACTTTGACGACAATTCCTAACTAGGGGTGGTGAATAAACCTTCTCTTACAGCAGAGCCTCTGATCGAGGACCTTTCCTTTAAGTCTCTGCTTAGAAATGTGAATACCACTCACTCTCTCTCTCGCTCTCTCTCTCGCTCTCTCTCTCGCTCTCTCTCCAGACTGCAGAGATCGATCCTGGGAAATTACTGTGTCTGCAGTACCTGCATGTTCTGGACATCCCTGTGGAATTGACTCTTTCACAAATGGTGTGGGATAATCCGGCGCTTATTTCCTCTGTGGCTAAGTCCATAGATAGGAAATATGTCCTTCCCAACAATTGGCCCATTCTGGCCTGGCAAGCCTTTGCTGATGCCATAGTTGTCCTGGCAGAGAATGACAGGGCCATTCTTCTGCAAGAATCTATGGCACGTCCGATAAACGAGGAATCTCGCAAAATCAACACTTTGGGAAAGCGAGCCTTTGCTGCTTTCACCCTGGGCATGCACATTACTAGCTACCAGGGTTATTTCTCTCAGTATGAGTATACACTCTGGCATTCACTCAAGGCCACGGTAGAAGCTCTCCCAGATTCGAAAGTTAACACAGAGCTTCTTCAAACCATTACCGGGGCATTGAATCCAATAACCAGCAGCTTAAGGCTGCCATGGATTCATTTGACACTGCCTCTAGAGCAGCAGCGGCCGTACATGCACCCGATGCCACTCTTGGTTGCGCATATAGGGATTCACAAATGATGCCCAGCAGAGAGTCATGGCTTTGCCTTTTGATGGTATGTACCTGTTTGGTCCTCAGGTTGAACAGGCACTAGAGGCCACACAGAAAACTAGAACGGCTTTCAAAATGGCCAGACAGCCATCCGCAGCCCCTCAAAGGGGCGTGAATTGGCATCAGGTTCATAACCATCAGTCTTTTCGTGGTAAAGGGAGAGGGGGCTTCAACAGAAACCCGACTCCTCAGCCGCCAAAGAAAATGCAGCAGAAGGCACAGGGCCCCAAAGCATCTAGTGCCACCCTCTGAGATTCCGGCCCAAGTCCCACCTCAGCTGTCTGAGGGGGATTCTTCCTCAGCAGTAGGAGGGCGTCTGACTCAGTTTTACAGCCAGTCGAAGTCAATCACATCAGACAAGTGGGTACTCAAGATAATCCATGAGGGGTACTCTCTTAAGTCTTTCAGAAACCTCTCTAGATCACCCACCCAAACGACAGCCCAAGCTGTCTATCTCTCAGTCAGACCACCTTGCTTCTGAGATTCAAGGCCTTCTGAAAAACAGGGCAGTAGAAGTAGTCCTGCTGGGTCAGCGGAACACAGGTTTCTACTCCCATTATTTCCTAGTTCCAAAGAAGACAGGCAGCATGTGCCCAGTTCTTGATCTCGGGAAGTTAAATTCCTTTACAAGGAAAAGTTCAAGATATCATCTCTCGGTACACTTTTACCTCTGATTCATCAAAATGATTGGCTGGCCTCCCTGGACATGCAGGACGCCTATCAGCATGTTCTCATACACCCAAACCACCACAGATACCTCAGATTTGTGGCATTGGGTCAACACTACTAGTTCAGAGTCCTGCCCTTTGGGCTATCCTCGACACCTCAAGTGTTTACAAAGTGCTTTGCAGCTCTCGCAGTGCATCTCAGGAAGCTCGGAATTCAGGTGTTTCCATATCTGGACGATTGGCTCCTAGCAATTCCCTCCAGACAAGAGACTCAGGAAGCCGTGGCTACGGCTTCAAAAATCCTTACGTCCATGGGAGTCCTGCTAAATTTGGGAAAGTCACAGCTACAGCCCTCCCAACTGCTCCTCTTTATTGGAGCCTTTCTTCCGGAAGACAGAAGGAATGACATCCTTCAGATGGCCCACTTCATCAGAGAGAATGATTTGGTTCGAGCTCTCAATGCAGCGGATGCTGGATCTCATGGCATCCTCTGTGTTCACTGTGCCTCTGGCTCGTCTTCATATGAGGACTATTCAGTGGATGCTCAGCACTCAATGATCACCGACCACGCACCCACAGTCCTTTCACATCAAGGTGACTGAATCTTTGAAATGGTCACTCACTTGGTGGACTCAGGAAGGCAACCTTCTGGAAGGTTATCCCTTTGCCACCCTAGAATCCCAGATCTCCATCACCACGGATGTGTCTCTACTGAGATGGGGAGCTCACTGCCAGGATCTCCACACCCAGGGTCGATGGAGTCAGGACGGAGTGTCGACTTCACATGTTCTAGAAGTGAGAGCCATCCTGTATGCAGTCCGAGCATTGAAGGATATACTCTGTCAGAAGATCATTCTCCTTCAAACAGACAACAAAGCAGTGATGTACTACATCAACAAGCAGGGCGGAGAACACTCTTACCCCTTATGCAGGGAAGCGATGAGACTGTGGGAGTGGTGCCTGGAGTACAAAGTACTGATCCAGGCGGTATACCTGCCAGGAGTGCAGAACAATCTGGCGAATCATCTTAGCAGAACGGAGATAGACCCTCACGAGTGGTGTCTCTACACAAACGTCATGCAGTCACGCTTCGAAGAGTGGGGAACTCCAGATCTGAACCTTTTTGCGTCCCCACTCAATGCAAAACTGCCTCTCTTCTGCTCCAGAAATCCAGAACCTGGCATTTTTTGTCAGGATGCATTCAGACTGCAGTGAACAAGATGCTTTCTGTACGCATTTCTTCCTCTTCCCCTAGCTCAGAGGGTGCTGCTCAAACTGGAGGTACAGGGAGGCAGAATGATCCTCATCGCCCCATTCTGGCCTCGTCAAATCTGGTTTCCATTAATCAACAGATTGTCGGAAACTTCTCCGAGACAGCTTCCACTTCATACGAACCTGCTGACCCAGGGCCCTGTGGTCCATCCCAACCTGAAGTCCCTTCACCTCCATGCCTGGCTCCTGAAGAGATGGAGGTGAACAGGTTCAACATTTAATGTAGGGTCTCAGATATTCTGTTAACTGCACGCAAGCCAGCTACTCAAAAAACTTACACGGCTAAGTGGAAGTGGTTCTCCATCTGGTGCACAAAATCCTCCTGGAATCCTTTTTCCTGCCCACCAGACAAAGTCCTAGAGTGTCTTCTAGATCTCTTGAACACAAGCCTGCATTACTCAACCATGAAGGTTCACCTTTGCGCGATTTTCAGTGTACCATGAGCCCATACACTTCGTGTCTCTGGCTTAGCTACCTGCGGTCTAGAGGTTTCTTAAGGGCATACTGCACACTAGGCCACCATTCAGATGACTGGTAGCCACCTGGGACATTAATCTTGTGCTAGACATGCTCACCCATAAACCTTTCTATCCCCTAGCTACTTGTGAGCTGAAGTTTCTAACTTGGAAGACCGCCTTCCTTGTAGCCGTTACCTCCTCTCGCAGAGTGTCTGAAATACATGCTTTGGTCACAGACCCTTCATATACTGTATTTCACAAAGATAAGGTGGCTCTTGGGACCCACCCTAAGTTTTTCCCCAAGGTTGTCTCAGAATTCCTTGTGAATTAGCCCTTGGTCTTTCCAACGTACTTCATGAACTTCCAGAATGAGGGGGAGTGTACCCTGCATTCTCTGGACTAAAGAAATCCACATGTCAAAACAACTATTTGTCTCCTTCAGCACAGCCTGTTGCTATCAGATGCATTTCAGCATGGCTAGTGGCATGCCTTCACCAGTGCTACTCCATGGCACAGGTTAAGCTGGAAGGCAGAGTGTACACACATTCTACCAGAGCAGTTGCAGCATCTCTGGCAGAAATCCGGAACGTGCCCATCATGGACATCTGCAGTGGGCCACTTGGAGCTCCGTGCACACTTTCATAAAGCACTACACTTTGGATGTTCATGCCAGGCAGCATCAGTCCTTTGACAGGAGAATCCTTAATTGACTTCTGTCCTAAGTGAGCTCCTCTCTCCTGCCGCCCGTCTCAGGGGATTATTTTAGCTCGGTATTCTCCCATTAGTGTGAATGAGTGGTGGAGACTTTATGTCCAGGAAGATATGGAAATTGCATACCTACCGTAATTCTTGATGATCTTGGACAAAGTCTCCTCTACTCATTCACACGCCCACCCTCCATCCCCGAGCTCACTCATCCTGATCTTACCTGTGTCAGTCTTCATCATTCATCACTAGTGGGTATCTTGCCGGAGCTAGGACCCCGCGGAAGACTCTCTCCCCGAGGGTGGGTCGGCAGCACAGGTGGTCGCCCTCGAGGGTTGGTCATTAACTGCCGTTGACTCCGTCCTTGCACCAGTTCTTCTTCTTCCGCCGTAGAGTGAGGACCTCGTGAAGATTCATCAAGCAACTGCGTATTTTCGGCCTGCTTGTGGCCTGGTTAGTTGGTAGTCTCAATTCTGTTTCTCCTGCTCGGCCCTGCTTCTTCAACACTGGTAAGGTCGTTCCTCTTTTCTAAAGCGATGCCGAGTATTGTTTTGAATTTATTTTCCGTTCAGTCATGCCTTGTCCCAGGGACAAGAAAAAGTCGAAGGTGGGGCGGCCTCCTATGCGTCGGTGTCCCTGCGGCTGCCTGTACTCTGTTTCAGACCAGCATGACCGGCCCCTCTCCTGCCTCGGCCCGGCCCATGATATGGATAACTGTGACGCCTGCTTTTCCATGGACCACCGGGTTCCAGAAATGCGCGCGTTTAAAGTCGGACATGTGCTGCCAACTTTCGGGGGGCGGGTTTGCAGTCAGGCCAAGGTGAGGACACTCGACCCTTCCTCGGGGTCCCCTCCCGGTCATATATGGCCCATGGAGGAGGGGGACTCTGCCAGTTTTAGCCTTGCCACGACAGGGGCTCCTTCCACAGTGCAGGAGGCCCAGTCTGGCCCTCTCTGGGGCCAGGTGGGAGGCACCATTCTGGCAGTCAGTTCCTTGGAAGCGAAGGCTCCTTTGGTGTCGAGCTCTGTGGCCCGTGGGCCCAGGCCGGCACCATCCTTGATACCATCTGTCGGTGCCGCCCTTGGCCCAGTGTTGCTTTCGGCATCACAGATTGTGCCGGGCTGTCTCTCACTGCCGTTTCCTGCTCTGGCACTGTTCACGGTGCTGGAGAGGGGAGTGGCACCGTGGGTGATGCAGGACCTGTTTTCAGGGCCGCCTCTGGTTTCAGTGCCATGCCTGGCACAGAGACGGGGGTAGACGCCGCACCTGTCTCCGGTGCCGTTTGTGGCGCTGTGGCTAGTGCCGCCCTCGACTCCGGTGCCATTCGTGGTGCTTAGGTTGTCGGCGCCAGACGTCGTGCCACTCATGGTGCCGGGGCTGCAGGCAGTGTGGCTTGCAGTCCTGGGACTGGGGAGTAGTCTGGCTTTGGGCCTCTCAGTCAAGGATTCGGGGTCTGATCCAGACTGGCTTCCAGATTCTTCTGAATCCTCTGGTCCCTCGGTGTCCAGCACCTCGGCCGCCACTCAGCCTCCCTCTGTGGGTTGGACAGGTTCTGTTGGTTCTGGGGTCAGTGGGACTGACCAACCTGCGGCAGTCCAGGTGGCCGCTGCTGCACAGCCTAGGACCACGGACATGTCCATCCCCTCAGTTGGGGGTACCCCTCTCCTTGGTGTGCCTGGACAGTCCGGGTTTGGGACGTCTGGAGCACCCAGGAGGAGGTACTGTGCCCTTGGCTGACTCTGAGGGGTCGTTAGGGGTTTGCCAACTACCTGGGCGGTGGTCACGAGGGAAGAGGGCCCTTTTGAGTCAGAGGGTTGAGGGGACAGGGTTAAGCGCTGTGGCGTCTCCCTGGGACTCGCCCGGGTTCTGGGAGGAGTCGTAGTGCGGATCCTCGCACCTCCCCTGGACACTCCTCGAAAGGGACTTCTACTTTGGAGGTCAGGGGCCGTCCATCTGGGCTTACACGGTCCCAGTCACCACACAGGGGGATTTCTTCTGCGGGCACAGCTCCAGCCATTCTAACCTGGTTGAACGGCTTCTGTCTGCTGAGACCACCGGGTCTCCCTCCTTGTTGGGATCATCCGCTTGGTCCCCCCTGCCCAGGTAGAGGCCATGCTCCTTCTCTGAGGTGCTTGTCCCCCTTGCCTCTACCTACTCCTCCTCCTCTCCCAGGTGTTCCTGGTCCTACAGAGCCCCTTACCTAGGAGTAGTTCAGGGGTTTAGCTGCACTGTTCCTTACCTATTTTAGAGCCGTGGATGAGCAGGTGTTTCACCGTGCTCCTGTGCAGCCTGACCCTGAATCTCCGGACTCGTCAGCTTCCTCGTCTTCCTCCTCCGAGAGAGAGGAACCCTCTGTCCACCTTTCCCCAGCAGCTGATCTCACTTCTTATCAGCATTTCCTTTCAGGGATACTAGGTGAGCTCCACATCACCGCTCTCTCTGAAAGCAATCCGGACCGAGAGGGACACGCCTTTCTAGGCGAGTTCAGTGCAGACAACCTTGCAGTTCCCAGCTGGCCTGCTCCCTTCCAGGAAGCGTCGCTCTGGGTCTGGTGGAATCCCTTCTCTGTTCCAGCCCCATGGGACCTTCACAAGAGGTACTGTACCCCCCCCCCAGGGTCTCCAGGAACTCTGCCTCACCCCCTTTGGGCATGACGTGTCTGGATACCCCCTCTGGGCATAGAATCCTAGGCCATGACCGACCCCCAGACTCAGAATCTTTGGATTTTGACTTCTGGGGGAGGAGAACATTCTCCTTGACTCGGATTCTGCTCTGTATAGCAGTCCCTCAGGCCCACCATGCTGCCTACAACATTTACTTGTGGTCCAGGCTAGGACATCTTCTAGCCTCCATGCCTGATTCAAAGGAAACCAGGCAAGCCATCACCCTCTCTGCACAGGGCCTGGAGCTTGCAAGGCAAGGGCGTCTTGCGACGCCATTGAGGTGGCCTCCAGGATAGTGGGGACAGCGATCTGCACTAGGCGGATGGCATGGCTTCACCTTTCCCGGTTGTCACCCCTGGCCCGGCGCAGGGAGATTTCCTCCGCTTTCCGGAGAACCCATCTCTTCACCCGTAGGGTGAGACGGCGGCTTCAGGGGCACTTTCCTTCTCCTGCTGGGAGTTCTCCATCTCAACCAGACCAGTCACAGGCCTCACCAGGCCTGTAGGGGTTCTCCCCTCTGGTGTCTTCCCCGCTGGAGGCTAAGGAACTCCATCCCTTAGGGATGTCTTGATCCCCCTTTGGGGAGCTTGGTGCTCACCCACTAGTGATAAATGGTGAAGATTGTCACAGATAAGATATGAAAATTACGTACCCCCCATAATTCTTGATCTTTCTGTGTATCTTCACCATTCATCATTAAATCCTGCCCACCTTCCCCTCTTGGGCCTCACTCTCTGGGCAGTCCCCTTCCCCCTGTGTGTCTCTCTCTTGCTCTCCCACTCCCCTCCTCTCCCTTCTTTCCCTTGGGGTTAGGAGGAAGAGGACCGTTTTGAGACACAGGGAGGGTTTCTTTCCTGGGGGTCTCGGGGTGTCTCCTCTTCCCTCCCTTCCCTTGCCTTGGCTGGCTCTCCCCATCCCTTTGGGGGTCCGGGGTGGAGGGAGGGATCAGGGACTCCGAGTACCCCACTTCAATCCCTACTATTTTAAGTATCCCCTTGGGACTAATACTCCCCTTTCTTTGAGTTTATAGGGGTATCCCCTTTTTGGAGTTTTTTCTCCTTAATTTGGTGGGAGGGATGGACCCCGCCTCCCTGTCTACCCTGTTCAACCTCAATTTTCCTCTAAAGGTATTAGTTCATGTGGGACTAGCTGACTGCTTGAGAGGCAGTTCGTGCCTTCTGCAGTTTCTGCAGCCTAGAAGTTTTTTAAATCTTCTCCCTCTCGAGGTCCAGGTCCGCATTAACCAGGAGCGGTGTCCTTCCCTCCTCCCATCTCTTTTTCCCCTCTTCTACCCTCCCTTTCCCATCCCTTCTTTCTTTTCATCCAAAGATTGGGGCCCCCTCTTCCCAATCCCTTAGGCTGTTCCTCTCTCCTTCCTGTCCTCATCATCGTTTATTTCTCCTTTTAGCTATTGTATCCTTTCCTTTTGTCTGTCCCTTGGGCTCCTTTGCCCCACCCCTCCATCCCTTCCTTCCTTCCTCTCTCTAGTGTTTCAGAACTGGGGCAAGGGCAGAGTCGACGGCAGTTAATGGCCAACCCGCGAGCGCCACATACTACATCAGCCTCGAGGGTGACACCACCCTTGCGTCGACTCCTCCTCTGAAAAGAAAAAAAAAAGTCTCCCACCGGGTCCTAGCTCCAGCAAGATACCCACTAGTGATGAATGGTGAAGATACACAGAAAGATCAAGAATTACAATAGGTACGTAATTTTCATTTTTTGGTCTTCACACCCTCGTTGTTGGGCTGCGAAGACTCTCTTGAGTTGAAACTTCTTACACAGATCATTCAGACTATCTTATGTCCGACATAGGTTAGTTTCACTAGGTTAGTTTATGCTACACCTCCTCGGTAAAAAAGGTACTGAGGCGGTTGGAGAGTCGACACCGAGGTAGTCTATATGGCGCGAGCTGAGCTTGCAGTGCCGCTTCCTCGCGGCATTACCTAGGGCGCCGGCCCTCCTGAAGATTTTCACCTCCCGCTGGGTCCTTTCAGCTCCGGTGTAGTCCCATTAGTGTGGCTGAGTGGTGGAGACTCCAGGAAGATCAAGAATTACAGTAGGTACATAATTTCCATTTCTGATGCCAGTTCAGTGAGCACTGTCTGGTGCAATCCATCTGGCCCCAAGGCCTTGTTTTCAGGGCTGCAAGCCCTGTTCTAAACCTTTCTCATGTAATTACCACCTGCCAATTTCTGGGATCCTCTTTTTTTTGTACTTTTCTGCTGCTGATACTTCTGCCCAGTCACAGACCCCTCTCGCCTCCACTCCCAACTTCAGCCATGACTCCCCGATACCCCCTGGCTTACCCCTCCAGGGTAGGGTTGTGGCACCGGCCCTAAATGCCGCAATCACCTGAATAAGTCGGGGAGCCGGCCCTGGGAGCTAATCGAGGTGGAGGCACTGGTTTCATGGAGGTGGCAGGCAGCTGAGTTTTTTCCCCTATACAGGGTCAGGGATGTGCAATGATGACCAGTGCCCCCAATGTGTTGGGTGTTGGTGCATCGATACACAAAGCTTCTGCTAGGTGTCCATACAGCACTGAACACTCTGCCCCCTTCCCCCTGGAGAAGGGCGTAATCGCTGAACACTCAGTCCTTCTCCTCCGGCCCTCTGACATCCCGGATCCGTTCCCGAACCGGGTTCGCGCCGTGGTCGGGCACATTGCCCCCGCGCCCAGCGGCCAACCACGGATCCTCCTTATAGCAGCCTTATACCGCCTCACATAGAGGCCCAGAAAAACATTTCCCACATGGATACTGGCGTGCAGTGGCACACAGTGTGCTGGCATCTGGCAGCAGTCCCTCTCCTGAGTGCATCTCTGCTGTGTGGGCACCCAGCGATGCAATCAGAGTCTGTTTCTGATCCCGGGTTGCCAGAGTAGCAAGCCATAGCCAATACTGTCTCTATGGTGTCAGAGGATACTTAAGATAACCATTTTGTTCTGTTAGGAACCAACGCACCTATGTAGTGCCTTCCTTAGCTGGTTCTTCCCTGACTGTGTAGTGTGCAGTTATGGAGCAGATTTTCAGCTGGGTGGAAGCAGTGAAGGGAGAACACTTCCTGGTCCCTTCCGTGGGACATTGGCCGTGATATCATGAAGTAAGATGATAAGAGGCCTAAACCTCTGTAATGCATTGCAGATCTAATATTCTTTGGAGTGACACAAAATCCAAAAAATGAGGAAGGCTGTGTAGGCTGTGTGGTATTCGATACAACTGGAAACAACCCGGAGCTGACCCAAGGTTAAGTATTTAGGAGACTGACAAATAGTGGGAAAAGAGAAAAAAATAACCTGTTGCACCAAGAGGCCAAGACTAGGTGCTCATAAGAGAACTAGTTTTGAAATATCAGACCTAGATGTTCTTACAAGAATAATTACAACAGCCAGTCCTAGATGTTCATAAGAGAACTAGTTTTGAAATTTTTATTGTTTTTCTTCATGTACTGCATTTGTGTGTCTTTGATCTGTGTTTTAGCGCAGTTTTAGTGATTTTTATTGTTTTACATGTCTCCCTCTGCTTCCAGGAAACTGCGAACTAGGCCTTAAATCAAACTCTACTCGCAAAGATGTTTTAACGGTTCTGCTTTGTGAAAACATTGTTTTTGACCCTAAACTGAGGATCTCTGAGGCTGTTTTTACAGTTTGAAATATAACTGTATGTCAACTCAAACATGACGTTCATCAAAATACTAGTCTTAAAATGTATTTTTTTCTTTTTTTTTTTTTTCAATGTGGCAGTCTCCCAACAGATCTCCCTTGGCTTCTCCAGGGTTGAATCGGTTAATGTGCTTATAGATGATGTCATTTGGTGCTTTGAGGGCTTTGGGCTTGTGCTTCCCATCTCAGCCTGGTAGGCCATATGTCTTCTTGTACTCTGGGATTGTGCAGTCCTCCGAAACAAGGAAAGCAAGCATCAGCTTGTCCTGTTAGTGAAAGCACTCCACCCCAGACTGGGGCAGAATTGTCTCCACCACACTTGTCTGTGGCAGAAGCACCTCCACCACCCAAGGCTGGGGCAGAAGTGCCTTCACCACCCCTGGCTGGGGAAAAAGTGCCCCACCTCCCCTGGTAGGGGTAGGTGTGCTTCCATTACTTCTAGCTTAGGAAGACATGTCTCCACAACCGCTGGCTGGGGCAGAAGCTCCTCCACCACACCTGGCTGGGCAGAATTGCTTTATGTTCTAAGGGTTTTTGGGGGAGGGCAGCTTGGGTTGCGTTTGTTTTTGTGCACTTTGTTTTTCATTGCAGCTGTACTTCATGTTTCTGTGCCTCATTCCTCAGACCCCATGACTACTCATCTGATGGATTTACTGACTGGGCATTCATGACCACGCATTCCTGGGATGAAAATCCTTCCGGCGAGTGGGTGCTGGAGATTGAGAATACTTCTGATGCCAGTGACTTCGGTGAGTGCTTTGTGCAGATGTTACAAATAATTGTTTAATCATTGTCCTTAGTGACTCCAATTAATACAGAGCAGACTTTCTGTGATCGTATTCCACCCAACTTGAGGGGTTTGTATTTTCCACTTCATCCATAGGCTGCCACTAGATTAAGAATGTATAGGAATTCAGGACATGTACAGATGTCCGTGGCATAGCAAGGGTTAACTCTTCTCTGTAATTTTGGATATTGCCTATCTTGATATTGACAACTAACCACTTAATACTGAGTATTATCCACTTGTTTTTTGCTCCTTTTTTGTTTCATTTTATCAAATATATTTTTGTCTTGTCTCTATAACGCATTGATACATTTAGTATTAATTGTAAAAAAACAAATACAAGGCGCTGCGTCAGGATGTGGTCTAAAAGCAAAACAAAATGGTTATATTAAATGAATGCTGAAAATAGAAAATAGAGTTAAAAAAAAATTTTTAACTCTATTTTCTATTTTCAGCGTGCATTTAATATAACCATTTTGTTTTGCATTTAGTATTAATGCACTGTATAAGATAAGGTTACACAAGCATTCACACATAACATAGTGTGTGAGTGGCATGAAAGGAAAAAGAGCAGGTGCAGGTGCAGTCGCAGTCGCAGCCCTATACTCCTTAATTGCAATAACAGATCAATAGTTATTGCAGAAAGGAAAACTGTTTTAATCTTCTGTTGTTGACACATCCTCACAACCTGCCTGTCACAGTTTCTTCAGGGGACCAGCATCTGATAGCACTAACCTATCTTATATACTGCTTTCTTAAAGCTACAGCACAGGTTTTATTATTGCACTCGTATCTGGTATTTAAAGAGCACCTTTCTCGGTTTTTAAAACAAGAAAGAGGAAGCTCCCTCACCTGTATGAAAGTGCCTTTGTTGCAGTTTTACATATTTTTATAATAATCCTTAATGAAGGCAAGGGATCATAATTTATCTCCAAGGGGCTGACCGCTCAATTCGATCAGCTTCCCTAGTAGTTGGCTTTGCTCCCGTGCTCAGATATTTTGTGATGCCAGAATTATTTTATTTTTATTTTTAACCAGGAAGCGACTGGGCACAGCCCTGTTTCAGTCATACCTGACAATAAATAAAAAACAATACATAGACACATGATAAACATGTAGTAAATAAGTATTGCACATTTCAGCCAACATTACAAGTACATACATTGAGTTCAGGATAGTGAGCTTTCAGCAAGTTTTTAAAATGAGTTACATTATTTACATTCTTAATCATGGTTGTGAAACTGTTTAACAGTGTAGGAACAAACCAAGTAAAGGAACGATAAGTTATGGCCAGTTTTGGTAGGGTTGGATAAAATAAAGTGTCTGTTTTTTGCGTTGTTGTATGTGAACATGTATTGTGAATTAATTTTTTAAAAAGACATTGGGGTAGTGAATTATGATAAATTGTAAATGCAGAAACTGAAGCAATATACTCTATTCTCTGTAATGGTGACAAAACAGTCATCCTATTGTACAGGAGACAGTGGTGAGTCCTTATGGGTGCCCTTAAGCCAAATCGACAGATGCTATTAAAATTAGTTGATACTTAGAAACAAATGAGCTTCCCTGGTTCATGAACAACATTGCTCCATAATCTAGAGTTGGTAACAATATTTCAAACAACATGAAGTCTTGCTATATTATAGACATTAGCAGTTTGATCCAGCTCTAGAACTGCCCCAGAGTGCAATGGTTAAAACCATTCCAAAATAGAATTTTGGCACGAGAGCAGCTCTATCTGTGTCATTTCAAACTTGAACTGTCAGATTTTTACTCGCCTCAGTGAACAGTCACTCCGGAGATTTCTCCTTCTGCTCGGTTCATTTCTCGTTTAAAGTGTTTTCTCGGTTGGATTTAACCGAGAATAGTTTTATTTAACCGCAAAACCGTTCGGTTCAAGCTCTATCTGTGGTAACCATAAGTAAATGAAGGTTTTGTCTGTGTGGAACTTGTAAGTTATCGGTTCGGTTTTGAACCGATCAGTGGGTTTAAAACTCATTTAAAACTAAAAGTTACTATTTTAGAGTGCGGTTCCCGGTTCTTATCGGTTCTAAAAAAAACGGATTTATTACATTTTTTCCAATACCCGGACACGGTTAGGAACTGATAAGGGTGTCTTGCCTGGCACTGCCGCTAAAAGGGCAAGTTTTGGTTAGGGCTGGCATTATGTCTGAGAAACCCAAAAGAAAACCGGCCCACTGGTTTCAACACTGTGATGTTTGTGGGAAGTCTTTGCCAAGGCTGACCCACACACCACATGTGTTTATTGTCTGGGGTTTGACCACCTCCAGTCAGACTGCCAGGTATGTAAGAATTTCCCTGCAGCCACCCTGGAAAAAGATTGGGCAGGCTCAGGGGAACGAGAGGCCAAAAGTCCCTTGACCCGATGGCCAGCCCGGTTCGGGTGCCAACCGAACTAGAGGGAGTGCCTCTGACCAGGGCCAGACTTCCTGGCAAAGAAAAGCTGGTTCTGAGGAACCAATTCCAGTAAAGAAAACAAGAAAATCAGCAGGTCTGGAGTCCAAAATCTTCTCCAACTGCTGCAGAGATAGCAAAAGCCATACAAATTGTCCAGTCACTGTCTCAGGGTCCGTCCGAACCACCACTATCTGGTAAAAGGTCGGTTCGTCCGTCCCAGTGGTTCAGGATTATGATATTGAGAATTTTATGAACCAGAGGAGGGAGGAGGATTATGAACAGTATGAATGTGGCTGGGAAGGTCTGGGTGTGCCCATTGAACCGGACATCTCCCCAGACAGACCTTTAGAATTCCCCTATGCTGTCTGAGTCCCCATCTCATTTTATGTTTTATAAAAAGTTGTTGAAACCCTCCAGCTTCCTTTAGAAGAGGCTGTGGATGAGCAAGAGGAGCCTGATTTTGTAGAAATGATGGATATTCCAGAGTCTAGGAGATTGTCTATTCCTTTACATAAGTCTTTAGGAAACAAACACAATTAAAATTTTAAAAGCTCCTAATTCTGTGCCTCCTGTAGATAAAAAGATGGACAGAAGGTATACATTGTCAGGCCCTGATACAGAATTCCTTTCTCAGCAATGCAGTCATGTTGGGGTAGTTCAGGCTGCTGCCTGTGATAAAGCTAATATTCCCTTGGCTTCACATCCTCCTGACAAGGATTCCAGGAAGATTGATGCCATGGCAAAAAAAACAGTATGTGGCAGCCTCTCTGGGACTCAGGCAAGCAAATTATATGGCTTATGTAGCTAGGTATCAGAAATCTAGATGGGATACTGTTATGCAATTGGCCAAGCAGGCCCATGGCCAGCTGGCTAGTGAACTAGAACAGGTGGCTGCTGATGGCATTGAAGCGCTAAGGTTCAGTTTCATGCTGCTGTGATGTTAATGATGTTTCCTCTAGGGTCATGGCCACATCTGTAGCTTTTCGGAGGTTGGCCTGGCTCAGGTGTACTAGTTTGTCACAGGATACCCAGACTAAGGCTATGGATTTTCCTGTGGTGGGAAATTCTCTGTTTGGAGAGCAGACAGAGAATTACATGAAGAAGATGGATGAATATAGGACTACTTACAAGAGTGCCCAGGCTAAGGAGCGGCAAGCCACTCCTCAAAGCCATGCCCCCAGGGGTAGGGGTAGGCCTTTTCACAGGCCTTTCTACCAGACTCAGGCCTCCTCTGCCTATGCTCAGAGGGGCTTCTTCAGAGGCAGGGGCAGACGAGGGGTGGGCAGACCTGCTCCCACCCCCCAGCCTAAAGCTCCTGCGAAACAGGCACCCTGATGGGGTACCCAGAGCTGATTCTCCTGTACCAGTGGGGGGGCAGGCTGGCTTACTTCAGTCAGAATTGGGCTTCTTAACCTCAGACAAGTGGGTTCTGGAAGTAGTAAGCCAGGGTCTGGTTCTCAGCTTCAAAAGTTTCCCAAGTTGAGAAGCAGATTTTTCTACCTGCAAGTGCTTCAGAGACCCTCGCTCTGGAAACAGAGTTCTCATCCCTGTTAGCCTCAGAGCAGTAGAAAGGGTTCCTCCTGCATCAGGGCAGGGTCTGTATTCCAGATACTTCCTTACCCCAAAAAAGACAGGAGAATGGCGGCCCATTTTAGATCTCAGATATCTGAACAAGCATCTTTTGAAACCAAAGTTCAAAATGGTAACTCTGGCAATGATTTTACCTTCCCTAAGGCCAGGGCACTGGCTAGCCTCACTGGACCTCAAGGATGCCTATTTCCATGTCCTAATCAGAAGATCCCATCGAAAGTACCTCAGATTCGAACTGCCCTCAGGTCATTACCAGTTCAGAGCAATGCCCTTCGGCCTTACCTCTGCTCCAAGGGTATTCACAAAGTGTCTAGCAGTGGCAGTGGCCCACTTAAGGAGGCAGAGGATTGCTGTTTTTCCCTATCTAGATGACTGGCTCATTGTAGGCCAGTCCCCAGAACAGGTAAATCTCACCTGCAGGTCACCCAGCAGCTTCTCACCTCCCTGGGTTTTCTGCTAAACCTACCAAAGTTGGTTCTGGAACCAGTCCAGGTACTCACCTTTATAGGGGCAGAATTGGACACAAAGCTAGCCAGAGCCTTTCTTCCCCCAGAAAGGGTAAGGAATTTAGTGGCTCTGGCCTCTTCCTTCACTCTGCAGGTCTCTCAACCAGCAAGACACTTTCTGCAGCTCCTGGGGCACATGGCTGCATCCACAGCTGTTGTGCAGGGAGCCAGATTTCAGATGAGACATTCAGTTTCACTTGAGAACCTTTTGGTCTCAGAGAAGAGACCCCTTTCCAAGTTGGTCCCAGTGACTCGAACCTTGATCCCAGCTCTCCAGTGGTGGAAGGATCAGAGCATTTAAGAGCCGGGGTCCCTTCATTTCCCTTCTCACGACTTGACTCTCACTACAGATGCTTCCTTCTGGGTTGGGAGCCCACATGGGCGACCCTTTCCACTCAGGGAGTTTGTCCTCCCAGGAATCTCTGCTCCACATCAATTTGCTGGAACTCAGAGCTGTCTTTTAGCTCTTCAAGCTTTTTCTGCATCTGTCCACCACAAGGTGATACAAGTCAGAACAGACAACACCACAACAATGTGGTACATCAACAAACGGGGGCACTCTGTCTTCGGCCTTGTGCACCGAGGCAATGAAGTTGTGGTCTCTGGCCTATTCCCTGAACACTTCCCTCATAGCAGTTCATCTTCCAGGAAAGGACAATGTCCTTAGCAGATGCCCTCAGCAGGATTTCCCAGGGCCATCACGAATGGTCCCTGGATCCTCAAGTGCTGGGGATAGTTTTTGCCAGGTGGGGCATCCCTCAGATAGATCTTTTTGCAGCCCCAGACAATCACAAACTTCCTCTGTTCTGTTGCAGGCCTCCAGTGCTGGGCTCAGTTCCCTGGATGCCCTTCTTCTGGATTGGGAGGGAAGTTCTTCTATGCTTTCCCTTTCCTCTCCTATTCAAAGTACTAGTCAAAATCAGATCTCAGCCTTGCAGGGTGATTCTGTTTGCCCCGGATTGGGCCAGGCAGCCCTGGTACCCACTCCTTCTGTCTCTGACAGTCCATCTTCCTCTGTGCCTCCCAGGAATCACAATCTGTTGACTTGTACCCAGGGAAGGGTTTGGTATCCGGACCTCAATCCCTCAACCTCAAGGCCTGGCTCTTGAGGAGTTAGAGTTTGCTGATTTACACCTCTCTCAGGGTGTTCTTGAGATCCTAAAGGCTTCCAGAAAGCCTTCCACTAGGCTACTTATAGTTCTAAGTGGAAAAGGTTTTCCATTTGGTGTGCTGGGAAAAATATTTCCCCAGAATCTGCTGAATTGCCCATTTTGTTAGATTACATGGTACATCTTAATTCCTTGGTTCTCAGACCAGCTACCCTGAGAGTTCATTTGGCAGCTGTGTCTGCTTTTGTGTCAGCAGGAAAGTCATCCCCTTTTTCCTCTCATCCTGTGTTTTCCAAGTTTTTTAAGGGATTACTCCATACTAATCCTCCCTTTCGGGAACCGCCCGTGCTTGGGACCTTAATGTTTGCATTGCCCAGTTAATGCAACCCTTTTGAACCTCTGTCTTCGCAGAGCTTAAGTACCTAACTTGGAAAACTGTTTTCTAGTGGCTATCACTTCTGCCAGACGCATAAGAGAATTATGAGCCTTGTCAGTGGAGACTGACTTTATTTCTTTCCACAGGGATAAGGTAGTCCTTAGAACTAATAGGAAGTTTTTGCCTAAGGTGGTTTCAGATTTCCATCTTAATCAATCTATCTCCTTCCAGTATTTTTCACTGATCACCCTCTTCGGTGAGAGGAGGTTGCACAGCCTGGATGTTAAGAGAGCTCTTAGTTATTATATAGAGCGTACTAAAGGTCACAGGTTCGAATCCTCCAACTTTTCTTACCTATGGTGAAGTTGGGAAAGGCAAACCTGCCACTAAGAGATCAATAGCCAGGTGGATTGTCTCTTGTATCCAATTTTGTTATCAGAAAGTGGGCAGAGCCCCGGTTTGAGGGCTCATTCTACCAGGGGTACAGCTGCGCCTCTAGCTGCTGCCAGAGATATCCCTTTATTAGAGATTTGCCAGGCTGCTACTTGGAAAACGGTACACCTTTTACCAAGCATTACTCCCTGGATGTCCAGGCCAGGAGAGATGCCTGCCTTGGCACAGCTGTTCTTCAGAGCCTATTCCCCAAGTAGGTTCTGCCCTCCTCCATGGAGGTACCTGTGTATTCTGTTAATGTTCTAATATAGCAAGACTTCATGTTGTTTGAAGAAAAATTACTCACCTTAGTAATGTTGTTTCTTCTAATGGAGTCTTGCTATATTATAGACCTCCCCAACCTGCCCCTCTCAGAACCTCTACTTGGTGGGTGCGGGCAACTTAGTGTGGGCACTACTTATGTCCTGTTAGCATTTTGTCCCTTTGGGACTTTGGGGGTGTGTATGTACGCGTGTGTGTGTTTTATTATACTTATGTTCCATTTTCATATTATTAGAATGGTGTTAGTATTTCTGGTCCCCTGACTTGAGTCTTGGGTGTTGGGACCATCAATGGTTGTTATTATTTAGGTAGCCATTTGGCTAGTGTAGGTTACAGCTTCCACACAGACCTTAGTGAGTTTGGCTCGTAAAGATCTGACAGTTCAAGTTTGAAATGACACAGATAGAGCTGCTCTCGTGCCAAAATTCTATTTTGGAATGGTTTTAACCATTGCACTCCGGGGCAGTTCTAGAGCTGGATCAAACTGCTAATGTCTATAATATAGCAAGACTCCATTAGAAGAAACAACATTACTAAGGTGAGTAATTTTTTCTTGTTTAGCTATAACCATTCGGTCCTCATCAGTTAGGGCGTTGATGTTTCTATACAAAAAGATCAGCTTTTGATTTATTTTATTTTATTTCCAAATGACCAGTGAGGCTCAGAGTTGAGTCCAAATGGACACCTAGGTATTTAAATGACAACAGTCTGGAAATTTCTTCTCCATTACTTCCCTTAATAGATAGGTCGTCTCCCCCTCAGGCCAATCGCCGAGATGTTCCAAATAATATTACATTAGTCTTTTTTATGTTTGCTTGCACGCATGTGCAAAAAACATAGTGCCATCATCTGAGTTTTCGTAGGTGTGGCACCTGTCTTCCAGTGCAGTCAGTGTGTTTCCAGGCGCGGCCACAGATCACCAATGAATGCTGCAGCTGTCTATGACAGCAGTTGAAAATGCAGTGCCATACAGTTGAAAGGCAGAGCTCCGCTTCACTGAGCAGCGAGAAGCTACTGCCTGCGCATGCACTCCCCCCCACACACATGCATGCATATTGCGTGCTAATGCGCCCCCCCCACGCACACACTGTATGGCTGACATGGGTGCTCAATGTCCCGGCCGGCTCCAATGCCCCCCAACAGACAACCGTGCGCCACGCTTGGAGCCCTCCCCAGCGTGTCAACAGTCCGTATGGCTGACAGGGGTGCCCAATCCCCATTGGCTCCACTGCCCCCCCGCCCCAAACATCCTTCCAGCTGCCATGCTGGGAGCCCACCCCAGCGTGGCACAAGTCCCATGTCGTCCAAGAAAAAAAAAAGAAACCTGAAAGAGAAAACCTTTCCTCGCTGACTGTCCTGACCCCGCCTCGCGCCCACCCTCTGCGCACCCTGCCTCCCTACACCCCTTCACCCCATACTTACCTCCGTGTCCGGCGACGATTGATTCGGTGGACCTGGGAACACGCTCACACTCTTCAAAACTGACCGCGAACTGAGGAAATGCCGTAAGCTGTATAATGTAATAAATAGGGTTTTTTCAACTTTGATGCATATCTCAGGAATTTTTTCACCAAATGTTCAACATGGGGTGTTTGGGACCCCACCTCATGAATTCTGTCACTGTCATTTTGTTAATCGGCCCCAAAAGGTGATTTCGCGGTCACTGTGCGGAACCACCTTTCGGGACCGATGTACAAAATTACAGTGTCATAGTTCATGAGGTAGGCCCCCAAAAACCCTATGTTGAAAATTTGGTGACTAAATTCCCCCAAATGACTGTTTTATGAGCATGCATTGCGCTTTTCCTATGCACGCTCGTAAGTTTGCGAATTTTCAATATTTTCACTCCAGATTTTCAACATTGCCATCTTACCACACCTCCTTATGAGCAGTACAGCTGTCCTTTTTCACATTTCGCCCACAGTGTGTTTCTGCGCATGTAGCGGACAATGGTGCAGTCGGTGTGCGAAATCAATGTTCGGGACGGATTAAGAAAATCGCAGTGACACTGTTCATGAGCAGAAGTGTTGCAATGGCTATGTTAAAAATTTGCTGAAAAAAGTCCATAAAATGACTGTTACGAATGACCATTGCGCAGTTTCAGCGCACGCTCGTAAGTTCATGGATTTCTAATATTTTTGGTCCAGATTTTCACCATTGCATTTTTACACACTTCCTTATGAACAGTACAGCTGTCATTTTTCACACCATGGCCGAAATGTGTTTTCGTACTTCTAGCGCAGAAATGCGTGGTCGCTGTGGGAAATCAGTGTTCGGGACAGATTAAGAAAATCACAGTGACACTGTTCATGAGCAGAGGTTCCAAAATGCCTGTGTTGACAATCTGCTGTAAAAAAAAAAAAAATAAATAAAACTAATTGCATTATGGGTGTGCGTTGTTCAGTTTCTACACATGCTCGTGACTTCACCAGTTTTTTTAATATTTTCACTGCAGATTTTCAACATTGCCATTTTTTCTACCTCCCCATTAACAGTACATTTGTCATTTTTCACATCCTGTTCGAAATGTGGTTTCGCACCTGTGGTGCCAAATGGCGTAGTCGCTGTGCAAAATCAGCTTTCAGCTAACAAACTGATATTGGCACTGTTCATAAGGTGGGGGTCACAAAAAACCCATGTTGAAAATTTGGAGTGAAAATGCCAACGAATGCCTGAGACGTTAGGGTTTCCGACCATAACGCCCCACCCTGTAGAGATTGACAGGCATCAGGGGTGTGACTTGGGATTCTCGCCTGTAATGCTCATACCATTCCACACCCTGCAGCCAGTGAGATGCATCAAGGTGTGCCTTGGACTCTTCGGCCCAAAAGTTCACCCCATTGTCCTATACAGCACCCATCTCACCATATTTCCTGATGGAATGGAGTGAGCATAAGTGTCTGCAGGGTAGGGTGTGGTGAAATGGCATGGCCGTTATGCCTGACGACCCAAAGGCACACCCCAATGCCTGTCAGTCTCTGCAGGGTGGTGGCGGGGTTGGCTTCAGTTCAATACTTCACTGCCATTCCTATTATTTAGCTCTCTAACTCCTACACTACTAGTGCCAATGCCAGCAAGCAAACATTCGGCATTGACAAATGCTTGTTTCATTCAACTTCAGCTTGTTCTGAATTAGCCACTTTGTTAATTTTATATAATCTTTCTGTAGTGCATTTTGTGTCTCTTTAACAGAGGGTCCTGAGCTGAAGAAGACCGTATCGATCAGCATATAACATGCATTCTGTCCCCGCGAACACCCCGGGTAGGTTGTTCACAAAGAAAGAAAACAATAAAGGTCCCAGTACTGATCCGTGGGGGGAACCCTGATCTCATTTCCCTTGGTTCGGATATGGAGTTGTCTGCCCTTGCCCTTTGTACCTTAGCCCCTAAATAGCTTTTAAACCATTCCAGACTTATTCCTGTAATACTGTAAGAGTCTACTTTCTTGAAAAGTATGTCATGGTCCACCACGTCAAAGGCCCTGGTCTGGTCGACAAACACTGCACCCATCAACAATTCCTTGTTACAGGCATCAAGTACAGTGCTCGTCAACCGGACCAGAGCCGTCGCCATGCTGTAACCATATCTAAATTCATGCTGTTGTTCAGCCAGCAAACTGTTTGTATCAAAATAAGAGAATAAGTGCTTAAACACACATTTTTCCTGCAGTTTACCTAATACTGGCAACAGCGAAATATTCCTGTAGTTTGCAACATTTGTCCTTTCCCCAGATTCAAAAATCGGTACAACTATGCATTCCTTTCAAATTGAAGGCACTATTCCCGTGCTAAAGGTGAGATTGAACAAATATGTCTAAGTATAGGGGAAGTGTAGGGACACACTTCATTCAACTCTATGGAGCGTCTTTTTAAATGTTTTTTTCACATTTAAATGGACTTTTGGTAAAAATTGAAGCCAGGGTTCAACTTACAAGGCCGCTTCTCCCAGTTTATTATCCTCTGCAAATTTTATGGCACAATTATTGATGTTACTGTATTTTGTAGGTCTTGGATAAAGATAGAAAGAGTTGGACCCAACACTGATGGCAAAGCAAGGCACATTTTATTTAAAAAGACACCCATCCCGGAGGCTCTGGGCGCAGTACATTAATCAGTAAATACAACACATCACAATAATAATCAATTAAATACAATAATCTGAACAAGTTGAAACAAAATTTGCTTTATAATTAACTACCCTCAACTTTAGCAGCATTTAAAGTCTCTAAGACTAAATTAACATCAGATTAATCTTTATTAAAAAGACAGGTAAGGAACTATAAAACATAGTCCGGGAAGGCCTAATTGTACAAAAAGGCCTTGAGGCGGGCCTTAAAAACCTCACAGACGGGGCCTCCCTAACAGCTAGAGGAAGCAAATTCCACAGGATTTGGGCAGCAACACTAAATGCTCTGTCACCAGCAGTTCTTAACCTCATCCTTGGAATCACTAGGAGGCCCCTAGAGGAGGAGCGGAGGGAGCGACAGAGACAGCAGGTGCAAGAAGATCCTTCAGGTAGCCAGGGCCCAGGCCATGTAGGACCTTAAAGGTGAGCAAACCCACCTTAAAGAGGACCCTCCATCTAACCAGCAGCCAGTGCAGTTGACGCAGCACTGGGGTAATATGACAATATTTAGACTGTCCTGTCAGCAGCCTTGCTGCTGTGTTCTGCACCAGCTGCAGTTGGCGCAGGGTACCCCCAGAGACTCTGAGATAGAGTGCATTACAGTAGTCAAGCCTAGACGTCACGAAGGCATGCACCAAAGTGGGGAAGTCCAGTGGCGGAACTAGGGGCTTTATCCTGGCGATATTCCTCAGATGATAAAAGCTGGTAAGGACAACAGATGCCACCTGAAACTCAAGTGTCAAACCGTTGTCAAGAATAACACCAAGATCACGCACCCTAGAGGAGGTCTTCAATGGTACAGAGCCAAAACAAAGTCCTGTCTCTGCACCAGAGGCCAACCTATCATGCCCTCTGTTCGACTCACCACCAGTACCTCCGTCTTACTGGGGTTCAGTCACAACCAGCTGGAGGCCATCCAGTCATTGATTTCAGCTAGGCAGCTGTTAAGCAGTTCTGCTGCGCAAGATGTTCCCGGGACAAAGGAGAGGTACAGTTGGGTGTCATCAGCATAGCAGTGAAAACCCAGACTGTACTTCCTAATGATCTCTCCCAGGGGTAGAATGTACATGGCAAACAACATCGGTGACAAGACCGAAACCTGGGGAACTCCGCATGACAGGTTGACAGGGGAGGAGGAGAAATTCCCCATCACTACCCTCTGCTTCCTGTTAGATAAAAAAAGACTCAAACCAGCAGATAACTGTGCTGGCAAGTCCACAGAATTCCCTTAGGCGGTCAAGTAACACTCGATGGTCCACCATGTCAAATGCTGAAGAGACATCGAGGAGAACAAGAATTGTCCCCTTCCTTCGATCTCTAGCCCTAAGGAGGTCATTATGCACCTGAACTAGCGCAGTTTCAGTGCTATGCCTCGCACGAAACCCAGACTGGAGCGGCTTATATAAATCATGGGCCACAAGATGCTCCTCAAGCTGAAGTGCCACCACCTTCTCAACAATCTTATCTAAAAATGGGAGATTGGAGATAGGACAGTAATTTGCCTTGATGTCAGGGTCCAATGATAGTTTTTTCAGAAGGGGTCTCACCAATGCCTCCTTCAAGACATCAGGAAAGACCCCCTCTGACAGGGAACACCAGACAATCAAGGCAAACACCGGGCCAATGGAGACAACACATCTCATTAAGAAACGAGTTGGCACTGTGTTCAGTTCACAAAAGGTGTGCTGCAGCTTGGAAGCAATCTCACTGACCTCAGCCACCTCCACCGGTCTAAACTCACCTCAACCAGGCGGAGTACTCTCTGGTCGCCGATGGCGACCACTGTTGGCTAGATTCTGGTCCAATGGCAGAACCTCCTACCTGATGGCAGACACCCTGTCCAAGAAGAACCGAGCAACCCTCAGATAACGCGCTTGAAAAAGCTACTTTCGGCTGTAGACAGGAAGGATGAAGAAGAGCTTGTCCACAATCTGAAAGAGCACAGTTGGTCAGTTCCTCCCAGCGGCAATCTCCCTGGACAGGAATTCTGCCTTCTTACGGTTGATTGCCCCCGGTATGCACAATAGTGCGCACACAGGGCCAGTTTGTCCACCTCCAGGCCGGACTTCCGCCAGCAGCGCTCTAATCTCCGACCCAGGTCTTCATCACCTTGAGCTCCCATCTTGCAAGGGACCTCCGTGAAGACCTGGAGTCGTCTGCAGGCTGGTGCGAGGGAGTCGAGCGCACCAGAAAGTGCCTTATTATAGGCGCTCCACTGCTGCGCACACACCCCAACGCATGCACTGTCCACACTAGATAGGTCAGTCACCGCCAAAAACCCTTGGGGTCAGCCCCCTCAAAGGGGCGATAGCTGACCATCTCTGCAGGGGAGGCTACGGGGGCCCAAACTGGAACTTCACCGTGCAATGATCGGACCAAACAACCCCATCAGTACTGAGACTATTTATCTCAAGCCCCAGTGAGAACACCAAATCCAACATGTGGCCACCCTGATGGGTCGCAGAAGAAACTTCCAGCGCAAAGCCCAGAGATGACATCATCTGAAGGAAGTTATAACCAAACAGAGGATTCATCCTCTACCCAAACATTGAAGTCCCCCAACACCAAACATCTGGGGGCCTCCAATGTTTCCCAGACGATGAAATCGGTCACTTCCTGCAAGAAATTTCCCACCACTCCAGAGGGACGGTAAATCAGGAGAATCAAGCAGCCTACGCCTGGACCCCCACGAATGGCCACACATTCAAAGGTATATGGTGCTCTCACTGGGTGCACGGTGAAGCCCAGCTCGGATCTAAAACAGATGGCTACCCCCCTACCCCTGCGTTCCACTGTGGGGCAGTGCATTACGGTATACTCGTATGGGATGGCAGCCTCTAAAACTGGGCCAGCATCATCACCAATCCAGGTCTCCGTAATGCAAGCCAGATCGGCCGAAGAAACCAAGTCTGCTATAATTGCAGTCTTGTTTCTGACCGATCTGGCATTCCAAAGCACCACCCTCAGGGGATCGCCCTCACCTGATACCTGAGGGACTCCAGGACTCCACTCTTAACCTTCAATTCTGAGGACAGTATATCATAAATTCTTACCTTCTGGGTTCTACTACAGAGCCAGTTTTTGAACCATTCAACAGCAGTGCTGCTAAATTTGCACATTGTCATTTTACTTAGGAACGATGTCAAAAGCTTTGCAAAAATCCAAATAAAATACACTTACCAGTAGGGTTACCACCTTTTAAGAAGCCCAAAGTGGGACATTTCTTACTGAAACATGATTTTTCACAGGACAGTACCTAACCTTGACCGATGCAACAGACTTGTTTTCTCTATATAATCAGAATTAAGGCTAAGTATTGTAGTTTCTTAGTTGCTTCTATTGTTTCTTATCATTTTAAGGTATTTTAGTAAAGCTATTGTAGTTTTCTAGAACATTTAGAGGAAAGTTAGAAAATATTTTTCCTACTGTAAAATCAGGACATTTAGTATTTTTCATGTTATTTTGCAGGACACAGCTGCCCAAATCAGGACTGTCCTGCGAAAATCAGGACAGGTGGTAAACCTACTTACCAGTATTCAGTTATCCAATAATGAACTGACAGGCTCATAGAAAGTTAAAAGATTAGTCAGGCATAATCTACCCCCTTTTAAATCCATGTTGGAGGCTGTCCTCAACCTCTAATAGTGTAGATTGTTTATCCAGATGAACTTTGATAAATGATTCAAAGATTTTACCAACCAGAGATGGAAAACTAATGGCTATAATTATTGCAACTGGAGCTTGAACCCTTCTTGCAAACTGGGATCAGTGCTATTTTTTAGTCAGGTGGAACAGTATGAGAAGTGAATGAGTATGGAAAGAGGTTTAATAAAACTGGTGCAGTTTCTGTAGCTAACTCTTTTAACAGCCTTGGGGTATAAATCATCTGTTCTGCTGATCTAGTTGTATTAATGTCTAGAAGTTGAGACATTGTTTCTTCTACTTTTATTAAGAAGTCATTTTCTTCCTTATTTATTGTATTACCCGATACTTTTATTATGTTTTCACTTCCACCCTTTGCCTTACTGTAGATTGAAGCAAAAAATTTATTCATTTTATTAGCCATTACCCGGGATCATTTATGTCAGGCCTGTCATTAACTGTATATATATATCTTTGTTTAAATCTTTTTTTTCAGACTTCACAAAAGCATAAAATTATTTGACTGAGCCCCTGTCGGAAGCAAGTATGGTCTCCAGGGAAAGGTTTTCCTTCCGTATAATATTATAGCATGCTATTAGTGCTTTTTTATACTTTACTCCATCCTTTATATGTCCACTTTTTTAGTTTCATGTTGGATTTTTTCTTGGACTTGATTCTTTTACACACTTTCTGAGTCAGTCGTTGCTGTTTTGTTACCCTTGTCATTGTTATTATTTTAATTTTTTTGTAAGATGGATTGTAAACCCATAAATCCCATTTTATGTCTGATGGATTACCTCCCAAATTCCTTGACCAATCCCAGTTCAGAATTTTGTTTCACATTTTAGACTGTTAACGTTTCCATAATTAAAAATTGATGTCTGGCCCGTATGTTCGTTGAGCTTACCCGTCATAGTAAAATGGAGCTGTGATCACTACTACTAATTGGGTTCATAACTAAACAAGTAATATTACTGAGGACAGTATTGGTTAAGGCCAGGTCTAGGATGTAATTTGCCTCGGTGGGTAGTTGAACAAGTTGCTTCAGGTTACTATCCAGCGTCATACTTAAAAACTAATTTTTTTCTCATGTATTGGGAGAGGTCAGGTTTTCCTGATTAACTCCGGGATGGTTAAAGTCTCCAAGGATTAACTCATACTCTTTATCACTAGCCTCTATGATTTCATTGTTAATGCTTGATTAACTGTACTCTCCCTGTCTGGTGGTCTGCAGCATACTCCTATGAGTATTCTCTTTTTTCATCCTGCCCAGTGTTAACTCAGATACTCTCTGTATTGGTGCCATGTTTCTTCATACTAGGTACTTCAGTGCTAGGTATGTTGTCTTTGAAAAAACAGAACCACACAACCTCCCCTTCTTTAAAGGGAATGTGTACCATTCTTGGTCATTTTATAAATATGTGACCGTTATCACCTGATCTAGGCCTAGATGGTAAAAGGCTGGTGCTACTAGTGCCCCTAAATACTTGTTAAAAAAAACAAACTTTGATCCCCCTCCCCAATACCCTGAAGCATTGTGCCATTTTTGCATATTGCCACCGTAGATGACGTCCGTGCCTCATAACCTGGTGAGAGCATGAACCTATAGCCACCAGACCCCTTGGGTTTTAGTGCACCTCCTGTGCTAGAAAAGTATGTCGAAAATCCTTCCCTATCTGTATACGGAAGAGTAAATTATTGTTGCTACTCCTGCTGCTCTCAGCAGGTGATGTGGGACCTAACCCTAGTCCAGTCCCTCTGAACTATAATATAGCGTCCCCTTCTGACCCCATCTGGCTAAATGCTAAGGGTCTTAAGCAGGTATACATGAAGATACAAAGTCTGAGGCCTGAACTGCATGAAACTGAAGCATGGACAAACCTCTATAATCCTGATGTTCTAGCTGACATGGAAACATGGCTCAAGCACTGTGTATCTTATCATGAAATTGAGTTGCATAGTATTCAGGAAGGACAAGGTAGTAGAAAAAAGTGGGGGAGTGCTAATCTGTGTTAGGTCCCATTTAAATTGTAAGGAGATCCCCCTCCCATCCCCCAAGACACCCCAGGTGAGTTGCTATCTATTAGGTTGTTACTTGGTGAGATGAAACCAATTCTAGTTGACGGTGTATATCACCCCCTAATGTGGCCAAAGCAACCCTTACAGCAATCGCCACTTGCTTGGCTGAAAAAAAATAAGGGAGAAATGATCCTACTTGGTAACTTTAACCTGAATTGGTTTGAATGTGGCATAAGCATAGCCCTGAATACCCTAACTAATGTTCAGCTGTACCAAATTATCAAGACTCCGACGCAGATGAACAACACGTCTGGTAACCATTTGCTCCTGGACTGGATCCTTGTAAACAAAGTAGACTGAATCAAGGCCGCTGGTATACTTGCTGACTCCTTGAGTGACCACTCTCCTGTTTTTTTTTTGTGTGTGTGGATAAACAGTGCCCCAAGGCCCTTGCCCCGAATCATACCTGTCTGTGACCTTTCTCAGTTTAATATTGCTGCATACCATAGTAGCTATGCTGAAGTACGCTGAAGCTCCATATACCAGCTCAGTACGGTTGACGAGGCTTTTGACTTCTTCCAGAAATATTTTCTAGGCATGGTCAATTGGCATGCTCCCCTTGTTCAGAGAAGGGTAAAAGGGGTTTATTCTAAATGGCTAACGTCTGACTTGCATCAGATCATGAAATTAAGAAACAAAGCTTGGGAGCTTTACAAATCAACAAACCTTGCAAACAGTTGGTAAAGCTATAGGAGACTTAGAATACATATAAACATGAGCTCAAAAGAACAAAAATTAAACATGTCAGAAGCCTACAAGGTAAGAACCTCACCAACCCAAAGCACTTCTGCAGCCAAGTAAACAGTCTCCTAAAGGATCGCTTATACTCCCAAATAAATGAAATTTCGTATGGTGGTGCAGTACTCACCAAACCAACTGCCTTGGCTACTGCTTTTAATGACTTCTTCACTAAGCTAGAGAAATTCAAAGGTTCTGCATCTGCAGTCCCTCCAGCCCCCAGCCTCCCCCTCATCAATTCAGTAGCTCAGGATCTCCCTCTAAATTTCATTTCAGATGAATAACTAGAAAGGATGTCCTCACTAAGCTCAATAATTTAAAGGAGGATTCCTCGACTGGATATGATCACGGACTGGTTTAAATCTCATCTGTCTGACAGGAACCAATACGTGCAGTTTGGTCAATCCAAATCCACCACCCTCCCCATTCATGCAGGAGTCCCCAAGGGTTCTATTCTGGGCCCGACTCGTTTCTCTGTTTTTGTTAATGACCTTTCCTCTTCATGCTCTGCAAGGCACGTAGACATGTATGCTGACAACACCATTATATTTGTCTCAGGCCCCTCCCCCACCACAGTCCAGTCATCCCTGCAAGATGCCTTTAGGAGAGCCCTCAACTGGTTTGAGGCAAACCTCCTCAAGTGTAATACCAAAAAGACAGTTGCCATGGCCTTCGGCTCTGCCCAAAGGTTGGCCAAGCTTGCATCTCCTTCAGCCTTCTTTTCCTTGGGTGGTCTAAAAATAGAAGCAGTGCAGTCTTTTAAATACCTGGGGGTCTGCTTAGACTCCAAACTCAGTTTCTCCCAGCACTTTGACTTCATACACTCTAAAGTTCAGACCAAACTGGGAGCCTTGCACAGAATCAAGGATTGTTTCTCCCTCCCAATCCTCAAATAGTTCATCTCCAGACGAATCCTTCCCACGATAGACTATGCTGACGTTGTCTACAGCTTGGCTCCTCAATTGTCTCTTGCTAAATTAGATCCCCTGTTCAATGCTTTCTGTCATTTTGCCTCAAACCTCCCTTTCCAAACCCATCACTGCTCCTTATACTCTGCCCTAGCCTTCCGTCCCTGGCAAATTGTCGCCTCGCCCACTGTGCCGCCTTCGTTGGCAAGTACTGGTTCTCAACCTTCCCCCCTATCTCTCTGCTCTCCTACTCCCTTCACATATGTCAGGCTGCTCCCTTCAGAACCCAAGATTCCTGCACTTTCAATCTCCCGTATCCTCATTCACAAGCAGGCAAGATCGCTTTCTCCTTTAGACTCCCAGATCGCTGGAATCATCTCCTCCACTCTGTCCGCCTTGCACCCACTCTTACCATGCTAAAACGACAATTAAAGGTCTTTCCGGTCTTCCCCATCTGGCCCCCTTGATCCCATCATTCTACCGCTCCCTCCCTTATCTCTCCCTCCTGGCACTCCATGCCCCTCTGCCTTTTTTCTTCCCCCATTTTCTCTGAAGACCCCCTCTACCCTCATACCCCTGTTGTCCTAATTTCTCAATCTTTCCTTCTTATGCACCAGTCCTTACACTGTGCAAATTTACACCAGGCATGTTTGTACAAGTTTTATTGCCCATACACAGCTGTTACTTATTAAAATTGTAAATGTACAACGCACTTTGGAAACACTATTTTACAACTGTCCTTATGTACTTTGCACTTTGAAAAATGCTACCCCAACAGTGCACCTTAAATGTATATTTGCCAATATTGTATATTGTTCTGCTGTATCTGTGATTTGTTTTCAAATGTTGTACTACTTTGACCATTGTAAATTCCTCTACCCTCTCCCTTGGGTCGCACCTGGAAGTGAGCCTCGGCTCAGTGTGCCTTTCCCAGTTACCAAATCTTAAATAAATAAATGACAGCTTGGAACCCAAATTACTCAAACTGGTAGCCCCCAAGCATAGCCTCCCCTTGAAGGGACCATTTCTATAAATCTCTGATTCAGGGCAAGGTACCTGCTACATTGAAGTTGTCTTAGTGATGCCTGTCCACAAGGAAGGAGCTAAGGTATCTATCACAAACTATAGACCCGTCTCTCTCCATTGACCTCTAGCCAAATCCAAGAGTGACTTATTTTTAATAATCTAAAAAAGTTTCTTGTCATGCATAATATCCTTCATTTGGCTCAACATAGCTTTAGATCTAACCATGGTACTGACACTGCCTTCATCCGACTAACCTCAGATACCTTTCAGGCAATAGACTCCAGTCTTGCAATTGATGCCCTGTTTGTTGATTTAACAAGGGCCTTTGGCTTCGTTAACCATGACATACTGCTAACTAAATTTAACACCTTAGATTTTGATGAACTTTCCTTTCTCTGGTTCAAAAACTACACATCTGACAGGAAACAACTGGTTAAATGGAAAGACTGTTTCTAGGAGAATGGATATGTTGTTCATCCACACTCTTTGGCATGTCCCCTTCCGCTTTAAATTTCACTGGAAGTCTTCAAGCTGGCTCCTCCCACCCACCCGAGTGGTATATACCTCTGCTCCGCCCCATGACTCCAGATCTTTCTTTCCGCTGGAAAATTCAGGTTGCCTCCCTCGTGCTCACGCATTTTGTAGGCCCTAGCGAAAATTCGCTTTGTTCACATTAGCGATTGTAAGTTTGCTGTTTCAATCATGGAAGCCAAGTCATCCCCCAGATTTCATCGGTGCCCTTGTGGCCAGAAGATGTCTCACACTGATCCCCACACCGTGTGCGTCTATTGCCTCGGTGTCGACCATGATACTTTGAAATGCAATCTATGTCTTGCCTTTCATCCCAATGTCCTCGACGACCGTCTCGCACACGTGAAGCTGGGGAGGCTGGAGAAGAGGAACCTTCCGGTGAAATCCAAGGAGGCTCAGTGGGCGGTTTCCGTGGCTGTGGGATCCACCGAGCAGTTGAAACTCATGCAAGCCTTCGAGGAGGAAGCGGCTCATGCTGCAGATTACTCTTGGAGCTTCTTTGTTCCGCTCAACCTGGGCTCCACCTTTCCGGGTTCCTTCTGAGAGTTGTGCCAGTCTCTCCCGACCAAGGGAAAGGCATCTGGGGGCTTGCACTCCTCTCAATCCCTAAAGTGGCAGAAGGATCTGGGATCATCTTCATCTTGACGGAGACGTTCTTGGGAGCGGGAGAGATCTCGATCCCAGGAGCATGCGGTCTGGACTTCGGTCGAGATCGCGTCTTCAGCTGCTGGCTTTTCGGTGCTGCCATCTGGTCAGTCAACCAATTTATCAATCGACGAGGTGGAAATCGTGATCGATCCGATATCGCCAACTCCGGTCGATGATTCCCTCGATTGAACCCCTAATCTGGTCTTTCCAGATGATGAGATCCAGCCTGCTGGGACTCCCACTGATGACGTGGTCCCTGATCCTGGGAAATCACTGGCCCACTGGTGTCTCCCAAGTGACCGAGTTGGCCCGTCAGATCTCTATTGAGGTCTCGGACCCCCTCGACCGACAGGCCAAGGAAGAGCCATAAACGCTCTAAGAGGCGGCAGCGCCATCGGTCATCCTCATCCTCCTCAGATGAGGAGAGTCTCCGGCAGAAACTCCGGTGCTATGAGGTCCTCATGTGGCAGCAGCTAATTTTGACCGGCCAGAAGCCAACTCTGGCTTCTACACGGGCCATTACTTGCCTTTCGCCTCCTAGGCCAAAGCCAACTCTTTTGGAGCCGACTAAGTTAGTTCCCCCACCCGTGGAGACGGTAAAACCAACAGTTCGGCCGAGAATGGTCCCTCCACCGATTGTGGTGGAACCACCGCCCACACAGCCTGTGGGAGGGGCTCCTTCCAAGGAAGACCGACCTGACACCAGGCTTCCCTGGCGATAGTCGGTCACGGGTACCCCGGACAGCCCTGGGTGGTTGGCCATTATACCCAGATTCCTCGGATTCGGACATCACTGGCTTGCATTCTCATCCAGGGGATGATAAATCAACCATTGGCTTAGAGATGGAGGAAGGTCCTTCGTCTTTCCAAGGGATTCTTCGCCTCATCTCTGAAACTACAGGGATGACCCTGGAGCCCATCCAGAAAAAGGCAGAGTACCCTTTTACAGACATCCTTAATAGAGTGGATACACAAGAGGCCTTTCCTGTGGCTGAGGCTATTGTCGGCCCAGCCCTAGAACTTTGGCAGCACCCTGTCTCTTGTCCAGCTCCGTCTGCCCACATGGCCCGCAAGTATGCAGTGCCCATGTTGTCCCTTACGGGGTTCACAAAGCACCCTTCAGCCGAGAGCTTGGTGACCTCCTCTGTGTTCAGGCATACTGGCAGTTCTGCTGACACTGACCGACCTCCTGATAAAGAGTTCAAGCTCTTGGACCATTCAGCCAGGAAGGTCTATGCGGCTTCCTCCTTGGCCTTCATCAGGCAAGTTTAGTTGTCATCATGGCACACTTCTCTCATGCCCTTTTAGGGTCGCTGGATGAAGTCCTCCAACATCTTCCCACGGACATGCAGACCACGGTCAAGCAGGTCCGAGATCAGGGGCAGAGCTGTTGATAAACAGCAGCTTCAGACAGCCCTGGACATCGGGGATTCTTGTGCCTGCTCGATGGCTGCTGCGATTGCCTCTCGTTACAGGGCTTGGCTGACGCTCTCCTCCTTCCCAGCAGATAACCAACACAGACTAGCTGAGGTGTCCTTCCTAGGGACCGACTTGTTTGGCCCAGGAGTGACTGGTCACCTTCAGCGCATTGAACAGTCCAGTGCCACCTTGAATGCCATTTCTGCCAAGGGTTCTTCAGGCAAGAACCAGCAGAAGAAAAAGAAGAAGCCCTTTCTGCACTCTTCCCCTGCGGCTCAGCAGTCCTCCTTCCAAGGTGGACAGCAGCAGCACCAGCAGCAGCCTCAGGCTTGGCGCCCACAGCCCAAGCTCGGGACCCCAACAGGCCCGTAAAGGAGGCCGAGGTTCAGGTCCTTGATCCTCCTCCTCCAAGCCTGCACAGTGACGGGTTGGGGGCTGTCAACCCTTCTCCCATCACATCAGCTCTGGGTCCTCCTGTGAGGGTCCGGCTCTGCCAATTCCTTTCTGCCTGGTCCATTGTCACTTCAGACAGGTGGGTTCTCGAAGTGGTCGGTCAGGGACTGCTTCTGGAATTCGAGCAGTACCCTCCAAGCTGAGCCCGCACCCCTTGGGAGGAAAGAGTATCCGCTCAGACTCAGTCGAATCTATGAGATGACATTGCTCAGCTCCTCCTTAAGGAAGCAGTAGCTCCAGTGGCAGATCCTCCACCAGACCCAGGCTTCGTCTCCAGGTACTTCCTGGCACCCAAGCAGATTGGGGGGGCTGGCGCCCCATTCTAGATCTTCACGACCTGAATCAATATCTCAGGTCACGCACCTTTCGGATGGTCACTCTGTCCCAGATCATACCATCCTTGGAGCGAAACATGTGGTTCTGTTCACTGGATCTGCAGGACGCATTCTTTCACGTCCCAATCCATCCATCCCATCAGCGGTTCCTCCACTTCAGGGTTGAAGGGACCCTGTATGAGTTCTGAGCCATGCCGTTAGGACTGTCATCCGCCCCTTGGGTTTTCACCAAATGCACTGCAGTGGTGGCGGACCATCTCAGGCGTCGGAAGGGTGGGAGTGGGTCAGGATTTATCCTTACCTCAACGATTGGCTCCTAGTAGGTTCCACCCAGCAGGAGGTGGAGAGGTCCGAGGACCTGTCCCACCAGAGCTGCTACCAACTCGGCCTCCTCGTCAACGAGGCCAAGTCGGAACTCGTGCCTTCTTAGGTGATGGGCTTCATCGGGGCAGAGCTCGACTCTTGTCAAGTCAGAACTCGGCTCCTGCCAGCAGGCTGGAGGTTCGTTCCTCCTTGCCCAATCATTTCTGGTTGGGCACTGGTGCCCTGCCCGGGACTTTCTGCGCCTTCTGGGTTACATGGCGGGATGCACCTCGGTGGTCCATTGGGTCCAGTTGCACATGTGCCCCTTCCAATGGGAGCTAGCCACCCAGTGGACTCAGCGCCTCGATCATTTCGACCAGCTGATCACTGTAACTCAGAAGATGTGGGATGCTCTCCAATGGTGGACCGCCCCAGACCGGTTGCAGGAAGGGATCCTGTTTGTCCACCCCGAGCCGACTGTCGTCCTCACGACCGTTACCTCTCTCGTGCTGGGGAGCCCACATGGGGGACAAAAAGGCCCACGGGCTCTGGACCCCTGAGGAGTCCTGATGCAACATCAACCTGTTGGAGCTCAGAGCAGTCAGACTGGCACTGTCAGTTTTCACTCCCCAGCTCCAGGGTCAAGTAGTTCAAGTCCAGACAGACAATACCACGACTATGTACTACCTCAACAAACAGGGCTGCACGCACTCCCATCTGCTGTGCAAGGAGGCTCTCCGCATCTGGACCCTCGTGAGTCAGTTGGAGGCAGATCTTCTAGCCATCCATATGGCAGGAGCCTCAAACCATCTGGCGGATGCTCTCAGTCACTTAGGCCAGACAACCCACAAGTGGTCTCTCCATCCAGAGGTAGCTTACAGTCTGTTCTCCCGTTGGGGCAAACCGATGGTGGACCTGTTTGCCTCCAGGGAAAACACCAAGCTGCGGCTGTGTCATGCCTGCCCCTCTCAGCAGAACTCACTGCAGGGGGATGCCTTCTCGAGGCCATGGACCCCAGGCCTCCTCTATGCCTTCCCTCCATTTCCCTTGATCCACAAGGTGCTTCTCAAGGTGAGGAGGGACACGCGAAGGTGATTCTGGTAGCCCCAGAAGTTGTGGCATCCAGATCTCCTCATCCTCAGCTGCAGGCCCCCGGAGCAGCTTTGCACATGCCTGGACCTGATATCACTCAATCAGGGGAAGGTATTCCATCTGGACCTTCAGTCCCTGCACCTCACAGCCTGGTACCTGAGTGGCTAGAGTTCCAGGGTTTGGGTCTTTCCGAAGATGTCTACACCATGGTGGAGGCATCCAGAAAGGAATCGACCAGGAAATGTTGTGCCTTCAAATGGAAAAGGTTTTCCATTTGGTGTCAGGGCAAAGGGCTGTACACTCTGTCCTGTCCAGTGGTTGACATTCTCGACTACCTTTGGTCTCTCTCCGAAGGGGGTCTTCGGTCATCGACCCTTAGGGTGCACCTGGCAGCCATCTCTGCTTACCGGGCGCAGGCCAGTCAGCTGTCTGTGGCGCAGGAGATGGTGGTTGGGCACTTTTTCAAAGGCCTGGCTCACATATCCCCTCCGCTACATGAACCTCCACCACCGTGGGATCTACTGCTGGTACTGGCAAAGCTCATGGGCAAGCCATTCGAACCAATGCACAAGTGTGCATTGTCACACTTGTCGTGGAAGATGGCCTTCCTGGTGGCTGTCACATCTGCCAGAAGGACAGAGGAGCTCCAGGCACTTTCGGTGTACTCCCCTTATCTGGTCTTCCACAGGGACAAGGTTGTCCTATGCCCCCACCCGAAATTCCTTCCGAAGGTGGTGTCAGAGTTTCATCTTAACCAGGTGTTAACTCTGCTGTTATACTACCCTAACTACACCTCGGAGGCTGAGTACAGGCTCCATACTCTGTACCTGAGATGTGCTCTCTCCTACTATAAGGAGAGGATGGTGGAAATTCGGGGAGGGGTTCACCAGCTGTTTGTCACCTACACTGAAGCCGCTTCTGGCAGACCTGCAGCAATACGGACCACTGCAAGGTGGATTACATCATGCATAGGTCTGTGCTACGAGTTGGCGGGCAAGGAGCCTTCCAGAGGGATAAGAGCTCATTCTACCCGCCATACCGCTGCATCAGTGGTTGCTTCCAGGGACATCCCTATCCAGAAAATCTGTCAGACTGCTACCTGGAAGTCAGCAAACACCTGCATTATCCATTACCACATTGACCTTGAGTCACGTCGGGATGTTTTGGAGCCTCAGTTCTCCAATCTCTGTTCCCTAAGTAGGGTGTGTGCGCCTTGCTTCCCTCCCCCCAGAGAACTGCTAGGAGTCTGCCAAAGAGTGTGGATGAACATATCCACGCACCTAGAAAAACAGGTTATTCACCTGTAACAGTAGTTCTAGAAATGGTATATGTTGTTCATCCACACAGACCCACCCAACCTCCCCGGCTGCGGACACACACAACCTGGCTTCCAGCGGGCTAAGATCTGGCGTCATGGGCCAGAGCCGAGGTATATACCACCCGAGTGTGTGGGAGGAACCAGTTTGAAGACTTCCGGTGAGATTTAAAGCAGAAGGGGACATGCCAAAGAGTGTGGATGAACAACATGTATCACTCCTAGAACTACTGTTACAGGTGAGTAACCTGTTTTTATCACCCTCCCTTAGTCTAGTCACAGATGAGTTACTACAGGGCTCTATACTTTGCTCTTCTCCGTCATTCATTAATGCCCTGCCTGAATACTATGGTGGTGCTAATGTGTTCATTTATGCAAATGACACTGTACAGTATAAAAGTTATTCTGATCCTGCTTTTTTAAATGGAGGTCTGACTAAGAATTTTAAGAATCTTGAGGATTGGTTTGATAGGAATAAATTGGTATTGAATTCCAAAAAGACTAAGGTTTGGTACCAGGAAGTTGGGTTGGGATAGAGGTAATCTGCTTAATACGTGTTCCATGTCTGGCTCTTGCATAGAGGTAGTTGATGCTACAAAATACCTAGGTGTCTACCTTGACCAGGAATTAAATTTCAAGCTGCATATTGAACAGCTGTCGAAATCCATCCATCAAAAGCTTGGTCTAACGTACCAGATTACAGACTGTCTCATCCCATCCGCGCAGCTATCCATTGCTAACAGTATCCTCCTTCCCGAACTACTATATGGAGCTCCAGTGCTATGCTCTGTCGGGGAGATGGAACTCAGTAAGCTAAAAAGATTAAATAGCAAAACTGGTCGATTCACTGCAGGTGTCTCCTGCAGAGAGCACCACTGTAGAGTCTTCTTCCTGCTTAATTGACCCTCCTTTGAATGCAAATTAGAAATTCCCTCCCTATGTCTAATGCACAGGCTAGTGTTTGGCACCCCTCCTCCTAGCCTGCCAGGCAGTGGCGGAGTCGGGAAGGGGGGCTGGGGCGGCGGTCGCCCCTCCTGGCTGCCCCAGTGTGAGTAGTGGCGCCCTGCCACCATCTTTATTCACTGTTCAGCGCCCATTGTGGAGCCCATGATTGACTGAATGGCCCTCCCTGGCTCCTAAATGTTCCCAAACCTGGTTCCGCCACTGCTACCAGGCATTCTAAAACTTAGGTCACTAAGGAGATCTTTTCACTCTTCATCCAGTATCCTGCTGGATGTTCCTAAATCAAACTCTAGGAGTAGATCCTTTGTCTGCTTTGCTCCTAGAATATGGAACAACCTTCTGAAACTTGGGACTGTAAGATTTTAACAATAGTGTGAAAACTCTTTACATGGGGAGAGGCCAATGCAACTGCTACTATTAATTTGTTAAGTCAACTCATTGTTGTGTGCGCCCAGTGACACTTTTGCTTAATTATAATATTGTTTTAATGTTGGTTAACTTTTATCTTATGTATGTCTTACACTATTGTTTATACCTTGCTAACAATTATTGTATTGTTCTGTGTAGGCATTTTATTTACGCCAAGTCTCTGTCATGTATTACTTTACCTGTTAACAAATTCAAAGTCACCCCTGAAAAAGGGACTTTCAGTCTCAGTGGGCCTAACTGGTGGCAAAATCCAATAAATAAACAAAAATTAAAAAAAGTGCTGCAGTGAACTAGGGGCACTGATTATAGCTTTCCAGGTTTGTATTCCAGTTGTCAGTTTCAGTCCACCAGGTCTCAGTGATTGTAGTAATGTCTGTGGAGCTACCATTAGCAATAAATTCTAGATAATCCCTCTGTTTATTTAGATGTTTTGTGTATGTAGTGTTCCTGTAGTGGAAATCAAGTTTTCTGCCTGTGCTTTCGATAGAGCCCATCAGAAGACCTCCTTCTCTCTGCTGCACCACTGCCGTCATACCAACAATTTTGTCTGTATATACAGCATGAACAGCACTCCCTTTCTGTATCACTGCACGCTGCCAATGGGGAGTTAATACATATGGGTGACAGGATCCCGTCTGGGGTAGTGGTATAGCCCAAGGCTGTCACCCAGTCATAGAATCCTGGAACCATGAGGATTGTGAAGGTAGAAGCCACTCAGTCTTTGCTGTACCACTGAAGGGTAGTCTGCATAGATAAGAGGTCTCTGAGGAAAAGCTATTTTTTTCACATCTAGTACAGTGTGTTGTTTTTACTTTTTGGTTGGATTAAGCATCTGGGAGTCAGGTTGGGGTGACCTTATGTGACAGGGAGTACCTTCCATTTAGGAATCTGCCTGTTAAGCTGCGGCTTTCAAACTGACTAACCTGCTAGCTAAACTCTCATTTGCTGCCTATAGTGCCTAAATGAGGGCCACATGCTTTTCTTGCTAGAGTGTTTTACTGGGTTCACTGATCCTTCCCTCAGCCTGGTGCCTCAGGTAAGTAACTGTGCCTTTTGTTTTTTTTTGGGGGGGGGGTCACTCAATCAGATTAGGCTGGGGAATAAAAGATGTGCTTTCATTATTGTGTTTCTTTTCACTAGTGTTCTCTCTGGCATGGTTTCTCCCTCCACATAAGCTATGTGTGTGGATTTTGGAGACCTAGTTGGGGAGGGGGGGAGGAGTTTCCTGCACGGCTCATGTTAGTGCTGCTGCTGGATTGCCGATGTATTCTGGAGATTTCGGCTTCTGCTACTTTTTCTCCCAGCCAGTGCTTCTTAATTCAGGGAATTACACTAGCATTATGGGAGCTATGCAAGCATTCCTGGCCCAACCTCCAGCCTGTATTCTAGTTACAAAGCTGCACTTTGCAAGTAAGAGTGCAGGGTACTGGAGAACAGGCACAACTGAGTGTTTTTCAGCAGCAGTAACCCAAAATTGTGCTGCATATTTGTCTTTCTAGGGCAGTAGAAGAGCCAGTGTTAGGGTAGTCTACCAGTTACAGCAAGGACTGCTGGGGATAGGTCAGGGTGTTTTTTTTACACACCTCCCTGTGATTCCAACAGCTTATTTTCTCTTCTGAGGGGCACCATGGCTTACAGACCAGTAGTTTTTAAAAGATGTATGACATGCAGGAGAATGATGAGACCCTCTCCCATGGGGTCATATTGTCCAAACTATGTAGCACAATCTGACATGCGTATATCTGGTCCCCTTAACCAAACATCTGAGCTGGTGGGGGGGTGCATCTGTGGTACCGACTGTCATTGGTACGGCTGAGTTGCGAAAATCCTTTTTACTTCTTTTGAATGAGATGTTGGGTGTAGATGATCCACAGGTTATCCCCACTACTACACAGGAAGCCGGGAAGGGCCCTAATGGCATACCCAGGTGCGCCAGAGCGGAGAGAACATGCTTACCCAGATCTACAGGTGACACCCCCCCCCCTCCCCAAATCTTGATGACTTGGAAGGTCAAGAGGTGGATGCAGCATGGTCTTGGGAGAATCCTGACTTGAAGGATCCAGATCCATCAGATGAGGAAGAGCATCCCTCTGAGAAGAATGGGGAATGGACAGAACCAAAGAAAAAGATTCGGATTCCTCCCTTATTTGACACCAAGACGCTGTCCTATCTCATCCAAGACAGAGTTGTTTAACATGTTGTTTACAGGGGGAGTTGTTATTTGGATCGGAACTGGATGACATTTTGAAGGCCGTCCAAGACAAAAAAGGGAAGTCGCCAGTGTCCAGGCAGCCTTAGAAGGGAAACACCATCCCAGAGTGGACTGGTTTCGGCTGACTGTGATAGACCAGTGTGGGTTTTTTGTCTCTTTTGTAACTTCGAGTGCAATGGGAATAGAGGAGCCCATTTTGGTTTCAAAGGCAACAGCAACAGAGGTTCTTTTGCCCACTGACGCAGTGGAGGTGCTGAACAGTGAGAAGGTTCCTCTCAGTTGAAGGTATATGTATCCATCCCTGCCCCCCTTCCTTTGGTGGAAGACTGAAACAGAAACATAGAATTTGACAGCAGATAAGGACTGCTTGACCCACCCAGTCTGCCCATTTTTCTATACTTGCATTATTACCACTGCTCGTACTTGATCTACAGCTCTTTCACCCTCCCTTTCCACTGTGGTTCCCTTGTGCCTATCTCTTGCATTCTTGAACCCCACCACTGTTTTTACCCCAACACCTCCATTAGAAGACTGTTCCTGGAATCCACCACTGTTTCTATGAAGAAGTACTTACATCTTTCCTGAATCTACCCCCCTCCAGCTTCATAGCATGTCCCCCTATTCTTGAGCACCTTTTCTTCTGAAAATACTTCCCTCCTGTATCTTGAGCAACTTTTTATCTGAAAATACTTGCCCTCTTATACCTTTTTTACCCCATGAGATATTTAAAGAGCTGCTGATACCTCAAAGAAACCTTTTAAAAGCATAATAATTAGGTATAATTCTGCCTGCATTCCATTTATATTTTACATATTTCTTCTCCCTATTATTTACCAAGGAAATTTGCATGAATATATGATCTTTGTCTGTTAGAGTTCTCTTAGAGTCCATCTGCCTCTGTGGCTTACTCCCTACTTTAAGTCATAATCCTCTGTTGTGACATCACAATTTATTGTCATGGGAGTAACTGAGATACCACAAGCAGTGCTGTATGACTTCAGGTAGGGGAGAAAGCAGCAAGAATAGATAAACTTTTCAGAAACAAAGATCCTGTTTTCATACAAATGACGTCAGTAATAATGGCACTACTCGAAATTAGAATTACCCAACAAAGCACAAGCACCGAGATGGATTTTAAAGTGTTAATGCTTCAGTGCAGTGTTGTGCCTATTGTGGCCACACTACGACTCACCCCGGCACTTTGGGAACAAGCCCTTAATCAGGTGGTGTGGCAGGCAGAAAAAAGATGCCAATTTAAATACACAAGTGAATTACAAAACTAGTGACATCACAACAGGTCCCGACAATAAAATGTGCTTAAACTTTAAAGTGCATGAATATTAGCTAACACCAGGAAACTGTAAAATCAAAAATTATACTTGTATTCCCTTCAAAGGGATACAGAGCATAACATCTTTTTTAATTTTTTTATAAGTAAAGTATTATGTTAAATTTTTATTGATTTTAAAGTCCAAAATGGAAAACAGATAGAAGCTGTTTATTTCCATATTGTCAAGGCTCCAGTGTTAGTGGAAAAGAGAAGTAGATGGAGGATGTCAGGGGATCTGCTCAAAGCAGTGATCTGTCCAAATTCCAAACTCTGGAGATTAAGGTTGAAGTGCCTTTTCCTACTTCCATTTCTGTGCTGCTCAGCAAATTCTTTGCTCGTTCTAGCCTCTCTCTTCCACTGGAAATCTTTTCCCATCCGAATGTATCCTCTTCTGATAAACCGCTTCCACCGTTCTCCTGCATTCTATCCTCTGGAAAAACTTGCAGGTAAATCCAAACGTAGTACGGGAAAGTTAGCGGTAGTCCCTTCACCTCAAGGAGACCGGAGGAAACTTTCCAGACAAAGTGGGCACAAAAACATAAACTGGTTTTCGAAAACCGCGAGCTGTTGTAAGCAGACTGGGGTGTTCTACAGACTTCAGCAGAATGCAAAACAAGTCCAAAGTGAAGCACCGTGATCCTCCATACCACCTGTAGCAAGCAGTGGGTTCAGTCAGGAAGGGCAGCCAGCCCAGATACGAATAACAAGCAAGAACTGACTGCTCTCTTCAAAATTAGAATTACCCAACAAAGTAATACGATAATCACGATAACCACACCCATACAATCAAGCTATACAAAAGCAACAGTATTGGACTGTTGTAGGGCTGACTTTGGGAGAATGAGAGAGTGCCTCAGAAAAGCACTAGCAAACAGGCAAGAAGGAGGGGTGGAGGAACAATGGGGAGTGATCAAAACAGCCATCACAGAGGCAACAAGCCTTTGTGTAAAGCAAATCAACAAACACAACGAAGGAAAAAAAAGCTATGGTTCTCAAAAGAGGTGGCAGGGAAGGTTAAGGAGAAAAGGATAGCATTCAGGAAAAATAAGGAAACACAGAAGGAGCAGGACAGAGAACTTTATCAGTTAAAGCAGAAAGAGACAGCGAAGGCAGTCAGAATAGCAAAGGCCCAAACCAAGGAAAGGATAGCCAACTCTGTTAAGAAGGGGGATAAGACCTTTTATAGGTACATTAGGGAGCGAAGAAAGACCAAAGGAGGGATACTGAGGCTTAATAAAGGGGAGGGAATGTGGGCAGAGGGCGACAGTAAAAAAGCAGGGATACTGAACGAGTATTTCTGCTCAGTATTCACAAAGGAAGAGGAGTTGGAGGTACCTAAACCAAACAAGAGAAACACTCAGAAGACAGGGGTTGATACCAGTCCATTTACAGAAGAAAGGGTTCTGAAAGAACTAATAAAATTGAAAGTGGACAAAGCAATGGGGCCTGATGGGATTCACCCAAGATTTCTAAAAGAACTAAGAGTAGAACTAGTGAAACCGCTGACTACTCTCTTTAACAAATCATGGGAGGATGGGGTGGTACCTGAGGACTGGAGGAGGGCAGATGTGATTCCTCTTCACAAAAGTGAGAGCAGGACAGAGGCAGGAAACTACAGACCAGTTAGTTTGACCTCAATGGTAGAAAAAATGATGGAATCACTTCTGAAGGAAAGAATTGTTGAGTACCTAGAAGCCAATGGGGCACAGGATCCAAGGCAGCATGGATTCACGATGGGAAGGTCGTGTCAGACAAATCTAATAGATTTCTTTGACTGGATGACCAAAGTAGTAGATCAGGGAGGGGCTGTGGACATGGCCTACCTAGATTTTAGCAAGGCATTTGATACAGTCCCACACAAAAGATTAATACACAAGTTAGCCAGCCTTGGAGTGGGTCCCAAGGTGGTAGCCTGGATAAAAATTGGCTAGACAACAGGACGCAGACGTAGTAGTAACGGAGTCCACAGTGAAGAAAGGAGGGTTACTAGTCGGCACCGCAGGGTTCAGTACTGGGACCGGTCCTTTTAATGTCTTTATAAGTGACATTGCAGAGGAACTGAGGGAAAAGTATGTCTCTTTGCAGACGATACAAAGATCTGCAACAGGGTTGATGCACAAGATGGAGTGGAAAGGATGAGAAGGGACTTGGAAAGGTTGGAGGAATGGTCAAATGTATGGCAGCTCAGATTCAGTGCAAAGAAGTGCAGGTAATGTACCTGGGAAACAAAACCCAGGGAAGAGTACACAATTGGGGTGGGGGTGAGATACTGACAACAGTAAAAATGGAAAGGGACCTGGGGGTAATTATATCAGATGACCTAAAGGTGGGCAAGCAATGTGAGAAGGCAGTAAGGAAGGCTGGGGGGATTCTGGGATGCATAGGGAGAGGCATCAGTAGTAGAAAACAGGAAGTCGTTACCCCTCTGTACAGACAGTTGGTGAGACCCCATCTGGAGTACTATGTGCAGTTCTGGAGACCCCCATCTCCACAAAGACATAGACAGAGTGGAGGCTGTCCAGAGGAGGGCAACCAATATGGTACAGGGTCTGCACCGGAAGGCATATGAAGAAAGACTAGAGGAGTTTAATATGGATACCCTTGAGGAAAGAAGGGAGAGAGAGGACATGACAGAAACTTTCAAGTACCTGAAGGGAATCAGCAAAGTCCAAGAGGGTAGCATCTTTGAGAAAAAGAGATGTGCAAGGACAAGGGGGCACAATTTGAAGATAGAGTGGGGATGGCTCAGAGGTAATGTGAGGAAGTATTTTTTCATGGAGAGGGTTGTGGATGCATGGAACAGCCTCCTTGAGGAGGTCGTGGAGTCAAGAACAGTGGGGGAATTCAAGAATGCATGGGACAGACATAAGGCAGTCCTAGTGAGGGGTAGGAGGAAGTAAGCTGTTGGTTAACTAGGATCTGCAGCTTATCTGTTAGGTAGGAAAATGGGCAGACTAGGTGGGCCAAGCGGTCCTTATCTGCCGTCAAATTCTATGTTTCTATTCAAATTCTAAGTATTTATTTATTTATTTATTTATTTAGCTTTTGTTTACCGGGTAAGTATACTAGACAAGTATTATGCCTATTTTCAGGAACAACCCGGGAGAGTACAACATGAGGAACAACAGTCAAGGAGAACAACAGTTTTTTTGTCACAGTAAACAAACATGTGGGAAATACATCATTTGACGCTAGGGAAAACATACAGTAGTAAGCACATTTCAGATTATACACTCTAGACTAGCTAGTTCAACTGATACATATATACAGGTCATCATACATAGGAGTGGAGCATAGCTCAAGGACTGGATTGGTCATAATATAACTTATAACATTGTCGTATACACCCCCCTAGGCTAGTTGGATCGTGGACAGGTATATACAGCTCATCACATTTTTCTAAATATGCACATGTTAGACAGAAACAGAAACACTTGGTAGTACAAGTTTCTACCAAGTGACCAAGGTGCAATATGTCATGGTTAGCCTATGACCGTGGAGCAATAATGGGTGTAAAAATGCCCAAGGCTTTTTAGGCAGGAGTAGTCAGAAGTCATTGATACAGTGGGGAAAATATCTCCAGGAATTCAATGGAGACACCCTGGGGAGGTTCAGACAAAACAATTTGACACTTTACTCTAGGGTGGTTTGGAGCAGTCACACTCTGATGCTAGTTTTGGGAAACCCCACAGGGGAATTTTGAAAACTCAGATAGGAGGGGGCAGTTCGGATATCCACAGGCAGCGAATTCCAGAGTCTGGGCGCACTTATGGCAAAGTCCTGATTCCCCCATGAGGGTCCGGGTAGGAGGGACTTTGAGCATCCCTGATGTGAGAGACCTAAGTTGGTAGGGGGTGGGATTCAGTTTAGGCAGAAGCCGGGCCAGCCCCTGGGGGGGTGCTAGTTCTGATCACTTTCCCAGAGAGGCATCCCAAACCAAAATCAAAGTATCTAGCTGGTGAGAGCCAGCAGAGTTTCTCATATAGCTCCACAGCGGTGGGTGAGTCGGGGGCAGCCAAGGCAAAGCGACAAATGTTATTGTAAGCAGTGTACCACCGGGTGAGATGTGTCTTTGGAGAGCGAGCAAATAGGTGCAGCCCATAGCTGAGAAGGGAAGGAGTACACCCTTCGCTAGGGCAAGCCTGGCTGCTGGTGTAAGGTTATACTTGGCCCTATAGGCCAGACCCAGTTTGCAGTTTGCCGCCCTGCAGATATTAAGGATATGATTACCCATGTCAAGTTGGGGGTCAAGTGTTACCCCCAGATATTTGATGGAGCTCACTATGGGTAGTGAGGATCCATCTGCTCTGGTGACGTGTAAGCAGGCCGATAAGGCTTTGATTTTAGCCATTGAGCCAAAGAGCATAGCCTGTGTCTTTTTCAGGTTCAGGACCAGCTTGTGACTAGTAACCCATGACAATACCCTGTTAAAGTCATCGGTCAGGTTCTGGTTTAGGGTAGTGGCATTCTGGGAGTGAGCCAGGATTACCAGATCATCTGCATACATGGTGGCGCTACAGCTGGTAGTAACCATGGGTAGTTGATTGATGAAGAGGGAGAAGAGGGGGGGACCCAGTACCGAGCCTTGAGGCACTCCGGTGGTCACCGGTAGGGGCTCGGAGAGGACTTTATTGAAGCAGGTACGCTGCTTTCTGTCATGTAGATAACCCATTAGCTATTTCATGGCATGGGGGAGAGGCCAAGTGACTACAACTGTGCACCAAGCAGTTTGTGGTCAACGGCTTTGGACAAGTAGATAAATATTGCACCAGAGAGTTTGCCCTGGTCCATGGCTGTCCGAATACTTGATGTAACCGAGATTAAGGCTATGGTGGTGCTGTGTCCCTTACGAAAGCCATGCTGGGCTGGGGACAGAAGTTCATGAGAGTGGATATATTCCGAAAGCTGCTCAGCCACTACCTTTTCAAGGAGCTTGCTAAGGGTTGGGAGAATGGCAATCCGTTGATAATTGTCAGGTAGTTTTGGATTTCCTTGCTTCAGTACAGGGACAATCCTCGCCTCTTTCCAGATGTCTGGGATGGTCCTCAGACCCAAGGGATAGGTTGAAGATAAAGGCTACTGGTGAGGCAATGTGTGCAGCACCAAGCTTAAGGAGTTTAGGCTCCAGGTTGTCTAGGCCAGGACTGGAGTACTGGGAGAGGCCAGCTAGGCGTTTCTGCAAGTCCTGAACTGATACAACCCTGAGGTGGAACATTTGACGAGGAGGGTGACCCTCCAGCAGAGTGGAGGGAAGGGGGTGGGACAGAACCTCATCAGGTGAGAAGAGGGTTGTGAAGGCAGAGAGGTCAGAGAAGTAATTATTTAGGGAGTTGGCAATAGTATGGGGATTATTGCAGGAGACTCCATTTATGACCATGTCCGTAACCCCCGGATGGGAGGATCCGCTGACAAGGGATTTAATATCTCTCCAGAACCTCCTGGGATTACTGGCAGAGCTTAGTAGGGTGGACTTGCAGAAGTCACTCTTTGCTGCCCTGATGGTCTTTTTGCACTTGTTCCTGAGGTGTCTGTTCCTTTGAATAATCATGGGATCACTGGTACCTTTGGAACAAGCCCAACACTTATCTCTCTCCCACATCTGGGCTAGGAGATTCTCATTTAACCAGAGGGTAGTGGACCCCCTCACCCTATGGGTGACCTTGGGAGCATGCTTGTCTTGCAAGGTCCCAAAGGTGGAGAGGAAGTAAGAGGTTGCTGCCGAGGGGTCAGTGGCACCATACACCCCAGACCAGTCAGTAACTCTTAGGTCTTCCAGGAACTCCTCAGTATCGAATCTGGAGTAGTTTCTGACATGCATAATTTTGTGTGGAATTTTGGGGGTGGGAATTTTCCATACACAGAAAACCGGTGAGTGGTCAGAGATGGAGTCAGATAATGTACCAGCTGATGAGATCCTGTCAGGACGGTTAGACATGATCCAGTCCAGTAAGGTGCTGGAGGATCCATTAGTTGTCCGCCTAGTTGGTTCCTGGATGAGCTGGGTCAGGGCAAGGTTAGCAAGCAGAGGCTCAAACTGCTTAACATTACCACTATCCCAGTTAAGGTTTACATCCCCCAGGATTATGAGTTCGTTATCCCCGACTCTGGGACCAATTTTGTCCATGAGGTGAGTTAATCCAGGTAGCCACCTCTTGGAGGATTATAGGTGCACACCAGGTGCAGTTTCTTTGCTCCCCAAGTAGCAGTAGCACATGTAGCAACTCACAGGGGGACACGTTTGAATCCTGGTGGGCAATTTGGGAGATTTTTAAGTGGCTCTTATGGTAGATTAGTATGCCACCCCTTGCCCCCAGCTCTGTCCAGTCGGGTGAATTCATACCCAGTGAGTTCACAGGCAGAGTCAGGGACAGAGGGTTTCAGCCAGGTCTCCGTCACTCCTAGGATGTCGGGTTTGTAGAGTGCAACCCATGCTAATAGCTCATCACGATTAGGTAGCAGGCTCTAATGTTAAGATGAGCTATTTTATTACCTACCCATGCCCCATACAGGAGAGGATTTTGTAGGTCAGATTTAATGGGCCAGGGTTGGTTTCAATATCACCCGGCCAGTAGTAGTGCAAGTAGGAGGAGCCAGGGGAGATACCACCTCCTGTGCGCTTGACAACCTGGGAGTTTTTTAGCACGGCTACGCTTTACCCTGCTTGTATACATAAGGCACCGAAGATCTAGACAGCAAGTAACACTGCAGTGTGCTTCGGAGATCACAAGGATATTGGAGAAGGTGTAGTCGGGGACCTCGTAGGTGGACGACTGTCCCCAGTTGTCACCCAGTTTATTGGGGGGGAGGTGACCATATGCAACAAGGAGAGTCCCACTATAAGACCTACAAGGCCTATATCCCTGCGGATGACAGCCAGCACCCTCTCTACCTTTAATATTTGAGTATCCCTATCCTCACTAGAAGGATGGGAGGGGAACCACATTCACATCTTGGCTGGAGGCATAGCACTAGCCTGTGAGATAATTATCAGTCAGCTAATAAGAACTGCTGTGAAGGAAGGAGAGATGGATGTACTAAGGCTGGAGGAATGGAGGAAAGTTAGTGAGATTTCTTATTGGTATATGCTAAGTAAATAAAACAAGGCCTGCACAGTGCAATTCAGAGCTACCAGCTATGGATGCAGGGGCTGAGGTTTATTTCTGGGAAGGAGTTCCTGCCCTTGCCCTTTGTAAGCACACTTACCACCTGTCAACAGTTATTCGAGGACAGGGTTTAGACAGCCAACAACCAAGCAGTGCAAGTGGGGTTAGGATTGGTACAGTGATTTGTGTAGAAAGACCAAGAATCCCTCTAGTGGCAGGTCTGTATAACCTGCTAATGGAAAACTAGCCAAAAAAAAAAAAAAAATTCTATTACACAGTTGAAATGCGCTCAGTTCTATCGAAAATCTGCTTGCTAAAAGTGCCAGATGGCTGAGGCAGGGAAAAAGTCCTGGCCAGTCAGAGCGGTACAGACACCAAGATAGATTTTAAAGCTTTAATGCTTCAATGCAGTGTTGGGCCTAAAGCGGCCACACTACCACTTGTTCCCGAAGCACTGGGGTGAGTGGTAGTGTGGCCGCATTAGGCATAACATTGCATTGAAGTGTATAATTTCGAGGAGTGCAGTTAGTTCTTGCTTGTTATTCGTATCTGGGCTGGCTGCCCTTCTTGACTGCACCCACTGCTTGCTACAGGTGGTGTGGAGGATCGTGGTGCTTCACTTTGGACTTGTTTTGCCGAAGTCTGCAGAACTCCCCCGTCTGTTCACAACACTTCCCGGTTTTCGAAAACCCATTAATGTTTTTGCAGCCTGCTTTGTCTGGAGAGTTTCCTCCGGCTCCTTGAGGTGAGGTGACTACCGCTAACTTTCCTGTACTACGTTTGGATTTACCTGCAAGTTTTTCCAGAGGATAGAATGCAGGAGAACGGTGGAAGCGGTTTATCAGAAGAGGATACTTTCGGATGGGAAAAGATTTCCAGTGGAAGAGAGAGGCTAGAACGAGCAAAGAATTTGCTGAGCAGCACAGAAATGGAAGCAGGAAAAGGCACTTCTACCTTTATCTCCAGAGTCTGGAATTTGGACAGATCACTGCTTTGAGCAGATCCCCTGACATCCTCCATCTACATCTTTTCCACTAATATTGGAGCCTTGACAATATGGAAATAAACAGCTTCTATCTTTTGTCCATTTTGGACTTTAAAAGCATTAAAAATTTAACAAAATACTTTGCTTATAAAAATTAAAAAAAGATGTTATGCTCTGTATCCCTTTGAAGGCAATACAAGTATAATTGTTTTACACAGTTTCCTGGTGTTAGCTAATATTTATGCACTTTAAAGCTTAAGCACATTTTTATTGTCAACACCTGCTGTGATGTCACTAGTTTTTTAATTTACTTGTGTATTTAAATTGGTGTATTTTCTCTGCCTGCCACGCCCCCTGACGAAGGACTTGTTCCCGCAGCACCGGGGCAAGTCGTAGTATAGCTGTATTAAGCACAACACTGCATTGAGGCATTAAAGCTTTAAAATTCATCTCAGTGTCTATGCTTTGTTGGGTAATTCTAATTTCGAGGAGTGCAGTCAGTTCTTGCTTATTGTTCGTTATCTGGGCTAGCCGCCCTTCCTGACTGCACCCACTGTTTGCTACGGGTGGTGTGGAGGATTGCGGTGCTTCACTTTGGACATAATAAATAATGGTGAGGAGGGATACAGCACTAATGGGAAATACAAGCTGGATTATATCTAAGTATTAGGTTTTGTTAAAGTTCTCCTGAACGTGTTACCAGCTCTTTAAAGGTCTCTATCATATCCCCCCTGTCTTCTAGGATGTACATATGGACATCCTTTAGTTTCTCCTTGGGGCTTTTGATGCAGACCCTGCACCATTTTAGTTGTCCTCCTCTGAACTGCCTTTAATCTGTGTCTTTCCAGAGATGTGGTCTCCAGAACTGGACATGGTACTCTAGATTGGATCTTACCAGTGATCTATGCTGAGGCAACTCCACCTCCCACTTTCTGCAGGTGATACCCTTCCCTGGGAACCCCAGCATCCAGTTAGCCCTCCTGACTGCCTTGTTGCAGTGCCTGGTGATCTTCAGGTCATAAGATATGATTACCCCCAGGTCTCTCTTCCTGCTTTGTAATCATGAATACCACTCCACCCATTTTGTACTCTGCCTCTAGGTTTCTGTGCCCTAAGTGCATTATTTTGCACTTTTTTACATTGAAACCGAGCTGCCATACCCTTGACCAAACCTCTAGTTTTCTCATTACACTGCTCATCTCCCCCCCCCCCCCTTTGGATTGTTCAATGTATTGCACATTTTGGTGTCATCAACAAAGAGACAGACCTTCCAGCTCCTTTGCAGTGTCAATTATAAAGACATTGGGAGGAGTCACGTGATGCGCTTGGTGTGAGTGGCTGCTCTTCTCGTAGCTCTGTGAGTGGTTGCTTTAAAACCTTGGCTACAACCTATTAAACATTGCCTTTTGGGGTTTTCACATATTTATTCACTGGCACAAATCAGTCCCAAATTAATTCTTTTTCATTTAACAGCTATGGACTTGGTGGAACCCCAACAACTGGACCTTAACATCATGCCTCCAATACCACTATGCGACCAGACTCCCAAGCGCCATAAGCAGAGTTCACTGCTGGATGCCACACCACAGGAATCCCTAGCAGACAAGCTTGACAAATTTTTCAACAAACTAGCCACTGTCAAACTCGCCTTATTAGAGCTGGTCAGTGATTTCAAATCTGTTAGGCCGACTGTCAGAGTTTTTACTACTCAGGTCGGTGATGCAGAAACCTGTATTAGTTCTATAGAAGATCAACAGGAATAGGACAACAAGGAATTAATGGAGCTTAGAAAAAAGGTGGCCAAACTTGAAAAATAGAATCAAGGACCAAGTAGGAGGAAGGAGTAGACGAAGCAGTGTGGTCCTCATTGGAATCCCTGAGCACCCAGAAGGTACTAATAGGCTCACTTTTGTACAAAAATTACTACAAGAGTGGCCAACCCTCCTCCCGAGTCTGGGACTGTCTGTATGATTGAGAGGGCACATCATTCTCTCCACCCTCAACCAGCACAGGGAGGTAAGCCACGGGCAATAATTATATGTTGCCTAAACTTCCAAGACAAAGCTTATATACAGGCTCAAGCTTGCAATAAATGTCCACTCTCCTGGAATGGCCACCATTTCTTTATCCTCAGTGATGTTACCCCAGCTGTCAGGGACAAGCAGAAAGCTTACCAGAATATTAAAAAATCTCTGCACTTGGCCCACATACCCTTCAGAATGCTGTACCTTGCCCGTCTGGTGATGACCGCCTCATCTGGCACTCATGAGTTCCCTAATGCTGAAACAGCCCAAAGAGAGCTTCCAGAATATCTACTGAATGCCTTCCTGCTGCTGGCTGCCCAGTCAGGCAGCTCCACTGCCAGAAGATAATCCATCATGCCAGATCTTCCTGGACATAGAATCTCCACCACTCATTCACACTAATGGGAGTTCACCAGAGGCGCTAGGACCCAGCGGGAACAAACTTTTTTCAGGAGGGCTGGGCACTGAGATGGAGCTGCGAGGAGCGGCACCATGAGCCCCGGCGCGTGTGGTAATGACTCTCTCGGCGTGGACCCTCCAACCGCCTCAGTTCCTTTTTTCCCACCGTAGAGTGTGCTTCAGTGACAACGACGCTCGCCCACCGGGAGTTAAACTTCAGTAGCAGAAAAACTTCAGTTTATTGTTTTATAGATTATTTCGAGTCAGTACTGATTATTTTTACTAATTTTAACAAAATTGTACGACAGAAGTTTTCAGCCCTCTATTGTCTATTGACTGAGTCAACCATGAGCAGGTCAGGTGATGGTAGGGAGACTTGGTATGAAAGCTGTTCAGTCAGCCAGGCTGGGTCTGGTCCGTCTCCCTCCTGGAGGGGGGGGGGTCTGACAACAGACGATCCAATGCTCAGGGAGATGGGTGGTCCTCCCGAAAGCATAAATGGAAACGGTCCCATTCTGGGCACCGTTCGGCCTCAAGTTCTTCTTCGACACATAGGTTAGGAAGAGAAACTACATCACTGAGGTAAGCCCTCACAATGCGATCTCTTGTGTGGGCGAGTGTGTTGTCTGACTGGGCACTGGTCTCTGTTGGAGTCTCCGGTTTCTGTCTCTGGTGGCCGACCTCTTCAACACCAGAGCTCCTCTCTGCCTATTGGAGGAGCTTCCGATGAGCAGTTTCACCAGTAGGCTGCTCTTATGGAGCAGTGGGCTCGGAGGTTGGTCTAGTTGCCCAGCCTTGTCAGTCCAACACCGGGGCCTTCAGGCCATTCAGTTTCGGAAGGATGAGTAGGGTGGTTGGGCCTTCCTAGTCGCACGGTGCCTTCGGTGCCGTCAACTCCATGCTCGGGTGTTTATCCTCCTCACATGGCTGCGGTGCAGGGGTCCACTCCGATGCCTCTATCTCCTGCCATTTTTCCCTCTTTTTCTTCAAATCGCAGTCTTCCCCGTCACACTCTCAGCACCGTCCATGGCACTGCATGCTCTATCGGCACCATCCGTGGCGCCACAGCCTCTTTCGGCACCATCCTTGGTGCAGGGGGCTGTGTCAGTGCCGTCCACGGTGCCACGGGCTCTGGCAGTGCCGTCTGCACTGCTGGGGGCTCTGTCAGCACTACGTGCACGCCGTTTCCGATAGCGCATCCCTCCTTGTTCTCAGTGCTGGTTTCCTCTGCGGCGCCGGGGATGAGTGTGGCACCGTCCACCCTTCAGGGGTTTTCGACTCTGATTCTTTCTTCTTCTATTCCTTCTCCTGATTTTCACTCCTTTCCTGTCTATACAGTCCCTTCTGGACTGTCAGGAGATGATTTTGAGCCTGATCCAGATCTTCGCCTGGGTGATGATGCTACCCTGGGAGCAGGGATCAATCCTCCTGCAGAGCCTGTGGTTGAAGACCTTTCCTTTAAGTCTCTGCTCAAGAATTTAAATTCTTCTCTCTCTCTCCAGGCTACAGAAATTGATCCTGGGAGGCTTTTGTGACTCCAATATCTTCATGTCCCAGAGATCCCTATGGATTTAACCCCTCCGGTACAACCCTCTTTTGAGACTCTCTCACAGTTGGTGTGGAAGAATCCGGCTCTCATTCCTTCAGTGGCCAAGTCCATAGATAGGAAGTATGCCCCTCCCAAAGATCACCCCATTTTGGCCTCACAAGCCTTTGCTGATGCAATTGTAGACCTGGCAGAGAATGAGAAGGCTGTCCTACCTCAGGGATCTACAGCCCGGCCTATAAACAAAGAATCTCGCAAGATAGACACCTTAGGTAAGAGAGTCTTTGCCGCCTCAACCCTGGGTGTGCGCATTGCCAGCTATTAGGGCTAGTTTTCTCAATATGAGTATGTCCTTTGGCAGCTCAAAGCAATGGTAGAAGCTCTGCCCAAATTGGAGGTTAACTCAGAGCTACTTCAAACTTGTTTAATTTTGTGGTATTGGATCTAATTGCTGATTATACCTTAAAGCCAGATATACTAAGCAGCTAATATAGAGCAGGCTTGTTTAATATTGTGGTATTGGATCTAATTGCTGATTATACCTTAAAGCCAGATATACTAAGCAGCTAATATAGAACAGACTTGTTTAATATTGTGGTTTTGGATCTAATTGTGCTTGTAACTGAAGGTATTAGGATAGCTGGGTCCTAATGTGACCTCATTTTGGAACAGCCCTGTTTGCTTAGAGTGGAGCCCCTTTGTGTAAGTCACATTTTCTCCCGCTGCTTAGTAATGAGAGGCTTTGTTTTCTCCACTACATAGGCTGCCTCCTCCCTCCCCCCCAAGCTCACTGCCAACTGCGGCAGGCACTTGGGACAAACAAGCAACACAAGCAGCTCACCTGAGGAGCTGAGAAAGCCGAATTTCCAGCCTGATAACTTTCGAGGTAAAGAGAGCCTCTTCTCTTAGTCTGGATGCCTGCAGGGGGTGCTAGCCCGGCGGGCGCTGGCCGCCCCCTCCCTCCCACCCAGGGCGGCTGTCAATTTAAGGATCCACCCCCGTGACATCACATCCGGTGACATCACGTCCTGTTGCCCAGAACCTATCTCCCCACTTTCCCATTTGCAGGTTATACCTGCTGGCCACTAGAGGGACCTATGCTCCCTCGCTACTTCCTACTCCTACCTGTACAGTTCTCCTTCCCTTGGATCTTGCTCACCACAGTGTATTGGCCTTGCCTCATGCTCTGCCTGTGCCTATCCCCACTAGCAGTGCACTTGCCCACTTACCCATCTGCTACTCCGCACTGTGCCCTGGCACCCCTCCCTCCCCTTGCTCCTGAACCTGCTCTCTTGCCCCTTGGGACCTCTGTGTGTCTCGGTCCTCCCTGCCTTCCCCCTAGCTTCCTCCTTGCCTCAGGCACATCTGGGTGTCTTCTTATTCTTGCCTTCCTTCCTGTACCACCCTGCCCACCCGTGCTCCCTCGTCCCCCATGTCAATCGTGGGAAAACCTCCCACCATCTCCCAGTCAGGGTGTTAGTCATGCTACTACTCCTGTCAGGGAACATTCATCCAAACCCTGGCCCGGTTCCCAGGAGCTCCCCGACTAGCACCACAGGCCTATGCATGGTCTCCATGAATATCTGCAGCCTCCTAAAAAGTTTGACTCACTACAATGCCTGGTCACATCAATTAACCCTGATGTCATCGCTCTGGTTGAGACTTGGCTGTTGAAATCCTCCCCTGACTCCCTGGTCTCCCTTCCTGGTTTCACCCTCTTCCGTCCGACCATGTTGGGAGGCGGGTGGCGGCTGCGCTATTTATGTCAAGGAATCTCTCCCCTTACTAGCCCTGCCTACTCCAATCCTTGACTCCAGGGCCCAGGCGCTTACGCTGAAACTAACCCCAGACCCTTTAAAGGGATCCCTTTATCTGACTACTGCATACGTGCCCCCCAGGGACCAAGCACAGGCCATTGCCTCTCTTACAGAATACCTTTCCTCACTACCTCCTTCCGCTGATCAAATTCTGGTGGGTGACTTAAATGTCAACTGGCTCAGCCCCTCCTCCTCCTATACACGTGACTCCTTTTCTGCAATAGACCTAACACAACTAGTTACCCAACCTACCAGGACTAACCCCAAGAGAGGCTCCAGTACCCTGCTTGATGTGGTACTCACCAACCGCCCTAATTGGATCCCCAATGTACAAGTCCTCCCAGACTCTCTCAGCGATCACTCCCCCATTCTATTCCACTGGTCATCCTCAGTCCCCAAACCCATAGCACAGTCCACATGCCAGCGGCGTCTAATACCTGGTGGTCTGACAAAACTTAAGGAACTTCTGTCACAAATTGACTGGTCTCCTATACAGGCAACTCCTGACATTGACACAGCTCTTTCCTTCTTTACCCAAACTTTTAATAATGCCTGTGATATCTTTGCCCCAATGTCGACCCGCCGTTCTAAAAGGCAGAATGCCCCTTGGGGTAACCCCAGCTTTGATCCACCAACTCAAATATAGGGACAACCTATGGCACCGTGCCATTGAGACTGGCCGGCCCAGTGACAGGCAGTTATATGCTGCCACCCGAAACAAGTGCACTCGGGCCATCAGAAAGGCCAAGTCTGAGCACTATCGGTCCTCACTCACAGCCTCATGGGAACCCAGAACCTTCTGGGATAACATTAAACAGTTAATTGGGAGTGCACACTCCCCACCCACCAGATCAACATTAATGGCGTAATCTCTTCAGACCCAGCCCTCATAGCCAACCACCTCAACACCTCATTCACTGACCTTAGCCCTATCCTCCCTACAAATTTTTTGACCCTCCTCCAGCGCCTGCCGTAAATCTTTCTCACCCTATTTTCTCCTCCGCCCGTGTTTCTGCCCAAGAACTTAGGCGCACCTATGTCACTGCCCTCAAGAGTACAAATGCAGGGCAGTGACACCTGAATCCGTGTATCCTACGGCTGGTCTTAGACACAGTCCTTACCCCGATCACGTGCCTCATCAACCACTCTCTTTGCCTGGGGAAGGTTCCAACTGCCTGGAAAGTCGCCACTGTCACCCCTATCTTTAAAGGTGGTGATAGGACTGTGGCTGGAAACTATCGGCCAATCTCCATTCTCTCTCCTCTCTCCAAGGCCTTGGAAAAAGTGATAGCCTCTCAAATCTCTGACTACCTCTCCACCTACAATGTCCTATGTCCTGAGCACCATGGCTTCCGAGCGGGCCACAGTACCAACACAGCCCTCCTAGAGTTCTCCAACTTTCTCCACTCCTCCTTAGACACTGGTTCTCTTGCTGAGTGCGGTCTTCATTGACCTCTCTAAAGCTTTCGACACTGTCTCCACCCCTCCTTCTTGATGCCTTAGTCTCTCTGGTTTTGCTGCTGGGCCTATCTCTGGTACACTAGTTATCTGTCTGACCGCTCTGGCGTATAAAATTTAATGGGACCTACTCAGACATTTGTCCCATCTTTTCTGAGGTTCCACAGGGGCTCCATTCTGGGCCTACTATTCTCCTTTACCTTAACACCCTTTCACGCTCTTGCTGGGGAACATTCTATTGTACGCTGATGATGCAGTCATCTTTGCCTCAAGTAACTCTATTGCCCTCAGGACTCACTGCAGAAGTCCTTCGCTGAAGCCGAGGGCTGGTTCAAGGAACATAGATTGGTGATAAATCTTAAAAAAACAAAAACCATGTTCTTCACTCATCCTCAAAACAAGTCCTGCAACTTCAAACTCCTCATTCACTCTGGATCCTCTTTCCCACTCGAACAAGTTTGCTCCTATAAATACCTAGGGATCCATTTTGACCCCTCCTCTCCTTCCATGGACACATCGCTGCCCTAGCCACTGCCACTAATATCCGATTGGGCATCTTACATTGGTATAAACACTGCCTCCCCCCGAGGCTCTTTGACTCGCAGTCACCTCCTCTATCCTGTCCCTAGTGGACTATGGACTGCTGGTGTATGGTGCTGCTGATCAGACCGCACTCCATAAAATTGCTTTTCTCTGAATAAGGCCTACAGGTTAATTACTGGGGCACCTAGGCTAACACACACCTGTCTACTAAAGCGCTGGTACTTGATCTTGACGAACGCCTCAAATATCTGACCTGTACCCTTACAAAAAAGACCCTCCTTGGGCTATCCCCGCCTGGATTGACCACCACCATCCGCCGCTCTGTCCCACTAGTCCATACTCGGACCTCTGGGAAAACCTCTCTTGTTATCCCTAGAGCTAGAACCTCTCATGGCCAAAGAGCCTTCAGCTTTAGGGCCCCTCCTGGTTCAACACACTGCCCCCTCCATCTCCGAGCTCCAACTATATGTGTTTCAAAACGCCCCACGAACCACCTTGTTAACTCGGTTGTAATTGCCACTAGTCAAAGCCGTACTCAATACTAATGACAAAGCTTACTACTAAGCTGCTAAGGACAACATAACTCTGGTATTGTTTGCATCAATCCTAGAGGCAGTATAGCGCAGTGGTCTAAGGCTCTGAGCTGCAAATTTGGTGACATCCAGCAGGCCAGACCTGGGTTTGAATCCCACAGCTTCCACTTGCATACTGTGTGACCCTGAGCAAGTCACTTAACCTCCTTGTGCTCCCAGGTCGCTCCTGTAAAAAAGCTTTCAGCTTAGTGTGCTATACCTGGTTAAACAACTAAATAAAAAAAAAAAAATCCTACCTGTACCAGCCTGTTTGTATCTATGTCTTAAGTTACTGTTATACTGTGTTATACTGTGTATTTTCGTTTGTCTTACTGTGACAAGGTACCTTTGTAAATGAGCCTATGGCTCAAAGGTTTTCCAAACTGCTGTCTAAATAAATAAATAAATAAAAACATAACTTGCAGTATAGAGTCCAATAAACAATAGGTTAAAGCTGCAATGGATGCTTTCAATACCGTTTCCCGGGTGGCGGCTGGCATCTGCACCCATCGCCACTCTTGGCTGCGTACTTCGGGCTTCACGAATGACGTCCAGCTGCAGGTCATGGCCTTTACTTTCGACAGTATGTATCTGTTTGGACCTCAGGTGGAGCAAGCGCTGGAGGCCACACAGTAGACTAGGTCTGCCATTAAGACAGTCAGACCGGGCTGGCCCGCCGACGCAGCGGTTGGATTTCCGCGCGTGACGCCAGCGACCCGGGTTCAGGAACGAGCCCGGGAAGCTGGAGGGTTGGCCGGGGAGAGGGTTTGAGCATCCCAGGACTGCCTGCCCTTCCGGGAGGGGATTCAGAGCCCGGCGCTGACTGTCCCCAGGTGGAGACCTGAGGCGCAACAAGGCCGATGGCAGGAAGAAGAGAGGCGGCGTGCCAGATGTTGGCACTCAGCGCCTTGGCGTCGAGGACACGACCGTCACAGTAGAACACGGAAAGACCTTACAGGTCCCCGGTGAGGCGGAGCACTAGGACCCGACCCTCAAAGCCCCTGCCTGCCCAGAGATAGCATCCCGACGAAAATCCTGTAGTCTCGGGGTGTAGGGCCCCCACCCTGTACCCCGCCTGGGGGGTAAACCAAGGTTCCGTGGGGGATGGACTGCTCTGGTCTACAGGCAGGTGCGAGGGCTGAAAAGGCCGTAGAGTGTCTCCCGAAGAGGGGACTGCAGGGAAGGAGGGAAAAAAAGACAGTCAGACCTGCACCCGTCCCCCGAGGCGTAGGAACAAGCAACAGTTTCTCAACTGTCAGTCCTTTCAGGGCAGAGGCAGAGGAGGTTTTAACAAAATTCAGAACCCTTAGCCACAAAAGAAAGTGCAGCAGAAGGTACAAGGACCCAAAGCGCCCAGTGCCACCTTCTGAGTTTCTGGCCCAGGTCCTACCTCAGCTGTCTGAGGAGAACCCCTCCTCAGCAGTGGGAGGACGTCTGACTCTGTTCTACAACCAGTGGAAATGTATAACATCAGACAAATGGGTCCTCAGGATAATCTACGAGGTGTACTCTCTCAATCTGTCGGAAATCCCTCTGGATCATCCTCCCAAGCGACAGCCCAGGCTGTCTGTGACACAGTCAGGCCTTCTTGCTTCTGAGTTACAAGGCCTTCTAAACAGGGCTGTAGAAGTAGTTCCTCTGGATCAATGAAACACGGGTTTCTACTCCCATTACTTTCTGGTCCCAAAGAAAACCAGCGGCATGCGCCCCATTCTGTATCTTAGAAAGTTAAACACGTTCCTACACAAGGAAAAGTTCAAGATGATATCACTCAGTACCCTTCTACCTTTGATTCATCAACACGATTGGCTAGCCTCCCAGGACATGCAGGATGTCTACCAACACATCCGCATACACCCAAAGCACTGCAAATACCTAAGGTTTCGTGGCATTGGGTCAACACTATAATTCAGAGTCCTGCCCTTTGGGCTATCTTCGGCGCCTTGAGTTTTTACAAAGTGTTGTGTAGTTCTTGCGGTGCACCTCAGGAAAATCGGAATACAAGTATTCCTGTATCTGGACGACTGGCTTCTCGCAAGTCCCTCCAGGCAAGAGACTCTGGAGGCCGTGGCCATGGCCTCAGACTTCCTCATGTCGATGTGAGTCTTGCTGAACCTCAGCAGGTCGCAGTTGCAGCCCTCCTAGAAGCTCCTCTTCATAGGAACTCTTCTGGACACCTCCTGTGCGAAAGGCTTTTCTTCCAGACGACAGAAGGAGCGATATCTTACAGATGGCCCGATACATCAGAGAACACAGCTCGGTTCGAGCTATTTCAATGCAGTGGATGCTGGGCCTCATGGCTTCTTCAGTGTTCACTATACTCTTGGCTCGTCTTCACATGAGAACCTCTCAATGGATGCTCAGTGGTCCCCAACCACTCACCCTCAGTCCTTTCCCATCAAGGTGACAGAACTTCTGAAGAGGTCACTCACCTGGTGGTCACAGGAGGACAATCTCCTGGAAGGATATCCCTGTTCCCCTCTGGATCCTCAGATCTCCATTACCACGGACGCGTCCCTGATGGGTTGGGGAGCCCACTGCCTGCATCTTCACACACAGGGTACGTGGACTCAGGATGAGTCCCAACTTCACATAAATGTCCTGGAAATGAGAGCCATCCTCTATGCAGTCCGAGCCTTGAAGGACATACTGTGTCACAAGAACATTCTCCTTCAAACGGACAACAAGGCAGTGATGTACTACATCAACAAACAGGGCAGTGCACACTCCTACCCATTATGCAGGGAAGCAGTGAGAGTGTGGGAATGGTGCCTGGAGCACAAGGCTTTGATTCAGGTAGTTTACCTGCCAGGAGTACAAAGGTGAGCTGGCAGACCGTTTCAGCAGAACTCGACTTAACCATCATTCAGTCACTTTTCAAAGAGTGGGGAGCTCCAGACCTGGACCTTTTTGCGTCCCCACTCAACGCGAAACTGCCTCTCTTCTGCTCCAGAAATCCAGGACTTGGCATTTTTTGTCAGGATGCGTTCAGGCTGCGATGGACAAAATGCTTTCTATACGCTTTTCCTCCTCTTCCCTTAATTCGGGGGGGGGGGCAGAATGATTCTCATTGCCCCTTCTGGCCTCAACAGATATGGTTCCCGCTACTCAGACTATCGGAAACCCTCCCGAAGACGCTTCCCCTTCAGACGAACCTTCTGACCCACGATACCGTGGTCCATCCCAACCTGAGATCACTTCACCTTCACGCTTGGCTCCTGAAGGGACAGAGGTGGATAGGTTCAGTGTTTCTCATAGAGTTTCAGATATTACATACGAACATACGAAGAAGCCAGAAGAAGAAGGCCATTTGTTCTATCAAGTCTGCTTGTATAGCAGGGTCCACAGCTTGAGCTAATGTCCCTGCCCTCCCTCCCCACTGCTCCCATTCTCCCTACCCATGATTCTTACCTTCCCCCATGTCTATCCCAGCCCCTCTCAAAGCTGCCCACTATATTCAATGAGATGACCTCTTCCGGCAGCGCATTCCAAGTGTTCACCACCCTCTCTGTGAAGAAGTGCTTCCTGACCTCCCTCCTAAACCTCCCACCCTCCAGCTTAAGACTGTGCCCCCTTGTGATATGATTGCCACTCAGCTTAAAGAGACTCTCCTTATCAACCTTATTTATCCCTTTCAAGTACTTGAATGTCCCAGTCATGTCTTCTCTCTCTCTCCTGTCTTCCAGGGAGAGTACATGTTCAGTGCCCTCAACCTCTCCTTGTATGCCCTGCTGACTGGCTATCATCTTTGTAGCCCTCCTCTGTATCTTCTCCAGCAGGTTAATGTCCTTTTTATGTTCTTTTGGCTGTGCGTAAGCCGGCCATTAGAAAAACATACACAGCTAAATGGAAGCGTTTCTATATCTGGTGTGCAAAATCCTCTTGGAACCCTTTTTCCTGCCCTCCGAATAAAGTCTTGGAGTATCTCTTAGACCTCTCAAACTCAGGTCTGCAATACTCCACAGTCAAAGTTCATCTTTGTGCAATTTCGGCATATCATGAACCTGTACTTTCCATGTCACTGGCTCAATTGCCTGTAGTTAAGAGGTTTCTTAGGGGTATTCTGCATACTAGACCTCCTGTTAGACATCCAGTCGCAGCCTGGGACATTAACCTTGTGCTAGACATGCTCACTCATAAACCTTTCGAGCCTCTAGCTACTTGCGAGTTGAAGTTCCTCACTTGGAAAACAACCTTCCTGGTGGCCATTACTTCAGCCTGTAGAGTTTCTGAAATACATGCACTGGTCACAGACCCCCGTACACTGTATTTCACAAGGACAAAGTAGTTCTTTAGGACTCATCCTAAGTTTCTCCCTAAAGTTGTCAGAATTCCAGCTAAACCAACCTTTAGTCCTTCCTACCTACTTAGCGAACTTCCAGAATGAAGAGGAGTGCACCCTTCATTCACTGGATGTCAAGAGAGCGTTGTGGTTCTATTTAGATAGAATGAAAGAAATTTGCGAGGCTCAACAGCTATTTGTTTCCTTCAGCGAGACCCGGCTGGGACGACCTGTTGCTACTAAATGCATTTCAGCATGGCTGGTGGCATGCTTTCGCCACTGCTATTCTATGGCACAGGTCAAGCTGGAAGGCAGAGTGTACACTCACACTCTACCAGAGCAGTCTCGGCATCTCTGGCGGAAATCCGTAACGTGCCCATTGCAGATATTTGCAATGCAGCTACCTGGAGCTCCATGCGTATTTTCATTAAGCACTATGCCTTGGATGTCCATGCCAGAAGACATTTGTCGTTTGGCAGGACCATTCTTAATGGACTTCTGTCCTAAGCACATGAGCTCTTTATCTCCTGCCGCCCGTCTCGGGGGATTATTTAGCTCAGTACTCTCCCATTAGTGTGAATGAGTGGTGGAGACTTTATGTCCAGGAAGATATGGAAATTACATACCTACCGCAATTCTTGATCTTCTTGGACGGAGTCTCCACCACTTATTCACACGCCCACCCACCATCCCCCGAGCTCACTTCTCTGTTTATGGTCTTCACTCCCTCAATGGCTGGGCTGTGAAGACTTTATTATTGACCCTTCTTATACGGGTCATTCAGACTATCTTATGTCTGATTTTTAGGCTAGTCTTTCTAGGTTAATTACACTGCACCTCCTCGGAAAAAAGGTACTGAGGCAATTGGAGGGTTGACGCCGAGACAGTCATTACCACACACGCCGGGGCTCGCGGTTCCATCTCGATGCGGGTCCTCCTGAAAAAAGTTTGCTCCCCCTGGGTCCTAGCACCTCCGGCGAACTCCCATTAGTGTGAATGAGTGGTAGAGACTCTGTCCAAGAAGATCAGGAATTACGGTAGGTACGTAATTTCCATTTCTGTGGTGCATGGATTAAACCTACGGCTGCCAATTTTTGTCTCCAAGTCTTGACACAACAAAACCCTTGATTCCTAACCCTCTTTTAATCAAATCCACCTCACTAAGTGGCATAATGGACTTTGCTGCTTTGGGGGTGGATCTTGTGTACTCATTTTTACTTTTATTTCCTCGAGGGGGTGACAGTTTTCATGTATGAAGCTGATCAAACATGGCGGATACTTGTTTGTTTACATCTTCCTTCATCCACACACATAGATCTCCTACCTTGAGGAACTGTGCTCTGTGCATCTGCCTTGTTTCTTTTGAGAGAAACTATCACTGCTGTCAATCACTCCGTCCGCATTTCTGTCTCCAGCTGTGAGAGGTCCGCTCTCTCTCTCTAACACCTCTGAGCAACTTCATAGCCAATCGGCTTTCTTCCTTCTTGTCGTCGTCATGCTGCTGATGCTCACCACTGTCACCCCTGGAACTCTATTGTATGTTCGCACCATCCTGCAGGATCCCCTCGCAGATTCTTTTGATCACCCTCTGCACAGTTCACTGGTGGACACAGAAGCGAGTCACTGACCTGACTCATGCTGCACCTTGGACTTCATCTCGGTTTTTACCTCCAGTGACATTGCAGAAGGTACGTTTTACAGCTGGGTGTCATTCAATCCACCCAGTCGCTCTACAATAAGTGGTCTATCACACACCATTCAACACAATGCATATTGGCGACTCGAACTTGGACATTGGGATTTTGTTTTCAATACCGTAGTCCTTACTACCTGAAAGGTTCTCTCCCAACTATTTGGTGCAAAGATTGATCTGCTGTCTGTAAACTGAAGTTCTCACCTGGAATGATGGACTAGAAAATTTTAAGTCTGCCCCTTTTAATATTAGGAGTTTAAACATATATCAGCCTCAGTATGCTATATTTAACATCCTTGGTAAATTTAGCTAATATACCTTTGTTAAATCCTCAACTTGATGCAGCTCTGGTGAGACTCTGTTAGTCCTAATCATTATTTTCTTTTTTCGAGGGACTTTATAACTGGCGAATGCAGTCCATTATAGTCTGTTTTGAAATAGGCTCTTAACTCATCACATTTCATTCATAGCTTATGGACAAAGAGTACTGTCATGCAGGCCCTGATCAGACTTACTACTGTGGCCAACCGCCTTTACCAGTCAGCTCCCCAACCCATACAGGAAGGGCTGTTGGCTCCAGTGGGACCACCTTCTATCTGCCATTTGAATTTGTATTTCTGCTTATTGCCACTGTTTTAGCTTTATGTTACAGAGCTATAATCTGTTGGATGTTATTGTGCTGTTATTTGTTCTTCATTTATTTGTTTGTTAGTTTGCTGAGCTATAAGGTGGTACACCTTCTTTCAGGGATGCAAAAGTTTACCAGCGAAAGGTTTCCACTAGCAGGTGCTTATCCCGCTGTTTTTAGTATTGGGGCTTTCCAATCCAAATGGTTGATTGGGGCTAAGGTGACACTGCTTTTTAGATGTTCCTCTCCACTATATCGCCAGACTAGTCATTGTATTTTTCTTTCTTTATATTATGTCCAAGATTGATTATAATTTTGTCACTTGGAACATAAAGGGAGCCCAGACTAAATAAAAGACATTGAATTTTACGGCACCTCAAACATATAGGAACAAATACAGCCTTCCTCCAGGAGACCCATACTTTAACTACTCTATGGCAAGGAGAGTGGGTCGGACAAGTCTACCCTGTGGATATTGACAATAAAAAGTCAGATCAGCTATCCTAATTCACCGCAATACCCCCTTCCAACTACAGGAACAGATTATTGCTCCAGGAGGACGTTTCCCTATAATCAGAGGCATGCTTGATAGAACTGACCTAATTCTAGCATCAGTTTATGGGCTTAACAAAGAAGACCCTTAGATCTTCACCTCCTTCCTATCAGAATTATCTAAGTTCCACTCCCTGCCGACGATACCTGTGGGTGATTGGAAAGTGGTCCCGGACATAGTCCTAGATCTATCTGGAACCCGTAAAATTGGGTTTTCATCTAACCAAAGAGCTGCACAAGGGTTTCAAGATTCACAGGGGTTGCTAGAGTCATGATGCATCCTTCATCCTGGAGACAAAAGCTATACCTTTTTGTGCCCTGTCCATGATACCTCCTGTTGCCTAGACTACTTTTACCTCACATCCAACATATTCTGTGACACCACTCAGTGTGAAATACTCCCAAAAGTGATTTCAGAGCATGCACCAGTTCTCATTTCTTTATCCTATCTAGGCACTCTGGCAAGGATAGAATATGGATACTAAACAACAACCTCCTCAAATAACCTAACATTTTAGAGAAGATACAAATGTGCACTGAAATCTTTTCAGAGAACACAGGTACAGTTAATAACTATGCACATCTGTTTGGGGGCGGCTTTTTACGTGTACTCTTAGAGGGGAACTAATCTGACTGGCAACTACGAGGAAAAAGAAAAGACAACAAGAAATGCAAAAATTATTGCAAGAAATAAGGGACAAAGAAAGGAAACTTTCTGATACTACAACCCCTGAGGAATGGCTCCAGCTTAACTCCGCCAAGGTTAAATATGGAAGACTGTTGAGAAAACAGGCTGAGTTTGCTATTTTCTGAGCCAAAACATGCTATGTGGATCAGGGTTTAAAGGCTAGGAAAGTCCTGGCCTTGAGGTTAAAACAAGTGGAATCTTCTAAAATCATCAACGGTATTCGACTCTCCCCAAACTCCCTATTAATCAGTAATCCTAGAGACATAGCTTCTGTTTTTGCAACCTATTACCAAAAGTTATATTCTGTAGAACCCCCAGTTGCCGAAGCAGCCATCCAACAATTGTTAGCGGCAGTTAACCTTCCTGAGCTTACTCCTGATGCACTGGAAAAATTTTGTGTTAATATCTCTGTAGGAGAGGTCTTGCAAGCCATATCAGACCTACCACCAGATAAAGCACCTGGGCTATCCTCTTAACTTTTACAAAGCACTAGCCCAGCACCTCACTGATCCCTTAGCTACATTATTCAACTCGGCACAGAAAAATCAACAACTAGATCCCACCCTGCAAAGTGCCATCATCACCTTAATACCCAAACCCGTTAAAGACCATGAGTACATGCCCAGTTATCGACCAATTTCCGTTCTCAATACAGACATCAAACTGCTGGTCAGGATATTGGCAGTGAGAGTTAATGTGGTATGGGATTATTTAATTGGCCCTGAACAGGTGGGGTTCATGCAGGGCCACCTCTCCTCCAATCATTTACATAAACTTGCCCACCTTCTCTCTGCGTCCTGGGACTCTAAACATCCAGCCATATTGATATCCCTGGACGCAGAGAAAGATTTTGACAGAGTCTCTTAGTCTTTCTTGTACCTCACTCTGCAACATTTTGGCTTTCCATCCTCCTTTATTGACTGGGTTAAATTACTATACTCTCATCCGTCGGCTTCCATCAGGTGTAATGGAATCACCTCTACCCCTTTTCGTTTACACAGAGGGAAACTACAAGGATGTCCCCTCTCCCCATGCTTATTTAATCTTTATTCAGAACCCCTCACCAAAAGGATTCTCCTAAATGACCAGATTAAGGGAATTCAAGCTGGCTACCATAGATGCAGGATCTCAACATATGCGGATGACATCCTTCTGCATTAGGACAACCTCTCTAACTCAATCCTGGCCATACTCGCTCTTCTCCAAGAATTCAGCCAGCTCCCTGGTTGCAAACCTAACCTTTTGAAAACATGTATCACGGTTTTCAACCATTGGTCTATCAAGTCTCAAGTCCTAAAATGGGGAGACACATAGACCCCAGCCACCCTTAAATACTTTGTTATCCAGGTGTCCACTAGCAAAAAAGATCTATTTTCCCAAAACTTGGATACACTCCTAACCACAATCAAATGTGATTTAAATAGGTGGTTAGCACTTCCCCTCATGCTGTGAGCCCGCATTAATATTATTAAAATGAATACACTACCCAAGTTACTGTGCCCCTTAGGGATGACCAGCTTACTTATACCCAACCAATGGTTCCATAAACTGAAATTAAAGTATCTGAACTTCCTTTCTCTGGTGTCAGAAGAACCCTTGCAGAGCTTACCACAAACCTACTCCACTGAAATAACAAGGGGTCCTCCAGGTCTCAGATTTCACACTCTATTACTTAGCCCTACATGCTGGAAATTTCTATGGTGGAAACACACAGATTCTACTATTCCAATCGGCGCCTATGCCCCACGGTGACAACAAATTGAGTTAGATCTGTGTCATCAAACTGAAATTAACATCAGAGCTCTTATTTACATCCCGTATTACTACTACCTCCGATTCTAAAACAAACCTCCATTGGCACCTCACTGTTAGTTAGCAAACAGAGCCACAGATTCTTTGCCCTTGATCAAACCATTACCAGTAATCCCAACTTTAAAATCCAGAACAGACCAATTCTGGATAATTCCCTCAGAGCCATACCACTTACACACTTGGGTTGAAAATAACTCTATTATCTCCATGAATAGTCTCATATTAACTTACCCCAACACAGAAATATCTCCCTTCTCCTTCCTGCAGTGTCAGCATATGTTGGCCACCAGCTTTGGACCCAGACCTTTGTCCTTTTCTAGCCTTTCCTTCCAAGACTGACTTTCAAATCTTGCCAGTCAACACCATTCCACATCCCTCTTATATAAAAAATGACTTGCAGTATCCACCCCCAAAGAACAAGACATCTGTTCTTTCTGGCAAGCTGAGTTCCCAGAACTAAATAATTCCAACACTAGATCGGCCTGTAACAGGGTAGGAATAGGACTCAGTCCCAGTTGTTACAGAAAGACTTTGAATTCAGGAATCTATTCTGTTCTATTCCTGTCCTGTCTCTTCTCTGGTTGCTCAACCAAATTTTCCTGTGAGACCTCAGACTTGATCACCTTGACAGTCTTGCAATTCTTTGCCTCTCACTGTATCTCAGCCTTCCCTTGCTGTTTGTCTTTTTCTCCTTTGTATATCTGCCGATATAAAAATATATGCAAATCATTATATGGAAATGTAACTGATATTGGGATCCCTTTGTTTAGAAAATATATAGTGTTACTTTTGAAATGTATATAATTATATTTGGAGATGATTGCAAAAAGCTGTTGGGAATGCGAGAGGTTACCTGAGTGCAAAGTTTTAAACTTTTTTGCAGAAGAGCTAAGGAAAAGGGGGGCCTCAGCTCAGGCACACTGTGTTCCTGTCTTGCACCTGCCTGAAATATATAAGAACAGGATGCTTGTTAAGAATGGGGGTTGGAAGGATTTATAAGAGAGCTGAGCTGCAACTGCTTGAGAGAAGAATGGACACAGAGATGGAAGAAAAACTCAGATGGATTTTTTTCTGTTTATTTGGCCTTTGTAAATAGTTATACTGAACTCGTTTATTTTGTTTTCTTACTGCTAGTGTAAATAAATCTTTCTGGTGAATTCTACAACTGCTCCTGGTTTTCCTGTGCTTCCTGATCTGTGCCTCAACGACACGCCCATATCGAGCAACATATACATATATATTAAATTTGATGGATTAAGACTTGTGGAATATAAAATAGTGCATAACTTATACTATACATAAACAACCCTGCTAAATTCTGAAAAGTCATTCACTCACTCTTCTCCCTCCCTTCCTCTTCTCCCTCCTCAATATTAACAACACTCTCATTACTGACCACCCAAGTGTTGCTTCCGAATTTAATTCTTACTTTACATCTTGCACGTCTGTTCTCCTGTCCTCCATGCTGCCTTTCTGGCCTGATCCTCCCCCCAACTCACCCTACACATATTCTCAGCCAAATTGCTTCTCTTTCTCTACAATTACCTTCTCTGACATCTTGGATGCACTACTTGCCATAAACCCATCCAAGGGCAGTTCACCTGATGGGTTGGATCCCAGGCTGCTTTACCTTTCTGCTACGGCTATTTCTGCCCCTCTGGTCGACCTGCTCAACCTTTCATTCAAAATGGCAACCATCCCATCTGTTTGGAAGCTTGCCATCGTTCTTCCCCTTCCCAAGGGTAGTGACACATTCTCCCCTGGGAACTACAGCCCCATATCCCTACTTCCCACCCTTACTAAGCTGCAAGTACACTTGGTTCTTGCCCAACTCTCTTCCTAGCTTTCTAACTCCAACTTTTTCACCCCCTTCCAGTCTGGCTTTCGGAAAAACCATTCCACCACCACCTCCCCGATCAGGCTCACCGACTCCATCCTTTCTGGGATGGACAGTGGTCAAATCACATCCGCTATCTTTGTTGACCTAGCCAAGGCTTTTGACACAGTTTCCCACTCCCTACTTTTACACTCCCTCATATCAGCAGGGCTTCCGGCCACTGCCACCAACTGGTTCCATTCCTACCTTGTAGGTCAGACACAGTTGGTTAGAATTGCTGACTCCACTTCCACCCCTCTCCCTATCAACACTGGTGTCCCGCAAGGATCCGTGTTGGGTCCCATACTCTTCTCCATCTTTCTAAATGACTTACCATCTGTCTGTACATCTACCTCTATACATACAGTATGTACGCAGACAACACGGTCCTTTACACCTCAGGCCACTCCCCCACTGATGTTGCAAACAGACTACAACAGGGCTTCAGTAATGTTCAGCGCTGGTTTTGCTCACACATCAACTTTTCCTAAATGCCAAGAAGACAATCTCTATGACCTTCAGCACTAGGCAGAAACTCTCTAGGCTCCCCTCCCTGCCTACCTTCCACACTCTCAAATGGGACGGTCCTTGAGGACACCTCCTTATTCAGATACCTGGGGGTTTGGCTTGACCAACACCTCACCTACTCTGATCATGTAGATGCCATCCTAAAAAAAGTTGTGCCCCAAGCTAGGTGCCTTATACAGGAACCGGAATTGCCTCCCGCTCCTGACCTGGCGTGAACTTTTCTAGAAGATGGTCCTCCCCATCTTCGACTACTGTGACGTAGTCTACAGTGCTGCTCCCAAGATCTCCCTAGCCAGATTGGACACCCTTTTCAAGTCCTGCTGCTGCTTTGCTCAGGACTCACCTCCTCTCACTCACCACTGTCTACTCTACCACTCGCTGGCTTTTCTCTCACTAGAAAATAGACATCTCCTCCACTGTGCTAAATTTGTCTCCAAACTGTGGTTTGGTTGTCTCCCTTCCTACCTCATCTCCTCTCTAACTGTACCCCCCTCCCCGTGCCCATTCACTTAGATCCTGTGACTCCCATACTCTAAGTGTCCCTCGTCGAACCACTACTTCTGGTCAGGCTGTCTTCTTATTTCGTTTCCCTAAACTATGGAATTCCCTCCCTCATCAGATTCGCCATTCTTCCTCCCCCCCTCCATTTCCTCAGCCCTGCATAACTTCCTCTCTGTGAACTGCACCTGATCCAACCTTGTACTGTATAGGATCACATGTGCTGTAAGTGGATATCCAAGTTCTGCACTTGTGGACCTTGTTCACCGTGACATCTTGTAGCAAATTTAGCATTGTAGCACTTAGTAGTTCTGTTCTGTTGTTACTTTCTCTTCTCCACTATGGTGAGGTATAATATGTAAATATTTCTAATGTAAATTATTGTTGCTGTATGTCGAAATGCTGTATGTCTTTTCCAATTACCGTCTTCCCCCAGGGCGCCCCGTGAGACGAGCAACTTGTTGTTCAAACAACATGAAGTCTTGCTGTATTCTGACATGTGCAGTTAGGTCCTGCCTTTCAACTGCCCCGGAGAACAAAGAGTTAAACTTTCCATGGCCAGCATGGAATGTTCACCTCGAGCTCGGTTGAAGCCCCTGTCTGCTGCTGTTTAAACTCCAACCGTCAGATTCTTTACTCCGCCTCACTGAACAGTCGCTCCGGAGATTTCTCCTTTGCTTGGTTCAAAAAAGTCGATTAAAGTGTCGTTTTTGCTCGGTTTCTCCAAATTGCTGCTACCGATCTGTCGGTTTAAGTCTCTGTCTGTGGTACCGTGAGTACTAGATAGGTTTTCTGTATAGTTTCTGTGTGGAACTTGTAAATTGTGGATCGGTTCGGCTGAACCAATCAGTTTTCAGGTAAAAAAGTTTGTGATTTACTTAGAGTGTGGTAACCAGTCCGTATCGGTTCTAAAAAGCAGTTTTATTACGTTTTTCCGAACATTGACACGGTCAGGAACCAATAAGGAGGTCTTGCCTGGTGGATTGCCGAAAAAGGGTAAGTTTTGGTTAGGATTGGCCATGTCTGAGAAACCCCAGAAAAAGAACGGGCCCACTGGGTTTCAACACTACAGTGTGTGTGGGGAAGTCTTTGCCAAGGCTGATCCCCACACCACCTCTGTTTACTGTCTGGGGTTTGACCACCTTGATTCAGACTGCCAAATTTGTAAGAATTTTCCCAAATCTACCCTGGAAAAGAGATTAGGTAGACTGAGGGAAAGGGAGGCCGAGAAGTCCGCTGACCCGGACCAGCCCGGTTCGTTTCCGACCAAACCAGAAGGAGTGCCCTCTGACCAGGGTGATACTTTTTCAGGCAAAAGGAGAGCCGATTCTGAGGAGTCGGTTCCGGTAAAAAGAAAAAGATAAATCGTCCGGTTCGGACCCAGAAATTCATACTCCGACCGCCGATGAGATAGCCAAGGCGATAAGGATAGTGCAATCGCTTACTTCTGTTCCGACCGAACTGGCACCATCTGGCAGGGGTTCGGTTCGGTCAGTTCCCCCGGTTCCGGATTACACCTTGGAAGAATTTTATGAACTGGATGAGGAGGAAGGAGAGTATGAGGATGATGTTGGTGATCATCAAAGTCTGGATGTGCCTATTGACCCGGACAATTCCCCAGACAGACCTTTGGGTGTTTCTCCTCCTAGGCTTTCTGAGTCCCCTTCTCACTTTATGTTTTACAAAAAAGTGGCTGAGACCCTCCAGCTTCCTATGGAGGAAGCAGTAGAGGATCAGGAGGAGCCTGAATTTGTTGAAATGATGGACATCCCAGAGTCCAGGAGACTGTCTATTCCCCTCCACAAATCCTTTGGGAAACAGACACATAAAATTCTTAAGACTCCTAATTCCACACCTCCTGTGGACAGACGAATGGACAAGAGGTATACTCTCTCAGGGTCAGACACAGAGTTCCTTTCCCAGCAATGCAGCCATGTTGGAGTAGTGCAGGCTGCTGCCTGTGACAAGGAAAATATCCCCTTGGCATCACACCCCCCAGATAAGGACTCCAGGAAGATTGATGCCATGGCAAAGAAACAGTACATGGTAGCATTTTTAGGACTCAGTCAGGCTAACTATATGGTCTACACAGCTAGATACCAGAAGTCCAGGTGGGACACTGTGCTGGCTCTGGCTAAACAGGACCCTGACCAGCTTGCCAAGGAGCTGGAGCAGGTGGCTGCAGATGGGATTGAGGCATCCAAAGTGCAATTTCATGCTGCTGTGGACTCTAATGAAGTTTCATCAAGAGTCATGGCTACATCTGTGGCTCTTCGGAGGATGGCTTGGCTCAGATGTACTAGCCTATCACAGGATACCCAGGCTAAGGCCATGGATTTCCCTGTTATTGGTAATTCTCTGTTTGGGGAGCAGACAGAGAACTATATGAAAAAGATGGACGAGTACAGGACCACTTACAGGAGTGCTCAGGCCAAAGAAAGGCAAGCTACTCCTCAAAGGCAGCAGTCCAGGGGCAGGGGCAGGCCTTTCCAAAGGCCTTTTTACCAAGCTCAGGCCTCCTCTTCTTACTCTCAGAGAGGGTTCTTTAGAGGGACAGGCAGATGGGTGTTGAGCAAGCCTGCATCCACCCCTCAGCCTAAAGCCCCTGCCAAGCAGACACCCTGATGGGTCTGCCTGGGCCGATTCTCCAATACCAGTAGGGGGCAGGCTGGCTTACTTTGGCCAGGACTGGAAGTCTCTGACATCAGACAAGTGGGTCCTGGAAGTAGTAAGTCAGGGACTGGTTCTCAGCTTCAAAAAATTCCCAAGATGAGAACCAGATCCTTTCACCTGCAAATCCATCAGAGACCCTTGCCTTAGAGGCAGATGTTTCTTCCTCTAGCTCTCAGAACTATCGAGAGGGTTCCCACCCTACACAAGGGCAAAGGATTGTACTCCAGGTACTTCCTAACCCCCAAAAGACAGGAGAATGGCGGCCCATCCTGGACCCAAGATATCTGAGCAAACACCTTTTAAAACCAAAGTTCAAAATGGTGACTCTGGGAATAATCCTTCCCTCTCTAAGGCCAGGGGACTGGCTAGCCTCCCTGGACCTCAAAGATGCCTATTTTCACATTCCCATCAGGTGCTCCCACAGAAAGTACCTCAGGTTTGAGTTGCCCTCAGGCCACTATCAGTTCAGAGCAATGCTCTTTGGCCTAACATCAGCCCAAGGGTTTTCACAAAGTGCCTGGCAGTAGTGGTTGCTTTCCTAAGGAGAAAAAAGATCTCCATCTTCCCATACTTGGATGACTGGCTCATAGTAGGTCAGTCTCCAGACCAAATCAAGTCACATTTGCAAATAACTCAGCAAGCGCTCACTTCCTTAGGATTCCTTCTCAACCTTCCAAAGTCAGTTCTCGAACCAGTACAGCTCCTCACCTTCATAGGGATGGAGCTGGATACAATTAAGGCAAGAGTCTTCCTTCCCCTGGACAGGGCAAGGACCCTTATGGAACTGGCCTCTTCATTCACCCTGCAGGTGTCTCGACCAGCAAGGCATTTCCTTCAGCTTCTGGGCCACATGTCAGCTTCCACAGCAGAGGTCCAAGGAGCAAGATTCCAGATGAGGAACATTCAGTTCCACTTAAGAGCCTTCTGGTCCCAAAGAAAGGATTCCCTTACCAAACTAGTTCCAGTGACTCGAACCCTGATCCAGGCCTTGCAATGGTGGCAGGATCAGGACAATTTGAGACAAGGGGTTCCTTTTGTCACTCAATCTCATTCAGTGATACTCACCACAGATGCTTCCCTGCTGGGCTGGGGAGCCCATCTGGGGGATCTTACCACCCAAGGGCTGTGGTCACCTCAGGAATCTCTGCTTCACATCAGTCTCTTGGAACTCAGAGCAGTGTTTTTGGCACTGCAAGCCTTTTCCAAATCTGTGCAGAACAAGGTGGTCCAGGTCAGAACAGACAACACCACCACCATGTGGTACATCAACAAGCAGGGAGGCACTCTGTCTACGGCCTTGTGCATAGAAGCAATAAAGTTGTGGTCCTTGGCCAATTCCCTGCAAACCTCTCTGATAGCAGTTCACCTCCCAGGGAAGGACAATGTCCTAGCAGATGCTCTGAGCAGCATATCCCAGGGCCATCACGAATGGACCCTAGATCCCCTAGTTTTGAAAGTGATTTTCTCGAGATGGGGCACTCCACAGATAGATCTTTTTGCAGCCCCAGACAATCACCAACTTCCTCTCTTTTGTTGCAGACCCCCAGTCTTGGGCTCAGTCCCCCTGGATGCTCTGATCCTGAATTGGGAAGGCGAAATTTCTGTATGCTTTTCCCCCCTTCCCTCTCCTGTTCAAAGTGTTAGTCAAGATAAGGTCACAACCATGCAAAGTGATTCTGATTGCTCCAGACTGGGCCAGACAGCCCTGGTATCCCCTGTTGCAGTCCCTAGCAGTCCACCTTCCCCTGTCTCTTCCCAGGAATTACAACCTGTTGACATCCTCTCAGGGGAGGATTTGGTACCCGAACCTTCGGTCTCTCAATCTCAAGGCATGGCTCTTGAAGAGTTAGTTTGCTGACCTGCATCTTTCCCAAGGGGTTCTGGATATCCTTAAGGCTTCTGGAAAGCCTTCCACCAGAAAGGCTTACAACTCCAAATGGAAAAGATTCACTATTTGATGTTCTAAGAAGAATATTTCTCCAGATTCTGCTGGGTTGCCTACGGTTCTGGACTATATGGTCCATCTCAATGGCCTAGGCCTTAGGCCAGCTACACTTAAAGTGCATTTGGCAGCTGTTTCTGCTTTCCTGTCAGTGGGTAAGACATCCCCTCTGTCAGCCCGTCCTGTGTTTTGCAAGTTTTTCAAGGGATTGCTGCACACCAATCCCCCTTTTACGGATCCTGCTCCTGCTTGGGACCTTAATGTTTGCACTGCTCAGCTTATGCAACCCCCCTTTGAGCCTTTGTCCTCTGCAGAGCTAAAGTACTTGACTTGAAAAACTGTGTTTTGGTGGCCATTACCTCTGCCAGGCGTATCAGTGAATTGCAAGCCCTGTCAGTGGAACCTGGTTTCATCTCTTTCCATAGAGATAAAGTGGTCCTAAGAACTAACAGAAAGTTTTTGCCTAAAGTGGTTTCAGATTTCCACCTCAACCAGTCTGTGTCTCTCCTGTTTTCTTCACTGACCATTCCTCCTCTGGAGAGAGGGCTACACAGCTAGATGTTAAAGGGCCCTCAGCTACTACATAGAGCGCACCAAGGGTCACAGGTTTGAATCCTTCCAGTTTTCCTCACGTATGGAGAGGTTGGTAAGGGCAAACCTGCCACTAAGAGATCTATTGCCAGGGGGAATGTTTCTTGTATACAATTCTGCTATGAGAAACTAGGTAGAACTCCACCCTCAGGCCTGAGGGCTCACTCCACTAGAGGTACAGCTGCTTCCCTGGCTGCTGCCAGGGATATTCCTATCTTAGAAATCTGTCAAGCAGCCACCTGGAAAACAGTCCATACATTCACCAAGCATTACTCTCTGGATATCCAGGCTAGGCGTGATGCTCAGTTTGGCACAGCAGTACTTCAGAGCCTGTTTCCAAAGTAGGATCTGTCCCTCTTTCATGGAGGTACTGCTTGGTAGTCTGCATATGTCAGAATACAGCAAGACTTCATGTTGTTTGAAGAAAAAATTACTCACCTTAGTAATGTTTCTTCTAATGGAGTCTTGCTGTATTCTGACCTCCCCGCCTCCCTCTCAGAACCTAGTTTTGGGATGTGGGTGGGCAGGAGCAATGTTGGCACCCTAGGGTGTCCCTTTTCACCCTCCTTTATTTTGGGTGAGTGTTGTGTTTTGGGATGTTTTGTTTTTGGGTTTCCTGACTTGAGTCTTTTCTTTGAAGCCGAAAAACCCTTTTATGTAGATATAGTTGCCAGTTGGCTAGTTTTGAGTTTTACAGTTTCCACACAGAACTTCTAGAGAGTATTGCTCGTAAAGATCTGACAGAGTTTAAACAACAGCAGACGGGGGCTTCAGCCGAGCTCGCGGTGAACAATCCATGCTGGCTATGGAAAGTTTAACTCTTTGTTCTCCGGGGCAGTTGAAAGGCAGGACCTAACTGCATATGTCAGAATACAGCAAGACTCCATTAGAAGAAACAACGTTACTAAGGTGAGTAATTTTTATGTTTGCTTGCACGCATGTGCAAGAAACATAGTGCCATCATACGAGTTTTCTAGAGGTGTGTCAACCTCTTCCAATTCAGTCAGTGTGTTTGCAGGCGCGGTCGCAGTGCGCCAATCACTGCTATAGCTGCCTATGACAGCAGGAAAATGCAGTGGCATGCAGTTGAAAGGGAGAGCTCCGCCTCAGTGAGCAGAGCTCTCTCTCTCCCCCCCACACACACACACGCAAGCACGCATATTGTGTGCTGATGCGCTCCCCCCCCACGCACACACTGTGTGGCAGCGGGGTGCTCAATCCCCGTCAGCTCTACCCCCCAACAACAGCTGTCCAGGTGCCACGCTGAGCCACACCCAGCATGGCAAGAACTGTCATAGCCAGGGGTGCCTAATCCCCGATTGGCTCCACGGCTCTACACGCCCCCAAAAAGCTTTCCATGTGCCGCTGGGCCCACCCCAGCGTGGCAAAGCATATTATGGCCGACAGGGGTGCCCAGTCCCCGTCAGCTCCAGCCCCAAACAGCCTTTCCAGCTGCCGCGCTGGAGCCCACCCAGCGTGGCAAGCGTCCCACGTCAAGTCTAAAACCTGTAAAGAAAAACCTTCTCGCAGTCTCCCCCCCCCACAGCCGCACTCACCCATTACGCACCTGCCTCCCCACCCCCACCCATACTTACCTCCGGGCTAAGCGCGGCGATCATCGATGGACCGAGAACACGTCTGCACTCTTCAAACCGGCCTGAACTGAGAAATGCGGTAAGCTGTATAATGGAATAAATAGGGTTTTCAACTTTGTTGCATATCTCAGGCATTTTTGGGAATTTTGGGCCCAAATTTTCAACATTGGTTTTGGGACCCCTCCTCATGAATTCTTGCACTGTCATGGCGTTAAAGTCAGTCCTGCGTGAAATCACCTTCGGGACCCATTAGCGAAATGACACTGCCAGTGTTCATAAGGTGGAGCTCTCAAAAAAGCCTATGTTAAAAATTTAGTGAAAAAATTCTAAAAATGACTATTTTATGGCGTCGTTGCGCAGTTCCTCATGCCTTTCGTAACTTGCAATTTTCAATATTTTCACTCCAGATTTTCAATATTGCCATTTTACCACACCTCTTTATGAGCAGTACAGCTGTCATTTTCACATCTCACCCAAAGCGTGTTTCCGCCCATATGCGCACAATGGTGCAGTCGGTTGTCACGAAATCAATGTCTGGGACACATTAAGAAAATCACAGTGACACTGTTAATGAGCAGAGGTCTTAAAATGGCTATGTTGAAAATGTGGTGAAAAAATTCTAACAATGACTGTTTTAGGGCGCACGTTGCGCGGTTCCTCCCCATGCAGGCAAGTTTGCGAATTTGTGATATTTGCACACCAGATTTTCAACAGTGCCATTTTACCGCACTTCCTTGTGAGCAGTACAGCTACCATTTTTCACATCTCGCCCAAAATGTGTTTCCGCACATGTAGCGCACAATGGTACAGTCGGTGTGCGAAAACAATGTGTGGGACAGATTAAGAAAATCACAGTGACACTGGTCATGAGCAGAGATCTTAAAATGGCTATGTTGAAAATTTGGTGACAAAACTCCGTAAAATGACTGTGTTACGAGTGAGCATTGCGCAGTTTCCACGCACCCTCGTAAGTTCATGAATTTGTAATATTTTCAGTCCAGATTTTCACCAGCGGCATTTTTCCACACCTCCTTAGGAACAGTACAGCTGTCATTTTCCACAACATGGCCGAAATGTGTTTTCACACTTTCATCGCAGAAATGCGTGGTCGCTGTGGGAAATCATTGTTTGGGACAGATAAAGAAAATCACACTGACACTGTTCATGATTGGAGGTCCCAAAATGCCTGTGTTAACAATCTGCTGTAAAAAAATCCCCAAACTAGTTACATTACGGGTGTGCGTTGCACAGTTTCTACATGCCATTGACTTCACCAGTTTTTTAAGATTTTCAGCAGATTTTCAACATTGCCATTTTACACCTCCCCATGAACAGTACCGCTGTCATTTTTCACATCCTGTTCGGAATGTGCTTTTGCACCTGTGGTGCCAAATGCCGCAGTTGCTGTGCAAAAGCAGTTTTCGGCTACCAAACTGATATTGCCACTGTTCATGAGGTGGGGGTCACAAAAAAACCATGTTGAAAATTTGGAGTGAAAATACCAACGAATGTCTGAGGCGTTAGGGTTTCCGACCATAACGCCCCACCCTGTAGAGAACGACAGGCATCAGGGGTGTGACTTGCGATTCTTGCCTGTAATGCTCAGACCATTCCACCCCCACCCACACCCTGCAGCCAGTGAGAGGCATCAAGGTGTGCCTCGGACTCTTCGGGCCCAAACTTCACCCCATTCTCCTATACCGCACCCATCTCACCGTATTTCCTGATGGAATGGGGTGCGCATAAAGGCCAAAGACCCCAAGGCACAGTGACACTTGTCAGTGTCTGCAGGGTAGGGTGTGGTGAAATGGTGTGGTAGTTATGCCTGACAACCCAAAGGCACACCCCAATGCCTGTCACTCTCTGCACGGTGGCGGTGGGGTTGGCTTCAGTTCAATACTTTGCTGCCATTCCTATTATGCAGCTCTGTAACTTCTACACTACCAATGGCAATGCCAGCAAGCAAACATTCGGCATTGACAAATGCTTGTTTCTTTCTGCTTTTAGTTTTATATCCTTTCCTTTTATCTATCCCTTGGGCTCTCTTGCCCAACCCCACCTCCCTTTCCTTACACACTCTGGCGTTTCAGAACCGGGGCCGGCGAGTCAATGATGAATAATGGCAACCCAGCAAAGCGCCCATAGAACATCAGCCTCGAGGCGTCGCCAACCTGTATGAACTCCACCCATAGGGGAAAAAAAGTCTCCTGCGAGTCCTATTCTGGCGCTGTACCCACTAGTGATGAATGGTGAAGATACACAGAAAGATCAACAATTTGGCCAGCCCATTGGCGCAGCGGTGGGATTTCCGCTTGCGACGCCGGCGACCCAGGTTCAGGAACAGACCCGAGTCGTCGGAGGGCCGGCCAGGGGGAGAGGGATGGAGCATCCTATGGTCTGCTCTCCTTCTCCAAGGGGAGGTTGGGGGCAGCATCCGGAGCGCTGAGGACTCCTGGCGGAGGCCGGGAGCACTCGTGCTGCCTTGCTAGTTTCTGGGGGAGGCGGGGTGGACGCTGGCGTCATTGCGCATCCCTGCCTCCGGGAGGAAAAACACAAGAAAAGGGAGAGGGGCGATCCTCCGTCTAGGTGAAGCCTCCCCGGGCTTCAATTCACCCCTGCCGCCGCACTCCCAACTAGTTACTGGTTCCGCGGCACTGGAATTAGGGGAACCAGTGCTGCGGCCCCGCCCTCAAGGGGGGCAAGCCGGGGGTGACCGGAAGGGGCGTCAAATAGGCAGGTGGTGGAAGCTCCAGGGGCCGTGACCAGGCAGATGAGCGACGGAGGATCCCCCAGATAAAAAGGAAAATAAAAAAAAAAAAGATCAACAATTACAGTAGGTACGTAATATTCATTTACCTTCCTCATTCCGTTTCCTCAGCAGATCCTCATCACAGATGCTTTGGGGCCTCATCAGACTCGGGACGTGAAACCCAGTGGCAGGTACCCTTTACATCAGCATGCTAGAGCTGAGGACCATCCTGTATACTTTGCAAGTCTTCTAGATCCATCTGGCCCCCGGCCATCTGTTGGTGCAGGCGGACAATTTCAGTGTGATACTCTACATCAGCAAATGGAGGGGGAGGGAGGACTGCTCACTGCCCATGTTCCAGGCTCCCAAAGCGTTCTGGAGGACATGTTCAGTCGGTCGCAGTCCAAGATGCACGATTGGGAGCTGCTGCCCTCGGTTGTAGAAGACCCGGTGGACAGAGGGAGTCATCCAGAGTTGGACACTTTTGCATCCCCAGTCAACACAAAACTACCACGTTTCTGCTCGCTCACCCCAGGGCCTAGAATTCCTGGTTAGACGAGATGTCCCTGTCTTGGAAAGGGAGGTCTCTGTATGACTTCCCTTCCTTTCCCCTCATTCCGAGGGTGTTGCTCAAGCTCCAGATGGGAGGGGCAACTTTGATCCTCAGTGCCCCCATCTAGCCTCGACAGTTCTGGTTCCCCTTACTCCAGCAGCAGGCAGTGGAACCTCCAGTGCCCCTGCCTCTGTGCAAAGGCTTGCTTCCTCTGGAGCCAGGGTATGCTGGTCCATCCAGACCTCCGATCTCTGCCTCTTCATGCCTGATTCCTGAAGACATAGCCATGGCTTCTTTTGTAGTATCCCCGAGGGTGGCTTCTAATAAGCCTTCCACCAGGTCCACTTATTCTAACCCTAGGTATTCTTCAATATTGCTAACTCTAGCAGTCAGTCTCCTGGATTGCAGTCCCCGAAGATGAATGGAACTTATGCTGATAGTGTAACACTGATTGGCTCGTGCCACCATTCAAACCTGCTGCCCTGTCAACTATAAACGTTCTAATATGCTCAGATTTCTTTCTCCGCCTGCCTAGTTGGTCACCTCGGAGACTGCTTTTCAGTGTTACTGAGAGAACTTAGATTTTGATGAAAAATCATAAGTATTATTTTTATTTTACCTCATTTCTGCAGCCCGTTATAGTTTTAATCTAAATTTAGCATTTTTACTTAGTTTTGCGGTTCCTCTTCGGTGGTAACCAGTAAGGAACCATTGTAATTTAGTTCATTTTAGCATTAAATCGCTATTTCTTTAGTTTGACTGGGGTTCGTTTATTACTATTAAGTGCGGTCTATTTGGGGGATTTTTTTCTGCGTTTTTCTCGGTTTCCTCGATTGAGGAACCGACCACGAGTTCTTAACTGATTCAACTTGCAGTAAACCCCTGGTTACTTCCCTGTTTAGGAACAGATAAAAATTAAAGTTTGGTTTTTCTGGTCTACTGTAGCAATGTCTGACAAACCCAAGAAAAAGACTGAACCTACTGGGTTTAAAAATTGTGTTACATGCCAGGAAATATTTGCTAAAGAGGACAAGCAAGATCTATGTTTGTTTTGCCTTGGGGTTGAACACTTCGAGTCTGAGTGTGATGTATGTAAAAGATTTCCTGAGAAAACTGGAAAAACGTAAAAAGAGTTTTAAGGAAATGACTTCCACAGGTTCGGTTTTGGATCCAAAGGATCCGACCGTTGATAAAGCTGCGTCTAAAGATGTCTGTTCAAACACCACTGAAAAAGGCGAGTCATGTGGACTGAAAAGACTGGGAGAACCGTTAAAGGATTCACCTCCTTTAAAGAAACTGGATAAGAAAAAGAACACTGGTTCTTCAGCTGAAAAAGCAATGAGGCCCCCAGTGATTAGAGGCAATATGCCAGCTGCTGACCAGGTTGCACAGGCCCTCCAAATATTACAGGCTTTGCAGTCTGGGTTGGCACTGGTTAACCAGCAACCGGTTAGTTCCTCTGCATCCATGTGTTTGTCCTCTGCAGAGGCTATGGATCTCTCCAGGGATGATTTTGGGGAAGAGTATGAAGAGGATGAGCCGATTGAAACAGAAATTTCCCCAGAACATGGGTTCAAATCTCCCCCGGTAATTGAAGACTTCTCTTCACATTTTACTTTTGTGAGGCAGATGGTGAAACCTTGACCTCACATCTTCGAACCTGAGCAAGATGAGGAGGAGGTGCAATTCATTGGTATGATGGAGTTAACACCACAAGAGAGGTGTTATTGCCCTTTAGCAAGTGTTTTAAAAACAAGTGGTCAAGATTCTTGAGTCCCCAAGTTCTGCTCTGCCTGTGGACAAGAAGGCTGACAAAAAATATCAGCTTGACCCACTGGGGGCAGAGTTCCTGTTTTCACACCCAGACCCTGAAGGAGTGGTTCAAACAGCAGCCTATGATAAGGCTAAAGTATTCCTGGCTACACATCCACTGACAAAAGATTCCAGAAAGCTGGATGGGATGGCCAAGAAAGGATAGCTGGTGGCTTTCTAGGGTATCGGGGAGGCCAATTACATGTGCTATGCAGCCCAGTACCAGAAAACTTTGTGGAATTCAGTTATGGCCATTGCTGACTAGGCACCACCAAGTCTGCAAGCTGACCTTATGGAAACAGCCAAGTGTGGCCTGGAAGCCACAAAATATGAATTTCATATGGCTGTTGATGCAAATGACAATGCGCCAGATGGATGGCTTTGTCTGTTGCCCTTAGGAGATTTGCCTGGCTCAGGGCAACCAACTTTACCCAGGACACTCAAAACAAATAACATCCCTGATGCCTCTGTCACCCTTGGCGGCTACTCCATCTTTCGGGCAGACAGACTAAGCAAACGGGGAGGAGGGTGTGCCATCTATGTCAAAACCGCACTGCAAGCGCTGCCAGTCTCCCTTCCCCCGTCGACCCATGGTGCCCAATCCAATGCCATTAAGGTAACACTTGGCAATCATGGAAAAACGCTTTACGTTATGGCAGTTTACACCCCACCCCCACTAACCAAAAGCCAGCCTTTGACTCTGTATTGTCCAGCATCACTCATCTCCCCCCCCAAGAGCAAACTAATTATAATGGGAGACTTCAACGTGAATTGGCTATCCACCATATCTGCAACCTACAAAGACGCTGTTCTAGCTTACGACCTCGCTCAGGTGGTCCATACCCCTACCAGACTTGACCCCAGAACTGGGTCCTTCACTCTTATCGACCTCATCCTCACCAACCATCCCAAAAACCTCTCCCAGGTTAGAGTGCTTCCTGATGCATTAAGTGACCGCTCCCCGGTCACCTGCTAGTGGTCAAATAAACAGTTTAATAAGTTTCAGTCCAAAGGCGCCTCAAAAGAGGTACCCTCTCCCACCTCAAATTGTACCTTGCTTCCCGTGATTGGTCGTTCATCCATAAAATGCAGACTGTCGATGCAGCCCTCCTCTCCTTTATCACCACATTTAATGCTGCCTGTGACATCTTTGCCCCCTTCTCAAAGCATATTTAAAAAAACAGGGCTACCCTATGGATCTCACAGTCCCTGCTTGAACTGATGCATCATAGAGACAACCTCTGGCACAGGGCCCTGGACTCACAGCTACCCCAGGACAGACAACTCTACAGAGAGGCCAGAAACAAATGCACCTGAACCATCCGACTAGCCAAGGCCACTTACTATAAACATGCCCTTACCACCACTTAGGACTCTGGGAAAAAATTCTGGAGCAATATAAAGGAGCTGTGCAGGAAAACCATCTCTCCTGGCCCCTCGCAGATTCTAGTAGATGGGGCCCTCATCCAGGACCCCACCGCCATCTCCAATGCCCTTAACACCACCTTCTCAGACCTCAGTCACATCCTCCCACATAACTTCTTTGACCCAATTCCAAACTGCCCCGTGGTCACCTCAGCTACCATGGTCCCCCCCATCCTTCTGGCTGAGAATCATCACTTGCAGTGAGGCAAAGCACTACCTCACAAAAGCCTTGATGAATGTGCGCTATAGCAGTGACACTACTGAACTCAAAATTCTCAGACTAATTCTGGACGTGACCCTGCCACATCTCACCAAAATATTTAACTGGTTACTACGCCTCAGCCAGTTCCCCACTCTGTGGAAAGTGGTATTATTACCCCCATCCTCAAGAGCGGTGACCCCACGTCCACCAGTAATTACCGACCCATCTCGATCTCCCCAAGGCACTTGAAAAAAGTGTTGGACCAGCTTACCGACTGCTTAACCAAACACTCACTGCTTTGTCATGAATAACACTGGTTCTGGAGGGGGCAGAGCACCAACACTGCCCTCCTGGAATTTACCTCTTATATTCACGAGGCCCTAGACCAAGGGTCCACAGCAGGAGCCATCTACGTTGACTTGACCAAAGCCTTCGATACCATCAGTCACGCACTTCTGCTCCAATCCCTTCCCTCCCATTTCTTCCCTGAAGCAACCTCCTGGTTCAAAGACCATCTCTCTGGCTGGATGCAATAGGTCAAAATTAACACTACCCTTTCCTCCAAAAGACCAGTCCAATCGGGTGTCCCCCAAGGGTCTATACTCTGCCCATTGCTCTTCACTCTTTTCCTAAGCTCCTTCCCCCAGTCATGCAGCTGGAAACTCCTGCTCTACGTGGATGATGTCGTAGTGCTCTGGAAACACCCCCATCCAAACTCCATCCAATCTGCCCTACAAGGCTTTTTCAGAGAAATAGAAACCTGGTTCTCTGAGCATCGCTCAGTACTCAACTACAACAAAACAAAATCTATGATCTTTGCCCACCGCCAAAGCCCACAAAGTAGTGCTCCGCTTCTCATCACTAATTCTCAGGGTCTCCGTCTTGAACAGGTCTGTAGCTTCAAATACCTGGGTGTCACTCTGGACACCTTCCTCACCTACCACACACACATCCAACATGTTTCCTCTGCTGTAAATACCAGATTGGAGATACTATACAGACATAAACATTGTCTACACCTCATGCCCTACATCTCACTGTAACATCCTCTGTCCTATGTTTGGTGGACTACGGCATTGTGATTTATGGTTCTGCAAATCAAACCGCCCTACACAGCATCAACGTAGCTCTCAATAAAGTTTGCAGGTTGGTCACTGGATGCGATAGAGACACTCACACATGTGAGCTTTACAAACTTGCGGACTGCCTCACCTTAGAAGGGAGGCTTAAGTATCACACCACCCTACAAGCCAAAAAAATACTCCTCAGTCTAGCACCCAAAGGCCTCCTCCCCTTCATCCAGACTGTCCCACACAGGAGGGCCCCTAGACGCCCAACTGGCTCATCACTCCTAGTCCCCCACTGTAGAACCTCCCTAGGACAAAGGTCTTTCCGATATCTGGCACCCATCTGACTAAACAGTCTACCAGCCTCTATCTCCCTAGTCTTGGCCAATTTAAAAATGGTCTTAAGGAACTCCTCCTTGAATCAGCTACCTGTGACTGCAACCATTGCAGTCTGCAGCTCTAGCTGAGGGAGAAAAAATCCACAATGGTAAGGATAAACTGCCGAACCTTATTCCATGACTGCATCCTCAGGTCCCACAATTCACTGTATATAAACTCTGACTCAGGGTTCAGTTAGGACCCTCCGAATCTGTAACCCACCTGTGTCATAGCTTTGACCAAAGAACTACTTAGGATCCTTGATGCAATGTTTACACACTGTACTATGTGACCTATGTGTAAATTCTAGTAAATGTTATGTTTGTGCTTTCTGTACTGACGTGGAGCCTTTGCAAAGGAGTCTATGACTCAAAGGATTGTAATTCTGATTCTCTTCAATAAATAAATAAATAAACAAGGCTATGAACTTCTCTGTGGAGAACAGTACCCTGTTTGGACCCAAAACGGAGAAGTACATGAATGAAGTGGACGAATATAAGGTAAAGTAACTCTGCCAGGTACAAGGCCTCCACTTAATACAGGACCTATGGAAGGGGAGGTAGAGGTAGGGGTTATGCATGACCCTTTTACCAGGCACAAGCTACCCCTAGTTATCCACAGAGGGGATACTATGGGGTAGGGGTCGCAGAGGCTCCAGAAGGGGAGAACAGTCCCTTCAGCCTTCCACACAAAGTAAGCAGAATCCCTGATGTGTTGGTCATTGTCACCTCCCCAAACCCAGTCAGGGGCAGACTGACCCATTTCTTCCAAAAGTGGAAATCCATCACCACAGATAAGTGGATGTTGGAGGTGGTGGGTCAGGGACTAGTCCTCATCTTCAAAACCTTCCCCAGGTTAAGACCAAGACTTTTCAGGTGTCCAGACCCAACAGAAAGGAAACTACTGGAAAAAGAGGTTTCCTCATTGCTGATAGCAAAGGCAGTATAGCCTGTTCCCGCTTCTCAAAGAGGAAGAGGTTTTTACTCCAGATACTTCCTAACCTCAAAGAAAAATGGTGTGTGGCGACCCATACTGGATTTGAGACCCCTAAACAGACATCTCATAAAGCCAAAGTTCCAGATGGTTACCGTGGCAATGATCTTACCCACATTACAACAAGGAGACTGTCTGGCATCACTGGATCTCAAGGATGCTTACTTCCACATCCCCATAAGGGAGTCTCACAGAAAGTACCTGAGGTTCAGACTACCATCAGGTCACTACCAGTTTGCAGCTTTGCCTTTCGGCCTGACCTCTGCTCCAGGGGTATTCACAGAGTGCTTTGCAGCGGTAATGGCACATCTGAGAAGACAGGACATATCAGTGTTCCCCTATTTAGACGACTGGCTAGTGGTGGGGAAAACCCCCACAAAAGGTAAAAGATGCTTTGAGTCTCACACAAGAGATGCTGGAGTCTCTGGGATTCCTTATAAACATCCAAAAATATGTACTGCAACTTGTTCAGGTACTGCACTTCATAGGAGTAGAACTGGACACTGTACGGGGCACGGCTTTCCTCCCCTAAGACACGGCAGACAGTATAGTGAGCAATGCAGGATCTATTGTCCTAAACAGGCCAAGACCAACAAGACATTTCCTGCAGTTGTTGAGACACATGGCTGCAGCCGCAAGCACAGTGCAGGCATGTTGTTTCCAGATGAGACATCCCAATTCCACCTCATGGCCCATTGGTGCCAGAAAAAGGACCCTCTCTCAAAGTTGGTGCCAGTGTCAGAGACTCTGATACAGGCCCTGCAGTGGTAGCAGGACAAAGGCAATTTGAGAGAAGGAGTACCATTCGAGAAAGAGTCTCCTACCATGGTACTCACAACAGATGCTTCCCTGCTGGGGTGGGGGTGGGGGGCTCATCTGGAGGAACACAGTGCATGGCACGTGGTCCCCCACAGTCACTGCTACATATAACTCTATTGGAACTCAGGGTAGTGCTTCTAGCACTTCAGTCTTTTGCATCCCCCGATAGAGTGCAAGGTGTTACAGGCAAGGATAGAAAATACCACCACTATGTATTACATCAACAAGCAGGGAGGGACAAGGTCTGACCTGCTCTGCACAGAAGCAATGAAGAACTGGAGCCTGGCATACTCTCTGCAGGTGTCCATGGTGGCAGTGCACCTTCCAGGAAAGGACAATACATTGGCAGGTGCCCTAAGCAGAATCATTCCTAACCACCACAAATGATGTCTCAACAGACAGGTGCTGGAGATAGTGTTCAGAAGGTGGGGCACTCCAGAGATAGATCTCTTTGCCTCAGAAGAGAATCATCAGTTGCCAAAATTTTACTGCAGACCTCCAGCCAAGGGTCAGTCCCGGTGGATGCCATGGTTCTGAACTGAGCAGGGAAAATCCTGTATGCATTTCTTCCATTCCCTTTATTGCTCAGGGTCCTGATCAAGTTCAGGCCCCAGTCAGCCACTATGATTCTGATATCTCCAGATTAGGCCAGGCAGCCATGGTACTCACTGTTGCTTTCTCTGTCAGTGGCCTAACCAATACACCTCCCACACAGACACAATCTCCTGACATCCTCCCGGGGAGGATTCCGTACCTGAACCTCGGGTCTCTCATACTTAAGGCATGTCTCTTGAAGACCTAAAATATGCTGATCTACACCTCTCAGAAGATGTCCTAGAGGCACTCAGGAGTTCTAGGAAAACCTGTACTTCCAAGTGGAAGAGATTTTCCATCAAGTGTGCTTCAAAAAAGGTGGTTCCCACTGAGGCAGGATTGTCAGTTCTGCTGGAGTACCTGACACACCTACATACTCTGACACTTCAGCCAGCTACACTTAAGGTCCACCTGGCATCTGTTTCTGCATATATATCAACTGGTAAGGGAGTTTCTTTAGCAGCTAATCCTATTTTTAGAAAATTCTTTAAAGGGTTGACCCATCTGCATCCCCCTCAGAGGAAGCCAGCTCCATCCTGGAATCTAAATATTTGTATTGCCAAGCTCATGGAACCGCCATTTGAGCCACTGGCCATTGCTCATCTACAGTTTGTCACTGGGAAGACTATCTTCTTTGTAGCTATCACATCTGCAAGAAGGATAAGTGAGCTACAAGCCCTGTGTCTGGAACAAGACTACATTTCATTCCACAGGGACAAGGTGGTGCTTAGAACTAACAGGAAATTCCTTCCTAAAGTAGTTTCCAACTTTCACCTTAATCAGTCTATTACTTTGCCAGTCTTCTTCACCAAGTATTCTAGCTTTGGAGAGCGTAGATTGCATAGTTTTAATGTAGAGAGGGCCTTGACCTGTTACATCGAGCATACAAAGGGGCATAGGCAGGACAAGCAACAGTTGTTCCTGACCTATGGTGATGTGGGAAAAGGTAGGCCAGCTTCAGAAAGGACAATTGTATGCTGGATTGTGGCGTGCATACAATTCTGTTACAGTAAAGCTGGCAGGGAGCCCCCAGTAGGTCTGAGGGCACAGTTCTACTAGGGGTACAGCTGCTACAGCAGCAGCAGCAGCTAGAGATATTCCCTTGTTGGAAATCTGCAAAGCAGCCACATGGAAATCTGTACGTAACTTTACAAAGCACTACAGTTTGGACATTCAGTCCCGGAATGGTGCTAGGTTTGGCACAGCAGTGCTACAGATCTTGTTCCCTAAGTAGGGTTCTGGGCTCTCCTCCAAAGGTACTACTTTATAGTGTGCTAGAGTTACTGTAATGATATTGAAGAATACCTGGGGTTAGAAGCAAAAATTACTCACCATAGTAATCTTCTTTCTTCCAGGGTATTCTTCAATATCATTAACTCCACCCTCCCTCCTTCCAGAACCAATCAGTATATGAATACATATAGTATTATATTGTTTGTTGGCCTTACACTGGTACAAACATCTTTTTAAACCAGATGGCCCAGTTTTAGTTTTATTGGTCTTTTTGGGCATTACCAGTTGGCGTAAGGGAACAAAAAGGGGGTTTGATTTAATCAAATTGTCATTATTTTGTTGTCAACTGTTAGGATAGCATAGCAAGAGACTTAGATACAGGCTTAGTTGAAATCTGAACGTTTTAGAATGCTTACAGTTGCTGGGCTAAATGGTGACAGGAGACAATTAGTGTTCCATTATTATCATAAGTTCCATTCATCTCCGGGGCAGTGCAATCCAGGAGGCTGACTGCTAGAGTTAATGATATTGAAGAATACCCTGGAAGAAAGACTAATACGAACATACGAAATTTGCCAGCAAATAAAGGCCTAGAGGTCTATCAAGTCTGCTCGAATGTGCAGCTAGCACCCCTTATTCTGCAGCTGCCCCTCCCTCCCTTCCACCCTTCCCCTTCATTAACCCTCCCCCTTGTCCTGTCCCATCCTCGTTTGAAGCAGTCCACTGTTGTACTGCATACCACTTCAGCAGGTAACGCATTCCACCCAGCCACCACCCTCTCTGTAAAAAAGTGTCTCCTCATCTCCTCCTGAACCTTCCTCGCTCCAGTCTCATATCATGGCCCCTGGTGTCCCTCCCCTCCCTTACTTTGAACAGCCCCTCTGTACCTGTCTTGTTTATTCCTTTCATGTATTTAAAGGTTTCAATCATGTCACCCCTGTCTCTCCTCTCCTCCAGTGAGTACATGTTCAACTCCTTCAGCCTCCTCTCGTATGATAAGTCCCCAGCCCCTTGATCATCTTTGTGGCTCTGCTGCACCCCTCCAGTAACTTAATGTCCCTCTTCAGACACGGACGCCGGTACTGCACGCATAATACTCAGGTGTGGTCTAACTAATGACCTACACAGTGGCAGAATCCTCCTCCTCCTCGAGGATATACCCCTTGCAATACAACCCAGCATTTTGTTGGCCTTTGCAGCTGCCTTCCTACATTGTGCTGAGTTGTTCAATGACCCTGTAATGAGCACACCCAGATCTTTTTCCTCCTCTGTCTGGGCTAGCTGCACTCCCCCTAGCTGGTAACTCCTCCTTGGGTTCTTCATCCCAAAATGCAGCACTTTTTGGCATTAAAGCCCAGTTGCCAGATGTCTGACCAGGTTTCAAGCTTTGCCAGATCATCCTGCAACCCCTGCCATCCTCCTAGGTCATCCACTACCGCGCCTACCGTGGTATCATTAGCAAACAGACTGATCTTGCTCTTGATGTCCCATGATATGTCTGCAATGAATATCCCAAACAACACTGGTCCCAACACCGGGCCCTGTGGAACACCGCTCATCACTGCCCTTGGGTGTGAGCTCCCCACCCACCACCACCCTCTGTTGCCTTCCCTGCAGCCAGTTTCCTACCCATCTCACCAGCTTTGCACCGGCCCCGTGCCTACTAACTAACTTCCTTCCCAGCCTTCCATGTGGCACTGAGTCGAATGCCTTACTGAAGTCCAGATACAGGACATCCACTGCATGGCCCCTGTCCAGCTGCCTAGTTACCCAGTCATAGAACTCGACCAGATTCGACTTCATAATACTATGGTGAGTAATGTTTTCTTCTGTGACGTGGAAGCAAGTTACTATATGGGCGGCTTCCCATTACCTGGACCCTTTCACCTGTCCGCTGAGTCAGGTTCTGAGGTGCTTGCTGTCCCTCTCAGATTCAGGCCTGCGATACTCCTCTGTTGAGCTGCACTTGTCAGCCATTTCAGCCTTTCATGTGCTTATAGAAGGCTGTGCGGGGACACCACTGGAGGTGTCCTGTACCTTTTAGCGAGGCTTTCTGCATCTGAAGCCTTCTGCCCGCAATCCAGTCCCACCTTGTGACTTGCATTTTGTGTTGAAGAAACTTACTTTGGCTCCTTTAGAGACATCCCTGACTTGCGAGCTATGCTTTCTGTAGAGGCAAGCATTCTTTTTGGTTACTATTTCTTCAGCTCTAAGGATTTCAGAGCTGTAGGCTCTCTTGTGTGAGCAGCTTTATTTGGTTTCCACAACGTCAGGGTGTCTTTGCATACAAACCCTAGGTTTCTTCCCAAGGTGGTGTCTGAGTTTCCTTTGAATTACACCATCCATCTACTTGTTCATTCAATGGAGCATGCCAGTCAAAGGGAAGCATTGCTCCCTGCTTTAGATGTGCATAGAATTCTATATTACTATACACACTACGTAGGACTGCAGGAAGTTCTTACAATTGTTTGTTTTCTCTCGCCCCTGGTACAGAGGGCATTCCAGTGTTTACACAAGGTTTACCCAAATGGATGTCTAACTGTATCACTTTTTGCTATTGGAAGTATGGTAATGAACTTCCTGGGGTTGTACGTGGCCGCTTCACCAGAGGCATGACCACCTCTGTTGCCTATTTCAGGAATGTGTCAGCCGCTGATATCTGTGCTGCTGCCACCTGGAGTGCTATCTATACTTAATGCACTACAGTTTGGATATTGCCTCTAGAAGAAGGACTGGTTTCTGCCTGGCTGTGGTTCCAGGCCTCCTGTCATATGTTTATAGTCTTCTGCCACCCAGACTATTCCTCTGTCAGAACTTCTTGGGTCTCATTCCATAGGTGTTATCTGATGAAAGAGATATACCCGAAAAAAATAGTCCAGTTACATAAGCACTTAACATAACATTAGATCTTCAAGGGAATCTCTTTCATCAGGTCATGCCAACCCACCCTCCATCCTCCATGTACACAATGCCCTTTAGTCCTTGCCCTCTTCTTCAGGGTAGGCTATTTGGGGTGCTGGGCTCCTCTGGCGGTTGGACTTTTCTGCTTTCTGCTTTTATTCTCTTTCTGGTCCCAGGAGTGTGGTCCTTTGAGTACCCCCACCAGGGCTCCTGCAGTTTTCTGGTGGGGCTCCCTTTCCTTTTAGGGCCCCCTCTGCTGTCTTCTGCCTCTCTATCTCTCTGCTTGCAGGGCAGTCTTCTCCGCTACCTGATCCCTGTCGGGATAGTAGAGGTAATTCTTGTCTTATGTCCTTTTCTTCTTTGGGTGCTCTTTCTGCTGCTTTCTGCCTTTCCCATAGGCAGACCCATAGTTGCTCTCTCAGTTCCCTATTGGGGGTGCTGAGCATGATCTCCAGCAGGGAACTAAGCAGTGTCAGGACCGCTTACACTTATGTAGTGATGGTGATGTCAGACATCACCATGGGTGACCCCTAGTGGTACTGCTTAGAAAAGTTTCTGTGTAGTCCTAGAGTCTGACGGCTTATGTTCCATAGCTGTGACCTGATGAGATTCCCTTGAAGATCAGCTGTTATGGTAAGTTCTTACGTAACTGTACTTTATTTTGTCTCATATTCAGAGTGAGAACGCTCCTTCACAAGTGCTACAAGACTCCTTCGCTGACAGCTCAACCAATAATATCATGCTAACCAAATTAACTCCGGTATGGCATTCAAGTCTGTGACACCCCCCTTCTAATTTCAATTAAACACCACTTGATGTCTTAACTTAGTTTAAGAATGAAATGGAATTGGATATAAAGAAGGGGTTTTGGTTCATTTTCATCGACCCTTGTATTTTTAACAGCATCTGTTAATGATTTTGGGGATAGACTAAATACTTTTATCACTGAGAACTTCTGAAATTGAACAGTGAGTCAGTACTCTTGAAGACAGTATTAATTCCATGCAGCAAATGTTAAAGGACCATGCTTTACAATTACAAAAACTTCAGAAAAAAATCACAGATCGGGAAGTTCAGTCCAGAAGGAATAACTTAAAATTGATAAAGATACCTGAGGGGGTGGAAGGAAAGGTAGACCCTGTGCCCTTTTTTGAGAAACTCTAAATTAAAGCATGGAGGCTAAAATTCCCTTAGGAATGCATTATACTGGACTGTGCACATGGGGGGTGTTTGTGTGTCTGAATGAACGAATGCCTGACTCACATACGAGTGGTCATTTTTCCTCCAGACCTGTGTACGTGAAGCCCCACTACTATCAGGATCATATAAGAATCCTAAGAAAGGCACGTATTGATAAAGGCTTACACGCAGAAGCCATTAAGTGTTTGGTCTACCCAGACTTCAGTGCTGAAACTGTTCAGTATTGCAATGCAAAGCCTTCAATAAAGTAAAAGCTGTGCTGGGAGAAATGGGAATCCGGTTCTCTCTACTTCCAACAGCCAAGATTCGATTCTTCTGGCATGGAAAGATGCAGTTCCTTTATGACCCTAACTGAGCTGAAGCTTTTCTAAGATCTCAGTATGACATTGGTGGTACTGCTAACCCCCAGAGAAATGCCTATGTTTTATCTTCACAAGACGAGAAGGATTATCGTGAAGGGTTAAATTCACAAAAACAACAAAGGTACTCAGACTCTAGTGAAAACAGACAACATGGACAATTAGCTGCTTAAGCTCCCCAAGACCCTGGTTATGTATATGTACAGCACAACCAAGGAAACCAGGCAGCCTTGATTGAGAATCCAGTTTCTTCTCAGGTGCTGGTAGCAAATAGTCATGACAAATGGGCGGAGATGTCCCAAGACAGTAATCCTGAAACACATGAAGGAGAAATGGATAGGCCTACATAATTTAACCATGAAATAAATAAAAGGGTGTAAATGAAGGGGGGAAAAGGGAGGGGTTGATGTGGATGGAATAATGAGAGAAGAAGCGGGAGGGTGAATGAATACTCACTAAGGAAACCACTTGTCTGCACAGTCTCATAATTTAATTGGGGGAGGGGATTTGGCAGCGGATCGAGCAGCATAGAGCACTAAGTAGTGCGAAATCTGCTATCTTTCTTTTATGGCCATCTTTGTTGGTGAATGGGGGTATAGTATAGGAAGCTCCCCTCAAGTTTATACAGTGATGTTTATGACCTCAATGTTCACCTGGCTTAAGATCTGGGGGGAGGGAAGGAGGGGTGAAATTGGGGGTAGGGGACAATTGATTATTAAATCGTTGTTTGAATCCAGAAGATCATGAGTCCTGGAGCAAAAAGGCAGGGGGAGGTTTTGGTGTTCAATTATATGTAAGCAAAGAAAACAGGTGTGTAAAAAAGGGAAAAATGGTGGCGGGGTAAATATATTTAGGGGTACTTGGCCGCATCTTAGATTTATTACGGGTAATACTCATTTGTTTAAAAGTTCTGGATGGCTAACTCTCTGAAAATACTCACATGGAATGTTTCAGGATTAAGAGACAGAACCAAAAGCAGAAAAATCTTTAATTAGCTATCAATTGTCTACTGCTGTAGGAAACTTATTTTATGCAAAATTATTTCTTATACCTCTCTAGGAAAAGGGGAACTGGGGTTAATGCTCTGTATCGTCTAAATGGTAGCGGTGTAGCCATTGTTTTCAAAAAGAATGCTGGGGTAACAATTATCTTCTTACTGATGTTCATGGACAATACATTGTGTGCGAAACTACAATGAATGGAAAAGTGCTTACGATTGTTAATATTTATGGCCCCAATGAAAACTTGCTTGATTTTTTTTCAATTCAATTTTCCTTAAAATCGCATCTTTTAATTCTCCTGTTGTAATGGGAGGAGATTTTAATTTGGTTTTGGCTAATTTGGGTAAATCTAATATCTATGGAGGTAAATTAAAGTCGGCATCAGTCATAACTATCTACAGATTTCGTGCCACTTGAACCTGTGAGACCACCAAAAATGGTGGGAGAGGGGGCTGGTGTGTGTTTGAACTGCTGCCGTTTGAGCTACTGTGAGACTAGTGTGTTTATTTCACCTTGGGGTTTTGAGTATATGCCTGCAATAGTAAAGGGACAGAGACCCAGGAAGTGACATAAACTCCATCTTGGGTCGTTTAGTTCGGTGTGAAGGGGAGAACTACACGGTTTGCCTGAAACTGTTATTTTTTAGCACCAGAGTAAAGGGTGCATAGTTTTATTTGTAGGACAGGGTGTACTGTCTATATTAGGGGTTTTAAAAGGCTAAAGGAACAGTTGGTAATGCTGTGACCTTAAGGGCACTACTGGGTCGCAGCACACCATTTAAGCAGCGAGCTCAGTGAGAAGCACGAGCTCGAGTGGCACACACTGAGATGTGCGCCGAGACACGCATGTTCTCTGCACGAGTTTGGCATGTTAGGCGGTAGCTAGGAGCGGGGCCATAAAACTATAAGTAAGTATCTTGAATTTTTTAAGCCAGTGATAGTGAAAAAATCTGGAAGGCCTGTATACATATCATCCAGTATCTGACAATGGATGGTTGTATAGTAACATTAAAAACAGGAGAACTGGGTATAAAGTGCAGGAAATGTGGAAAGTTCACACTAAATAACTGTCTAGGGTTAGCCGAATATATATGTCAACAGTGTGTAGAGGTTAAATAACTCAAAATTAAAATACTCTGCCTGGAACTAGAGCTCAAATGCTATAAGCAAGTTCCAATCACTGATCCGAAGGATGGGAAGGCAATAGCAAACCAGAAGGAGGCATGCTCTATGAGAGATAGGGGTGAGACTGAACATGAAGATGATTGAGATGTGGTTGGAAGGAGCAGTCAAAGTAAAAAAGGCAGGAGGGCAATGAACTTTAATCTGCCATTAGAAAATATTCATCACTAATAAACTTAACAGAAACAATGGAGATCCAAGTGCGTGGTACAATAGAAAATGAACAGATAAATGGAGATGAAGCTATAGTCCTAGTGAACACTCAAAAGCTTTTGGGGGGGGGGCAGGCGCAAGTACCAGCCATGAGTCGCACAACAATGCAGGTTATCAGTGGTGGTGGTAACACATCAGACAGTAGGGATCAGCCAGTGGTGTCAGAGAGTCAAGGAAACACAGGTGAACAAATGGAGGTAGGGCAGGAATTGGATGTGGAAAGATGTGTGTATATCATGGGAGACTCAATGGTAAAGTACACTGATGCATACACCACAAGGGATAATAAAGAAATAACTGGTTCCTGTCTGCCAGGGGCTAAGTTAGAGGATGTAACCATATTATTACCAAGGACTGTGTCCACTAGATATTAAAACCCAGTAATTTTGATACATGCTGGTACAAGTGATCTAAAACACACCAGGGAAGATTTGATATATCTAGAATTCATGAAAATGGCAACATTTATTCAGGATATTGGAGGTACGGCTATATTTTCGGAAATGTTACCAGTACTGAAAGGTAATGAGAGATTAAATCAGAAAATTCTAAGAATTAATATTTGACTCAGGATATAGAGCCTCATGCAAGGACTGGACCGTGTTAGAACCCGGGAGAAATTCTGTGATGACTGGTCACAATATAGTAAAGATGGGCTTCACCTCGGTAGACGAGGAAGTGGCAGCTTGGGTAAAATCTTTAAGGAAGCCATAGATAAGCATTTAAACGGCTGAGTTGGGGGGGGGGGGAGACGAGCTACACATTTATGTAGGGGTCATAAGATGAATCCTCAGGATTGTGCGGATATTGATACAAAACACAGAAAACTTACCCAGGTTAGGAGTAATGTGAACTCAACAGATAAGAATACAGATATAAAAATCTTATTATTGAATGCTAGAAGTAAAGAATAAAATGGATGAACTAAGGTACTTAATGAGTGTTGAAAAAGTTGATATCTGTGCAGTTACAGACACGTGGCTAAAGCCGAAGGACTGGATTGATCAGATCACTGGATCTGATTTTTTCGATATGGTCAGGGGTGATAGGAAAGGTGAAGGGGTGGGAATGTATATTGCATCCTCACTAAGGGCCCGTGAAGTTACTATTAAGGAAGGAGAAAATCCTTAAGTGGAACAGATTTGGCTGAATTTCTAAGTAAATAAGTTAATAAAGTTAGGGCTATGTTATCAATCACCGAGCATGAATGATGAAGAGAATAGGAAGTTTTTGTATATGCTAGATGTGAATATGGTTATTGATAACTGTATATTTAATAGGTGATTTCAGCTTTCCCAACATTGATTGGTGTCGTTGGCAAGGTTAAAGCAACTGTGAGAATAAGTTCATAGAGCTATGCTTAAGTAACAACATGGAACAATATGTGAAAAATGCCACATGGGATAATGATATTCTCGACCTGGTGCTGTCTAATATAGAGGATGGAATTAGAAATGTCTCCATATTGCCACCACTGTGCTCCGGTGATCTCAGTGTCATATTTATTAATGGTAGAGGGCTATAAGAAAATAAAAGGAACTACATCAGTAGGAAATTACAGAAAAGTTGATATAGTAAGCCTCAAGCAAGAACTCAGTAGATGGAATTGGAAAAAGGATATATGTAGTGCTACTCTCGAGATGATCTGGGAAAAAATAAAGCATAAAATGGAGTCCTGCAGAGAGAAGTATGTGCCAGTTGTACGGAAATATAACAAATGTGAACGTATCCTTAAATGGTTTTCAAAAAAATATGAAAAATGATAAAGATAAAAGACAGGGTATATACAAAATATAGGTATGCCCCCCCCCCAAACAGCGACATTTCTATGGCGACATTCGTCTATGTTGACAACAGCTCCATGCCGCCGTAGAAGTGCTGCTGGAACTGGGCAACCACTTCCCCCAACCTGCACCCCCTCTCCAAACTAACTCTGACCTAGAGTTAGAATGTAATAGTTCATGGGGAGTTCGGGGGGCTTTGTCCCCCGATGTAAAAACATACACCGAAGTGTGCGGCTCCATGCCTACTGCAACTCACGGTCAACATGGAACCTGGTGCTGTGATGCCAGTCGACGTGTTGCCTGTCAAACCCGCGTGGTAGAGCCAAAAATATAAAACTAATCCATCTCATGATAGGGAAGTGAAATATAAGGACCTGGTTAACAAATTTAAAAGGGTGATAAAAAGGGTGAAGGCAGATGCAGAACTAAACCTTGCAAATAATAAATTGGACAGTAAACAATTTTACAATTACATAGGCAGCTTGAGGAATGGACACAGAAATATAACAAACCTTAAGGAATGAGATGAAATTATCTCAGATGAGACTGAAATTGCAGCTAGATTTAACAAATTCTTTCTTGGTGTATATCAAGATCAAGATGTACCGGCCAGCAGCAAATGGGAAAACAGCGAATGTACACCTAGTCAGAAGTCCCTAATTACCAAAAAACAGGTATAGGAGAAGTTAAAGAAACAAGACTTACACAAGTCTATTGGACCAGATGGTATGCACCCGTATATTCTCAACAGAGCAGCAGAGAAACTGGCCATGCCCCTGGCCCTATTGTTTAATAGGTCTCTGGAACTAGGTGTTGTGGTAAGGGACTGGAGAGTGGCCCATGTGACCCCTATTCATAAAAGGGTGATAAGGGAATGGTTGAAAACTATTGACCTATAAGTATTACTTCAGTTGTGGGAAAAGTAATGGAGGGGTTTATAAAAACATTCCTGGAGGATAATCTCAAACAAAGAGGACATATAGATACTACTCAACATGGATTTAGTAGCAGGAGATCTTGTGTGAGTAATTTACTTGACTTTTTCGAACCAGTCAGTCAAACCCTTGATCAGGGGCTTCCAGTGGAAGTAATCTGTTTAGATCACCCCAAGGCGTTTGATACAGTCTCACACCAGATACCCTAGAAAGTCATGAAATTGACCCATGTCTGATCAAATGGATATATTCCTTGTTAATACACAGGATACAGCGAGTACAGATTAAGGGTTATCTGTCGGACCAGAGGAACTTGTCCAGTGGCGTTCCACAGGGCTCAATTCTGGGTCCAGTATTGTTTGGAATACTTGTTTCAGGGGTGCATGGCTGAAGAAATATGCAGACAATACTAAAGTGGGGGCCATAGTAAATAATGCAGAGGCAATATATAATTTTAAATAAATTAAGGAACTGGAAATATGGAAAAGAGAATAAAAAATGAAATTTAATATAGGGAAATGTAAAGTCATGCATTTCGGGTCAAATAATAGCCAAGTTGACTATATGATAAATAATGAGATAGTGTCAGGTACAGATAATGAAACGGATCTGGGTGTCATCTTTAGTAATTTAAGTTTTGATAAACATGTTAAAGAAACCACTAAAAAAGCACATCAGGTGATGGGGAACATCCTAAGAAATATTAAAAGTAGAGGTAGTGAGGTTATTGTGCCACTTTATAGATCACTTGTTAGACCAATTCTGGAATACAGAGCACCATTCTCTAGCCCACAAACTGTTGGTGGAAAAAAAATGGTGGAGAAAGTCCAGAGGCGGATGACTAAAAAGGTTAGAGTAATAAAACAGAAAAGTTATCAAGAGAGTTTGCAACACCTGGGCCTTTTCTCTGTGACTTACCGAGGTATGAGAGGAGATCTTTCTTTTGTGTATAAGTCACTGCGGGATGATGTATTGTTTGAGGCCGCAGGACTGATTAGAAAAATACCAAATGAGAGACTATCAAGAAGGCATGGATATCAGTTAAAAAGGGAGTCATATAAGGCAACCAGGAGGGGTTTATGGTTTAACCAAAGGATGGTAGATAGCTGGAAATTCTTCCAGAGGAAGTGGTTGGGGCACCAAGTATGACAATCTTCAAGCAAAGGTTGGATACATTTATCAGAGACCAGAGTAGGGCATATTACCACCACTGATATGTGGTGGGTCTAACATGGCTCAAGTGGCCGATTGACCTGTTTCGATACCTATGAACCTATCTAAATTTATGTTGGACTTTAGATTAGTGGACCCATGAAGGCATGTTTACCCTACAACATTACAGTATTCATTTTTTCGGCTGTACGTCAGATATACTCCAGAACAGATTTCTTTCTTATGTCTGAATCATTGCTTTACTATATGGAGGAGATCAAAAATAGACAAATACATATATCAGGTCATTCCCCGAAGCTATTGACTATTATTATTAAAAGTTCCAAAACGCCCTATACATTTAGACTAGATCCCAGTCTGCAAAGAGACCCAGACTACCGTACTAAAATAAGTCAAGGAATGTCACAGTTTTTCAGACATAATAGTTACATGGATAAACCTGCACTTGTGGTTTTGGATGCTTTTAAAGCGTATATCAGAGGTTTTACAATGGTTTTTAACATTAAAAAGAAGAAAGAAAAAAACTGAATTTGTGGAATACCTCATAAATCAAAAAGTTTGTATAAAGTAACTCAAGGGCCAATGATATTACAGGAACTGCATTATCATGGCAACTGAGTAAAGAACAAGAGTCAAATACTATCATAAATATAAACAATGAAAATGGTAACATAACATTTGACCCCAGTGAAATTAATCAGATATTTGAAATATGTTATAAACAGTGTTATACCTCAGAGAAAGGCGAGAGAATACAAGATATATTGAATTATTTCTACAATCTATTTCCCTGCCTACTCTTATTTCAGACTTCAGCATTGGAGGAGGAGATCTCTATTACTGAACTCGAGAATGCTATCAAAACCCTTACCTAGTGGGGAAGCAGTGGGCCCAGATGGAATACTTATTGACTCGTAAAAAAAAAAAAAATCAGATCTTATTATTCCACATTTAAAACTTCTGTTTGATTATATTTTGGAACATTATACTCTCCATTCTATAGGTCTAGAAGCAGCCATACTTTTATTTAAAAGAAAGATAAGGATCCTACTATGCCTGGATCATATAGACCTATTTCACGTGTTAAAATACTGACAAACGTATTAGCAAATAGACTGGATAACATATTGCCATTGATTATTCATTCGGATCAAAATGGTTTTATCAAGGTTGGGCAACTCACATCTAACATCAGACATACTATTAACTTAATAGATAAAACCCCCAAACTATTCCATACCTTCATTAGATGCAGAAAAAGTGTTTGACCGGGTGGAGTGGGGGTATATCAAAGTCTTACTAAAGTATTTGAAATTCAGATGAAAGTTTAGAAGATGAATCAATATACTGTGCTTAAAATCAACAGCCAGGATCGGGACGAATAAAGATCTTTCTGAATCAGTTAACTTGCAATGGGGAACGAGTCAAGGGTGCCCCTTATCCCCTCTGATTTGTGATACGACAATTGAACCATTAACCATAGCTATTAGAACTAATGATAAAATCAAGGGGTTGATGGTTGGCAAAATGGAATATAAAATTAGTCTGTGTGCTGATGGTGCCTTGATATATACCACTAACCTTAATCAAATATATGAAGAGTTAAAAATTATCATATTACAATATGGCCACATCTCTGGCTACAAAATCAATTGGAGTAAATACAAATTGTTAGAATTGAAAACATACACTGGCCCCTTTAAATATACACAGACTCTCAATTTAAGAAAAGTTACCACTTTAACATATCAGTGTAAATTTTTATATCAGGATTTATCAGACTTATATAAAAATAACTTGGAGCTTCTGACCTCAGAAATCAAAAACAACCTCTACCATTGGGAAACCCTCCCTCTGACCGTAATAGGTCGTATAAATGTAATCAAAATGAATATATTGCCCAAGATGTTATTCTTATTCCAAACATTACCCATTGTCCTGAATGATGATAATTTCTTTGTCAATGGAAAGAGACATAAAAGTTTTTTTTTTTTTTTTTTTTTTTTTAAATCATTCTTTTCCATGCCGGGTCCTGTTGGCGGTTGTGTACTCCCTTAGAGGGACTCATCCTGCATCCCTTCGCACGCCCCACTTAGCCAACCCCCGGTAGTTCCTCCGCGGCAGGGCTAAGAAGGAGAGTGCTGACTTCTGCCAGCACAAATCCAGAATCCGGGGGAGGCATAGGGATACGAAGCCATCATGGAGCGCACCAGCTCCATTTTCCTCTTTTCTCTGGTCCCCCCCACTGATGCAAGGAAGTCGACACATGTCTCCTGACCCGTACTATTCTCCAGCTACCACCAGAGGGCAGTCAACGAGCGGGACGACAGCCCCCCCCTCCCAAAAAGAGGAGAGCAGCCCTCCCGATGCTCAATCCTTTCTCGCCCCTGCCAATCCCTAGCGGCCCGGGCTTGTTCCTGAACCCAGGTTGCCAGTGTGGTATGAGGTGTAGCGACCAGCGCCTCAAGCTCTAGAGCCACCGGGCTAGCTCATAAAAAATTTTCTATGGAAGGGTAAAACAACCTAGACTAAAATTGGAAATATTGTACATCCCTAAAAATTAGGGTGGTCTGTCGCTACTAAATTTCTATTGGTTTTATTTAGTAGCAAATTTGGCCACAATTTATGCATGGTTCCACCATAAAAATGATTGGCTGCCATACCAGATCAAGTCGTACTATACCACTTATGATGATATCAAACACATTTTGTATACAGGGTCTTACTGGTTAAAACTAAATAGAATAAATGATAGATAAGTGTGGATTACAAGGCAGTAACACCATCGAGAGGTTTTGAGGACTTGGAACCTCAAGAGCAAAGCTTGAGAAGTTCCCAAAGTCCCCAAAACCTTGAGATGGTTTTACTGCTTTGTAATACACACTTATTTATCTTTTATTTTTTGTAATATATGGATCCATTTAAAAAAAAAAAATCCTCCACTTCACAACGGGCACCCGATCACTTCACTAAAGACTCGCTCAACAACGGGTGCCTGCCTACACTGAACACTCACTTGGGAGAAGCACTGCACTGAAGAACCACTTGCTGAACACCTCATTTGCTTACATGTTGACTGCCAAGCTGGGTGAAAGCAGGATCAAGCAGATAATTATTTAAATTTAAAACGAACCAAAAAAAATTTGCGAGTCGTAGGTCGCAAGGGAATTCCTCTTGCTAAATGAGAGACAGACGCCATTTTTTGACTAGTGTTTGGCCTGCCTACATATGAAAAGTGGGCAATCACAAGGCACAGTTTGAAAAAGGTTATGTTGCCTGTCTTGGAAGGGCACTTGGCACCATGGCAACCAGGGTAGTGTGGGAGGCAGTCCTGCACTTGCGCTGTTCTACTTTTTTTATATTGAACGATAGTATTATGGCATTGAACTATGGTATTATCACTACTCCAACGATACTATTATCAATGTGGGAGTAGTGTATTATAGGAATTTTTTTGTATGGGTTAAGATACTACTATTATGGCAGATCCATATATTACAAAAACTGTATGAGTACAAGTAGACATAAACAATATAGGATAGAGTGTTTAAGTTAACTCGCGCTCTTAACAGTATTTTACTACACTCTCCTATTTATTTAAAAAAAATGTTTTAACATTTCCATAGTGGATGCTGGGTTTAAACAGTGGTACACTATGGGGTTGGGGGGGGGAGGCAAACAAAAAATAAAGACCTATTTAATAAAGATGGCCTGTTAAGTTTTGACAAAATTAAGTCTTTCATCCTTCAAACTTGCTTTTTTTTTATTTCTACAGATTAGGGATTATATACATAAACACTGGGATTGAACCCCAATTAAGCATCTGGGAAGAACTGTTTATTCAGCCTAATACAGAGTTGATTTCAAAATGTATATGGTTTTAGTTTCTAAATGTGGAACCACTCTTAACACGCTATCAACCTGCCCAAACTGGGCATAATGTCATCAAATATTTACAGATCTTTTTTAACTCGATACATTGAACATATTATACTCCTCATAGACTTAATTTAATGAACCCAGAGTACTCAAATATCTACCCAAGATGCAAATTAAGGAATGGCACAGTGGAACATAATGTTTGTGGAATGTCCCTTGTTAGACACTTTTTGGGACAAAGTCCTGAACGTGTTACCTAAATCAGCATCCTTAACATTACAAAGAAAAAAGGAATGCCTGTTACTTTCATATAGATATGGGGAATGATAATATTTATTAGCAGTGTCTAGTATTGTTAGATATCATAAATGCTTATAAATGTATCCTGATGAAATGTAAAGATTCTTTTCCCCTAGATTTCAATACTTGGATAAATCTTATGGTTCACATATACAAAATTGAAAAGGTTCATTATGTTCTGGAGAAAACAATATGTTTGATAAGATCTGGCAAAACTTCAGTAATATATTCTGATCTAGTGTGGTTTTGAATAACTTATCGTAGAATCTCGGATACATAAATACCTTGATGGCTTTACTCCATATATGTAGAAGCACAGTGATGGAAGAAGTGGTAGTTGTGTAATGTGTATATACAGTTCTTAATCCCAATTCAGTACTGGTAAAACCAATGTAACCATTAATTGAATGATTTTGCTTAAGATATACAACTTTGTTCAACTAGTACCCCCACATCTTTGATTGTAATGATTGATGAATGATGTAACTTGCTTTGTGACTCTGTAATTCCTTGCTGTAATTTGGAAAAAAAAAAAAAAAAAAAGAAATAAGAGGATGAATCTTTGTGTTTAGGTCTTCTCTGGTTTTAGGGGTGGAGAGAGAAAACTGGGACTATTGCCCAACCTCTGAAAGCATTGCTTGCTGGTGTTGGGCAGACAGCAAAAGGATGAGTAGATGAAAATCAAAAAAAGAGAGCAGCATCTGCTGGGGAACACAAGCAGGATTAGTACCAATCTTTGCTTTTCAGTAGGAACAAGACTATTAAATTGTGATTAAAGAAAATCTGTCCCACGATTAGTGGTTTCCTTCACTTTCTGTCTATTTAGACTCCAGGGCAGTTTTTGCCTATTATGAAGGAAAGGACTTGTTTCTTTTTTTCCCTTAATGTGATCAGAAGCCTGACTAGTCTCTTACTGTCTGTCTCTCTCATTTTCACAGGTACACTGAAGCAATTCACTCTGGTCTTGTATGGCACAGCTTCTGACTCCTTAGGTATGCCGAATTCTGAGTCCAACAGGGTACAAAATGAGAGCTGCAAAACTGTGTCAACAGACAAGATCTGTGTGGGTATGTACAAAATCATGAGAGGAGCCAGTGAATGTGTGCTTCCAGGCTGCACTGTTCCTTGTTCTCAGCTTTATTGGCAATTACAAAAAAACAGCTGTATTCTAAAGGTAAAAGAACAATACCCAATGTAGTTTCAGTGGCATTGAATCGCTGCATCTTGGTGCTACCTCAGAGACTGAGGTTCACATGTAAAGGAAAGGAGATAGTGTGCAGTGCCACCTTCTCAAAAAGGGGGGTGTAACTGAGCATGGGTTTCCTTAAATGAAAAAGTTAACAATTCTCAGGACTGTAGAGCACACATTCTAGGGGTTACACTGCATTAGAGCATTGCAGTATACAGTGGTAGGGGCCCTGTAACTATCACAGTTTTTGAGCAGAAGAGGACATAGCTCGCTTAAATTTAGCAGGCTCCAGCACCACTGGCACTGTAGACCCATATAATGCTAAATTGGTATCTCCAGAGTAAGGGTGGTTTTCCATATATTAAGAAGAGAATTTCCCCAAGGCACACAAACTCTCCTTTCCAGACTACCACTTTTTTTTAATACCTAAATTTGTTGAGCAGTTAACATTATGTGGCCTTGTTTCAGGACACAAGGTTAAATCACATTGAGAGCTACAGGAATTAAATAACATAAAACTAACTGGCTTAATGTCAGTGCCTCCAGTCCCCTTCTCATAGATATAAAGCTCAGTTGCAGTGCCTCCAGTTCCCTTCCTGTGGATAAAAAAGGCTCACTGGCAGTGCCTTCAATCCCCTTCCCATAGATAAAAGGCTGACTTTCAATGTGTCCAGTCCACTTCTCCAGATAAAAGGCGAAATGGCAATGCCTCACATCCCCTTTTCATAGGTAAAAGGCTCACTGACATTGCCTTCAGTCGGACAGTCCCCTTCCCATAGACACCAGCCTCGCTGGCAGTGCTTTCTGTCCCCTTCCTATAGGGTCTCAGTGGCAGTACCTGCAGTCTCCTTCACGTAGATAAAAGGTGGTGCCCTCAAACCCCATCTCCTAGATAAAAGGCTCAGAGGCAGTGCCTCAGGGCTCCTCTGATCCTGTCTCTTTCTTTCTCCAGAATGGTCTACCTTCCATTTCACATCACTTAGTGGTGGAAACCTCTAGTTCTCCCTCAGTTTACCAGGAGGAGGTCCTCGGCACATGATCTCCAGCGGGTGAACTGAGGAGGGCGCAGGGCCGCCCACATTTATATGGGAAGAATGTAGTCATGGGCAGCCCCTAGCAGATTGCTAGTGAAAAAGGTTTCTATGCGATTCTAGTCCTGCCAGCTGTAGTTCCATAGGTGTAGCCTGATGAGAGAGATTCTGTTGAAGATCTTCTATTATGGTAAGTTCTTACATAACTGTACTTTTTACATAATGTCTGCTTTAATTGGATGGGGTTTTCAAAATAAAAAAAAATTGAAACTTTTTAGTAGTCTTTTAGCTAGTTTTAGTGGTCACAGCTCCACTAGTTATAATAACATATCTGTTGTTGGAACAGTAGGGGGAGCATTACCACAGTGCAGAATTTGAACTTGCATAGTAAATCCTAAAATTTGCCTGAAGTTCTGTCTCCAGGGTATGACACTCCTGACAGGATGATGCCTGTTGGAATGCTCAGAGATGGAGCCCTGAGAAGAAACAATATTGCTGCAGTGTGTAATTGTTTCATGTTTATTATTCAGGCTCTACCTGATGGCCCTGCCAAGACTGACTTGCTTAAAGCCACCTCAGCTGGTGTGGATACTGGAAGGCATCTGTTGTGCTCTGCATATGATGCTTCTTCCAAGGCCGCTGCCTCCGCCATATGCCTTTGGATAAATTCCTGGCTTAAGGTAGCTGGATTTGCTATTGATGTACAACAGGCTGTGCTGAATGCCCTTTTAGAGGCTCCAGGCTCTTTGGAAGTCATGTTGAAAATGCTCTATGTGAGCTTTAATCCTCTAGAATGACTAATGTCACTCAGATCTCTAACCTCTAAACACCAGGGGGCTTGGTAGGGTCTCGTTTCACAGGCCTACTGACCATGGTGGCCATCCCTGCTGTCATCAGCCCTGTGCAAAAAACTGTGGTGATGGTTTGTTCCCTCCAGGGTCCTCCCCCACCCTGGTGCCCATGCAAAGGTTCCCATATGTATCCATGTTTCTGTATTAGGTGCATCTACTAATTTCTATGGCAAACATTTTCATAAATTACTAGAAATAAAGAATGCTGCCTCCTGTTAGTCTTGTAAAGTCTACTTTGATTTGTTTATTGTGCCTGTTAGTATTATGCTGGATTTCCCTTATATCGAATCCCATGTCTGCTAGTAGTCATTCTTAAATAAATTAAACACGAAGTCTCGTCTGGCTCTTCTCCCCTCCATACTACGTAGACCTAAATGTTCCAGTCTTGTAGCCTTTATCCCCCAAATTGTGTACTGCATAATAAATTTTCTGTGGACCCTTTCCATTTGTAGAATATCCCTCTATGATATGTTGACAAGGACTGAGAACAGTAGTCCAGGTGGGGTCTAGCCAAGGATTGGTAGAGTGGAATAGTTACATCTTTTGGCAGATAACATTTTTCTTGATGCTTCCAAGAATTCTGCAAGCTTTCGCCACAGCTATTGTTCTTTTTAAACATCAGATTTGATTGTACAAAACTGTACGATAACCCTCAGCTCTCTTTCCTAAGTTACTGTTTTTAGTTTTGTTCCCCCAGTTTATATCTTGTACAAGCATTGTTATGTATTACCTATGTGCAGTACCACACATTTTTCTGAGTTAAATTGCATGCCCCATTCTGTAGTTCACTGGTCTAGGCTAAGTCAGACTGTAGTCTTCTGGTGTCATCCACAATTAATGCTCGACCACATATTTTAGTGTCGTCTGCAAATTTATTTACGTACCTAGTAAGTCCAGTGTGCATGTCTTTAAGATAAAGTGTGCATAACAAAGGCCCCAGCACCAAGTCCTGGGGTTTACCATTAGTCACTTAAACTGCCTCCTTCTCAATCACCCTCCGTTTCCTATTACGCAGCCAGTTTACAACCCAGTACACCACTCTGTGGTCAGAGTCCATGCTGCTTATCTAGTGTATAAGTGTGTATATATGTGTGTGTGTGTGTGTGTGTGTATATATATATATATATATATATATATATATATTTATACAATGTATGTTTTAGGATACATAACAGTATAAAAATGATATCTGAGCTGGCCAGTGAAGATAACATTGTTATCTTCATGTTCCTATACGTCATACTTTTATCTCCACGCTCCTATCGTCATAATGAAAGTGAACATTTTTCACTTTTCATCATCCAGCTGTCTCCCTGTAGATGCAAGCCTGCCCCCACCCCCAAATACACACATCTTTCGGATCTGCTTGATCCTGCCTACATCTTTAACCAAATAATTATTTGTAAATATCTGGTTGATCCTGCAACTTTGTTTTTCTTACGTTCAGCTTCTGATGTAGAGGATCGAAGGCGCATTCTGAATGCACAGATTATCGCGGTGATTCACGTAGAGTCACTGTTTGAATGTGAGTCCTTTTATTAATACCGCCTGTCTTCTTGGAAAAGAAGCTGCTGACAGTACTGAGAGAAGAGCGAATTTAGCGGTAGTTTTAGAATGACTAGATGAAAGCGCAAGCATCTGTTGCCATAGCAACACATGATCGCACGTCTGCCTGATGCTGTGAAGCTGCCAACCTCTCGCTTCCTTCTCAGTACTGTCGGCAGCTTCTTTCAGAAAATACAGGCAGCATTAATAAAAGGACACATTTTCCTGAGTTTTACAGCACAGGCTCCCTAATTAAAAATACCTGACACTGCCTCACAGTTGAATCTTCCTAGCGTTTAGTCACCGTACATTTCAGGGCATAGCGCCCGGTCACGCTACATTATGGTTGCAGGTGGATAGAAGAAAGTCACAGGCTCAACCAGATAATGTGTGTTTTTAAGCATCTATTTGTTTAAACATGCAGGGAGGATCAACCATATATGTATCATTCGATAACTTTAGAGTGGCAAGGTGAGACATTTTTTTAACAATATAAGTAATCTGCTGTTTTGAGGGAGGGGACATGGACAGTTGTGTTGGGCATAGTCAGGGCTAAGCCAGCCAGAATCCCGACACAATTCTGTATAATAATTTTAAAGCAGCAGGATCAACTACATATATTTTTGTAACAACATATGGCATCTGTTGTGCTGGTAGAGATACTGCAGATTTGTGTTGAAACAGCCAACACCTCTATGTAGGGGAATGTATTAAGTGCACATGTGAAGCTTTTGTTGAATGCAGCCCAAAACTTACATAGTATAAACAGAACCTGACATGGCCTGAGTGAAGATATCATATTTATATATTTATCTTCACTTGAGGCCAATGACATCATGATATGTCACTCGTGGCTTTGCAACTGGTGAGATATCATGATATCATTGGCCTTTCGTGAAGATAAATATGATTTCTTCAGTCAGGCCATGTCATATCTCATATATATATATATATATATATATATATATATATATATATGTATATTATAGGGGCGCCGCAGTGCCCCTAATTTTAGGGTTGTACAGGAACTTAAGTGTTAATTCTCAACATTTGCATTTTAATAACTTTGCAACCATTCAACAGATTGGCACGAAAGTTTGCATGCACAGTCTCATGGGGTAGGTCTCTTGACTTGCCAGTTTTCTTTCCAATTGGATGTGCGGATTCAGAGATACAGATAGTGGAAAAAGTGGATTGTTTGTAATTTTTTCCCTTCGGTTAGAATGGGTTTTCTGTCAACTTGGTTATCACCTAGATGGTTTGGAATTTTGGTCTGAAATTTACAGGGTAGAAAGGAGCTGACCCACAGATGTGCCTTTTGTTTGTTTGGTGAAAAAATAGTAATCCATTCCAAAGTTATATAATTTTGAAATTTTGAATACTTGGTTCTGAGCAAGCTTAGTAAGCACCAAAAAATAGCTGTATGAAACGAAAATTAAAAAAGAATTATTTTTTCATATGACATCATCCTTTTTTGTTTGAGCAATATCCATTTTCATATGGCTGCCATCTTGTTTTCAGTTTTGCCTGAGAAGTTCAGAATTGGAAACCCACAAAAATGATATTCTGGGGAGGAACCAACACATGTAGCTTGCTTATCTGGACCCCTTTAGCTGCATTCTGCACTTTACTGCTCGAAAAATGCCCTTAAAATGTTTTTTAACATAAAAATTATTTTTTCGTATGAGCATCATACTAAGAAAGATCTTGTTTCGTATGATGACTGACAAAAAAATTACTTTTTTCGTAAGGGAAATCAATGTATTTCAATGGGATTTTCAACTTTGGTGCATAACTTTGCCATTTTTGCATATTTTGACACCAAATTTTCAATGTGCCCTTTTGACGGGGTCATGAGAAGGGTATGTTGAAGCTTTGGTGTCAAAATATGCTGAAATGGCCAACTTGTGAGCATCAGTTGACATTTCGCTACACTCGCTCATAGCTTTAATTTTCAATATTTTAACTCCAAATTATCAGCATAGCCATTTCTGTACACCACCTCATGAATGCGACAGCTGTCTTTTTTCAAATCTTGCCCAGTATGTCGCCTTCTGCCACTGCTGCGGAATTACGCTGTGGTGTCGTGGAATGACGTTTTGGTAGAGATTTGACAATTTTTACTATCCAGTTGATAAGATTAGGTAGTAGAAAGGCTTTTTTGACAGTCCGGTTGCTGTTGTCTTACAAATGGACCCTGCGCTTCCCCATAAATGTACATATATGCGTCTATGCAGGAATGGGAGCAGGCTAGGGAGAGGGCCCTGCACTCCCACAGGAAAACAAGGATACCATTATACTGTCTGAAAAAGTAAGGAAATTTGCCAGCCCGGTGGCGCTGAGGGTTGATGCGCTGGATGCCACACCTCGCGCCACACCAGCAACCTGGGTTTGGGAATGAGCCTGGGTTGTTGGGATCGGCGGGGGTGGGGGCGAGGTGGGATTGAGCTGCAAAGGCAGCTCTCCTCTCCCAGGGAGGGATGAGGTGTTTCCCTGGTCCTTGACTGCTACCTGGTGGAGGACGGATGGCAATTTGTGCAATGGGGATTCAGGCGATAGCCAGGGGTGGAGCGGAAGGGGCTGAGCCAGTACCTGGAGTGCGTGTGCGCCTCCACGCACACGCACTGCCGTGTCTGCTGTGGTCCCGGGATCTTCAGGGAGAAAACTGGGGTAAAAAAGCAAAAGGTACTAATTAAACAAAAAAAGTCAGGAAATTATTTACACAAACCTGCATTAATGCAATATTTAGGGTTCAGGCTAAAATGACAAAAGTAAGGAAATATGGCTTTAGGGTTTTCAACCCTAAAACCCCAGTGCTACCCCTAAAGCAAATCAGAGGCAGAGTCTTCCTAGGGGTTGTCCACCCTAAAGCTCACCCCATTCTATACTCTCCAGAAACATACACACCTAATGGGTGAGCTTTAGGTGGACAACCCCTAGGAAGACTCTGCCCCCGATTTGTTTTAGGGTGTGATTGGGGTTTTAGGGTTGGAAACCCTAAAGCCACATTTCCCTACTTTTGTCGTTTTAGCCTGAACCCTAAATGTTGCATTAATGCAGGTTTTTGCAAAGAATATAATATAATATGTGTGTGTGTGTGTGTGTGTGTGTGTGTGTGTGTGTGCGCGCGCGCGCGCGCGTGTGATGTCACAGGGTATATTATGTTCTAGTAGATAACTGATGGGTTTGTAGAAACTTGTCCCTTCTGTTAGAGGATGTTCAGTCACTTATAACCAAGTGGGCTATCAAACCCATTCCTCCCCCAGAAAGAACAATAAAATGTTCTAGTCCAGATGCTTCCCGGTTCCCAAGTAGGCAGGAGATCGGCATCCTGTACTGGAACTGAGAGACCTAAACGTTTCCTATATATCGAATACTAAAAGTTGTGGATGGTGTCTCTTTAGGCTCTTATCCCCCTGCTACAGAGCGGGGGATTGTCACTGTGCCCAGGACCTGAAGGATGCATACCTTCTTATCAAAATTCACAAGTACCACAGGCAGTACCTCCACTTCAGGCTGGAGGGCAGCCATTCTTTCCGAGTCTTGCCCTTTGGCTTATCCTTGGCACTGCAGATATTTACCAAATGCTTAATGATTATGGCTGTTGCCCTCTGGAGGGAAGGGCTTTATAGCTTCCCATATCTGGACGACTGGCTTCTGAAGATCCCATCCTGGGAAGCGATTCTGTACACACTGTACAGAACAAGACAGTTGTTCAAGGAACTGTGTGTTACGGTAAACATACCGAAATCTATTCTCATTTCTTGTCAGTGCCTCCGGTATATTGGTTCAGTGCTGGACCTGGTGGTGGGCAGTGTCTGCCTGCCTGCAAACTGGGCAGAGGCTCTTGTTGCTCAGCTGATACACAGAAGCCATTATGTGACAGCTCGGATTATCTTGTGTCTCCTTGGACTGGTGGTTGCTGCCATCATTACTGTTCTCTTTGCCCGCCTCCGTATGCACTATCGCATTGAACTCTTCAAGTACAGAGGGATCACCTGATGGACAAGCTGGAACAAATGGTCCCCGTAATATCCCCTCTCCACCATGCTGTGGTATGGAGGATGGATTACCAGAACCTGTTACAGGTGTTCCATTCTTTTCTTCGACTCCCATGCAGATCCTTACAGTGGAAATCCCTGGGTCTGGCTGGGGTTCTAATCTTGGATCCTGTTAGACCAAATGGTCCTGGGCCAATATGGAAACAGATCTCCAGATCAATATACTGGAAATGCAGGCTGTTCTTCTTGGTCTCCAGGTTGTCCAGCAGCACCTTAGGCCCAGTCCTTTGTCAGTTTGTATTGACAATGTCTGTGTCATGCACTACATAAGCAAGGGGCACTCACTTTTATCCCCTGTGCAGAAAGTGATGAGAGTGTGATACTGGGCACTGTTTCACTGCCTTCAGCTGTCCGCCATGTTTCTCCCAGGTGTCCAAAATGTCTTCGTAGGCAGGTGAAGCAGGTCTCAGTAGCTGGTGGATGAATGGTGGCACATGACCTCGTCACAAGATGGGGTCATCTAGAATTAGATCTTTTTTATGTGCCCACACAACGTAAAATTGCTGCATTTCTGCTCACTCCAGAACATGGAGTTTTTTGGCAAGACACATTGTCCCTCTTCTGGAAAGGGAAGATCTTACCTGAGCCAGTCTTCGCCATCTATAACTGGTAGGTCTCAGCTGGAGGCACCAGACCTTTGCAGGAACTTTAGCTTCAAGAAATGTTTGGGCTAGAAGCCTTGAGCTAGCATTATTACATGGCATTTCGGACTGGCCAGTGAACGACGACTCCCTCAAGCCCTCAGTTCTGCTCTTCCCACCATCGAGGATGCCTCGTGAGGAGCACCACTTCACTAACTGCACCACAGCCTGTTTCTTCAGTCTGCTGGCCACCTTCTTCACTCAGCGCCATAGTTTACCGATAGTCACCTTTGTTGTTTTCCACTTCCCCCTAGTCCGGCGTCGAATGCCTTTTTTCTATCATTTTGTTGGATCTTCCTGGACATAAAGTCTCCCATCACTCATTCACACTAATGGGACTATGCCGTAGGCGCTAAGACCCAGTGGGAGCCAAAAACCTTCAGAAGGGACAGCGCTTAGGTAGGGCCATAAATAAGTGGCGCCGTGAGCCTGACTCATGCCGTATAGGCTACCTCAGTGTCGACCCTCCAACTACCTCAGTTCCTTTTTTCTCACCGAGTGCACTTCGGTGACTTTTCCCGCCCACCGGGAGTCAAATCTTCACATTTATATGAAAGCAGCTTTAGTCATTCAGTATTGATTAGTTTTTATTTATTTTCAGTATTTAGTTTCAAAAAAATAAATAAATAAAATGAAGAAAAGTCCATTTTCACCAATGAAGAAGTCTTCGACCCACCTTCAACGGAGTCCACCATGAATGGAGCTGGTGACGGTAGGGCGACTTCGCATGAAAGCTGTGAAACTGGGGACTTCAGTTCCGGTTGCCTAGAGATGGAAGCCTGATTCCAAAGCTCCGAACTCTTAACTATACAAATCCAGTCTCATCCTGCATTGAAAAACTGGCACCCTGCCTAAATCCCGCAGTATCAAAGACTACATGATGCCAACGAAGTCTAAGAATAAGGATGGGACGGGGAGCTCGCACCCCAAACTGAAAATCAGTCAGCAGAGCTCCCAGTCGCAGGCCACGCTACGTGCCGAAATCTCCGATCTCATAAAACAAATAGCCACTGCCAGTACGGCCACTACCAGTACGACAACGGAAGAAGAATTTACCATCACATCTAAAATGCTGTGCAGTACTCTTCAACAAATAAATGAAACCTTGGCACGATTAGAGAAGAGAGCCATGGAGGACAGACATCACATCACAGAATTATCGGAGCGCACAGATCTACTGGAAACCTCGATGTCTGAGTATACGGCAGTTTCAGATATCCACAATGCTGCCCTGATAGATTTACATAACAGGGAACTCACTTTACAGCAACAAATTGAAGACTTGGAAAACAGGAACAGAAGAAACCATTTAAGACTACACGGTTTGCCAGAAGGCACAGAGACTGGTAATATGAGACAATACATGAACAGCTTCTTAAGAGATACTTAACCTAGACAAAGACAGAGAATTGGGTATCACTGGAGCCCACAGGTCATTAATAGCCAAACCAAAAGATCCCAAGGCTCGTCTGCGTTCTGTGGTGGTGGCCTTCATAGACTATCGAGTTAGAGAGGAACTGCTCCAGCTTGCATGGTCTAAAAAAAACAAGTTCATTTTGGTGATGTCCACCTTTTCGAATAGGACTATGCACCTCAGACCATGGCTCAGAGACAGAAGGCTTTTGCAGTTGTGAAATAAATTAGACAAGCAGGCTACCAGGCTCACCTTGATTATCCTGCTAAAATCAAGATACAGACCGCAGATGGTTGGCAGAGAGTCGGAGACATGGAGGAAGTAGCAAGTTGGGCCAAAAAGCAAGGTATCCATATTCCCAAGATGGCGCTATGCAGAGAGGGAGAGCCCTGATGAAATGGAGCTGGCAAAACAAAGGAACCAAAAATGCGAGTGCTATGAGAATAAGGGATCCTAATAGCGTGTGGGACAGAGTAACCAACAGAGAGAAGATTTGCAAGACGAGACCCGTTCAGAAATCATGGAGACAGAAACGGACACTTGACTGTGATAAGTATCACCATTGGCTAAAATAAATTTTCACTGTAGCTATGAGGGGCCCCCTTTTTGCTTTCTAACTGGTTCTTGGTGACTTCCCCTCACATGGTTGTCAGGGAGGAGAAGGGGGGCTCAGAGGAGACTACACCTTGTATGCTCAAGCCTACCCCTTTGATATAAGGGGCTTTCAATGTCTAATCACAATACTGGTGTCTTGAGACTTTGAATTATTTTACCAACAAATATACAGTCTGCTGCCTTCCCGGACCCAACTGGGACATAGCTGGGTAATTCAAGTCCAGTAGAAATGGGAATATCTTTTGAACTTTAATGGTGCTGATAAATATTACATTAGAAGTTTAAAGGTGAATCTGGATGTGTATTCAGTATGGGAAAGAGGGTCTCAGGGGACGGGTGCCCGATATCCCTCCGGGTTTTTTGGGGGAGCCTGTCTTGAGGGGCAATAAGGAGCGCTGTTGCATTAAAGAATAATACATAACCGAAAAGTCCTTGATTTTGGATGGAACCACTGAGTGTTTTATGGTTCGTGGGGGGGGGGTCAGCGGCTGTGCTGGTGGTGTGATTGTCAGGCGGCTCCTGTTCTGGGGTGGGGACTCCTCCTCTGGGTCCACCTGGTGGCTCCCTAGGCAGTTATAAATGGTGACTGGGGGGGGGCGGGGGAGAGATGCACGGAGGGCTTCAGCCTCATCCTAATGTCCTTAGGAGAAACACTCCAGTTGACTTTCCTATTTCAGGCTAAATTTGCTTGGCTTATCTAAGGTAAAGTAAACAGGGCTGTGCGGGAGGTTCAGAGGGTTCTACGCACAGTCCCAATAGTACTGGACTTAAAGATGGACAATTAGGTCCACATAAACTATCATTGCTCCAAGTACGGCCTGAGAAAGCAACTGGACTGTTGCTCTCCTTGTTCTATCCATTCTCCCCTCCTAGCTCCTGTAACAACTTAGCGATGCAGGAAAAAAATGGTCCGGGGGTAGGGCTACCTTCTCCCTGGGGGGGGGGGGATGCCGGGCGGTGACGCTTGGCGGCTTGGGTGTGGTGCTACTCCCAAACCTAGTTATGTTTTAAATTATCTAAGTAATGAACACTCAGGTTTGCAGATCTGGTGCTTCGGCTCCCATGGAGGCAGGGCTACCCCCCGATATGGTGGAGGGGTGGGTGGTGCTTTGTCTCCCTGGTCAAGACCTACCCCGATTCGCCTGGCAGCACCCCTCTTGCTCCTTCCCAACCTGAGAAACTGCTAGTGCAAGTATTGTGTCCCCCACAGGTCTTCGGGAGCCATGCCCCATCCTTTTTCAGGGTTGGAGCTGCTAGATAACCCCTCCAGGCATCGTTGCTCTCATTGTGACTGCTCCTATGAGTCCGACTCAACCGAGTTTGACTGTTGGAGAAGAAGGGTCTTCTTCATAGCACGACTTCCCATGTGCATCTCGGTGCACCAGACACACCAGGTAGCCTCTGTTATGTGCCTGTTGGTGATGTTGGGGCAGATCCTAGCATCCCTGCCTGATGATAAAGCAAACCGACAAGCCATTGTGCTTTCCACGAGGGGCCTGGAGCTAGTAAAACACCAGGCGAGAGCATCGTATAACGCCAACACAGTGGCTTCCAGGTTCATGGGAATGGCAGTCAGCATTAGGCGGATGGCATGGCTTTGTCTCTCACGGTTGTCACCCTTGGCCTGGCATAGGGTAATTGCCTTGCCTTTCTGGGGGGCTCATTTTTTCTACCGCAGGGTGAGGCGCGAACTGTCAGGGCACCTTCCTTCTCCCAGGCAACGGGAGCCTCCACCTAGCCTAATCAGTCAGCGGTCCGGCCAGACCCATAAGGAGCTTCCACCTAATTGTGCTTTTCCCCACAGGAGGTTGAGGGATCATTTCCCTCAGGGTTTGCCAGGCATCACTGGGGTGGTAACTTGGTACTATGACCCACCAGTTATAAATGGTGAAGATTGACTCTGGTAAGATAGAAAAATTACGTACTCACCATAATGGTAAATCTTCCTGAGTATCTTCGCCATTCATAACTGCTTCCCTCCCTCCATCCTCTCGGGACCAGGTTTCTGGGATGTACCACCTCTCTCCTAGTCTCTGGCCCTTCACAGGGCATATTTCCCTTGGCAAACCCTCAAGGGCGGAGTGAAGAAGTAAACTCCAGGAACAGTTTCCTCAGCTTCAGCCTGTTTTTTTGAGGGCTATACCTGCTCTCCTCTCTCTCTGTCCCCCTATCTTTGGGGCTTATTAGGCCAGTTGCCCTTGGGTCTGATTCGGCCCCTGGGACCACCTTGATCTTTCTGGACTAAAAGTCTCCACCATTCATTCACACTAATGGGAGTATGGCAGAGGTGCTAGGACCCTGCGGGAGCCAAAAATCTTCAGGAGGGCTGGCGCTGGGATAGGACTGCGCATGCGTGGTGCCGCGAGATCAGCTCGTGCCATATAGGCTATCTCGGCGTCAACCCTCCAACCACCTCGGTTCCTTTTTTCCCCACCAAGAGTGCTTCCGTGACAGTGTCACCCACCTGCCGGGAGTCAAGTCTTCATCTGTACGACAGCAGTTATGTGTTCAATACAGTTCTGTATACAATTAACTTACTACTTTTAGTGTTCTTTTCTCATTAAAAAAAAAAAAAAAAGAAAAGAAAAGTCTAATTCAGCCTGCCATTAATGAAGGCAACCTTAGATGTTAGAGGTGACTGTAGAGAGACTTCACTTGAAAGCTGTTCTGGTAGTGTGGCTGTGTCCGGTCCGACCACAAGCAGTCCAGTGCTGAGGGGGGGGGACAGTCCACCCGAAGAAACAAAAGTAGCAGGCCCATTCTTGATTGCAGACCCAGCTCTACTCGACCTCTTCTTCCTTCTATTGGTCAAAGAAGAAACGGTACCACTTGCGGTCGCCCTCTGGTACGTCTGCGTGCAGATCATCAGTGGTGGAGAGCAGTAGGCCTGACCCAACTCCGGTGGAGTCCTCTGGCTCTGTTCTTAACGTTTGCGATCTTCGACACTGGATCCCGCCTCTGTCTTCAATGGGGCTCCAGTGAGCAGTTTCATCTCTGGGCTGCTGTTTTATAGCAGTGGGTACAGCGTCTGCCCAGTTGACCTGGCCAGTGGACCCAGTTCCAGGGTCTTCGGACCTCAGAGCTGCTGGGCAGCAGCCGGGTCGGTCAGGCCAGGATGTGCACGCAGTGCCCTCTCCAGTGCCAGCGCCATTGACGCCGACTCCACGTGCCTACTCCCCTCACCTTTTTCTCTGCAAGGGCCAGCACAGGTACCGCTTTCCTTCCCCCCTTTCTTTTTCAGGTCTGGGCCAGCAGTGGTGCTGGTGCTGCGTTTGGTGCCGGCACAGTGTGTGATGCCGGTGCCACAGTTGGTGGTGGCGGTGGCGCCGTGGATGGCACTGAATTCTTCAATGCCGATCGAGGTGGTGGCATCTCCTGTGATTCATGGCCTAGACCTGCCTTTTGGATGTTCTTCTAGGGGTAGAAGTGGCTCTTGATGAGTTTCACCATGTCCTGCTTTTGTCAGAGACGCAGTGGATGACTCATGTTTTGGACTAGAATGCAGGCCTTCTGTATCAGCGGAGCCTGTGGTGGAAGATCTTAGATTTCCTCAGGGATATGGGGTCCACCGTAGCATTTCAGACTTCATCTGTGGACCAAAGCAGACTTCTACGTCTTGAGTACCTACATTCCTCAGTACGAGTACACCCTGTGAAACACACTCAGATCAATGGCCATGAGCCTCCTGGAATCTAACGCTCCATTACCAGGGGCATATAGTATAATAATCAGCTGAAAGCTTCTATGGACGCCTATGGCACTTCCTCTTGGTAGCTGCCACTGGCATTTGTAGAAGGCGACACTCCTGGACCTGAGCATCCGGTTTCTCACCCGATGCTCAGCAGGTGATTAACGTCCCCTTGATGATGTGTATCTGTTCGGCCCACAGGTTGAGCTGTGGAGGCTGCTCAGAACATCAGGGCTGCCATTTAAACTGTCAGGTCGACCTGCAGCCCCTCAGAGGGATGGGAACCGTCAACATTTTCATAATAGGCAGTCCTTCCACGGTAGAGGCCGAGGAGCCTTTATCAGGAACCAGCGCCTCAGCCATGAAGAAAATGCATCCGAAGGCACAGGGCCTGAAAGCGCCCTGTACCAGCCTCTGAGAATCTGGCCCAGGTCTCACCTCAACTGTCCGAGGTGGACTCCTCTCTGCAGTGGGTGGCACATCTGTCTCAGTTTTACAACCAGTGGAAGTCCATTACAGCAGATGAATGGGTCATCAGGATTGTCCAAGAGGGATACTCTTCCAGTTTTGCAGCACTTTCCCCAAACCTTCCACCCAGATGGCAGCTCAGTCTGTCCGCCTCTCAGTCGGACCTTCTTACTTCTGAGATACAGGGCCTCTGTAGGGACAGGGCAGTAGAAGTTGTTCCATGGAAGAATGGAACACAGGTTCCTATTTCCATTGTTTTCTGGTTCTGAGATAACAGGTAGCATGCACCCAATTCTCAACCTTGGAAGGTTAAACAAGTACCTTTTCAGGGAGAAATTCAGTAAAACCTCAGCTTTCAAGTCTTCACTACCTGGATGATTGCCTCCTAGCCAACCCATCTGGGCAGGAGACGCAGGAAGCAGTCGCCACAGCTTCTCAGTTGCTCACTTCCAGGGAGGGTTTTCTGATTCGGGGAAGGTGCCAGACTCAACTTTCTAGCAGCTGCACTTCATACCTCCAGGGCGAGGGTTTTCCTTCGGAAACAACATCTTTAGATGGCTCGTTACATCACGGAAAACAACTCTATTTGGGCCCCTGTGGATGCTGGGACTCATGACATTCATTGTCTGCAGCAAGCAGTGGTCACTGACCGCACACCCGCAGTCCTCCACATAAAGTGACAGAGCCTCGGACAAAATCACTCGCATGGTAGATGCAGTTGGACAAGCTTCAGCGAGGTCTACCCCTTACCCCACTGAAATCCCAGATCACCATCACCAAGGATGCATTCCTGATCAGTTGGGGAGCTCACTGTCAAGACCTCCACACTCGGGTGTGGAGCCAGGAGGTGTCTCATCTTCTCATAAATTTCTTAAGAGATAAGAGCTGTCTTATATGCTGTCTGAGTTCTGTGGGATGTCCTCTGCCACAAAGTGATCCTCCTTCGAACGGACAACAAAGCTGTAATGTAGTACATCAACAAGCAGGGTGGAGTGCTGCCCTACCCTCTGTGCAGGGAGGCCATGAGAATGTGAGAGTGGTGTCTCGAGCACAGTGCATCAGTTTAGGCATCGTGCAGTCGATATTTGACAAGTTGGGCAGTCCTGACCTGGTCCTTTTTGCATCCCCACTCAGTGCAAATCTGCCTCTATCCTGCTTCAGAAATCCAGAACCTGGCATTTTCTGTTAGGATGCATTAAGACTGCAGTGGACAAGACGTGTCCTGTACACTTCCCTCCTCTTCCCTTAGTTCAGAGGGTGCTGCTCAAGTTGGAGGCATGGGGGGTGATTCTCATCACCCCATACTGGCCTTGACAGATATGATTTCCAATAATCAACAGACTGTCAGAAGTTCCTCAGAGGCAGCTCCCTCTAAATGCAGACCTTCTGACACAGAGACCTTTGGTCCATCCCAACCTGTGCTCCCTTAATCTCCGTGCCGGGCTCCTGAGGAGATGGAAGTGGGCAGGTTTAAGGTTTCCCAGACAATCGCAAAAATCCACTTAGACGCGCAGAAAGTTTATGTGGCTAGCTGGAAATGCTTCTCCATTTGGTGTGCAAAGTCCTGTATGGACCCTTTCTGTTGCCCACCAGTTAAGCTGTTGGGGTGCCACTTAGACCTGTTGATCGCAGGTCTGCAGTACTCTGCAGTGAAGGTACACCTCTATGCCATTTCGGCTTATCTTGAGCCAGTACAGAACATGCCACTAGCTCCGTTAACGTTTGTCAAAAGTTTCCTAAAAGGTATCCTACACACTGAACCCAACACCGATCAGTAGACTGGCTGCATGGGATATTAACCTGGTGCTGGTTTGCACACTCATAAACCCTTTGAGCCACTAGCTACCTGTAAATTGAAATTTCTGACCGGGAAGGCAGCCTTCTTAGTGGCTGTCACTTTTGCTTGCGGGGTCTCCGAAATCCATGCTCTGGTCACAGATCCACTTACACCGTCTTTCACGAGGACAAGGTGGTATTCCATACTCACCCTAAATTCCTACCCAGAGTGGTTTTGGACTTTCACCTCAACTAGTCCTTGCTTCTCCCTACTTACTTCGCTAACTTCCAGAATAAAGGAGAGCGCTCCCTTCATTTTCTGGTGTTAAGAGGGTTCTGCGATTCTACATTGACAGAATGAAAGAGATGCGCAATGCAAGCAACTCTGTGCATCTTTCAGCATGCCTCGGCTGGGCTAGCCTGTTGCCATTAGATGTATTTCTGCATGGTTAGTAGCATGTCTTTGACACTGCTACTTGATGGCGCAGGTCAAATTGGAAGGCCGGGTTCACACCCAATCTACCAGAGCGGTTGCGGCATCCCTGGCAGAGATTCGTAATATAGCTGTTGCAGACATTTGCAAGATGGCAACTTGGAGCTCAGTGCATACCTTTCTGAAGCACTACACTCTGGATGTCCATGCCAGACAGCACACTTTCTTCGGCAGGACAACCTTTATGGACTTCTGTCCTGAGTGAGCTCTGTCTCCTGCCACCCTACTTGGGTGATTGGTTTTTAGCTCGGTACTCTCCCATTAGTATGAATGAATGGTGGAAACTTGTAGTCCAGACAGATATTGAAATTACATACCTACCATAATTCTTGATCTTCTTGGACGAAGTCTCCACCTCTTATTCACATACCCACCCACCATCCCCCCCAAGCTCACTCATTCTGTTTTTGGTCTTCACTTCCTTGTTTTTTGAGCTGTGAAGACGTTGTTGAATTGACCCATCTTGCATGGGTCATCTAGGCCATCTTATGCCCGGAAGTTAGGGTTAGGTTTTCTTAAGTTAGTTTATGCTGCACCTCCTCGGTCAAACAGGTAAGAAAAGCGAAGGAAGAAGTTGCTCTGTTGCCTCAAGAGGGAAGCTGTGGACTTTTTCCCCCTACAGTTGGGAGACAGCGATGGGCATGGCCTCATGTTTAACTCTGACATCATGCTGCTGCCTGCAGAACACTCCATTTCAGTAGTTATCCCACAGATAGCACTTTGTCTCTGGGGTGACTGTGAGGCTACCTCTTACTCTCAAAGTAATGGCAGTTGGATTCTCGGGTCATTTCAACACCTCAGTTTTTTCTCTTCTACTCCCAATTCTTTATGCTAACAAAAAAAACATATAATAGAAGGGGACAATAGACTCCCTCTGAAATGCAGCCAGCAACAGTTTCTTACTGCTTAGCCTCTCTGGTCTGCCCTGTTCCCTGCAGACTATCTTGCAGTCTGAGTTGCATTCCTGCTGCTTCTTTTCAGAAGCCTCTACACTTGTGGACTTCTTACTCCTCCTGCCACACGTTGAGGAGAGCCAGATGTCCCCCTCTGTCTCCCTTCAATCTTCTCCTTCCTTCTTCCTTTCCTGTTGTGTCCTCTGGGTTTCCTAGAGGCTCTGGTCCCCCTCTCTAACCCAAACCCTCCAGCAATATCCTTCCCTCTCATATTCTCTGTCGTCCTTTCGGTTTTTAATCCTTTCTTCTCTTCTTTTCCTTATTCTGTCCCTTTGTCTTTTTGCCCTTCTTACTTCATATTCTTTGTCTTTGCTTTCTTCTCCTCTTCGATGAGCAGAACTGAGGGCTGGAGGGAGTCGGCGTCAGTTACTGGCTAGTCCACGAGCACCATTTAATACATTGGCCTCAGGGGTGGCATCATCACCAATGTTGGCTCCTCCAACCCAAAAATTTATTAAAGCTAACGCTACCGCGAAGGTCTGGTGCCTCTGGCTTAGACCCACCAGTTATGAATGGTGAAGATAGAAACATAGAAACACAGAATTTGATGGCAGATAAGGACCGCTTGGCCCACCCAGTCTGCCCATTTCCCTACCTAATGGATAAGCTGCAGATCCTAGTTAACCAGCAGCCTACTTCTTCGTACCCCCACCCCCTAGAATTGCCTTATGACTGTCCCATGCATGCTTGAATTCCACCACTGTTTTGACTCCACAACCTCCTCTGGAAGCCGTTCCATGCATCCACAACCCTCTCTGTGAAAAATACTTCCTTAAATTACCTCTGAGCTGCCGCCCCCATCTGCGTGCTCGTGCCCCTTGTTCTTGCACACCTCTTTTTGAAAGATAATACCCTCTTTGGACTTTGTTGATTCCCTTGAGGTACTTTGAAAGTTTCTATCATGTCCCTCCTTTCCTCGAGGCTATACATATTAAGCTCCTAAGTCTCTCTTAATATGTCTTCCGTGCAGATCCTGCACCATTTTAGTTGCCCTCCTCTGGACAGCTTCCATCCTGTCTATGTCTTTATGGAGATTGGGTCTCCTGAACTGCACGAGTATCCAGATGGGGTCTCACCAGCTGTCTGTACAGAGGATAATAACTTCCTGTTTTCTACTGGTGATGCCTCTCCCTATGCATCCCAATATCCCCCCAGCCCTCCTTGCTGCCCTCTCACATTGCTTGCCCACCTTTAGGTCATCTGATATGACTATCCCCAGATCCCTTTCCATTTTTGTTGTTAATATCTCACCCCCATTGTGTACTCGTCCCCTGGGTTTTTGTTTCCTAGGTGCATTACCTTGCACTTCTTAGCATTGAATCTAAGCTGCCATACGTTTGACCATTCCTATAACCTTGCCAAGTCCCTTCTCATCCTTTCCACCTCACCTTGTGCATCAACTCTGTTGCAGATCTTTGTGTCATCTGCAAAGAGACATACTTTCCTTCCAGTCCCTCTGCAATGTAACATAAAGACATTGAAGAGGACTGGTCCTATTACTGAACCCTGTGGTACCCCACTAGTAACCCACCTTTCTTCAGAGTGGGCTCCATTTATTATTACTGTCTGTGTCCTATTCTCCAGCCAGTTCTTTACCCAGGCTGTCATCTTGGGACCCACTCCCAGGCTGGCTAACTTGTATATTAATCCTTTGTGTGGGACTGTGTCAAATGCCTTGCTAAAGTCTAGGTAGGCCATGTCCACAGCCCCTCCCAGATCTACTACTTTGGTCACCCAGTCAAATAAATTGATCAGATTTGTCTGGCATGACCTTCCCACTGTGAATCCATGCTGCCTTGGGTCCTGTGCCCCTCTGGCCTCTAGATACTCGACAGTTCTTTCCTTCAGAAGTGATTCCATCATTTTCTCTACCATTGAGGTTAAACTAACAGGTCTGTAGTTTCCTGCTTCTGCCTTGCTCCCACTTTTGTGAGGGAATCACATCTGCCCTCCTCCAGTCCTCGGGTCCACCCATCCTCCCATGATTTGTTAAAGAGGGTAGTCAGTGGTGTCACTAGTTCTACCCTTAGTTCTTTTAGAATTCTGGGATGAATCCCATCAGGCCCCATTGCTTTGTCCACCTTCAGTTTTGAAGAGTTGTTTCAGAACCCTTTCTTCTGTAAATGGGCTGAGTATCAACTTCTGTATCCAGAGTGTTTCTACTGTTTGTTTTAGGTACCTCCCCTCTTTCTTTGTAAATACTGAGCAAAAATATTTGTTTAGTATATCTGCCTTTTCACAGTCACCCTCTGCCCACCCTCCTCCCCTTTATTAAGCCTCACTATCCTCCCTTGGTCTTCCTTCACTCCCTGATGTACCTATAAAAGGTTTTATCCCCCTTCTTAACTGAGTTGCCTATATTTTCCTCGGTTTGGGCCTTTGCTGTTCTGATTGCCTTCCCAGCTTCCTTTTGCTTTAACTGATACAAGTATCTGTCCTGGTCCTTCTGTGATTCCTTGTACTTCCTGAATGCTTTCTTTTTCTCTTGAACCTTCACTGCCACGTCCTTTGAGAACCATAGTGGTTTCTTACATCGTTTCGTTTTGTTTATTTGCTTCACACAAAGGCTTGTTACCTCTGTGATAGCAGTTTTTATTATTCCCCATTGTTCTTCCACCCCTCCTTCCTGCCCATTTGCTAGTGCATTCCTTAGGCACGCACCCATTTTGGCAAAGTCAGCCCTCCTAAAGTCCAGTACTTTTGCCTTTGTATGGCTTGACTCTATTGCTGTGTTTATTGTGAACCATACTGTTCGATGGTCGCTAGTTCCCAGATGGCTACCACTTGTACATCTGTGATCCTCTCTTCATCTCCATTTGAGAGAACCAGGTCTAGATTGCTCCCTCTCGAGTGGGCTCAATACTAGTTGTCTAAGGCATGCCCCTGTAGGGTATCTAGAATAACCCCACTCTTCAAGTGGCTGCTGCAACTGCACTCCATTTAACATCTGGCATATTCAGATCACCCATCAGCAATATCTCCCTTTTCTGCCATTCTAAGTATACTTTCTGTCATTTCCTTGTCCATTTCCTCCCCCAGAGAAGGTCTGTATCTAACCTCTGTCGGATTGTGGTGCCATTGCGGTCTCCAAATTTACCCACAGTGCTTCTTCTCCTCCCTGTTTACCCTTTTGTTCTGTTGCTTTGATTCCTTCCTTATGTGAAAGCTACTCCTCCTCCTCTTTTACCCTCCCTGTCCCTCCTGTAGATGGTGTATCCTGGTATGTTTATGTCCCAGTCATGGTTTGTGTGTACCATGTTTCTGTGACTGCCGATATCAGATGTTCCTCCTCCATCAAGGCCACTAATTCAGGAAGCTTGTTACTCAGACTGCGGGCATTGGTACTCATTGCTCTCCATTTTTTGATAGCTTTACCTTCTGTTGCAGCATCCCCCACTGACCTTTCTACCTCGGTCTTTTTCTCATTTAGTACCCTATTTTGTACTTCGGAAGATCTACAATTATGGTGAGTACGTAATTTTAATTTCCTTTGTGCCTTTTCTCCGATCCCTTTCATACAGAGGGTTCTCGTCAAGCTGCAGGAAGAGCATGCCACTCTAATACTGGTGGCTCCCTTCTGGCGCCACTAGATTTGGTTTCCACTTCTGCAGCATTGGGCTGTGCAGCCTCCTGTTCAGCTTCCACTTTGTTGGGGTCTGCTGTCTCCGGTCAAGGTGTCCCCCTGGTTCATTTCCGAGCTTCAGGATGTTATTCATGAGCCTCCTTAGTTGATTTTCCACAAAGACGGTGTATCTTTGCAGACCAGTCCTCATTTTCTACCTAAGGTAGTCTCTGATTTTACATTGAATCAGACCATACACCTTCCTGTGTACTACCTAGTATATGCTAGCAAAGGTAACCATACACTCGATGTACATAGAACACTACATATCTATCTTGATCACACTAAGGACTACAGAAAGTCCTGTTAGCTTTGTGTGGTTCACTCCCAGTAAAGAGAGTACACCTGTGACTAAACAGTGCTGTCCAAATGGCTGCTTAACTATCATGTTTTGTTAGAGAGGTATAGTAAGGAACTTAGTCGTGCTGTATGTGGCCACTCTACACGTGGTATGACCACTTCTTTTGTTTGTTTTCAAAATGTTTCCCTTCCCGACTGTTGTTTTATAGCCCAGTTGCTCCTCCCACAGTTTTTCCCTCTCTCTCATTGGCCGGCTCATTAAAAAAAAAAAAAAAAAAACTTCTCCTGCATACTAGAGGTGCTCCCTTTGTTCACATTACTTATTGCCTTTCAGTTAGTTCCAATTTTAACAATTGAGGCCATGAGATGTGCCTACACCAAAACTACAAACTATTATTTACGCTGAGTAACGTCCAATAAGACCCTGCTGCTGAGGTAATTTCTATATATATTTAACAACTGCCCCTGTGTAAATTAACCATGGGAGGCCTCAAGTGGCTTTGCCTAATAGCCATTATCCTTCTGCTATGTAGTATGGCTGGCCCTCACGACAGCTGTGATGTTCCTATAGAGACATGTCCCAAGCTAACAGTATACCCATATATTAATAATAGTTATTTATTATACTGCCCTTGTCTGCCCCTAATTGAACCGAAGCTTACTGAAACCTCAGATAGTGGCACAGTAACCAGCTCTTCTAAGTACGTCCTCAAACCCCAGACCATCAAACTCTGCTCAGGCCGCTACTACCCTACCTGGTTCTTAAGCTATATATCTACAGGGCAGAACAAGATGATGACCCAATCTATGGACCCATGCGCCCTAAACTGTAACAAATACAGAAAGCCTCGTGCCTTTAAAAACTTCTTCTACAACCTGAGAAGTATTCTCCTCCTCCTGCTACTGTGTTCAGGAGACATTGAACTTAACCCTGGTCCCCCAAGGATGCTCTCATCGCCATCTGAAATTAATCATCTGAAAGGTTTCAGTTTCCTACATGCCAATGTCTGCAGCCTGTTAAAAAGCTGGAGTCTGTCCAGGCCTGGATTATCCACACTGCACCAGACATTCTGGTGATATCGGAATCTTGGCTCTCGAGCATCCACACCGGACAGTGAGGTCAATATCCCCAATTACCTTCTTTTCAGAGCAGATAGAAGGACTGGGGGATAGCCATTTATGTTAAAGCAGTATTCACAGTATCTGTATTAGATGCCACCTCCATTGCGGGAGGGTTTCGAATGCTTGTCTTAGAATGGCCACCTCACTCTGGGCCTTTCGATTGTGATAGGCTGCTAAGACCACCTGCAGCAGGACCTCAACTCCTAACTTACCTGTCTGGACAAATGGACGCTTCATCCATGGAGACAATTATACTAGGTGATCTAAACTATGACTGGTTAACTAGCGGGTCATTACCCCTGAAACATTTCTGTGATTCACATGGATTCACTCAACTAATTTCTGAACCTAGTGCATCAACAACAAGAATCAACAGAAGCAGCCTTCTGGATGTGCTACTTGTCAATGAATCTCATCATTTCTCACATGCGGTATCCTTCCAGCTGATATTAGCGACCACTGCCTCATAGCTGGCATTAGAACTATCCCAAATCCACTATCTACATCAAAGTTCTCCACCAAAAGATCAAGACGTAACTTTGACCCTCTGGCCTATTTCAACTACCTAAAAGACTCTATGAAATGGCAGAGTTTTTACCTAGCTAAATCAGTAAGTGATGCCTATGATGTCCTGCACGAAATCATAACTGGTGCCCTAGATATCCATGCTCCTATAATCAAAGCTAGAATAAAAACCAGGACCTGCCGCTGGTTTTCACCAGACTTGAAGAAAGTCCTACTAAAAAGAGATCTACTGTGGAAAAAGGCCAGGAAGTCACATACAGAATCGGACTGGTGTCTTTTCAGAGCAGCCAGAAATGCCTGCACAAAAATGATCAGGGAGGCAAAGGCTACTTTTTATCAATCAGAATTGCTCTCTGCATCTAATAATCCTACCAAGTTCTGGTCCACTATTAAGGAAGTCTCAGGCCACTCACCAGGTAGTGTGCTCCCATCCAAAATTACCATTGACAATGTCTCTGTCACTGATAAATCTGAGATTCTTCAAGCCTTCAGTAATCACTTTGCTACCGCTGGCCTGGCTTTCGATAAAGCACCAGTAAGCAGTCTTCGGCCACAGATCAAAGCACAGTCCCTAGAAATAAACAACAATGGCAGGACATTCGCCTTTTCATTAATCACCTTGAAAGAAGTTGAAGACCTTCTGCTGCAGTTAGACATTAGAAAAGGCGCAGGAGCTGACTACGCTGACCCATACTTTCTGAAAATAGCTTATCACATACTAGCAGCACCAATAATGCATTTATTAACCTGTCTCTAATCCAAGGCTCTTCCTGCAGAATGAAAACTGCTCATGTTATTCCGCTATACAAAGCAGGGGACCCAAGTGATTTGAACAACTATAGGCCAATCTCCCTACTGCCTATACTTTCGAAAATGTTGGAAAAAATGGTGGATACACAGTTGAGATCCTTCCTGGACAACTCAAATTTCTTAACCCCATGCAGTCTGGATTAGAACCAAACACAGCACTATTACTGCACTGGCCAAAGTTACTGACGACTAGTAGTAGGACCTGGACAAGAAAAATTTGTTTGTGCGGTGTTTTAGATCTTATAAGGCCTTTGATACCGTCGACCATTGTCTACTTCTTTCCGCTAAACAATTTAGGCATGGACTCAATCACCAGGACTGGTTCCCGAACTACCTCACAGACAGACAGCAACAAATAAAGGCCGAAGGAGAGCTTTCACCACTCAAATCAATAAAGAAAGAGTCCCACAGGGTTCCATATTGGGTCCACTACTGTTCAACATCTATATTAACAATCTGAACTTGGGAATCAAAGAAGCCAGAATCCATTTATTCGCCGATGATACAGTGCTCTACCTAAGTCGAGACTCCCCTGGAGCCGCATGCACTGCATTGCAAGATGAATTCAATAAACTGCAAAACCAGCTCATCGACAAAAAGCTTTTGCTAAATGCAAAAAAAACCAAGGCAATGCTGTTTGCTCCATCTAGCACCGGGGCCAACTCTGCAGCCTATGACACTGTCCTCCTATAACCACCCTACTTGGTGAAAATCTTGAGTTAGTGCGAAATTCAAATACCTGGGTATATGGCTGGATAACAAACTCTCTTTTAAAGAACATATTGAAGAATTACTGAAAAGCTTAGGTAAAGGCTTGGCCTCTTCTACAGAATTAAACATCTCCTTACTGAGACTGCAAAAAGACAGCTTGTTCATTCTACATTCCTATCATTAATTGATTATGCTGACATTATATATGGCCAATGTCCTGTCTCTCAACTTGCTAAACTGGACATATTGTACCACAGAGCCCTAAGATTTATAACTGGCCTTCCATCCTCCACGCACTACTGCGCGCTATATACTGCAGTAGGGTGGCCTTCGCTTCAATTCAGAAGGCATAGAAATGTAGCCATTTGGACACTTGAGCTCTCTCAATAAACTCCCGAACTACATTGCTGCCTGCCTTCCTCCAAGTCCACCTAGTAGCTACGGCATAAGAAGTCACTCACTAATTTCCCTAAAAATTCCCAGGATTACCAACCACTTTGGTAGGGCAGCCATAAGTCATGCTTTGCCCTCTTTATGGAGAAGGATCCAAAGCTCATTGAAACTCAGCACTCCTGTCAGTATTGCTATGTTCAGGCATCTTTACGACAAAACATTTACTGAAATTTGTAAATGTTACCATAGCTTCTAGTGGTTCTATTAGTGGCCTCATTTCTAAATCTACCTCTCACAGTCTTGAATCCTACCCCGTTAATCCCTCCATAACATGTTAAGTAGCCAGCTGCCTTGTTTGGCCCTCGGAGCCTTTGGCACCTTCCCTTACCTAATCCTACATGCCACTTTAATAGTTTTTCTGTTGGAATTTTGCAAATTTTAGGCCCTCTGTGGCCAAATTTAAATCAGTGACCACCGCCTAAGCTAAATTAGTTACTGAGGGATGAAATGGTTATGATCTGCAATCCTTCGGCTGAGCCCAGTATAAATTAACACCTTCATACATGTATAAGAAAGAATGTACATTCCACAATTAATGTCATATGTTGTTGTTTACCTGTTCCCCACAAGTGCAATGGAATGTTTATACTGTACCGTTCAAATGTAAATCTGTATTCCTACTACTACATTTTGTATGTATTCTATGTATGTATATCCATCCTTGACAAACTGCAGGTCCATCTTGTAAATGAGCTTGCTCAACGGTGATCACCTGGATAAATAAAGATTTGATTGATTGATTGTTTCCGCAGCTTACACATGTGCTGATGCCACATGGAGCACTGTGTATACTTTCACAAAGCACTACAGTCTAGACATTCTCTCTCATTGACATGTTGGCTTTGGTCTTGTGGTGTTTGAAGGCTTCTGTCCTGCTTGCATATCAGACCTCGCCATCCTACCTCTCTACTTGGTACTGCATGAGAATGATTCCAAAGGCGTGACCTAATGGAGGAAATATCCTTGATGAAGATAGAACTGATCCTCATCAAGGATATCTCTTGCATCAGGCCACACCTATGAAAATATAGCTGTCAGGAACTAGGATCACATGGAAACTTTTCTAGCTAGTAGTCTACAAGAGAGCCGCCAATGACGACGACATACACATGATGTCCCTCCCATATAAATGTGGGTGGCCCCTGCGTTCCTTCAGTTCTTTTCCCATTGACCTTAGCACATAGGACCTTCTCGAAGCTCCTCAGTCAGTCGACCTCCAGACTTTTATTTTACTTAACTCAAATAAATGTTCTTCATTTTTCCCTTTAGTTTGCAAACTCAGTCCCCATCTAATGATCTCACTGCTCCCTGAGCTTTTCTTATCAGCAGGCAGTGGTCCCTTTTCTTCCCTGGGTGAGCCTACAGTGGTTTCGGCCCCACATCCTCTATGTCCTTCTCAATTTAGATCCTAGACTCCAGTGCCCAGCGTTCTCAGGCCGCCTTGTCCTACTTCCTTTTTAGTGGCAGCAGATCTATCTCCCTGATGGGACAGCAGCCACAGAAGAGCCCCCTCACTGGCTGTCATCCCTGGTACCGAAGAACAGCTTGGGTTTTTCAGAAGGGAAAAAAAAACAAACGGGTGCTCCTCTCCTCAGTACTTTCCGGTTGCCGCTTCACAGCATGGCACCGACCGCAATTGCAACATCGTCTGTTCCAGTGCCCTAAATTCCACAGGGTACACTGGAAGCCTGTACTCCAGCACCCTGTTGTACCAAAAGATAGAGGTCTGGCAGACATTTCCTGCTGGACCTCCTACGGCTGGCTTGGATCCGTTGAGCCAGAGGATGCTATCTCTCTCCGGCTGATATTGATTTCTCCATCCTGCTGCCCTCTCCCTCCTCCCCTCAGGGTGGGTTTTGGCAGGCACCCCGCCGGGCCTTTCTTGCCCTGTCAGTTTGTCAGCGGGCCTCCTCCTCACCCCAGCCGCAACTGTGACCACTGCTGTCCACTCCCTTCTTGCATAGGGGCACTGGGAAGGGAGTTTCATCAGTCTGAGCCTGAGCATCACAGTTTCTCTTTGGTGGCAGGCTTCCCTCCGGCCCACACCACTGGTCCACCCTGCCTGCACAGCCTCTTCCTGCTTAGAGGCCGCCAGTGAGGAATTCTGCTGGGCATGGGTCAGCCTGCACCAGTCTGTCGTGTTCGGACTTCATTTCCATCTGACACCTTGGGTTACCTCTTGTGGTGGGGGTTAAGGGTGGGGAGGCTGCTAGAGCTGACTGCCCCCCCCCGTTCCGCATCTCCAGTGAAAAAGAGGCCGTATAGCCCAGACAGTTAAAGCACTTAATTGTGAACCTGGAGACTGGGTTCACCTGTGTTTGAAGAAAGAAAAAATTCTCGGGGACATGCGGCCGGTGCTCATCTTCTTGCGTGGACATATTAATCCACCTCCTTGGGGTTGCTGTTTGGGCAAGGCTGTTCCTGGAGTACTCTGCCCCACGTATCTGGCGGACCCCACCTCCAGCCTCCTCATCTTAGGTGGTGTCTTTGGAGGTGGGCATGTTGCCTGCAACCAGTACTGACCTTTCACAGACTGTGCCGTTCCAAGCAGGTTGCTGTGAAGTGCTGGGCCTACACTTAATAATAAAATAATAATAATTTTATTTATAAGGTACCTTTCAATTACCAAGGCGCCGTACATAAATAAATCAGAACAGTAAAAGAAAAAAATCATTAAAACATTCAATTAAAACAAATCAGTCATAACGGTCAGTGTTCTAAAAATGCAGTTTCCCATAAAAAGGTCTTCAGACCTCTCTTAAAGCCCTCCACAGAAGTGCACTCCCATAACCGACGAGGTAGAGAGTTCCAAAGGGTGGGGGCTACATACTCAAATGCCCGAGCACCCGAAGATTTCAAATTTACCCTTGGAACCTCTAGCAACCCCTTGTCGGCCGAGCGGAGTGATCGATTTGGGTGATAAGGAACCAGCAGTTCTTTCAGATAGCCTGGGCCTATATCGTGTAGAGCTTTGAAAGTCAGCAAGCTGACTTTAAAGGTGATCCGCCACCGAATTGGCAGCCAGTACAGTTCGCGCAGCACTGGAGTAATATGACAGGATCTGCTAGAACCCGGCAAGAGCCGGGCTGCAGCGTTCTGCACTAGCTGCAGGCAACGGGTTTCAATCCCAGAAAGCCCTAGGTAAAGGGAGTTGCAATAATCCAAGCGCGAGGACACGAAGGCATGAGCTAACGTTGGCAGGTCGGCAGACGGAACAAGATGCCAGATCCTGGCGATGTTCCTAAGATGGTAAAAGGAAGTCTTATCGACTGCCGACACCTGCGAGTGCAGTGTCAGCCCGTCGTCAAGAACCACCCCTAGGTTCCTCACCTGTTCAGAGGTCGGGAGAGAAACGCCTCCAAGAAAAATTCCGGAAGGCGCATCAACACCCGACCCCCCCTATCCGATGACCCGGTTCCACAACCAGTACCTCAGTCTTATCAGAATTCAACCTTAGCCAGCTAGAATTCATCCACTCCTGGATTTCGGTTAGACAACTATTAAAGACCGAGAGAGCTCCAATCTGGTCCGGGCCAAAAGAAAGATAGAGCTGGGTATCATCTGCATAACAGTGAAACCTCAGCCCATACTTCCTTACAATGTCTCCGATGAGTAGCATATACACCTCAAATAACATGGGTGACAATACTGAACCCTGGGGCACCCCACAAAACAAAGCAGTTGAATCCAAGCAAAAAACCCCGGACACAACTCTTTGTGATCTTCCAGTGAGGAATGATGGGAACCATCTTAAGACGGTTCCAGATATTCCACAGAATAGCCTCAGGCGTTCTATCAACACCATGTGATCTACGGTGTCAAAGGCTGAAGAAAGGTCGAGAAGAACCAGAATGGAATGACTCTTCCGGTCTCTAGCCATCAAGAGATCATTGAGCACCCGAACCAGCGCTGTAGCAGTACTATGTCTTTTACGAAAACCGGACTGGAGGGGTTCAAAGACGTCATGGATGGTCAAATGGTCTTCCAGTTGTGCAGCTGCTACTTTCTCAATCACCTTCCCAACAAAGGGAAGGTTAGAGATAGCTCTGTAGTTTTCCAGACAGTCAGGGTCCACGGTAACTTTCTTCAAGAGGGGTGTCACCACCGCCTCTTTCAGGGAGCTAGGAAACTCACCCAATTCAAGGGAGCACCTGACTATCTGAAAAAGGGTTGGACCAATGATATCAATACAACCCAAAATTAGGAAGGTTGGTCCAGGGTCCAAACTACAGCACGTAGGGCGCATATGCTGGATGATCCTCATGACATCAATGAACTCCAGCTGACTGAAGGAACTCCAGGAAAGCCGAGGTACTGTGATCTCATCCTGGTTCATGGCAACCCCCATAGAGTGTGATGGCAACAACTTAGCCCTAATGTCGGCCACCTTATTTACAAAGAACCGAGCAAGCTCATCACACTCCAATTGCAAAAAAAACTTTCCAAACTTAAAGACAGGCTGGGTTGCACAGTCTGTCCACAGTTCGAAACAGCTGAGCTGGTCGATTCCGAGCAACCACAATCTCCCTGGACAGGAACTCTCCCTTCTTATGGGTGATTGCGGATTGGGAGACCAAATAATGATCCATCAATCTAAGGTGGTCGGCATCAAGGGTGGACCTTCACCAGCAGCGCTCTAACCTTCACCCCTATCTCCACATCACCCTCAACGTCCCATCAAACCAAGGAGACTTGGGGCGGAGGGAGAGGGGGCGAACACGAACTGGAGCAATGAGATCCAGAGCCCCAGCAACGGGTGTATTATAGGCTGATACGTGGGTCTCTGGATCACTGCTTGCCAACGCGGGAGACGAGAGGTCAAGTACCGCCGCAAGACCTTGGGGATCTATATCCCGCAAAGGGCGGTACCTAGCCAACTCTGTAGGGGCAGGCCTTCTAGAAGGGGAGCAAAAACTAAACCCCACGGTGTAATGATCTGACCACCTGACGGGTTCCACCCCCACACATCGGATGTCTCGACCCCTAGAAGGAAGATTAAGTCCAAAGAGTGTCCACATTTATGTGTGGCAGAGGAAACCACCTGTGTAAGGCCCAGCATTGTCATTAACTGGAGGAAGTGTTCACCAAATTGCGAGAGTTCATTGTCGACCCAGGCGTTGAAATTGCCCAGAACCATCAATCTAGGTGATTCAAACACCATGTCGACGACGAAGTCCGCCACTTCCTGAAGGAATCACTTCTCATCACCGAGTGGACGGTAAATGAGGGTGATTCGAATGCCTACATCTGCTACAACTGTACACTCAAAGGACTCAACCCTCCCCACTAGTACCTCCGTGAGGCCAAGTTCGGTCTTGAAACAGACTGCAGCCCCTCCCCCCATGATCCAGTCTTGGGCGGTGTAACACCCGAGTACCTGGCTGGAATCATAGCCTCCAAAATGGGGCCAGAGTTATTATCCAGCCAGGTCTCGGTAATGCAAGCCAGGTCCACCATACCAACAAGATCAGCAATAATTGCGGTCTTGTTTTTAATGGACCTGGCATTGTACAACACCGCCCGAGTCAGACGAATCTCGCGGGCCGCACAGGCCATCTGCCCACCATAACCGGTAGTGCCCTTGGGTATGGGCACCAGACATGGAGAACCACGATCAGGATTCCATTTCGCCCAGGGGGCCTTCTGGTATTAATCACCCCAATACGATGACCCCCCTCGATCATCCTCCCCTGTTCATAACCCCACACCCTTCTCCCCCTCCTACGCACAATGCCCAGTGCTCTACAATGTTGGTAAATATCAAACTGAAGAGGGGGAGAATAAAAAGGGCGAAGGGCACAAAGAGAGGAGGATGAGTAGCGCACCGCTGTGGGGGCTGAAGACCAACACATACTGCAAACTAAGCTACACAATACAATAACAGAATACCAAAACTAAACTAAAAACTAATAATATCCCACTAAAAGCAAAAAAAAAAAAAACAGTTTAAAACCCGCACCACCTCCCAGGTTAATCAACCTCAATTTCAGAACCTGGAAACACAGCCCTGACAACCCCATCTTAATACAAAATAACCCACGAAACAAATAAACAACGTTTATATCCCAAAGTTTAAACTATAAATCACAATCATAGATTAATAAACTAAAAACAAACCCAAAATAACCCAAAAACCCACTCTAACACATTAAAAACTCCAGTTAAAATTTATATTGCCCTACCCCACATATACTGAAGCTGTCGCTCCTGCACTTAATTTTTATACGAACACTACATTCCTCCCTCACAGGATGCCATTTATAACAATTTCTGCACCCCCCCCCCAGTCCTCTCCCAACCCAGGAGATAGGGAAATTAGCACTGTCACTGCCCCAGAGTTCTAATCCACTGAAAGAGGTCAACAATTATTTCAGCCCCCTCTTATAACTAATAAAATAATATTCTAAATAATGAAGTAATGGAAAATAAAAGAAACTCTGGCACTCTCACTGCCTGATGGAGTCCCAGTCCACAGAACAAGTTCTGGAAATATTCCGATCTCGTCTTAGTTGTAACCCCCACAGGTTCTTTCACGACCAGGAGGGCAGGAATTTAGGCACTTTCACTGCCTAAATTAGAGATCAGATCCACAAAAAAGTACAGTATCTAAAAGAAAAAGAATCAAAATAAATCACAGAAAAATGTGGATACCCGGTCCTCTCACCACCAGGGATCCATAAGATAGTTAACCACAGAGGGGATGTAGTCCGTTCTCAGTATCGTCATCCATAGAAGTGCAGCCGATGCATGATCCAGTACAGGGGAGAGTAAAATGTATCCAGACAGACACCTTCAATAAACCAAAATTTCCTCATAGCTCCCTCACTCCACCAGGTCACATCCAAGCAGTCTTTCCTTAAGAGAAGTCCATAGACTCCAAATCGAAATCCAATTCACACCCAACCAACAAGCTTAAATCCAGGCCAGGTGCAGAATGAAAGAAGGGGGGAAGCCCCCACCACCACAAACAGGCCCTGATCACTCCCGAGACCTGCAGCTACAGAGGCCTCAAACTAGGCCGTCAGGACCAGTATCAAGGCCTCTTAGGAATGGTCACCAATAATGGCTCCAGCTCCCTGGAGCAAAAATCTAACCAACTCCCACTCGGTCCGTAGGATCAGGTATAACCCTGGAGATGGTGGAAATTCAGGGAGCTTCCCCAACCAACACAGTCCACTGAAAGACGCAGCACTCGCTCTCAAAATTGCTGTCCTACGACAAATCTTCCGGTATATTAATCCATTCACAAACGTTCCACAATGTCGTAAACGGCGTTGGCATCAATCGTCAATGGTGATAATCCAAAATAATTCCAAAATTTTCAGGGGTAATTCCAGAATTTCAGAAACAAGACAGACTGAGTCCAATTCGAAAGTATGCACTTCAGATCCTCAGTGTTACTCCGTCAAACAGCTCCTAACAGCAACCAGCGGCCTAAGGGCTCCAAATCCCCAGTCACACATTTACAGTGGCTCCATAATCTTGCAAACACTGTAGTGGCCTGATGAAAGAAAACAATCCATACAGCAATCAATACTAGGCCCCGATGTCTCCAAAGATCTTCCCTATATCTCCTCACTCTTTGGAAAATAGCCATGTAACAGAAGGCGCTAGCTTGCTCCACGGCACAACGGCACGGCACAGCTCCCTCCACAGCACAGCACTAGTTCGCCCCGCAACACAGTTGTTAAATTAACACAGTTGAAAAATCTAAACAAAATGAAATAAATAAAATAACTTAAATAAAATAAATATAAACTAAACATAGAAATGGGAACCGAACTAACTAGCAACTGGCTACACACCCAGCTTGGCCATGTTGAAGAACATTATTGGGGAGTCCAATTCCTGTGGACCCCTGTTGGGCTGTGGAGTCCTTCTCCCCAAGGTCTCTCCTCTGCCGCTGGTGGAGCCCCCGTCAGCTGGGCCTGCCTCCCACTCCACCCATGTTGCGGACCCCTTGCAAAGGCATATGACCCTGGGCTGGCTCAGTTTTTGGAACCGGGCTGAAGTAACTGAGCTAGTCCCCCACCCCAGGGCCTCCCCAGGAACAGCTTCTTCCACTATGGCTCTCCAGATGAGAACCACTGTGGCCCATGTCGCCGCTGCTATTCCTGATGGGGTGGCACCATTCATTTCCTACCCGTGCAGTGTCTGGGTGGGCCCCTGCCTTTCACCTTCCTTTTCAGAGGATGCATGCTTTTTGGGGGGTGGTTAAGTGCATTTTCTTTGTACATGAAGTGATCAGGAGAGGCCCCCTAGTTCGGCCTCCAAGGGCCCTGGGTCGGGCACCACATCCCTGAGCAAGCACTGGCCTACCACAGACCTGCCTCCACCACTGTGAGGGCCCCCAGAGGAGGTGGTATGGTCCTGGCTGCAGGTGCAATCTCTGCCTGGTTACTCATCTGACCCACACCCTCCAGCCAAACTCCAAACGGTGTTGTTTGGGGGTCATTTCTCACTCCATCTGGACAGGTGGCGGGCATTCATGGCAAATGCTGGAGTCCTATAGCTCTTGCTGAAGGCCACATTCTGGGACTTTGGGGTAGCTTCTTGTTCCCCTTTGGTTCCTTCAAGTCATTCTCCAGACCGCGTTTCAGTGCTGCTGGGGGAGTGGACTTCTGTCATTACTGCATCTACAGGCTCTAGAACCTGTCTCTGCAGGCAGCAACACAGGATATTCTCTTTTCATTGCTTTTCTGGCCATGAATCTACAGGGGTTCTTGGCTCAGCCCTGATCTGAGTTCCTGAAGTCCTCTGTAAAAACGAATATCAGAAGTTCAAGATGGTGCCCTTGTATGGCCTGCTGCTAATGCGACAAATGGGAGACAGGGATGTGTCTCCTCGTCAGGCAAGATGCATTTCTACATATCAGGCTCCATGCTCCCCCCGTCAGCCTCTCAGGCCCTAGTCCCGGGGAAGCCCTACTGATTCTGAGCCTTCCCTTTGTCTTGCTATCTGTGCCACGGGTCTTTCCTGCATGCTTGGCAGTAGAGGCAGCAGCCCTCAGGAGGGAGGGAGGGAGGGCTGTACGTTTTCCTTTACCTGATCGACTGGATGCTTAATGCACAGTCCAGGGAGTGCCTGCTCCAGGCCCCAGAACACACCAGGCAGTTGTCCCATGCCCAGAGAATTACAGTCAAGCTGCCCAAGTCAGTCTTGACCCTTGTCAACACCTGCAGCACATAGGGGGGCTGTACTGGTCACAACTCAGGGTTTTGCGGTCTCACCACATGACAGGGCTGCTCTGCCACAGCAGGTATGACGTGGGCCAGAACCTTCTGGAGGCTCTTAGGCTTGAAGACTGCGGCAATTGTCACAGTACGTCTAGCTCAGCTGCACATGTGGATGCCCCAGTGGACGTTAAAGGTCCAGTGGGACTAGTGCACCACCAACCTAGAACAGCAGGTTCTAGTTTCCTCTCCATTTAGAAAGATGCTGCTTTGGTGGGTGGTACCCAGCAATCTGATGAAGGGGTTCCTTTCCTCATTCCTTCCCCTCAGCACATTCTCACCTCAGATGCTTTGGGATTGGGTGGGGGGGGTCATCTGGGGCCCCATCAAACTCTTGGAACATGGCCCAGAGTGGAGGCTGCCCTCCAAATCAATGTCCTAGTGATGCAGGGTCATTCTGTATGCTTTATAAGCCTTCCAGAGCCAGCTGCCCCCAGGCCATCTGCTAGTGCAGACAGATAATATCAGTATAGTCCACTACATCAGCAAGCAAGGGGGGACCCATTTGTACTCTGTCTTTCAGGAAGCGATGAGGGTCTGGTACTGGGCTCTTGAACATGATCTGGAATTGTTGGCCATTCATGTTGCAGGCATCCAAAACATCCTGGTGGAATGGTGATGCTGGTCGCAGTCTCGGAGGTACGAGTGGGAGGTGCTGACTTCGGTGGCAAAAGACCTGTTGGACAGGTGGGGTCATCCAGAGTTAGGCCTTTTTGCATCTCCACTCAACACAAAACTAACATGTTTCTGTTCGCTCCAGGGCCTGAAGTTGTCTGGTGAGATGGGTTGTCCCTGTCTTGGAAAGGAAGGTTCCTTTACGCTTTCCTCCTTTCCCCCCCAGTTCAGAGAGTGATAATCAAGCTACAGCTGGTGATGGCCACTATGATCCTCATTGATCCCCTGGATTTGGTTCCCTTTCTGCAGCAGTTGGCAGTGGAATGTCTAGTACCTCTACCCCTGTGCACAGGCTTGCTTGCCCAGGAACAGGGCACCCTGGTCCATTCGGACCTCAAGTCACTGCATCTTCATGTCTGGCTTCTGAAGACATAGCCATGGCTAGGTTTGGGGTGTCCCCCAAGGTGGCTGCTATCCTAATGGCTGCTTAGCAGCACTCTACCAGAGCTACTTGTTCCATGAAGTGGAAGCGCTTTGCTTCATGGGTGGCTGCTTATCAACTGGCTCCGTTCACCTGTCCTTGGCACTAGATTTTGGAGTATTTGCTGTCCCTTTCAGATTTTGGTCTGAAACTCCTCCCTTAAGGAGCTTGTCTGCTGTCTCTGCTTTCCATGGGCCTATTGATGGCTGTATGGTGGCGCACCTGGAGGTGTCCCATACCTTTTGAGGGGGCATTCTTCATCTGAAGCCTCCTATCCACAATTCAGTTCTGCCTTGGGACTTAAATTTTGTGTTGGAGACACTCACTTTGGCTCCTTTTGAGCCAGCCGCAAGTTATGAGCTAAGCTTTCCGTCGTGGAAAGTGGTATTTTAGTTGCTGCTACTTCTGCTCGAAGAATTTCCAAGCTTCGGGCACCGCTGTATGAGCCTCCTTATTTGAATTTCCACAAAGACAGGGGATCTTTGCATATGAACCCCAAGTTTCTACTGAAGGTGGTGCCTGAGCTCACCATAAATCTTATCAGATCCACCTGTCTGTTTATTATCTGGAGCTTGCCATTTCAGGGGAAGCATTGCTCCATACCTTAGATGTGCATAGAATTCTGCATCAGTCTACACACCGTACAAAGGACTGCAGGAATTTCTCGCAGCTGTTTGTTTCTTTTGCTCCTTGGAAAGAGAGTGTTCTAATTTCTAAACAGGGCCTGTCCAAATGGTTGGCTATCTGTATTACCTTTTATTTACCGGAAGTACAGTAAGGAACTCCCTGGTGGTGTTTGTGGCCATTCCACCTGAGGCAGGGCCTCTTCAGTTGCTTGTTTCAGCTGTTGACATCATGCTGTGGCAACTTGGAATACTACCCACACTTTCCTTATGCACTGCAGTCTGGATATGGTCTCTAGGAGACGGGTAGGCTTCAGTCTGTCTGTGCTTCAAGGTCCCCTTTCTCAGGCCTATGGCCTCCAACCACGCAGGTTGATTCTTTGTCAGAATGGTTTGGAACTCGTTCCATAGGTGTGGCCTGATGCAAGAGATGACCTTGATGAGGATAGTACAGTTACGTAAGAACTTACAGTAACAGTAGATCCTCAAGAGAATCTCTTGCATCAGGCCATGCTGTCCCACCCTCCATCCCCCTGGGCCTCAAGGTCTTTTATGTTTTTCGCTCTCTTTCTCTTGGATGGTTTCCCCTTCTGTTTCACTTCTTTTCTGGTGGGAACCTCTGACTTCCATCGGTTCCCTGGCTAGAGATCCTCTGCCAGGGGTCTCCAATGGGAAAAGAACTGAGGAAACACTGGTGCCACCCACGTTTATATGAGAGGGACGTCATGTGTATGACGTTGTCATGGGCGGCCCCCTTGTAGACTGCTAGTTAGAAGTTTTCGTGTGGTCCTGGCGGCTATAGTTACATAAGTGTGGCCTGTTGCAAGAGATTCTCCCAGAGATCTACTGTTACGGTAAGTTCTTACGTGACTGTACTTTACTCACCAAAACATTAGATCTTTGAGAGAATCTCTTCCGTTGGGCCACGGCACACCCATTCTCCTTCCCCCTTTCTGAGTATTAGCTGGCAGGTTTGTCCACTTCCTTGTTTGGAGGTGTCCATAAGTGCCTTATGTATGTTGTATTTCCAGTCCCAAGCCTCTCCTTGTGTGCCTGGTACTGGTCTGGTCTCCTGGTTCCTCACAGTAAAAGACCCTCTAAACTGATCTCTGGTGGGAAACCGAGATAAATGGGCCACCCACGCATTACAGGTTACCATGTTGCCATCGTGAGTAGCCCCAGCTAACAAAAGTTTCCAAGTGGTCCTGATGCCGACAGCTTACAGTTCCAAAGGTGTGACACAGTGGAGGAGATTATTTCAAAGATCTACTGCTACGGTGAGTAACTGCTCTTTCTGAGAGTGGTACTCAGTTCACAGCCACTCCACCCATCTGATCTCCCCAGACAATGTGGCACCCAGATCCCTGCTTCCAGCATGCAAAGATCTGATGTCACAGGGGCGAGCCAGAGGATGTACCTTGTGGGAGGAGCTTAGCTTGAAGACATTCCGATTACTCAGCTTTCTCCAGAGAACAGACTATGTGTGGCTGTGACCTGAGAACCACTCTTAGAACTACGGTTAAAGAAGAAGAAGAATCAGCGTTTATATAGCGTTTTTCTTACACAGTGTATCCCAAAGCGCTTTACAAGCAATGCTAGACTATTAGTGAAGTGACTGAATGTGTATGTATAGGTGAGCAGCTTCTACTTTTCTGCCATCATCTTCTGTGTATCTGTGAAACTAAGTAGTTCACCTTTTCGATACAGAGTGGCACCACAACTTGGATGGCCATAGCCTGCTGCCTTTGTGGTGTGGCCCTTGGTGTTGGTCAGTTTCTTTTTTTGTTAATATAATTATTATTACATTTTCAAATGTCATTACAGTACGCTGTAATAATAAAGATTGGAGTACATTCTGTGGTGGGTCTCTTCATTTCTCAAGCGATCACATTTTGGCAACATCTGTATTCAAGTTTTGGTCCACCGCGTCCACTTAAGGAACAGCATGAGAAGGGGTGCATTCTGAGAGACAGAAATTTAACAGCAGCACTATACAGTATCATTACCTCCCTGCTTCTTGGCATTGTTATCTACATTAAAGCCATGTGTGTGGCTACTGGGGAGGGCAAACTCCGTTGGTGGGGGCGCAGAGGAGGGGCATTGCAGGGCAAGCCTCGTTACCTCTCCATTCCTGTTACCGTATGCTCCATCAGAGTCAGCTTGCTCCCTCTCCACAATACAGGAGGTTGAAGAAGTAAGCTTGCTGCATGTTGGCCATTTTCAGTAATATATAAAAGGCCAGCATGTGGAGCAGCCTCTTTGATTCCAAAGGTCGTCTGGTTTTTAAAGTACCTTATTGATTTCCTGCTTCTAAGCCTTCCTGATTCAGAGTGAGAGAAGCCGTGCTGGGAGGCGTGATCCTGCTGGAACATGCCAGGTGGTGCAACAGCTGGAGTCCCTTCTGAGTATCAGGCCTGTTCTGTAGTCCATACTTTATTGCTACTACAGTCGTACCATGATGACTATGTAAAACTTAACAAAAAAAATTATAACAATAAATAAATATAAGGATTAACCGTCCCCTCCACCACACACACACCCACACACTGTGTAACTAAGGGGTAGTGGTGAATATTTGGCAACTGTGTAAGTAATCTCCCCTGTATGGAAATGTAAAGAATTACAAGACCCGAAGTGTTTGCACTTGGGCTTTATTGCTACTGCAGCGGTACCATGATGGTGATATAAAATAAAAACTATATTAAAGGGACACTTTCATGCACAGTGGCTGACATACAGTAGTTTGACAGCGAGTGAAAAGCTCTTTCATTTGAGGTATGGGACTTACCTGTAGCTGGAAGCAGTCCAGAGATATAGATGACTGATTCTGTTCAATACTAATACTACACTACAGCCATTTTTAGAACCTTGTGATGTCAGTGATGAATTGTAGTGTGGTACAGCTTCGTCCTCGATGGCATCACTAGGTTCTAAAAATGGCTACAGTGTAGTATTTATATTGCACAGACTCAGTCATCTATATCTCTGGAGTGCTTCCAGCTACAGATAAGCCCGATACCTCAGTTGAAAGAGCTTTTCGCATGCTGTCAAACTATGTCAGTAACTGGGCATGAATGCGTCCCTTTAACAAAAAAGCTTGTTCTGTAGTGTAGTAGTCGCTCACAGAAAAGGTGGTTGCCTGGGTGGGAGCATTAAGCCTTTTTCCTTTCTCCCTCCCTCCCTTGTAGTTGCCATGTTGCTTATGAGCAGAATCCCTCTGTGTATTGTGACTTCTCCATACTGCAGCATTCTCACCCTCGACTCTTGGCTCATTCTTTGTCCTCATACACACAGACTGGGCTCATTCTTGCTACTTTCTGGTAAGGCAGACCCCACTATGTCTGGACGAAAGTTTGTCTCAACACTGTTAACTCATGGATGTAGTTACTTTTTAATTAAACAAAAAAATGACTATGAACTAGAATTTTTTTTTTTTTTTTTAAAATAAAGGTGCAGCAGTTGCTGAGGGAGCTAAGACCTCAAATAGTTAAGTGTGTTTCTGCAAGCAGGAACTAGCTAGCTTCCTGCCCCACATTGGTGCTGCTGTTCCTAAACGCAGGGCAATAGAAAGCAAAGTAGCTTGGCTAGTATTGTGTGGCGGCCTACGTCGCACCACCACCTTGGAGACTGGGGTTATCTTGCGAGCACTGGAATCCCACACTGGAGCCAGGTGCTTTGTGAAGGTGAGGTATTTTGCTTCCAGTAAGGGAGAGTGTATGGTGACCCTCAGTTGCTCGAGCAGGGGGTTGAGACAAAAAAAGGGAGAAATAAAAATATTTGAAACAGCTGTCCTTCCCCTGTCCTGCAACACGTTGCTTGAGAATGCAGAGCAATAAAAGCAAATCCACTTACTTTCGTTTCATCTCTACCCTCAGTTGCCTTAGTGAAGTATCTGAGACTCCCCAGGTTCCCCTGAGGAGAAGTGCACAGAGAGCAGCCTTGTGGAGTGTGCACAAAATGTGACAGCAGGCTACCAGTGCATATCCCAGTTCTGTTGGTTCAGCATTCCATTTCGATGCACCATTCAGGTATTCTATTTCTCATGTAGGGACTATCTGTATTTTTTTTTGGGGGGGGGGACGACAACACAAAAAGAAAGAGCAGCTCAGTACTGCTGATCTGATCATACCCTCAGGACCTTGACTAGCATCCCGCTGGGCTCTGCCAAGGGGCTACTTGTAAATGTGACTATGAATGAAGAACCGTGGTTACACTGGCAGATCAGGGGATTAGTACATGCACATACAAACATACGATTTTAGGAGATAAAGAAAACCACTGGCCTATCAAGAACTTTTTTGAATCAAGTCTCTTCAGTTGAGTCCCACTTAGGTCTGCGTCAGCTGCACTAGGACCCTGCGTTAGCAAGTTTTTTGGACAGGGGTCCGACAGCGGCTACTGGACATGGTGCCTGCGCACCCCTACATGGTGCCCGCCAGTATCCATAACCAGTTCAACCAACCTCAGTTCTGTTCTTTCTGCTGTCAAGTGCACAGCATTGGAGAAGTCACCTCAGTCTGCCTTGTTTCTTCTTCTGCATCACCACTTCATTTTCTGTACAATGCCATTCCTTTCTTTTCTGACGATGTCCAAGTCAAAATGGGGCTGTGGAAAAGAAAAAAGTCACCCATCTTGCTTGTTATTAAAATGGTACTTCCAGTCTTCGACTATGCAGATGTGGTTTGTGGACACTGCCTCTTCCGCTTCCCTTGCCAGACTGGACACCATCTGTAATGCCTTTTGCCACTTTGATCCCAACTCCCCACCTCTCCCACTGTGCCTCCTTCATATCCAAATACTGGTTTGGGTCCCTTCAAACCCCAGGAATCCCTCACTTGCGCGTAACAAATGCAATAATTTCCCTGGAATTAGCCACCCCAGAGCATTAAGAATGTTATGCTGATTATGGAATTTAGAATTAAAGGGACACTGTCAACCCCCTTAGGTCTCAAAGTGTACCTTGTTTAAAAAAAAAAACATTTTATGATTACTAAAATTCTGTTAAGATTAGTGATGTAGCAAGTAGTTTGATTCTGATTCATTTGTTTCTTTTAAAAAGTGAAAAACAGACTGCCCACTATACTGGTGTTACCACACAACAACAGGTTTGTTTACATTCCTTGATCAACGCCCACTGCATTTTTCCTGGACTTAGGAGAGTACCCCCAACACAGTCTAGCCACTCACGATACAGTGGGAGTTTAGGTGGCTACTGCCTCATGAGTAACTGCACTGTTTGGAGGTGCTTCTAATGTTTAGGAGGTATTCAAGAAGAATAGATCCAGGTCTATAAACAAAACAAAGTTGTTTATAAATATACATTAGCATGCATTTCAGTTCTACTAAACAAGGAGACAGACAAAACAAACAGCAACATTGATAAATTTTAGAGAAGGTAAGTAATCATAAAATGTGGGGTTTTAACTAGAAATAATATGATGCAAAACAGGTTGACAGTGTCCCGTTAAATTCAAACTCTGCTGTGTGGTCACACTCGCTCCTGCACGCTATCATCAGATTTATTTCTGTGCCTGAAGAAAGCAGTCACTCCAAAGTCTTCTCTCTTTGCTTCTTGGCAGTTTACAATTTATTATTTTATAGCATTAAACTGTTTCAGTTAACCTTTCAATACTCTGTTAGAATGTTATTTATTGTGTAAGTTTCATTTTTTCTCTGTTTCCGAATTGATTACCAGGAATCGGAGAAGGCAGTTTTCAGTGTGGTTCTGCTTTCAGGAAATTGCTATTTTTTTCTCCCCATTTTTAAAAATGAATAAAACTTCTTTTTCTTAAACTGCTTTGTAGTTTTTAGTTTAGAGTATTCTCGGTTCCTTGTTTTTTGTGACTTGAGATGAGAATTGGCTAGTTTTACTAAGAAACCTCTTTTGAGGTATATTTAACTTGCAGTTTAACTTTCGAGGAACAGAACCCCATTTTTCTTACAGCCCTTTTTTTTTTATACATTTATTGGACTTTTTATAGTTACGACTTTTAACTGCAGACATCTTCCCAGGGTCATCAGTGTTTAGCATGACTGACAAGCCCAAAAAGAAGACAGGACCTACAGATTTTAAAAAATTGTAAAGTTTGTTTTACAGCTTCTGCCATGAGTTGTGTTTAAATTGCCTGGGTACAGCCGGCGTAGCAGTAGCACTACCCCTTGTGATGCTGACAACGGTGGGTTCAGAAGCAAGCATAGGTGTTGGGCGGCTGGGGAAGGGGAAGAGAAGTGATCATCCCACGGACTTCTCTCCTCCTCCAGTGGAGAGGGCAGGGAAGCTTCTGGTGCTCATCTGACCCCTGGTGGAGGCCAGGGGTCTGACAGCCGGCACTAACATCTACTGGGGGCAGGGCAGATATCTGCATGCGTGCCCCTGACATCATTGCACATCCTGCCTCCCAGGGAAAAGACTACAGGAAAAACTTGGGTTGAGCAGGATGCCATGCACTGCAGATCCTACACCACTAACCCGTGGCACCCCTGAAAACAGAGTTCAAAGTATGGACGAAGAAATGGGGAGTTTCTCTGAAGGCTCCCCACCCTGGGGGCAGGCTGAACACTGGGTAGGATAAGTCCCGGGGCAGTGGATGATGGGACTGGGTGGGGGGTAGGGCCAGTGGGGGCTGGTCTGACAGCAGGAGCATAACAAATATAGCAAATTAAAAAAAAATTGCTTGGGTACAGAATTGGATTTTGCCAGTTGTGAGCTTTGTATTAAGTTGTGCCCTAAAATGCAGAATAAAAAAAGAGCTAAAAAATTGGAAGAAATGATAGCTTCTCAGTCTGCCCCCATATCACCTAAAGGGTCAGAGGATGGTTGGGCTCCTCAAAGAAAGCAGCAGTCCCTGTCAAAAGGGGACGGAAAAGATAAAGATGCAAAAGATGGTTCAGAACTCAGGGTGTCCAAAAAGGGGGGAACCCTGAATCAGTAAAAATAAGAGCCTCAGAGCAGACAGAGGCCATGCCTGCCAAGAACAAACAAAAAGAAAAACATGTTGCTTCTCTCCCCCTGAAGTAGGAAAGGAGCCTCCATTGGATATAAATAAAATGTCCTCACTAGAGGACATGGCAAAGGCATGGCAATTCCTCCAGGAATTCCAGGATATGGGGAATATCGTGACTATGCCTGTCCCCAGGCTCCAGTTCCATTTTCAATGCCTGGGGAGGAGGAGGCTGAAATTTACTATGCAGGTGAGAAGGAAGGAAGGGGAACCCATTAAACCAGATGGTTCTCTTGAGCAAGAATTTGGCTGCCCCCCCCGGTCTTCAGAGGATTGTGCTTCTCACTGTATGTTGGTAAGGCATATGGTAAATACCCTCAACATCTCCTCACAGGAAACCGAGGAAGAGATATAATTCATGGATTTAACTGCAACAGAGAGGCTGATGCTACCTGTCTATATATCTGTCAGGAAAGCCACTTGTAAAATTATGTCAGCACCCACCTGAGCTGCTGGCATAGATAAAAAAAAAAAACTGATAAAAAGATACCGAATGAACTTTGAGTACATGTATTCCCACCCTGGTCATGAGGGAGTGGTCCAGACTGCCATCTTTAACAAGGCCAACGTGCCTGTTTTTGGTCTCCTGAGAAAAATTCCAGGAAACTGGATAGCTTGAGCAAAAAGATTTATATGTGTCCAGACCACGGGCACAGAGGCAGAGTGTCCGTCTGCGATGCCGACGACCCAGGTTCAGAAACAGACTCTGGACGTCGGAGGGCCAGCTGAGGGGGAGAAGGACTGAGCATCCTAGAGACTTTTCTTCTCTGGGAGGGAGGGGGGCAGACTATCTGACACACTGCGGACCTTTGTTGGAGGCTGGGGGGGACCCATTGTGTTGGCGCCATTACTTGCGGGGGACAGAGTAGACATGGGGCATCATTGTATGTCCCTGCCCCCAGGTACTGCTGCATTGCTAACAAAAAATCTCTGGTCCCCTGGCCATGACGCCCCCGCTCTGTGGCCGCTCCCACTGCCACCAGTGTCTGCCGGGGGGGGGTCCCACTCCTATGGCCCTGCTCTGGGGGGTTAGCCAGGGCTAGCCTACATTGACCATGGGAAGGGGGCACCCGCCTGATGGCACCACCCGGGGGGGTAAGCCTGGGCATGGTGGGTCAGCGTGCGGGGTAGGGGCCGAAGCTCCATTAGGGGCTTTAAGGGGAAGACTGGAGGCAAAAAGCATACTAAATTAAAAAAAAAAGTGTATACATCAATTTCCCTGCTTCTAAGGCAGGCAGCTTACCTGTACACCACAACACAGCACCAGAAAGCCCTACGGAATTCCACACTGGTACTGAGCGAAAAGGCTGATGGAGACTTGGCACACAGGATATGGTTGACACTGCAGGATCAACTATAGATGCTGCAAAGTACCAGTTCCATATAGTGGACACAAATGACACTGCATCTAGGGCCATGGCCCATGCAGTGTCCTTAAGGAGGTGTGCTGTGCTTAGAACTACTAGTGTATCCCAGGACACTCAAAAATGTTATGGATTTTCCCTGCGAAGAAAATTCATTGTTTGGTGACAAGACAGAGGCTTTCATCAAAAAGGAGGAAGAATACAATACCACCTTCAAGAGTAACACTGAAAAAGAAAAGGCCTTCACTTCCTACAGGCCTTATGGAAGGGAAGGTAGGAGATTCATCCCTGTGCTTTTGTCTCCTGTGAGTACCCTCCACAGTGGACTTAGTATAGGGACAGGGGTGGAAGGGGCATCAGGTGTGCAGCTGCAGTGCCAGCTCCAGAAACCCAAGCAAAGCAAAACCCTTGACAGGTCTGAACAGGTCACCCATCCGTTACCAGTGGGAGGAAGGCTGACTCATTATTTCCAGGAATGGACAAAAATCACCACAGACAATTGGGTCCTGTAAGTAGTGAGTCAAGGTTTGTCCCTGCAGTTCAGAAAATTTCCCAAGTAGCAGAATCTAAAGGTTTTCCACCCTCACTCCCCAACATAAAGAATCATGTTAGAGATGGTGGTGAAGAAATTGTTGCAAGCAAATGCAGTGGCAGAAGTACCTCCCTCACAGTGGGGCAAGGGACTTTATTCTGGGTACTTCCTGACCACAAGAAAAATGGGGAGTGGCAACCCATTTTAGATAAGAGATTTCTGAACAAACATTTGTCGCTGAATCTGCAGGATACCTACTTTCACATATCAGTCAGGCCCAGCTACAGAAGTACCTCCGGTTCATGACTGGGAACTGCCAGCATCTGTTTACAGCCCCTCCCTTCAGCTTCACCTCAGCTCCAAGTGTGTTTAAAAAGTGCCTAGGTGTGGTAGCAGCACGTTTGAGACTGCAGTGGATGCTGTTTTTTCACTACCTGGATGACTGGCTGGTCTCAGGAAAAAACAAAGCAGGAAGCAAAGTATTTCCTGACGCTCACACAAAGCATAATGGAAGACCTGGGCTTCCTCATAAATCTTCAGACGTCCTTGACAGAACCAGTTCAGGTTCTGGACATTATAGGTGCATGGTTGGATACCCTACAAGGGGAAGGCATTTCTTCCTCAAGCAAGGGTAGCAAATCTGATTTCAGCTGCAGAATCCTTCAAGGCTGGTCAGCCAAGACTTGCCAGAAATTGTCTATATTTAGTGGGGCACAAAGCCTCATCCTTGGCAGTGGTACCAGGAGCCAGGTTTCAAATGAGAGATGTTCAGTATCACCTAGGGGGCCATTGGTCTCAGAGGTGGGATTCACTGTCCAAATTGGTGCCTTTCACAAAGTCTTTGCTAAGGGCACTGAAATGCTGGAAGGAAGAATGCAATCTCAGAGACAGAATTCCCTTCCTTCAGCAGTCACCTACGGCCAGTAGCGGATCCAGGATTTTACAATGGGGGATGCTGTGGTGGTGTGCATACTTGATATGCAACTGTTAGACCTTTTTTTTAATCC